>OZ020522.1:10211073-10551271 GCA_963971425.1 Bryoerythrophyllum caledonicum | reverse complement strand
AGAGTAAAGATCAACAACGAAAGAAGTGAAATTAGAATTGTGGAAAGGACAAGAGAACCATTTTTATTTATTGGTGACATTATGGACAAATGAATCATCAACAACGACACAAAATAATAATTAAGGCTCCACAAAAATACTGTGAGCACTATGGATAAGGACTCAAAGGATATTGTTTTGTTGTGAAATTCACCCCATTTCAATCGATGGTTGAAAAGGAGTATGATGAATTTCAAAACATTGCAACAAGCCTATTCAAAAGGACAACTATCATTGCCCCAATAAAAGGTAGATATATTAATTTACATTCATTTTGAATATTAGTATTATTCCAATTATTAAATCCAAATTTATATTACAGTTTATAGAGAATGGTGCATTGCAAGTGTGTTATTGAGATATGTATGCATTGGATGGGAGAAGGGCTATGATAAGGGATATTGTTATGGTGTGTATGTATCAAGAAAAGAGAATGAATCGTTCTAATATCATTTTGTTTCTGCAAACTCTTGTAGGTATTTACCAACAACGATTTTGTGCTTCTGCACCAAAATGTTTTGAGCACACAATGCAAGAATCAATGAGTGTTGGTATTGCAAGTCTGGATCAATTAGAATCGTGTAACCTTAATCAAGTTGGAAAGACTTTTGTTGGTATGATGTCAAATATTTTCCGCCATTGTATTCATGTTGATAACGATTACCAAACATATAAACTCTGCTAGCTCTTGTGCACTTGATCCCTACAGTTTTGGAGAGTTGACATGCCCCATGGCTTATGTGGACTAGTAACCTAGCAATCAACACCTCCCTTTTCCTCACCAATCACAGAACTAATTCTCACCTCATTAGTCTCATCCATGTTGTGCATCCTAGTAGTGGTTGAATTTAGGCTGTGGAAGACATGGATAAAGACTGCAGAGGCAACATATAACAAAGAACCATGTAAAAATTGCATTGTACAACATTCCACATGTGTGACCCTTGCTTCTGTCCAATGCATTGCATGTAATACAACCTTGTACACTATAGCACATTGTCGTACCACGGATTTTCAAAAAAAATTAGTTAGTTAAGTAGGAGGGTTAAAATTGAGCAAAATAGTTGAGCCCAAGATTTAATACTAAGCAAGTAACTAGTCTTTAGTTTGATTAGGTTAAAAAAATAAGGGAGTACTTTAAAAATCCTTAAGAGGAATAAGTACGGGCTTAGTACCGAGCCAAGGCCCCAATCCTAGGATCCGACTGGGTAGGATGAACTCGGATACCACCGGGTTTGAGCTCGGATACCGCGGAGCATCAGCTCGTATGCAAACGGGAAGGAGCTTGGGACTTTACTGACCGGGAACTAGGAACTAACTATGCAACAAGAGGTGAGGTATCCGAAGGCTCAGCTCGGATGACCCCTCACAGTGAGAGCCCGGAAGGCAAAAAGCAAGGTACCAAAGTCTTAGCTTGAAAGACCCCGGCGGCGACGGCCCGGAAAGCCAGGGTAAGGTACTCGGAGCTCCACATGAAGGCCAACCCATAAAAGCGAGAGCAATGGAACGCAAGTCAACTTGGACGGCGAGGTCAAGGTAGGCACCCCAAAATCCAACTTGATGCCGCAAGCTCGGACCTACTCGGGGAGGAAGCAGCTTGCACCCGCTCGGATGAAGGAAGGACCACCTGCTCGGGCGGAGAGGAGGAGCGGCATGTCCGGGAAAGGAAGCGACTTCGAGCCGGGAAGAAGCAGCGAGGTGAGGGAGTGACCCCAAGCCGAGATCCAACAAGCTTGCTCGGAAGGAACAGCTCGGACTTGCTCGGAGAGAGAGCCACTGGTACAAAGGAGGGACTACTTGCTCGGACAGATAGGATGAGCAGCCGGTCGGGGAAAGGAAGCGACTCCGAGCCAGGGAGGAAGCAGCTCGGACCCGCTCAAACGAAGGAGGAACGGTCTGGTAAGGGGAGAGTCACTTGTTCGGACGAAGGAAGAACCGCCTTCTTGGAGGAAGAGAGCCACTTGCTCGGAGAGAGAGGAGGAATCGCTTGCTCGAACGAAGGGGATGAGCGGCACGTCCGGGAAAGGAAGCGACCCCGAGCCAGGAAGAAGTAGCGAGGTGAGGGAGTGACCCCAAGCCGAGATCCAGCAAGCATGCTCGGAAGGAGCTGCTCGGACCTGCTCGGAGAGGGAGCCGCCGGTTCGGAGAGGGAACCATTTGCTCGGACGGGAGAAGGACGAGCCTGCTCGGCCGAGAGAAGGAGCAACCTGCTTGGAGGAGGGAGGAAGCCGGTTTTAACAAAGAGGGGTGATCTTGGCAGCTAAGCACACAGCCGAAGCAAAGAAGGGACGAGGTAGGCAAGCCTCCACCTCGAGATGAGTTTAAACCACACTTCCTCCATGACAAAGGATAACTCACCACTCCTTCCCAAAGACCCTTTGGAACTCACCGAACTCAAAGAGGATCTTTTGACGATGGGTTGCCTCCTTCTCCTTGATTTTTGTTGGGGTTTTTTGTAGAATCCACCGTGTAGGAGTTGCGGCAAGATCCGTTACCAGAACCAGAAGGAGACAGCATTCGGGCGTGCCCGGATCGATGGACCATGGAAAGATGGCAAGTGGTGTATGGCTTTCCACGGCAAGGGGCGGGTTGGACAAGTCTGAAGAAGGAGGAGTATGCTAAGGGACGGTTAGGCACCAAGGACGCCAAGAATGGCTATGCATTGCAGGATTGCCTGGACCTCCGAGCCAAACGGGTCTTCTCATTTCTTGTACCAATCTTACACCCTGAGAAACCCACCCGAGTCACGGTCACACTTGCTAACACCTTGTATGGTTCCTACCTTGGGGAGAAGACGGTGAACTGGGCCACTATTGTGAAGGATGTGGTGTTCAGGTTGACAAAGGGCATCAACGCACCAAGCGCTCATCCATCTGCCCCTTCTAGATTCACCTCTATCACCACTTTAAAGAGACTACCCTGGAGGAGGCCATGGCATACGGAACTCACCTCATGATGAAGAAGTTTGAGGGGACGGAGTCAGAGCCTGAGCCAGGATTGGAAGGAGGGAGCAGCTCATCACAGTCCGAGGAGGAAGCGCTACCACCTCCCAAGCGCTAGAGGCTGAGGCAGGGAGGACCACTCTCTACCCAGACCCGAGGTGCAGTCTGTGCCGCAGCCACCGGACGAGCTCAACTTGGAGGTAAGACTTACCGGGCCTCAAAGTTGCTAGAGGCTCTTCAGGTGTATGTGGACGATGTGGATAGGACTCTAGGGCAGGTGAGTAGCTTGGTAGGCAATCCCCCTTGTGATGGACTCGTGGCCGCGGTCAAGGAGAAGATTGGAGGAGCTGCGGACCTCTGCATTATGGAGCAGAAGGTCAACTGGCTCACTTTGGATATGACGAAGATGAAGAGCCAGGCATTGGAGGTGGAGAAGAGTTGCAAGGAAGCTCTTCTCCAAGCCAATGCCTTGGCGTCGGCGTTACAGCAGGTGAAGGAGGCATTGCACTACCCGGCGGATGCGGTGATGAAGGCCAAGATGTTTGATGCCAAGTTGGAGAGGGATGGCCACATTTCAAGCAAGAGAGTGATTGCCTTGAAGATGGAGCAGACCGTCAAGGTGGAGGTGGCTTATGCTAACATGAGGACGTTGGTAGGCAACCTCACCCACATCTTACCCAAGGTTGGAGAGGATTCCGACAGCTCGGGCAAGGATACAGGTTCTGGCTCAGATGACAGAAATGGACTCGGAGGGGCAGGGCCTAGGGGACCAAGACCTTTTGGTGGAGAAGGACGTGGTTGATCATGATAGCCCGGACCTTCCATCACGGGCTCCACCTTTGGGAATTGCTGCTTGTCGTTCCTCCTTGGAGATCACCACGCAGATGCAGAGCGGTTGGAAGGAGAGCACGGGTGTCACGAGGGAGCCTTCACCCAAGACCTTTTCCCACCCACTTCCACTTGGAGACGCCGCTCACGCCACCCTGACTGTGGCTCCTCTATAGAGTATGTCTTATTTTGGGAAGACCACGAGTGAGAGCTCCGCTTACTTGCGCCTTCCAGTGCGGACTGAGGACAAGTACGAACACTCATCCGGACAGGAAATCTTCATTGGGACTCCAAGCCAGGTATTGGCCTTTCCAGTCCGGCTCGAGCTTCACCTGATCGCTACTTTCGTGCTACTCACTTTGGGCAGCCCGGATGCCTCCTTGACTTCAAGGGAGACCTTACCTTGGTCATCCGTGGTCGGACCGGCTTCCTCTTTGTCTGCAAATTTGTTATCTCCTCTTACAACTCTTGCAAAGGCTGCGTCCAAGCCAACCTCGGGCCGAAGCGCCAGGAAGCGGAAGAGGAAGGAAGAGAAGAGAAGACTTGAGAAGTTGGCCCGAAAGTAGGCTTGGAATCTTGTGTTCGTAGGTCACTATTCATTCTCGGACTAGACCTCGGTTTGAACTTGGATTTGACTTGGTTTTGCCTTGGGATTTGTGTAGATGCTTTTTGACTTGGCGCGTTAAGTTGGTGGGACGGCAGTAGCCACCGTCAAGGATAGTTAATGCCGTCGTTTTTAGTTAGAAGGCATCATTTGCTTTTGGCGTTTGTGTATGTTTGCAGCAGTATAAGTAGGGAGCCTCTTGGAACCTCTCTGGACTGCTTGATGTATGTATTTGCTTTCAGTTTAATTTCGAACCTACGCTCTCAAAGCCTTTCATGGTTGGGGAGCTCGGATTCTGTACATGACTGTGAGTACCATTTCAAGTAGTCCGCTCCTTTGTTCGTTCTAACCTTCTTGTTGTTGTTTTATTGCTCCATCATTTAGAGTAGTTAGATAGGGTGGGAATAACATGTGAGACAACGGGAGGGTTAGAGAGGCGTGAATCTGAAATTGAATGTTTGTTGTTGTTTCCTTGTGCCATCACATAGAACTAGTTAAGGTAGGATGGGAATAACAGGTGAGACAGTAAATGTTTAAAGGAAGAAGAAGGGGGAGTGATGGGTGAGGAAGGAGTCTTGGTGCGCCTTGTGTGACCTATAGTAGTAATCAAAATGATTAGTTTAGTAAATATTGTTTAAGTAACATATTTATATTGGTTTGTTTAGAATGGTTTATTTGAAATTACTTTTTTACATGTTTTATGTAAGAAATGGAGTTTTTTCATGGGCATTTGAATTTACAAGAACCTGATGTTTAATGATGGTGAACTGTAAGAAACAACATCGTTTCAACATTCATGGAACGTAGAATTTTGTAAAAGTCTTAGATTGTAGGAATGGATTTGATCTTGGTGTGTATTGTAAATCAATCTACAATTATATCAAATTCAAATTTTTCAATTTGAGTGTCAAACCATTAGTAGTAGTCAATTGAGTGTCATTAGAATCATCCCCGAGTTTCTAATCATGGCAAAGTAGGAAATTTGAATTTTTACAAACGGCATGTACTAGTAAATTGGTAAGTTGTAGTGAAACACTAATTTGATTGCATGAATTATATGATGATAGAATTTTTAAATTAGTACAATACAAATTGTGTCAGAATTGTACAATTTGAGTTCAAGTTTGCAAATTTAGATGGATCGTGCAGAATGCTATATCTATTGTAGGAATTTTTGTATTATAATTAAAACTATGAACCACATAAATCTTGCATTGTGATTGAATGAATACTCAGAATTAAAGTATACTTTTAAAGTTAGAGAAATTATTCAAACATTTGTATTTGGAACTTTAGGTCTCAATCAATGTATACAATGTTAGTAATGATAGCCCTACCTTGATGAGATGATATATTTTATTTTAATATCCACAAGAGTTGAATGTTTGCTCTCAATCCTACTCATATTTTGTTTTAGTATGATTCAAGCATAAAATCTTCTTATTCTCCAAGATATTTGTTATTGTATAAATGCCTTGTGTTTATGTATCATTTATGGATTGAATATTAAATATGATTTGGTTGTTTGTAAAGTCATTCAAGGTTTTAACAAGATAATGGTTTTCAAAACTTGCAATTATAAATATGTACTCTTAATTCCTATTAGATATAATAAAACTTACTGAGACAAGCTAGAATTCTCAACAAGTATAAAAGATCTTCATGCTTTTCGAATCAAGTACTATGGACCGTAGTTCCTATTGCCTTAAGAAACGAAGAGCACATGTTTTAAATTGAATCATGATAGTGATTTTCTTCTTTGAGCATAATTTAGGTAGTTGTATCATTTGAATTTTTGCAACCACATCAAATTATGCAATACTAACATCAAATTGTTTTTACAGATACTTTCTCCTTAAGTAAGCAAGGACTGTATTGAAAATGCTCAAGACTCAAAAGGAAGGAAATTGATGGATGTTCTAATTGGAAAAAACTTTATTCAACAAAACATTATCCTTAAGCCTTATTCTTATTTTGATATGAAGTTTGATCAAGATAATGCAAAAAGAGATGGTTATTCAAGAGTTCTTGGAAATTATTATGTTGCATGTGCCTTGCAACAAACAAACATTGCTAGCCAACCAACATGGGTTGAAACTCTTGAGGTATGTGAAAAGCGATTCTTTGCTCATCCAAGTTCTTTGACAAAAGATTTGAATCTAATCGTTGAATTATTTTTCTTTTTGTATGACGTCTTTAATCATGCTCTAAGTTGATTGATATATTCATCTGATAATCATGTCCTACTTGAATTTTATACTTTAAACTTTGTCATGTACAAATCCAGGTTTATCTATATCTCTTCAAACATAATGGTTCTTTGATGTAATATTATTATTTAATGGTATAATATTGATATTTTCTATATCTCTATTAGGTGTATTTGTCAAAGCATGGTGAATTGAAGCTACTTACTTTTGCTACTGCAACATCAACAAATCGATCAATGTTACAAGCATTGTCAAGAATGGAACCTCCATTTGATTTGATGGTCAAGACAAGAAGAAAAGGACATTGCTTCATTATGCTGCAAACCCAACTTTATTCAAACTGAAAAACCTACCCAAAATTGGGTCTGCATATGAGCGTTCTATGATTAACGACTGCTTTTCCACTGTTAAAGATTATTGTCGGTTTATGAAAAAGAAATTTTCAAGAAATGGAGGGGTTCATTTTAAGGATCATAATCCTACTAGCATTGTTGACGAGAAAGATGAGATCAAACAAGCAAATGCAAGAAGAAGAGCTCTTATATTGATGTTACGACAAGGTCTATATTTATCTCAACCAGAAAATTATGGAAAAGTACCAAATCTTGGACCAACTTCGGATGTTGATTATCAAACATGGTGGTATGACTTGGTGGTGAAGGATACAACCGACAATAAAAAAAAGCTTTAATTATGCAGGCAATGCCCTCTCTGTAGTCGGAACACTTGTGGCTGCTACCTCATACATTGGTCCATTGCAACCACCAATGAACTACAATGGTGGATTGGTACGTCATTCCGAGAAACTTGTTGAGGTATTCATGGTGACTAATACAGTGGCATTCTTTCTTGCTATGGCATCCGTGATGTTCGTTGTGGTCCCATCTCTTCCCATGCCATGAGAAGGCATCATGTCTGAACTTAGACGAGCTCGGCAAATGGTACTGGTTTCTCTATGTCTCTTACTGTTTGCAATTGCTACCATCATTGTTTCATTCTCAGCGGCCTTAGTGGTGGTGAGGCAATACGAACATTCATTTCCACGATCCGACATACTATTTGGTCCATTACTTACAGGGTGGTGTGTTTGCTTCATTGCTATTGCGAGTTTCTTCATACGAATACTGAGACTCTCATTTTATGAGAATGCTATTGTGCAAAGATTATATTGATTCAGTCTTTGGAAATTTTGGAAATATTGCACAAGGACCTATTTTAAATTTTTCTCACGGGATTTTAGGGATTTAGCCAAGTACATTGATGGTTCTTTCCTCATGAGACCTGCTTGGACGATCTTAAATTCAAATACGCACGTGTGGAATAGGATTGAAATATTACAATTAATATATATTTTAATGATATATGTAGTTTTGTAGTACTTCCCTTCCCAATTTATCATGCCCTTCATATATCTGTTCTAACTCCATGTAGACAATGCGCATATAATTGTCCAAGCATATTTTGTACTCAACATAGATGCAGTGATAGGTTTCTTGATGATGATGAGCGATAGGCCACAAATCTTTGTCATTGAGCACGTGACATAGTTGGCGACTAGAATTTAGCGACATCAAGAAGAACAGTAATTGTGTTAGTTCTGCTCAATTCTCATGAGTATTATGCTTAAATTTAGCCGATGCCTCACTAAGTTCAATTAAGTTCAATGTAGAATCACCAAAATGAGGTCCAAAAACTTGTTTAGTACTAGAATTATTCTTGTACAAGAGCCATGGCTCTTCATATGTAATTAAAGCAAATTATATAGCATCTTGGGTGATTTGTTTCAGCCATGCATTTGAATTATGATGCGTCTCAACTTATGCATCGTGAATAGGAAGGAATGACGTTTTTATCATTTGTGAATAGTGACATTGTAATATGCAATGATAATCAATTCTTAGCAAATTAATTGGTCGATAAGTGTTGTATATTTGATGGATGGTGATTTTGATATCCTTTTCTAGAATGATTTAAGATTGATTGATGGGTGAGCCTAGTCAAAATCTCGTTTGAGTCTAAATGAAAATTCAGCCTTGTGTCCTTCTAAATAGTTCTAATTTGAGCAATTTAAAAGAACAAATTACTGGATGGAGTGGTGTGTAGAGATGATAGAATATAGAGAAGTAGAGTATTCTAACTGCTTTTACCTCAAATTCTTCCCATTAACTATCTTTGACCCTTGGGGCCAATTCAAACAGTGGTCAAGTTTTGATTCTTTTCTACCCGATTCATGTGAGGTATCCAAAATTTATATGGTAAAAGAATACGATTGAGAGCTTTTAAAAAGTTGTAGTTTAGTTCTCAATCTTTACCCTAAAAGTCATTAATTTTTTAATTGTTTCTTCCAAAAAAAAAGGAAATATGTATAGATATCTTCAAAGATTAAATAATTAGAGGGTTATATAGGAACAACAAGTTAGAAAATAAATGAGAAATTGCATTTCAAAGGATGCAACTACATGGCAATATTATTTGAATCCTATGGACACAATGTTTTTCCTAATTTACTTATATAGCACTCAAATGGACAATGTAGATTTCATTAGCCAAAAGCATTTTAAAGTAATAAAAGATCAAATATATTTCTAAGATTTTTGTGTAAAGTAAACTTTGTTTTTTTCCAACTAGTTTAGATATGAAATTTATGTTCATCTATCTAAATGTCCATTTTTCCATCTATATATCTCAGATTAACCAATTCCATGTGAAATCTTAAAAAATAGCAGGCATGAATTCATTTTCAAAACATAATTTATTATCATTTATCCTTATTCAATGCCCATGCTACACAAAAGTAATTGTTCACAAAAAAAGGGAAATATAGTGAATCCTTGAAAGAATAAATGAATGAAATGAATATTTTGTAATCTTTCATAGGTTCTTATAATATCACCTGAATTTGAACATCTACCTTTTGATAATACATGAAATTGCAAGTGCTTTAGTGGGATATATATTCATCCGTCATGGAAAGAATTTTAATGTGTTCCATGCCCAATGAAGACATGTAGGTGGGAAGCTGGTAAACTTTCTCAACAATTCATTTTAAAAAAAAATCCTTCAATATCAAACATCTAATGCATTCACTTGTGATGTCAAGTTTTCATGTATTTACTTCCAAAGCACCGTACGCAGCGGTCAGTGTTGGCACCACTCTACCAAAGTAATTATTTTAGATGAAAGTGGTTTGGACACAACGGGTATCACCTAGTGTTACATGAACATCACCTAGTTATTACAGGAACATCACCTAGTTATTATACATGTATCACCTTGGTATTACATGGGTATTATCTAGTCAAATCTCTTGAATTTTCCAAAATTTTTAGACATTCTCCATTGTTAATTAATTATGTACAAAACTAACCAACACGTAGGGTACACATAAAAGGGTTGTAAATCATTCGATAAATGTCTAAGTTCCCAATCTATCCCTATATTTCTTTGACTATTTCACCTCAAAACCCCAAATTACCCATTCTTATGTAAAGGGTAGAAATGGAAAAACAAAAGTCTTATTTCAATTTTCAACCTTAAGTACTTGATCGAACTTGTTGATGGTAATAAAATAACATGCTCATACAAAGTCATAAACTTTGACGGCATGGATTTGAAGATTAACCATTTAGTGTCTGACAGGGTTAAATGTGGTCTTTGGACATGTTAAGTCTCACAAAATACATTAATAAGCAATGGACATGTTAAATCTAGCATGAAATGCGTAAAGAATTAGGTTGTGAAATTTGAAGAGTTAGTTTTACAAGAACCATGTATGGATTACCACTCATTACATTACGCAAGGGCTAATTTCACACTTTCACCGATTTCACAAGAAGAAGAAGAACTCCGGCCCCCAAAGGGACCGCCGTGAATATAGTGTTTGTTCATTCTATTCACTAATCCGATGGCCACCGGACAAAGGATAGTGAATCTAGAGCTACTTCTCCCTTTCAAAGGTAAACACTTTTCTACACCAAGTGCCTTAAAGACAACCGACATGTCATCTCTCCAAGGGCTTTTTGGGTACCTATACAACGAGGTCTCAAGACCCCCCACCATAGTTGGGTGGACTATGGTGGTAGGCACCACGCCGGCATGGGGATTTGAACTCACAACCACCTCACCGGTGTGCCATGACTCAAACTACTACACCAAGGTTGTGGTGCCTTAACACCAATTTCACACATTACAATTACACTCTGCAAAAAATCGAATCACAATTTGGACTTATAGAATTTATGGAAAAGCTAGGAATACATTGTAAAATACATCAAATACACTAAATCCTACAAACCCCATGCCACATATACATGCACATGCAATATGATTTTGGTCTTAAAATTTGAGTGAAATTTGTCTTTAAGAGGCTCTTCATTGTTTTGTGATTGTTGATCTCTCTCATCGCATATAAACCTCCGTTTGATTTGTATAAGTTTGGAACATTTCGCGTGGTTACCATTAAACACCATCAGCTTTTCCCCAAATTTTGATTTGTTTCCAATTACTTTCCAATGAAATCAACATGGAAGAACGTGGTATTCTCTATCCTCAATATTAATACCTAAAGTTTCTAGTCAATTCACATCAAACCCACTTCAAAATTGTTGATTCTAGTGCAAAGAGTAATGAAGGAAACAAAAACTCTTGTTTTCACTTGAAACTATAGGATCTCAATTGAGACTTACTAAGTAATCTACTCACAAAATTTCATTGACTTTGACCGCACAAATTGAAAGATTATAGTGTTTGAAGTAAGAACATTGGTTTGTTTTCTTCCCTGCGTAGAGTAGATTAGCAGATTTTGAGTGCACTTGGTGTCAAATTTTTGCACTACAAAAGGTCAAAATGCATTACCTTTACATTCAACATTATATTAGTTCCTCGTACACTAATTTTTAGAGGTAAAGACGGAGTGTAGCATATTCAAAAAAATTGTGCAAGGAGTGGAGGTTCAAAAATGGCCAATTTATTTTTTTGAGAACTAAATATATTTTGGAATTTTAATCTAAATGGTCAATAAGAAGCTTTGTACCACATCTTGTAGTAGAGAAAGTAGAAAGTGAAAATCTAGTATAAAAGTTTCATTCAAAATCTGAATTTTTTTTCAAATTTTAGGAACCTGTCCTAAATCAAAAACACCCCACGATGGATGGTGTCTACAGTGGCAAGCATAAATAGTCGTACAATAGGAGCTTCTTTAGAAAATTAGCTACCACATCCACATGAATTGTCATAAAATAGCAAGAATATAACCATCAAAGTATATAGATGCAACAAGCATAAAACACATAGTTTTCAATAAAAGTATGAACTAGAAAAACACACACTAATTCATATGCGCAACAAGCTTGTCCAACTCTTTATGCACGAATTCATTTTATTGTATATCAGCTATAGAAAACAATATATTAAGTCACAATATAACTATATGACTCAATGATTTAGCTCTTAACCACTCACAAGCGCTACCACCGTATATATCCACCTTTTGCATGGTAGACATCAAGAGCTCTTTGAGGCATAGAGCGTATCAACTTCCTGACAACATCAACCTCTATGTTGTACCAAATCTCTTGAATCTTCTCCCACAAGTCACTTTTTCTGGTAGGTTTCCTCTCAAACCTCCTCATACGACGATCTACTTCATTCCAAAGATGTTCTATTGGATTGAAGTCAGGTGATTGTGGAGGATGCCCAATAGTAATAAACTTTTGAGCACGCAACCAATCTACAACATAATGTGCAGTGTCCTTTGGATCATTGTCGTGTTGAAACAAAACATGATCTTCTTCTAAACCTTGCACTTGTATAGTGCCCATAAGTTCCGTCTCTAAAATATTGCGATATACATATTTATCCATCTTCCCTTCAATCAAATGAAGCTTGCCAACTCCTTCCCAACTCATACAACCCCAAACCATTATGCTTCCTCCCCCATATTTGACTGTAGGTTGCACGTGTTGATCCAAAAGATGCTCTCCACTCTTTCTCCAACAATATTGACGTCCATCCGAGCCAAAAAGATTGAACTTGGATTCATCAGAAAAAATGACATGACTCCAAAATTCCCAAGTTGCATGTTTGCACTTCTTTGCCCAGTGCAAACGACGAGCTCGATGCTTCTTTGTCAAAAGTGGCTTCTTGGTCTTTACACATGCTCTTAGCCATTGCCTCCGAAGACTTCTTTTCACCGTATCATCACTCAATCGCATACCCTCACATCGTAATGCATGTCCTACAGCTGCAGATGTACTAGTATGTGGATCATTTAACCTCCTCACAATGTCACGGTCACCACGTTCATCAAGAATTCTAGGTCTACCAGGTGAAGCCTTGTCTTTCAAGGTCTCTCTCTCACGAAACCGTCGCACTATGTCAGAACAAGTGCTTCGAGGAATGCCTAAAAGTACTGAAATCTCTCTATATGAGTTCCCTCACTCATACATTTCAAGAATTGTTCTGCGATCATTCTCAGATCTTCTAGGAGCCATGGCTACTCTCCAAGGGCCTCTCCAAATCTTACAAAAAAAATTCACAACAAAAAGCTTTACAATGGATATGTAATGAGAAGATTATGGTGTGCACAACTTGTGAGCATAATAAGTCGTATGCACCTCTTCATGATCTTTGCATGTATAACCTCTACAAGTGTCAAATTCTAAAGGAGTCAATGTTAATAAGGTGCCATGTGGTGTGTTGACTAAAGCAATCCCAAAAAATATCTTACGAACTCATTAATTATGCTACAGTGGGCATATTTATGAGAGATGCCTCTCTGTCCGATTACTTGTGCTTGCCACTGTATGTCTGAGGAGCACACAAGTTTTATGCCCACAAATGTTGGGCGTATGGCCATGGATTTATAATGGTCATAGATATTGTTTTGTTCAATATACACTCAATTTTACTAAGTTGTTCTATTAAATAACTTTAGAGTGTAGAATTTTTTCAGATCTTTAACAAAGAAATCAAAATTATTATGATTTCGTAAAAGAGGAAACCTAATAACAATCATATAAATTAAAATAATAGATTAAAAAATCTAGGTTTTTGACAATGCCACATGGCATTGCATCGCTGATTTCCTTGTACTTTTCCTGTAAAGTACACATCGTATCCAATATACAGTACACTGTCACGTACCCATCCCATTTTCAGCCTATTTGCGTGTGTGTGAGATTAATATCCGACAACTGCAATGAATTTGATAACCGTTACACAACATCTTCACGACTATTTTACAATTGGGTCACAACTGTCATTATATGATAATAAAATCGTTGTGCAACCGCGGGACAACCGGGGGACAACTCAATTTCTATGATAATACAACTGCTGGTCAACTGCGGGACAAGTACGTCACTACTCATATAGCGTGGTGAACATTCAAATTAAAATTTCAAAATAAAATCTACTCCTATGAAATCATGACACTTGGCACAACTAGACCGCTCTGACAATCATGTATCAGAGAAAATTTAATGCAACATTGGAAATCGTGCAAAAGAAAAAGAAGGGCAGGGGGGTCGAGGTAGTGAAAGTTTTGAAGGGCAAAAGATGATTTTCGTGTGGATGGAAAGTTTGAAGTCGTAAAAATATGACTACATACAAATAACTGCGACACGACTACGAGATGACTCAAAGACAACTGAGCCTATTTTACGACTGCAGCAGTTGTATACAAGTTGTGCCATGTCAAATACAACTATTTTGCAGTTGTGAAGTGGCAGTCGTAAAAACACCAGATTCTACTAGTGTATGTGGATGTTCAACGAGGAACATCTCTATTTATGATCAAAACTTAACCTATGGCTCATCCTTGAAGTCAATAGCGAGTTGTTCAACTGATTGGTAACTTGATTGTCTTGTTTCTTTCAAGAGACTCTACTGTGTCCATCATCATCATCAAATTTCATAATACGGTATACTAGTGTGGTGTAAGACATAATAGAATAAGGGGCGGTTTACACTACGGACCAAGAACTCGTCCCATGACCCTCTAAAATCTGTGATTGGCTCCATCAACTCGTCCCGGGATGACTTGGGTTTACAGTACGAGGAAAATAGAAAAGTGACCAAAGGAGTTGAGGTCCTCAAAAGGTATAGAAATAGGCCTAATGGATAATGTTGGAGGGTCCCTCAGATTTTGTGGTGAGAGAGGCTAAAAGGGTTCTCTCATTGCTGAAACGAGGAGACCTTGGGCCTGAAATGTTGTTTTATTATTTTTAAATTCATTTTTAATTTTCAATTTCTAAGTTTTTAAAAATTTGTTTTTTGGTTGGGAGGGGGCCCAACGTTACTGTAGATACAATGGCGGCCACCCTTTTTGTCTTTTTGGCTTGTTTTATTTTCTTTGTTATTTTAGGCAATATTGCCCTTTTTAGGCATTCATTAAAAAAATCAGCATGCCCACTTTTTAGCACATGGTCATTCCTCTTGGTCCAAGTTTGGTTTACACTTAGTGAGAGGCCCAAGGGCTTTAAAAATGACATTTTTATGAAGTGTGACCATGGAAGTGTGATCATGGAATTAATCCATTTTCCTTGGTCACGGCTCTTGGTCTATAGTGTAAACCGCCCCTAAATATACGGAGAGAAACGCAACCCTCTTGTGTTTAATAAAAGGAACATACATCTGAGCTTTATGTTGTTTAGTGTATCCACACTACCATATGTTGAGGTCACTTTTGGCACCTACTTTGGAGAAATAATGATTTTTCCCTTGTGTAGAAGTTCAGTAATGATTTGTTTCATCTAGGTATTACATCGGTATCACCTACACCAATCTCTTGGATTTCTCATAATTTTTGGACTTTCTCCATTGAAAATTGATTATGTACAAAATTGACCCACACGTAGGGTATTTGATTTGTAATGATGTAAGTTTTTACTCTTGATGAATACTTTTACCAACTATGCTCATAACAAACACTCTCTTTTTTAGCAAAGTAGATAATTGTGTTGATAAAAATCTTTATCAGAAGTAAAAAAATCATAGCACTTCCATATCACAAAACATCACAATCAGTGCAATTTGGTAGCAACTGGCTGCCAATTGAACATTTACAGTTCGGTCTGTTGAAAAGAATGAAATCAACAATGTTACTCTCATGCTCAAATCCACTCAATGAGTCATACACAGTGTTTTGCCACAAGGATGCTTTCTGTATTCATGTAGGTAAATCAAGAGATACAAGAATGATGCATGAGATGTGCATATATGGTTAAGATGGCAACCCAACAGACTACTCACTGCATACTAAACACTTAACAACTTCTTGTAAATCAGTAACAGCTTCTTGATTCCAAATGGCAGTTTTCTACGTCATATATTTATCCAGCTAGATGTCGAGCTGGACAGGAGTGTTTATGGATCACTTTCAACACCCCCCTGCAGTCTGCATACTCATGTAGGCAGACTGTCACTGAGATCCACGTTTTGCGCTGTAGATGGCTGAAGTGGGAGCATGCCGATGGAGTCTCGAAGGAGCAAGAATCTGTCGGTGGGCAAAGCCTTGGTGAAAAGGTCTGCTAGCTGTGTCGATGTAGGGACGTATGAGACGTTGATGTCACCAAGCTTCTGGTGGTCTCGAATGAAATGGTACATGACATCTATGTGCTTAGTGCGTCAATGAAACTCAGGATTATGCACAAGACGAATTGCACTTTGGTTGTCGGAGAGAAGTGCAGTGGGCCGAGACTGAGGGAAACGCAGATTTGCCAAAAGTCTTCGTAACCATATCACGTCCTTGGTTGTCGAACTGGCTGCGATGTATTCAGCTTCTGTCGTTGAAGTTGCTACGCAACCCTGCTTACGACTGGCCCATGCTACTGGCGCACGGTTGATGAGGAGTAGTGTACCGGTTCTAGAACGTCTATCAGTGATGTCTCCAGCATAGTCGGCATCTGCGTATGCATCCAAAGAAATGCCTTTCATGCCACCATCATAACATATGGCGAGGTTGAGGGTGCCAGCTAAGTACCTAAAAATGCAATGAACTGCATGGTAATGAGGTCGTTGAGGATTTGAAGAATACTGTGCAACAATATTCACTGCAAAACTGATGTCAGGGCGGCTCAACGTCTGGGCAAACATAAGACTTCCAACTGCTCCTGAGTAGGAAAATGGAGGATGAATGACTGGATCAGGAGTTGAATCCAATTTGACGTTTGGATCAGCCGGTGTGGAAATCGGTGTGCAGGTAAGAGAGCCAGCATAAGTCATGATGATACGTTGCAGGTATATGTTCTGGTGAATAAAGATTAAGCGCCTCTACAGATCTTGGTAAATATGTAAGCCCACATATAAGTCTCCACTGGATCGGGTGATGGAAAAATATTCCTGCAGGTAGTGGAGCATCTGGTCCATGCGGTCAGTGGATGTACTGGCAGCTAAACCGTCGTCAACAAAAAGTGTCAACATAAGAGGTGGATCTCCTTTGGATATATACACACAAGGATCAGCCTCTGTTGCTTGAAACTCAAACTTCACCAGAAATTCATGGAAAGTCGTACTCCAAATACGTCCTGATTGCTTCAATCCATAAAGGCTACGCAAAAGAAGGCATATTAAAGTGACACCATCAGGGCTGGAAACCTCAAACCTAGGAGGCTGAACCATGAAGATTGTATAATCAATCAGCCCATTTAAATAAGCAGTTTGAACATCAAACTGAGTAAGATGCATGCCTTGTTGGGCTGCAATGGCAAGCATAGTCCTAATGGACTCATACTTAACTACAGGGCTGAAGGTTTGGTCATAATCGACACCCTTGGTCTGTGTGAAACCTTTCGCTACAAGACGTGCCTTGTACTTGGCGATGGTTCCATTTGAGTTTGTTTCCACACGATATATCCATTTGCATGAGATTGCTCTGCGTCCTCGAGGAAGGGGAACCAACTGCCAAGTTTTGGCTTTTTGTAATGCATCATATTCAGCATTCATAGCTGCAAGCCACTCTTTGGCTTCCGGGCTCTGCATGGCTGCATCATATGTTTGTGGGTCGGCAGGGACATGGACCTTTGAGGTGACAGCACCTGCAAAAGCGGTCGGGACGTAGAAGTCCTGGTAACGAGATGGTGCGTATCGAGCACGTACTGGTCGGGGAGATTTAGGGCGTTCATTTTCGGATTGGTGATGAGCTGCATGTTGAGGGGTGACCTCTCGGGTGTCGTCAACTTGGTGTTCGTGCTCAGAATTTGATCTTGATGAGCGGCAAATGTCACCAAGTGGTGCAGAATCGGTGGCTTCACTGGTGCCGGTGGTTCTCGCTTCCTGGCCAGCAAGGTTTCGTTGGGTGTCCAAGTAGTCGGTGCTTCTAGAGTTGAGAGTCGCAGGTTTACCATGTGTGGATGTGCTCGCTTCGAGAGAAAATAAAACTGAGTTGGCTTCTCTGGTGGCTTGCTGTGGAAAAGTGAACTTGTCAAAAATCACATCACGGCTAATGATGATGCGTTGCTTGCTCATGTCCCAGAGACGGTAGGCCTTGGACTCTTCACTGTATCCAACAAAAATCGCCTTTATGCTCTTTGGATCCAGCTTTCGCCTGTGCACTTTGGGGATATGTACAAACGCTAAGCTGCCAAAAACACGAAAATGGTCAACAGATGGCCGTCGTCCTGTCCACAATTCATGAGGAGTCTTGAAACCTCTTGTACGGGATCCAGTTCTGTTGAGAATATAAACTGCAGTCTTGACTACTTCACCCCAGAAACGTAACGGCAGATTTTTTGCGTGGAGCATGGTGCGGGCGCACTCCACAATGGTGCGGTTTTCTCGCTCAACTATGCCATTCTGCTCAGGACAGTGAGGGCTGGTGAGATCGCGGTGGATTCCCTTGGTTTTCAGATGAGTATTAAAGTCGTTGCTCAAGAATTCACCACCTTGATCGCTTCGCAGCCGCTGAATTTGAGTACCTACTTCTCTCTGTACAGTGAGCTCAAGAGCTTTGAAGCAACTGAGAACGTCAGATTTTTCTTTGATACAATAGAGGAAACGATATCCACTGCAATCGTCCTTAAATAATGCAAAGTAATTTGCTCCACCAATCGATTTGGTGCTCATAGAACAGACGTCAGCATGAAAAAATATGCCAGGGTCAGTAGCTTGAGGTGTCTCGCTGGCCTTTGGAAAAGGTTTTCTATGGTTCTTTCCCAAGGCGCATCCCTCACAGGGACTCTCAGGAGTAGTAAGAGTGGTTAATTCTAAACCACTTACGTGTGCATGTTTGTGCATGTGTAAAATAGCAGCAGCATTTACGTGGCCAAAGCGTTGGTGCCACAACTCCAAGCGTTTTTCTGAAGATACCTCCAGCACTTTCGATGGCTGATCTTTGCAGGCTACGTTTGCCTGACTGCTTGGTATTACAACTGCAAGCTCAAGTTTATAGAGCCTATTGGCACGAACACCAGTGAGGACAACGCTACCTCGTCCTTCATGTGATGTGAGGTAGCAAGTCGACCGTGTGTAGGTTGTCACAAAGCCTTTATCTGCAGCTTTGCCTACTGAAAACAAATTCTTTTTTAAAGCTGGTACATACAGTACTTGATCAAGAACTCTAAGTTTCCATTTCTCGTTTACCAGGCAATTTACTTTGATTCGTCCGACGCCTCGCACCCACAACTTTCGATTATCAACCACCATTACTGGCCACCTTCCTTCAGCTACTTCGGAGAACAAGCTGAACCATCCTCTCTGATCCGTCATATGGTCTGTGGCTCCTCCATCAACATACCAAGCATTATCGGTGCCTCCATAATTTCCATCGTAAGTCATGAAAGCCATGTTGTTTTGATCGTCGCTGAGGGCGGCATTGGCTTCGCTTCTCACGTCGTTCTTGTCTGGGCTTCTCTTATTCTCAGGACACTGCCTGTCTCTCTCCCAATGACCTTTCTGTCCGCACTTGTTGCATCGGGTGGTTTTCTTCAGTTCACTGATTTGATTCTTCTTCTCCTCAGCTCGCTTCTTTCTCTCATCTGCATTCATAGGTCTCTGGTTGCTTCCAGCACCTTGGCCTTTGCTCGTAAAGAAAGCTTTTTCACCTTCAGCATCTGCTTCTCCCTGCGCACGATTTCGACTCTCTTCTGTGAGAAGTCGAAGAGTGAGGGATTCAATCGTCTGCATGTGACGGGGAACACTGTCCCATGCGGAAACCATGTGTCTGTATCCCGATGGCAGGGAACACATTATCTTGCTCATGACAGCCTGTTCAGAGATGCTTTCCCCAAGGTCATTCAGCTGATTTGCAAGTTCTTCAATCAAACTGATGTGATCCATCATCTCGGTACCGGGCTTCATACGTAGTTCATAGAACTTTTGTTGCAACAGTTGCACATTTTCAGCTGCGTTCAGCTCATAAACAGTGCATAAACGACGCCACATCTGGTGTGATGTCTTGCATGTTCGTAATCAGCGCATCAACTTGGGGTCCATTGCTGATAAAATCATGGATTGACAAGCGGCATCCTTGTCCTCCCATTCGCTAGGATCGTTGGCTTTCTCCTACATGAGTGACCCGTCTACAATGCCAAGCAATTTCCTGGCTCGAAACATGACGCCCATTTGAAACTTCCAAATGCCAAAATTATCACCTGAAAGCTTCTCGATGTGAGTAGTAAAGTTTGACAACTCTGGCTTTGCAATGTTTTGAGAACCATATGACGCAGGATTAGTGTTGTTTCCAGCTGTGTCGCTAGCAGTGCCGTGTGTGTCTACTATGACTTCATCCATGATGTCTAATTTCTTTTGATCAGCTAAGTTCTAAGTTTGACGTCTAGGTTGATGTCTAAGTTGACGTCAAAGTTTGAGCTTTTCTAGACTCTTCTTATGACAACGATCTCTGATCTACACAGCACATACAACTTGGACTATAATAGAGAAAAAGAAGACAATCAAAAAGTTGATCAGTTTGAGTTTCCATTTTGCTGAAAATCTGCGATACTAAAGCGTGGTGGGCCCATAACCTGTTGAAAAGAATGAAATCAGCAATGTTACTCTCATGCTCAAATCCACTCAATGAGTCATACACAGTGTTTTGCCACAAGGATGCTTTCTGTATTCATGTAGGTAAATCAAGAGATACAAGAATGATGCATGAGATGTGCATATATAGTTGGGATGGCAACCCAACAGACTACTCACTGCATACTTAACACTTAACAACTTCTTGTAAATCAGTAACAGCTTCTTGATTCCAAATGGCAGTTTTCTACGTCATATATTTGTCGAGCTAGATGTCGAGCTGGACAGGAGTGTTTATGGATCACTTTCAACACGGTCTACATCTCAAACAGTATGACCAGCATGTGCGTCCAAACAAACCTCATGTGAATCGTTCATCTCCTCAAATTGAACCCTCACCAACAACTGGTCGTCGTACACATCAAATAGACAACTCTAGTGCCAGCTCATCTTAAACCAAGAAAACTTTTTAAAAGTAGCATGAAATAATTTTATGCTGAAGTGCATATGTCTCAAGATATCTTTACTATAAATTATGTAGCTGAATAGCAACTTCAACCAAAAAAATTCAATGTTAAAAACTCTAGAATATTATTATTCTACAAAGACAAAGGATTTAATCCCTGAAGAACCTAGGCATTTTCGAGGAATCTCTACTCCAGTGATTTAAAGCTGCCAAGATCTCTTTGAGAATGGAACCGTAGGATGATCTTCTTCTATACTTGTATGAGATGATGTGGTAAGAATTTTGTGAATTTTGACTGTACGGATTGAAAGATAACAACGGAGGAAATTGTATCCTTCGAGTACACAACCCCAAAATCTCAAAGCTGGTTACCTCCAAAGCGGTCATCAACTATGATCTATTGGATCTAAAAGTTGTTAAAGTTAATCTTGGCAGTTGTTAACCAATGGAGTAGAGATTCAATAAAACGCCTTGGTCCTTTAGGAGTTAGGTTTGGCTTTGAAATAGAATCAATGTTTGCATTGACTTCCTACCACAAACCGCCACCCCTCCACTACTCCAGCCATGTTTGTGTGGATTTTTTTTTAGATTCGTACTACAACATCGTCCGCGCTCTGTGTCCTTGCAAATTTGCTTTACACACATCCACAGTAATGTTGTGCCACTACACTAAAATTTATGTTTAGTGTAGTATACACTAAACGCGAACACATACACCAATTGCGAACGAGGCATTTAGTGTAGTGACAAAACCGTACACTAAATGCCAACTATTACACTATTTGTCAATTTTAGTAAATATTTCAAAATAGTTTTTTTCACTTGTGCTCATTTAGTGTATCAATAGTAGATGTACAAAAAAAGGTCCAGCAGTCGAGGGCTGTCAGAGTATCTTATCAGCAACTTTCAATCGGCCACAACTCATTCAATATTAATCCGAATTGGGCACATGAGGTGTTTTTTGGCATCTACAGAAAATTTAGATGCTTAAAAACACCTCATTTGCCCAATTTGGACAAGTTTTGAATGAGTTATGGTCATTTGAAAGTTGCACATGAAGAGAAGCATGGGCTGGAATGATTGGGGGGTTGATTGGGGTTTGAGTGAAGGTTACATTTATGACATTGGCAGCTAACACCAATTGTCAACTTCTTTACAAATAGTGTACTAGGGTAAGTACACTATTCGTACCACTACACTAAACATAAATTTTAGTGTAGTGTTTGTGCTGGAATTTTTTGTGTAATGAGCATTTTGGCCATTTTCTTGTTTTTTCTTGAATTTTTTATTCCCAGAAATGTATTCTCGTCTAGGCTTTATGATTGAAGAAGGTGAGAGACCCTTAATAAACTATGATTGACTTGGGGTTTGCCAAATATTTTGGTCATGGCCTCTCTACTCGGTCTCTTGGGCTTTCACACTACAAGGACCAAAACTCCACATGTTACTTACTTTGATATTTTTTTCCAACATATAGTTTTTATACAATATATTTAATGTCACTAAATTACAAACTTTATGATCTTCTTTCTTTTCAATTATATTTGGGCTTAGAGCACATACTTAAAACCCCATTTTTGCATCGACTTCATTGGAGCAGATATTTCAATGCAAACTTCTTGGTTCATTAACCCACTTTTTAACTAAATATCATGAATTCATAAATATCTCCAATATCTTTCAAATTAAAAACTAATTTGGAAACCTTTGCACTTAGAGTGGATTTTAAGTGCATAAATAAGTAGTGGATTTGCAGACATTATGTTATCAATTTGACTAATGTCACTATTCTTCAAACTAGGAATTAGTTACATTAGTCACACTATGTTTGGATAATCATATAAGTCATATCGGAAGAATAAGCTTTAAAAATCCATACCATCTTCGTACAATTTTTAACTATCAAACATGGACATGTACCACAATTTATTTTTTTCTACATAGAAGATGTAATTCAATTTTACATAGTATACATAAATATTGAACCTACCAAAATAAATATACATTCAATAATGAATGATGCAAATTCAATACCTATAATATCATGGTAGTAAAAACTACCATTATATAAATCTTTATTTTATATAATAAATATACAGAGTTGTTTATATATGCCTATTATATAAAACCTCCATATGAACCTATAATCTTGGTGCTATATTGTTAATGAATATTCAAATTTTTGAAAAACAACTCCAAATCTTGTTCACCTTCACATCCTTCTTCTTCTCGAGCAACACTATCACTACTTTTTGCAATCACACATTGGCAATTGTGACACTCAACGATTGTTCTCCCATCAAAGAATATATTGAGTCCTGAACGAACAGACACTTTATTCACGCCGGCATCCTTCGGAGACCGGCATTCTTCTTCTTTATATTGAGTCCTTCACAATCTGGACATTCTTCTCGACACAACCTTGGAAATTTCACCCTTGTACGCTTCTTTTGAACAAGTTGTCTTCGACGTAGAACTATAATTTCGCCACCCGGTCTTTCTAATTGTAGCACATGTTTTTCTATACCATGCAAGTCTTCATAATTCAATTTTCTTTTCCTCTTCTTGTGACTAGAATGTTCAAGTCTTGTACTTGTAATATGGGCAGTGAGATTATACCTTACCGACACAGTGGTGCACTCTGCACGATATTACCGCAAAACCGTTCTACTCCGGCATTGGATGTCGTCGATGATCCTTTCAACCAAGATCTACTCGTCTCTGCCTGGTGATCGCTTGCTTTGTTACTCACTATGTCGAATGAATCGTTCAGTGAGACTGACAATTACTTTCTTGTAGAACCTGTGACGAAAGTGGTGGCGAAAGATGAGTTGATTTTGCATGTCAAAGGGCCATTAATTTGGTGTCAATGGATGATCGATCCTTGAAGAGTTGGAGCTCTACTCTATTGATCCAGGTATCGAACCGAGCACAGACTAGAAAGAAATGGATGTGTCATTGAGGTGTCACTGACAAGAAAGGGGTATTAGATCAAGTGAATCAAATTCTTGAGTGATGTTGCATTCGCGAGAGTGATGTTGCATTCGCCAGCATCACTATGTCGTCTTGATGTGAAGGTAAGGCTCCAATCCAGCAAATTAATCTACGCTTCTTTGACGGATACTTCATAATAAGTAAACAGAATCGCTCTCTCGGTTGAAACATCAAGACCCTTGCACCTCTAAGATATCGTCAAAGACAATGTAAAGTGAGCATGGGCAGGAATGCCATGTACTGTACATTCAAGATGCTCATCACCTGAGTGTAATGCTTTCTTCGGTTGACAACGCGGTTAGGGGATAATCACGGGGAGATTGCACACGAGGCAAATTCTGATGAGATTGCCTGCAGCCAGCCCATGGCTAATCCACCTAACTTGGCTTCCATTTGGAGCCATTAGTTTCTTTACAACCACGTTCATCACGCAAATTAACAGGTTCTCTACGAGCTTAGCAGCTAGAAGGAAGAATTCTCAAGATGATCATGTCATGAATTACTTCGTTGGGGTTCTAAGAATTCCGCAACTTGCTTCGTCTTCGGCCGAGACTCAGGGTTAACTGCTATGCACGCCAGCGATACCTGTGATCTAACCGGCGATTAGCATCAATCTTTGCAGACACTGACCACGTGAGTAATACAACACAGAATGTGTGTTAAAATCTACCACATAGAGGAATGGGATGCAGAACTAGCAAATTACCTGCAAAGTCTTAATCATCTCGCTCTGTTGGATGTCGGCTACTTTCAGCAAGAATGGATCGAATATTTCAGAGAGAGCTTTCTTCTCCTGCAGAGCCATCCGCATCCACGACACAAGGTCTAGATCTCCACCAGCCAGCTGCTTGAAAGGGGACCGGCCTGTGATAAGTTCCAGCAACACCACACCGAACGAGTACACGTCGCTCTTCTGGGTGGGTTTCTTTGCATTTATTGCTTCTGGGGCTTGGTACACTCCCATCAGAAATGGCGTCACCATCGGTGCTCCTCTTGGACTATCCGACCTCCTCTCGAATTCTGCAAATCATGCCAGTGGAAGCTAATGTAAACACCTGCCTTGCACTCCAGCTCAGGAAAAAAATGAAGGATGCATTAATCTGTGCAAGACAATCTGAGGCTTTGCAGTAATTAGCTCGAGGAGAAGATGCTGACCAAGAAGGGTAACCGAAGTTGGAGATGTTCTGGTTCCAGTGTCACCTCTAGTGCTTCCAAACTCCGTGACAGGCGGTGGTTGCGCAAGTGCGATCAATCGTTGCAACCCAAAATCAGCAATTCGAGGTTCCGGGAGCGCATCCAGGAGAATGTTGGCGGGCTTGATGTCTCCATGAAAGTACTGTTTCCGAGGGTCACACTCATGGATGTGTGCGAGACCAAGGGCTACTCCTCGCGCAATTACCAGTCGCGCGTCCCATGTGAGAGGCCCCTTACATCCCTCTGACCTATTACCTGCAAACGCCAAATCAAACCAATCGACATGAAATTCTGGCTTCCACCCACACCACAAAGGCACTGATTGAAATGGAAACAGAACCCTAGCTTACCATGGAGAGCAGTTTCCAAGCTGCCATTGCAAAGGTAATCGTAAATCAGCAGCTTCTCATCGACCGTCCAGGAATACGAATGCAGGCAGACGACGTTTGGATGACGCACTTGGGCGATGGCTTTCACTTCCGCCTCGAACTCTTTGTGACGCTGCTCTCCTCCTGTTAACCCCAATCTGCGGACAGCGACAACGGTGCCTTCGTCCAACACCGCCCTGTACACAATCCCCACTCCGGTATTGCCTAGCACGTACGCGGAGGCGCGCAACAATCCCTCCAACGTGAAGGACAGCGCTCCCGACAGGGGCACCAAGTCTCCTTCATCGTCCTCCTCCTCACCTGACTTCGCCCCACTTGGAGCTTCTCGCCATGAGCAGACATGCCCTTCGGATGGCGTTGTCGGACCTCGACGAGGCCAAAATTTTCTTGGCCACAGCCAGCTTGCGCACGAAGAAGCACAAGACGAGAGAAGCCATGAGTAACCCAAGACATCCACAACCAACCGCTATGCCAATCACAGCACCCTTGGTCAAGCTCTTCTGAGCTCCTGCTGCAGTGGCATTGCTGACCGAGGAAGACGATGAAGGCGCACACTCAGTCCTCAGAGGTGAACCACAGAGCAAGGCATTGCCAAGGAAAGCTGTCGCCGCTAGGGAATGAAAATACGGGTCTGGCGGAAGCGCACCCGAGAGATTGTTGTTGCTGAAATCGATGAAAACGTGCCGGAGGTTGGCCAGAGACGGCGGTATCGAGCCAGACAAGTGGTTGTTCGAAAGATTGAGAGTTTCCTGTCAGATACGTACAGTGCACAAATGATTCGGTAAGCAACACTCGCCAACTGCACAGAAGACTACAACAACGGATCGAGCACTTGCAACCATCGCACCCCTAGACATCATTTCGTTGGGAATTTTAAATCTCTCGAACTATTGATGTCTGAAGTTGGTTTCTCGGACAGTGCGAGTTCGCGTGGAATTTTGCAAATGCGGCAGCGAATCGACCATACTCTAAGCCTCCTTGCTTCCAAGGTTTTCCGTCCTAGCCGTCTCGCACTCGTACATTCTCGGCACCACTCTGTATGTACTAATTCCAAAGGTCTCAGGGTCTAATGCAACTAAGGTCTGTCATCGCCAAGAAATGCAGCGACTGTACACGAACAGTTTCTCGTGGTAGAATTCGTGCCAAGGAGGATACGCGACGAGGATGAGTCAACAAGTCAAAACTTATCTCAACAAACCTTGCATCCCGGGTTGTGGGCAATATGCAAGATCAGTGTTCAGGTCCACGGCTCATCGTCCGCATAAGAATCTGCACCGACCGTCTCACGAGGCCCTGGTAGGTACATTCCCTCTGAGCGACTGCATTTTCTATCAATTCCGCTTCTTATCCCGGGAGATTACACCACAACAAGGATTCAAGAGCGGGATGCGGGTAGATTGTTGTATGGGGAACCCACTTCGATCACCCGAAGGTGCTGGGATCACCCGGTGGTAGGGTGTAGGGTGTAGGGTGTAGGGTGTAAGGCTTTTGGATGAAAACCGGTTAGGAATTCAAGGGGTGTAGGTTGTAGGGTCTAATATAAAGTCAAAAAGAAGAAGAAGAACGCCGGTTCTGGAAGGACCGGCGTGAATAAAGTGTCTAATCGCACCATCACTAAGACCATGCCCACCAGGCAAGGAATTAATAGCATGGAGCTACTTCCCTCTCTCGAGGATAGACACTAGGTAACAAGTAACCAAAAAAGGAGGAAAGGCACAATCAAATAAAGGGAGTGGGGAGAGGAGAAGAGGAAAGGAAGGTGAAGACAATGAAGGGGGGGTGAGGGAGGGGACTGAGCGGGCGGTGGGAGAGTTGGGGCATTTTATGGTGTGTCATGTGGATCGGGGAGGGTTTGGTTGTTTTCAATTTTTCGTTTATGTAATAAAATGGACATAGCATGTTGGATTGCGATGGTGTTAATATTATTGAAGGTATGTTTAATTGTGTTCATGGGTATTTTGAAGGTTTCTTCAAGGGTGTTCATGGGTGGGATATATGTTGTGGCACGGGCACCAGCCGTGATGACTATGAGGGGGTCGATTTTCCATCCAAGGTTTTTTATGTCATTGATGAGGGGTTGGTATTTGTTTATTTTGTTTTCTATTGTTTCCGGTGAAAATCTATGATTACAGTATGTGAATTCAATGAATTGAATGGTATAGTTTGAGTTTATGTGGGTGGGTGCCGGGTCATTGTATGGTAGACCTTTAACGCAAAGTATGTCAGGTTTAAATCTAGCATTACAGTGGCATCTTTGGGTTGTACATGTACACGGGAGTAGCCAAGGTGGGACCGTATTTTCTTGTGGGTTGTTATTGAAAGTACCGGCATTCATGAGTATGTAACATCGGGATTTGTTATGTGAGGTAATTAGTTTTCGGATTTCCCATACTGCTTTGTTGTGTCTTTTAACAATGAGAGAGTGTATGTGGTGGTTTTGGCATTTTAGTAGGACATGTAGCCATGTGTCGGGGTCTGTAGAGGTACATATAGGGCATGTTATGGATGGGAAGCGTTCCATTCCAAAGAAGAGTTGTTTACGGGCATTCCCCATATATTGGCCAGTGCGAAATTTGATAAGGCATGTAATTTGTGAATCGGTAATGTTGGTATTTTTCCAGAAATTTGTAGATAGTTCATTATCTATATTATTGTTGCCAGTCCATTTTTTAATGTTGGGAAAGTTTTCTGAGATTGTGTCAATGTCATTGTATGTATCTTGTTTTTTGAGATATTTTCCTAAAAATCGGACCGGGCCTTTGTCCGGGGTGTCATCTTTGGAGGGCCAATCCTCTTTTTGGAAGTAGTATGGGGTGGCATGTGCATGCTCATGTGGGTCTATGGCATTTTTATGTGATTTTTCTCTTCCTTCTTTGGCTAGTGTATCAGCTTGTTCATTTCCTTCAATATTAGCGTGGGCTCTAACTTTATGAAGTGTGGTAGGTTGTGTTCGATGTTGAAGCATTTGTACCATGGATATGAGTGTTATTTTGTCGGGGTGGCTATTGTGGAGAGTGGGGTGAGTTATTTGGGATTGTATATGCCGTATCCGGCTTTTTCTCTATGCCAATGTCCGGGGCTGCTTTCTACCGGTTCTTTGAAGGATCCGTCCGTGTAGTAACTATGTATGGGGTCATACTTTGGTTGAGTATTTATGTGGTAATTAGAGAGGGGGGGAGTTGTTATGGAGTAGTTTAGTGTGTTGTTATTGTATTCTAGTTTAGACCATTTTTTACTACGGTTTACTAGTGTTTGAGGGGGTGTGGGCGAGGCAATTTTTGTGTGTATCCGGTTTATGTTTAGAGATTTGGCTATGGATGTGAGCGTGGCTAGTTGTTCTATGGTACCCATTGTTTTGTTCTGGTGGTGGACACATAGTATTTGTAGAGTGGCTGGTTCAAGCCTAGGCTTTTTTTGTTCGGTTGGAATAGTGGGTTCTTCATATGTTATTGAGTCCGCTTCGAATAGTGCTATAATGTGTGAGTCCGGGAAAGGACCTAAGTGTGGGTTAAAGTTTTGGTACCATTTTTTGTCTAGTGTTATGATGAGGGTAGCGGTATGGTTTGGGTCATGTTTAGCTGCTAGGCGGGCCCAATATAATGCTTGTTGTGTTTCTTCTTCATTATGAGGGTGAGCTATGCCATTGCCTATCCATTTGTAGTCAAAGGCTTTTCCTAGTGATCCGAATATTTTGTCTCTTTCAAAGGAGGAGTAAAATTTGTTAAGTACGATGGGACATGTAACAGGGGAGGAGAAGTATGAGTGTTGGATGTTGAATGTTGAAATTAATGATTTTAGTATCGGTGTTGGTAATGTGTATTGTGTAAGTTTAAGAGGGTTATTTTTTGGTATTTTGTATTTATATCTTTGGTATAACCAGATGATTTCGGTTTCAAATGGTTGGGTTTTAGGTTCAATGTTTGTAGGGTTTTGTAGTTTAGTGTTGTATTGGTTCCATAACCATGTGAGCCTATTTATGGGGATGGTGAAGAGGTGTCGTCCATCTTCTTCGTATAGGTGTACTTGGTCTTTGTCAATTTTAATTGTGTTGGATGAGGTAAGAATGTCTTTTTCGGGGTTACATTCCATTGTATGAATTTTTAGTAGGGGGATTATTATGGGTGGGGTGACGGACCTTGTGTCTTGGGGTTGATTTTGTGGGTGGTGGGCTTGTATAATTTTGGAGTAGAATTTATGTTGAGTTCTTTGATAATATTGTGTCAATTTATTGATGTTGTGTGTAATTGTATTTTGATTGTGTCTTGGGAAGAGGTTTCTTTGGGGGAGCCATTTGTTGAAGATGTTGTTATTGTAGTCCCATTGGCATAAGTATCTCGTGTATTTGTTTTCAATTTGGTTGCTATCTATTTTTTCTTTATGTTCGTGGTGTATGATTCTGTCTATGGGGTATGTGGTGGGATTTTTGAGGATGTAGTTTGGGGGGCGGGGGTAGCGTAGGTGGGGGTGAAGGGGATGTGTCGGTGGTGGGGGGGTATTTCTTGGGATGATGTCATTGTTTATAGTGATGAATGGGTTTTTAAGTGTGTGGGAGTATGTGTGTGTGTTGTTGTTATTGGATTAGGGGGGGTATATTGGGTGGCAAAAGAGTTGTCGTGCTATTTTGAGGGCACTTTTGATTAGTTTTGATGGGTTGAAGAAGTGGGTTTTAAACTCTTCATTGTTCATGACGTGTGTTCCATTAGGTAGGGAGATTTGTTTTAGGTCGTATATGTTTTTTGATAGGAATTTTTGTAGTAGCTTTTGAGATAGTTGTGTATTGAGTGTATTGTGGTTTTGTGCTTCGAGAGTCCAAGCTTTTTCAAGTGTTGTTGGTTCTATAAGAAAGTTAGAGAGGTTACTTTTTAGGTGGACTTTTGCTACATGTTTTAGCAAGAAGAAGGTTCGTGTTATTGGTGATCTTGTGCAATTCGTCTTTTTTATTCTAGGTATGTTTTCGGCCAACCCATATTGGGCGAGGATGTGGTGTGTTAGACCCTTATATATTGTTCCAAGTCTACCATTGTCATTTAAAGCATTTTGTAGTTGTTCTCCTATGCATCTAAGGTATGCATTTTTTAGCGAAAAAGTGTCTAGTCCAAAGAGGTTATGCGGCAATTGGGTTATTATGTTAGACATACATCTTGGCATGCCGCATACGGTTTTTTGTGTGGCTATTATTTTTTGGTCCAATTTTTTGATGGCAGGCATTGAGTATGGTACCGCGTAGAAGCTCTATGCCACTCCCGGTCTTAACACTGTATCAATCATTTTTATTTTTTGTTTCATAGTGGCCGGGCAAGCTATTAGTTCTTTACATTGTTTAATTAGTTTTTTGGTAGTGGCATGGATTTGGGTTTTCCATTTTAGGGAGGGGAGTAGATTTATTCCCAAATATGTGTAAGGTTCATTTTGGTGTAGTACTGGTATTGGTTGGTTTCGGTAATTAATGTAAGAGGTTTGTATAAGGGCTTTGAATGTGGTAGGATTTGTTTTTGATTTGTTTGGGCATCCAGTGACGGCACATTTGGGGACACCTACATCCATGCCTGTCCATTTGCAGAACCTGTCTATTTTGTTAAGCTGTATTTTTATAGCTTTAATTTTGTTGGTTATGGCCGCAAGGTCGTCCGCGTATGCCGTGGAGTTGATGGTAGTTTGTGATGTCCCAAACGTGTATCCATTGTTGCCTCTATCTAGCCATCTAAGTAGTGGTTCTAGGAATATGATGAATAGGTATGGGCTTAGAGTATCTCCTTGTATTGTTCCCCTTTGTATAGCTATGGGTTTTGTCTTTCCGAAGTGTTCTCCTATATAGGAGGTTGAGGATGCGGAGTAACTATTTCCCACAAGTGTGCTGGCGTCTTTGGGATATCCAAGGTCCGTCATTATGGCTAAGAGTCTAGCGTGGTCAATGGAGCCAAAGGCATTTTTAAAGTCTGTATACAGTATGAGTATGTCTTGGTTTGTGAATCGTGCGTCTTCTAATGCGACTATTATTGTTTAGATTTGTCTAGCGGTGCTTCTTTCTGCGCGGAACCCTTCTTGGCTATCATGCAGTATTTTATGTTTTTCGCCATATGATGATAGTATTGATGTAAATGTGCTCGTAAATAGTTTATAGATGGTATTGGCTAATGCAATGGGTCTATGGTTCGGTAGCATGGATGGGTCTCCTTTTTTGTATAGTAGGATTGTTGCGCTTGTTTTCCATGAGGCAGAGATTTGTTTTTGTTTATAACAGTGAGAGAAGAAGAGGTTTAGTAGTTTGTGGAATCTTGGGGGCATATTTTTTAATATAGAGTTCGATATGCGGTCTGGTCCGGGGGCCTTGTTATTCCCAAGGTTACGTAGGCAAGTATCATATGTAGCTTGATTGAAGTATGTATGCAGTGGGGTTTCTGGGTCTCCTCTCTTCTCTAATATGAATCCATCTAGGTCGTGCCATGGGTATTGTCTTACTGCACATGTGCATGTAATGTGGTGGTCCGGTTGATAGTTGCATGTATTTACTGTGGGTGTGTTATTTTTTGTTTGTTGGTTAAATATTTCGTTTGCAATATCTTCTGGGCTAGTTAGTATGTTGTTATATTGGTCGGTGATGCAGTCTAATGGTGGGGACTCCATATTTTTTAATATTCTCCTATTTATTTTCTTGGGGCTAGTTTCATATATTTGTCTATATTTGGAGATGGCTTTTCTAATGTTTTCTTGGGTATGTCTGGTGGTGATTTTCCGGGCTTGTATGTTGGCATTTTTTGCAATTAGTGCTATGTTATTTGTCCATGTGTCATGAGGTAGGTGTATGGGGGTGGGTTGGGGATTTGTGTATGTTGAAGATTTTGGAGTTCGTTGAGGATAGGGTGGTTTCACCATAAGGGGTTGTTATTTACGATTCTTATGGTTTTCCGTATAGTGTGATAGATGATTAGATGTTGTTTCCATATTTTAGATAATTTGCGAGGTAAATATCCACCTTGTTGTGATGTTCGATTTGTCATGCATGGTATGGGTTGGGCTTTGCAGGTTTGTTCAATTGTATTGGATATATTGTTAATGAGTGTGTCTAGAGTGTGTGACAAGCTTCTTGCCATTGCGTTTGGGAAAGGTGGATATTAGCTTCTAATTCATTTATTACGCTTATATGGCATCAAAGATGAGGGGCGGAAACTTCTTTCCTACTGGTAAGCAGTCCCTCAACTTATCAAAGAATGGATGTCGGTCACGTCTCATCAAATCATCACAGAGGTCAGCCACAAAGCTCTTCTGAGCCCCACTATGGCTTAAGAATATTTTGGGTTTGGCTTCTGAAACATTATCCCTGCATGCAATGAAAGCATTCCTCAGAGATATCAACACCTGCCGAAAGTTGGCAAATTACCAACTACACAGATTCTTCAACAGTTTAAGGCAGTAAAGATTTGTGTTGTTGGAAATCACCAGTAAAATCCAGTGTCATCTCATATGCAACTACCGCCTAGTAGCAAACATTGCTAAGCACAGGGACAGTTCCAACTCAATCTTTGAACGAGATGAACTGGGTATTATCAAACAATCAATTTATCAACACATGTACCGAATTTCTGCACAAACTATATAGCGTGCTGGATGCAACCCCTGTCAGAAACTACAACGCTCTACTCCATGACAGAAAAGGACCCTCTTCTGTTGTTATGTCCGGTCGACATAACAACACAGGTAGAGAACACACAATCGATGGCTCAGTCAAATGGAAAGCTGGACTGACCTCTCATTGTCTTCGCCTGTAAAGGAACCTAGAACATCCTTTGCGACGCCCACAGACGTGGATGCCCCACAATCCATCGCTAGCCTCTCATCATCGTCATCATCTGCATCGTCTCCTTTGCCGACGGAATGCAACATCCTGGCAAGGTTAGATCGATCACCATCGTCGTCCACAAGTCCAGACACTGCGTTACCCATGGCGCCCACTTCGCTCAAACTTCTGCCGCTCTATGGCTTGGACAAGACGATGAGAAGCTGAGGGTTCTCCGCTTGAATGAGGGAGCACCCTTGCGTAGTCTACGAGGAACTGACCACAAACTCGACTCTCGTTTGCTGGCAACGACACTGACTTGTCAAAATATGTGCTAAAAATTGAGATATTATCTGTTAGAGAGTTCTGTTGTAATATGAGCAAGGTGAAGTAGACCAAACTAACCATTCTGGCAAAGATTATGACCGAAACCGAGATCCTGAGATGAATGCAAGCTCTAAGTCTCGATATATGGCTTTAAAAAATTTCTCGATTATAGAATTTGGATTGCACTTGAGGCCGTCATTCAATCAAAGTGACACTCTCAACCTCTAGAAACACAAATGCTCCTAGTTTACTAAACGGAACGGAATGTGTATGGAATCTTACAATCTCACGTTCATTTGGGACTCGTTTGTTGGTTTTCAGGAAACGAATTACCGTTACCAACATCGCCGATTCTTCTATTCGCTTTTCACTCACGACCCACTTCAACTGAGTAACCATCACCATATGATATCCACCGCCATCCCATCATACGTCGCCACTCCAGCGCAAGACCATATGCACAATACCTTTGCAGCAGATCAATTCCCACACGATAAATCAGTCCACAGAAATAAAACACCAACCAAGTGCCCGTAAAATCTGAAGATCGAGCACTTACAAACATCAAGCAATCGGTACAATTCGCCAACGCCACTGCCTGCAGGCGATGGCAGGAATCCAGACTACTCAGAGAAGACAGAGAGGAACTAGTCAAAGTCCTCTCCATCACTACTACCTCGAGGGTTACTTTGTACTATCCAGCGCTCTCAAGACAAGAATCGCATCCCAAAGGGAAAGACTTGTACGCTTACGGAATTCACAGCTGCTCAGTCATCTCCACCACAAATCCAACTGTTTCACTCCCACCATCGAACTCCCTCCCACTCCTCCGCTCCACACGCAAAGCGAGCAACTCCCTAGCTCTACCCATTCCCAAATATACAAAATCACTTCAGTGAGCTCATACCCATACCCCGAAGATCAACAACACTCATTCCTCGTTCTCCACCACAAGAAACCCAAACCATCAAAGACGCAGAACCTCTCCCGACAAATTGCCGACCAAACCGCACCTCTTACACCACTTCCCACAGCCCGCCTCTCGCAGCGCCGCTGTTGCTGGCGCCCACTAGAACTCCGGCCCCGCAGCCGGGCCGCTGTTGCTGGCGCCCACTAAACCTCCCGCCACGCAGCCGCGCAGCATCGGCCCCATCGTGCTGCGTCCCAGCTCCTTGGGTGTGCGTCTAAAAGCGAGAGGGAGCCATAGATGGACAGAACATAGAAGGCCTTGCGAACCCTCGTCACTAGCCAGCCTCGAAATCGAGGACTGGCTAGGAGAAGATCTGGCCGTTAATGTCCAAGATCCAATCTCTGCCGTCCATCTCTGGTGGGGCCCGGTGCGTTACCCCAAACTTACTTTCCTGAAATTTTTTACCTGAAATTTATTACCTGAAGTTTTGATGTGCTACAGTTGTGTTTGTACTGGAATTTTTTGTGTAATGAGCATTTTGGCCATTTTCTTGTTTTTTAAAAAATATTTTTTCCCAAAAATGTATTCTCTTCTAGGCTTTATGATTAAAGAAGGTGAGAGACCGTTAAGAAACTAAGATTGACTTGGGGTTTGCCAAATATTTTGGTCATGGCCTCTCTACTCGGTCTCTTGGGCTTTCACACTACAAGGACCAAAACGCCACATGTTACATACTTTGATATTTTTTTCCAACATATAGTTTTTATACAATATATTTAATGTCACTAAATTACAACCTTTATGATCTTCTTTCTTTTCAATTATATTTAGACTTAGAGCACATACTTAAAACCTCATTATTGCATCGACTTCATTGGAGCAGATATTTCAATGCAAACTTCTTGGTTCATTAACCCACTTTTAAAATAAATATCATGAATTCATAAATATCTCCAATATCTTTTAAATTAAAAACTAATTTGGAAACCTTTGCACTAAGAGTGGATTTTAAGTGCATAAATAAGTAGTGGATTTGCAAACATTATGTTTTTAATGTGACTAATGTCACTAACCTCCAAACTAGGAATTAGTCACATTAGTCACACTATGTTTGGATAATCATATAAGTCATATTGGAAAAATGAGCTTTGAATAAGCTTGGAAAAATAAGCTTGAAAAAATAAGCCTGGAAAAATTTGAATCATATCGAAATTTGAAAAAAATCCAAAAATAGTGCCGATTTCTTTTCCCTACTTTAATTGATTATTCGGCACTGCCATGCCGAACTAGAGGTTCACCTACGGTATTACCGCATAACCGTCCTGCTCCGGCATTGGATGTCATCGCTGATCCGTTCAACCAAGATCTGCTCGTCTCTGCTTGGTGATTGCTTGCTTTGTCACTCACTATGTGGAATGAATCGTTCAGTGAGACTGACAAGTACTTTCCTGTAGAACCTGTGACGAAAATGGTGGCAAAAGATGAGTTGATTTGCATGTCAAGGGCCATTAATTTGGTGTGAATGGATGATCGATCCTTGAAGAGTTGGAGCTCTACTCTATTGATCTAGGTATCGAACCCAGCACGGACTAGATAGAAAATGGATGTGCCATTGAGGCCTCACTAACAAGAAAGGGGTATTAGATCAGGTGAATCAAACTCTTGAGCTATCGAATTCTGTAGCAGTGATGTTGCATTTGCCAGCATCACTATATCATCTTGATGTGAAGGTAAGGCTCCAGTCCAGCAAGTTAATCTACGCTTCTTTGACGGATACTTCATAATAAGTAAACAGAATCGCTCTCTCGGTTGAAACATCAAGACCCTTGCACCTCTAAGATATCATCAAAGACAATGTAAAGTGAGCATGGGCAGGAATGCCATGTACATTCAAGATGCTCATCACCTGAGTGTAATGCTTTCTTCGGCTGACAACGCGGTTAGGGGATAATCACGGGGAGATTGCACACGAGGTAAATTCTGATGAGATTGCCTGCAGCCAGCCCATGGCTAATCCACCTACTGTGGAGAATTCAACACTATCTGATTGTAAAGAATTTGTGTATATATTATTATCGCGTGTTCTTCATTACAAGCTATTAAGTATAAGAAGAAAGGTGACTTAAACTTGAAGAGACACATCTCTTATGAAGAGACATGTTAAAGTAATCTAACTAGTGTACTATTATCTATTATACTAAATACATCTAACACTCCCACTAGGACACAACACCATATTCATTATATTGGGAGATTTCCAGGACTTTGAAAGGTGTGAATGGTTTTCCCAATAGAAAATGATTGTGCACATTCAGCTCGACTCGAGCTGAATATGTACCCATATTGTACATAAAGGACAAAATTCATTGTGTAAATTCACTAAATATTTGCATATTTAGGTCGACTTAAGCTTCATATAATATTTTGGAAGGCTCCCAATCTCCCAATACAATGAATATGATGTTACACTAGTTGTTCTTCTTATCCATATTCCTTCTTCATTGTTGTTGAAGGGTTAAATAAGTTGTTAAAACTCGCATTTTATATGTTATTTGATTTAGCTCAAGGTTGATAGTCTCGATTAGTTCATTGATTTTTTAATAATTTATTTTAGGCACATAATGATGATCATGTGATATTGTCGATGATGATATTGGAATTTCTTTAAACTTTGAAGCTTGATGCCATTTATGTCGTTGTCGTGAACAAACATGATACTTATTTGAGTATGATTTGTTCTTATGTTCAAAATTTCTCTTTATAGCTTGTTGTTTATCTTGTTTGGTTTTATGATATGCTTGAGTGTTATAATAGTTTGCCTTACCATTTGATTTTTGACATTGATTTTTATACTCCAATAATTTCATATTAGATTGAATTTGTCTAGTTCTTGGACTTAATTGATTTATTGCTTTCAATTTTTGTAAATTTTGATGAGTTTTGGATATTGGACAATCCGTTTGTCTTGTATTTCTCCCACTCCAAGACTTACCAAAATTATTGCAATATACACATAAATTGTCTTGTCTCCCACATAATTGAGTGTTACATATATGGGAAAGTAGAGGGATGAAAGGTCTTACATACGTCATAAGAGCTTGAACCTTTGTTGATGTAAGGTGTTGTTGAGGAATATCAATCATTCCCAATTGTTCCGTACAATAGATATGTTTGTCTTTAGGTAAGGATTTTGTTAAAACGTCGGCTGTCATATTTTGAGTAGGTACATAGGATACTGAAATTTCATTAGCAATTAATTTCTCACGTGTAAAATGATACTGAGTGTCCACATGTTTACTACGTGAATGAAATTTTGGATTAGCACTAAGTGCAATGGCACTTTGACTATCACAGTATATGGGGGTTGGTGATAATTGGGGAAATCCCAACTCAAAGAGTAATTTTCGAAGCCAAGTAGCTTCGGCAGTTGCTTTTGCTAAGGCCATATACTCCGATTCTGTTGATGATAAAGCTACACTTGTTTGCTTTTTACTGCCCCATGATATTACACCACCCGTTAGAATAAAACAGTAACCAGAGGTGGATCTTCTAGTATCCTTGTCCCCTGCCCAATCTGCATCCGAGAAGCCGTGTAATGAATTTTCATTTTCTTGTTTTTGGTATTTGATACCATATGATAAAGTTCCTTTCAGGTAACGCATAGTGCGTTTTAATGTTTGATAATGAGATTTCTTTGGTTCGGATAAATATTGAGCTAGACTATTGATTGTATATACACAGTTAGGACGAGTATTGACTGTGGTATGGATTAGGCTACCGATCATTTGAGAATAAGGGAAAGGACTTAATGTTCCAATATCCGTTTGGTCATCTTCTGTATCTTTACTTAGTCTTACACCAGGTGACATAGGTGTAGGTAAGGGGTTACAATTTAGCATGTTGTATTGTATGAGCTTTGATTTTATATATTGTTGTTGATGCATAATTAACCATCCTTTTTCTCGATTTCTTATAATTGCATTTCCAAGTGTATAATGCAATTCTCCATCATCCGTCATTTCAAATTGACTTTGAAGGTTTGATTTGAGATCTTTGATGAGAGATATTTTATTACTTGTCAATATACAATCATCTACATAAACGGTTAAAATTATAAAACCCGATGATTTATCTCGTTTGATGTAGATACTAGCATCTGCCTCTAGTCTTGTGAAGTCTTGAGTAATAAGATATTGATCCAATCTCAAATACCATGCTCGGGAAGACTGCTTAAGTCCATACAAAGATTTAAGTAGTTTACAAACAATATTAGAGGCTGGAGGTGGATAGAATCCTTCGGGAATCTGCATATAGATTTCTTCTTGGAGGTGCCCGTTTAAAAAGGCTGTTTTTACATCTTGTTGATGGAGTTCTAAATTGTATTGAGTGGCGATAGCTAACAAAACCCGAATTGAAGAAAGTTTTACAACTGGAGAAAACGTTTCTGTATAATCAAATCCCGGAATTTGTGTAAAGCCTCGAGCTACTAGGCGGGCTTTGTACTTATCTATTGTACCATCAGATTTGATTTTAATTTTGAATAGCCATTTACAACTAATCGGTTTTCGATTTGGCGGAAGAGGAGTTAATATCCAAGTTTTATTTTTTTATTTAAAGAGTTGAATTCTGAATTTATGGCGTTTTGCCATAATTGACCATCCGGTCTATTGAGAGCTTCCTCTAAAGTTTCTGGGTTGTTCAATGCAACTTGAATTATGTTAGCTTGGTTAGATTGCTTGGATTTCTTGCAAGGTCTTGTAAATGGCTTGGATGGTTGATGTTGAATAGATTCAATTAATTTCTTTGATGGGTTTATTATTCTTTTTGGTCTTGATGAAGTAGTAGGTGGAGTAGGTTCTTTATTTATTAAAGTGACCTCCTCTTGATGCTCAGAGAGGTCTTCATTTTTGTGTTCTAGACTAAGTTGGCTAAATGTGTCTAGAAGATCTTGATGAAGATCTTCATGTGAGGGTGAATCTATAATTGGTATCCTTGAAGGTTCACTTGATTGTGATTCTGATTGAGGTTGAAATGAATGACTTTGACTTTGAGGTGTACCTGGATTATTTTGTAAAGTGATTGGTTGTACAATAGGTGTTGGATGTGCCGGTAATTGTGAACTTGATGGATTTGAATAGGTGGGTAAACTTTGAAGTAATTCAAGATTAGGTGGATCTTCTTCAAAAGTTTTTATTGCAACCTCCGGCATGTTAATCTTTTCATCAAATATGACATCTCGAGAAATTATGATTTGTCTAGTTTTGACATTCATTAATCTATATGCCTTGGATTGTTCACTATATCCAAGAAATATAGCCTCTATTGAGTGAGAGTCAAGTTTTTGTCTATTGTCCTTATTTATAAATACATAAGCCTTTGATCCAAATATTCTTAAATGAGCCAAATTCGGTTGTCGTTTGAACCACACTTCATATGGTGTTTGATTTGTACGAATAGATTTTGTAGGACTCCTATTTTGCAAATAATTTGCAGTCAAAAGCGCTTCGCCCCAAAATATTTTAGGCAATTTTGCAAAAGAAAGCACTATTATCACTGCATTTATGAGAGTTCTATTCTTTCTTTCCGAAACCCCATTCTGTTGGGGTGTGTATGATGTGGTAAGTTATCTTTTTATACCTTCTTGTGTACAATAGTCATTGAATTGATTTGATAAATATTCCCCTCCTCTATCGGATCTTAAAGTTTTTATTTTATAATTTGTTTGATTTTCAACCAAACTTTTATAATTCATAAATTTTTCAAAAGCTTCTGATTTATGTTTAATCAAATAAACATGGCAATATCTTGCAAAATCGTCTATGAAAGTGATAAAGTACTTATATCCTGTATGAGTACTAACTTGTAAAGGTCCACAAATGTCCGAGTGAACTAGTTCCAATAATTGGCTAGCTCTATGTGCTCCAATTTTAGGGAATTTTTCCACATGTTGTTTACCGGTTGTACATGATGGACAAAAGCTAAGATTATTTTCATTAAATTTATCAAGGCCTTTGGACATCATTTGAATTTTCCCTAAACGTTCTCTATTAATGTGACCTAGTCTAAAATGCCATAGGTCGGCTTTGTTTGAAGGTATGGTTGCAGGAACTGCAACTTCTTTTTGATTTGATAACACAGTGGAGCCCAATTCATACAAATCATGATTTAGTTTGCAATCAGCTATAATTTCACCAAATCGATTAAATAATCTTAAATGGCCAGATTTTATTCGTACCTCACCTCCAACTTGGTCTAGTTGTTTAGCAGAGAAAAGATTTTTCGCAAGCCCAGGAATGTAAAGTACATCAGGTACTTGTTTTGTTAACCCATTTGTGAGTCGTATGGTTACATCACCATGGCCTTTAATTTCATATGAGGTCAAGTCGTCTCCTAAATATACATACTGTTGATTGTCATACTTTTTATAATTAGCAAATGCACCAAATTCATGGCACATGTGTTGGGTGGCTCCACTGTCCACATACCAACTTGATGTCGACTCTTCCTTAGTCATTAAAGCAGTAACTACGTAAAGTCTATCAGACTTGGTTATAATATTTGACTTGTTCTGAAAATTGTTTTTCTTTTCAGCTGCCATTTTGGCCCTGCAATCTTTAATTGTATGACCAAGCTTTTTACAATAGAAACAGCTTCTTTTATCAAACGAATCACTTTTTCGTTCGAAAGTTTTATTATTTTCACTTTTAGAAAACTTGTTAAATTTATTCACAAATGGCTTCTTGCCATAATTATGATTGTAGGCTTTTCTTTTGGTATATAATACTAATTGATTTTCAGAACTGGAACTCATGTCTTTCATGAGTGTTTCTTCTTGAATCAAATCTGCAATTAATAATTGCAATGTGAGGCCGGGCTGCCTCCTCAAAGAATTGATAAAAGTTCGATAACTTGACGGTAAACTGCGCATCAATGTTAAAATTGCTTCATCGTCTGGAACTGGACTTCCTGCAGCGGCCAATTGTTCCAGATGTGCCCTGAATAAATGAATGTGTTTAACAACACTATCCGAGTCCTTCATTTTCAAAGTGTGTAGTTTTTCTATAAGGTACATCTTCGTAATCACGTCTTGTGATTCAAAAATTCGAATTAGCTCCAACCATGCGTCTTTGGATATTTTACATCCCTATATATGCGAGACTATGTTATTATCAACACAGTTGTTTATGATCATCAGAGACAAATTGTCTCTTTCCTCCCAATGGGCCATGCTTCCTGCACCTGTGGCATGTAAAGCCTGGGCACCTGCAGCGATTTCGGCTGTTGTGGGTAAATGGGGCTTGGGTTCATCCCCATTAACTATTGACCATAGCTTTTCTATTTTGAAGATTAACGTCATTCGGTGTTTCCATATATTGAAGAATGTTCCATCAAATTTCGGAACATGGCTAGTATCAACTTTTTGAGACATTGCCTAGTGTCAAAGTTGAGAATAAATAAATCTTCTTCGGATTGAAGGCTTTGAAGCTTCTTCTAAAAATTTAGAAGTAGCTGTCAATTCACAAAGGAGTGAATTGAGAATTTTAATCTCAATACCTACATATGCATCCTCAATTTTAAATTGGAATGCATATGTTTTCAAGCTTTTCTTCACAAGATTGTGAGAAAAGTGCATTCTCAAAGTTTCAATAATTCTTAATTATCATTTCAAGAATAAATGAGAATTTGAGAATTTCTATGACAAACTAATGCATCGCTCTGATACCATGTGGAAAATTCAACACTATCTGATTGTGAAGAATTTGTGTATATATTATTATCGTGTGTTCTTCATTACAAGCTATTAAGTATAAGAAGAAAGGTGACTTAAACTTGAAGAGACACATCTCTTATGAAGAGACATGTTAAAGTAATCTAACTAGTGTACTATTATCTATTATACTAAATACATCTAACACCTACCTTGGCTTCTATTTGGAGCCATTAGTTTCTTTACAACCACGTTCATCACGCTAATTAACAGGTTCTCTACGAGCTCAGCAGCTAGAAGGAAGAATTCTCAAGATGATCATGTCATGAATTACTTCGTTGGGGTTCTAAGAATTCCGCAACTTGCTTCATCTTCGGCCGAGACTCAGGGTTAATTGCTGTGCACTCCAGCGATACCTGTGATCTAACCGGCGATTAGCATCAATCTTTGCAGACACTGACCACGTGAGTAATACAGCACAAAATGTGTGTTAAAATCTACCATAGAGGAATGGGATGCAGAACTAGCAAATTACCTGCAAAGTCTTAATCATCTCGCTCTGTTGGATGTCGGCTACTTTCAGCAAGAATGGATCGAATATTTCAGAGAGAGCTTTCTTCTCCTGCAGAGCCATCCGCATCCACGACACAAGGTCTAGATCTCCACCAGCCAGCTGCTTGAAAGGGGACCGGCCTGTGATAAGTTCCAGCAACACCACACCGAACGAGTACACGTCGCTCTTCTGGGTGGGTTTCTTTGCATTTATTGCTTCTGGGGCTTGGTACACTCCCATCAGAAATGGCGTCACCATCGGTGCTCCTCTTGGACTATCCGACCTCCTCTCGAATTCTGCAAATCATGCCAGTGGAAGCTAATGTAAACACCTGCCTTGCACTCCAGCTCAGGAAAAAAATGAAGTATGCATTAATTTGTGCAAGACAATCTGAGGCTTTGCATTAATCAGCTCGAGGAGAAGATGCTGACCAAGAGGGGTAACCGAAGTTGGAGATGTTCTGGTTCCAGTGTCACTTCTAGTGCTTCCAAACTCCGTGACAGGCGGTGGTTGCGCAAGTGCGATCAATCGTTGCAACCCAAAATCAGCAATTCGAGGTTCCGGGAGCGCATCCAGGAGAATGTTGGCGGGCTTGATGTCTCCATGAAAGTACTGTTTCCGAGGGTCACACTCATGGATGTGTGCGAGACCAAGGGCTACTCCTCGCGCAATTACCAGTCGCGCGTCCCATGTGAGAGGCCCCTTACATCCCTCTGACCTATTACCTGCAAACGCCAAATCAAACCAATCGACATGAAATTCTGGCTTCCACCCACACCACAAAGGCACTGATTGAAATGGAAACAGAACCCTAGCTTACCATGGAGAGCAGTTTCCAAGCTGCCATTGCAAAGGTAATCGTAAATCAGCAGCTTCTCATCGACCGTCCAGGAATACGAATGCAGGCAGACGACGTTTGGATGACGCACTTGGGCGATGGCTTTCACTTCCGCCTCGAACTCTTTGTGACGCTGCTCACCTCCTGTTAACCCCAATCTGCGGACAGCGACAACGGTGCCTTCGTCCAACACCGCCCTGTACACAATCCCCACTCCGCTATTGCCTAGCACGTACGCGGAGGCGCACAACAATCCCTCCGAAGTGAAGGACATCGCTCCCGTCAGGTGCACCAAGTCTCCTTCATCGTCCTCCTCCTCACCTGACTTCGCCCCACTTGGAGCTTCTCGCCATGAGCACAGACATGCCCTTCGGATGGCGTTGTCGGACCTCGACGAGGTCAAAATTTTCTTGGCCACAGCCAGCTTGCGCATGAAGGAGCACAAGACGAGAGAAGCCATGAGTAACCCAAGACATCCACAACCAACCGCTATGCCAATCACAGCACCCTTGGTCAAGCTTTTCTGAGCTCCTGCTGCAGTGGCATTGCTGACCGAGGAAGACGATGAAGGTGTTGAAAGTGATCCATAAACACTCCTGTCCAGCTCGACATCTAGCTGGACAAATATATGACGTAGAAAACTGCCGTTTGGAATCAAGAAGCTGTTACTGATTTACAAGAAGTCGTTAAGTGTTCAGTATGCAGTGAGTAGTCTGTTGGGCTGCCATCCCAACTATATATGCACATCTCATGCATCTTTCTTGTATCTCTTGATTTACCTACATGAATACAGAAAGCATCCTTGTGGCAAAACACTGTGTGTATGACTCATTGAGTGGATTTGATTATGAGAGTAACAGTGCTGATTTCATTCTTTTCAACAGGTTATGGGCCCACGCTTCAGTATCGTAGATTTTCAGTAAAATGGAAACTCAAATCAATCAACTCTTTGATTGTCTTCCTTTTCATTTCAGAAACATATCAATAACATATCAAAATCAGTAACATATCAGTTCTTCTCTTATTCTCTCAAGCCGTATAGTTATTAGTGAGTTTTTTTTTTCTCTCTATTATAGTCCAAGTTTGTATGTGCTGTGTAGATCAGAGATCGTTGTCATAAGAAGAGTCTAGAAAAGCTCAACTATGATGTCAACTTAGACATCAACCTAGACGTCAAACTTAGAACTTAGCTGATCAAAAGAAATTAGACATCATGGATGAAGTCATAGTAGACACACACGGCACTGCTAGCGACACAGCTGGAAACAACACTAATCTTGCGTCATATGGTTCTCAAAACATTGCAAAGCCAGAGTTGTCAAACTTTACTACTCACATTGAGAAGCTTTCAGGTGATAATTTTGGCATTTGGAAGTTTCAAATGGGCGTCATGTTTCGAGCCAGGAAATTGCTTGGCATTGTAGACGGGTCACTCATGCAGGAGAAAGCCAGGGATCCTAGCGAATGGGAGGACAAGGATGCCGCTTGTCAATCCATGATTTTATCAGCAATGGACCCCAAGTTGATGCGCCAATTACGAACATGCAAGACATCACACCAGATGTGGCGTCGTTTATGCACTGTTTATGAGCTGAACGCAGCTGAAAATGTGCAGCTGTTGCAACAAAAGTTCTATGAATTGCGTATGAAGCCCGGTACCGAGATGATGGATCACATCAGTTTGATTGAAGAACTTGCAAATCAACTGAATGACCTTGGGGAAAGCATCTCTGAACAGGCTGTCATGAGCAAGATAATGTGTTCCCTGCCATCGGGATACAGACACATGGTTTCCGCATGGGACAGTGTTCCCCGTCACATGCAGACGATTGAATCCCTCACTCTTCGACTTCTCACAGAAGAGAGTCGAAATCGTGCGCAGGGAGAAGCAGATGCTGAAGGTGAAAAAGCTTTCTTTACGAGCAAAGGCCAAGGTGCTGGAAGCAACCAGAGACCTATGACTGCAGATGAGAGAAAGAAGCGAGCTGAGGAGAAGAAGAATCGAATCAGTGAACTGAAGAAAACCACCCGATGCAACAAGTGTGGACAGAAAGGTCATTGGGAGAGAGACAGGCAGTGTCCTGAGAATAAGAGAAGCCCAGACAAGAACGACGTGAGAAGCGAAGCCAATGCCGCCCTCAGCGACGATCAAAACAACATGGCTTTCATGACTTACGATGGAAATTATGGAGGCACCGATAATGCTTGGTATGTTGATGGAGGAGCCACAGACCATATGACGGATCAGAGAGGATGGTTCAGCTTGTTCTCCGAAGTAGCTGAAGGAAGGTGGCCAGTAATGGTGGTTGATAATCGAAAGTTGTGGGTGCGAGGCGTCGGACGAATCAAAGTAAATTGCCTGGTAAACGAGAAATGGAAACTTAGAGTTCTTGATCAAGTACTGTATGTACCAGCTTTAAAAAAGAATTTGTTTTCAGTAGGCAAAGCTGCAGATAAAGGCTTTGTGACAACCTACACACGGTCGACTTGCTACCTCACATCACATGAAGGACGAGGTAGCGTTGTCCTCACTGGTGTTCGTGCCAATAGGCTCTATAAACTTGAGCTTGCAGTTGTAATACCAAGCAGTCAGGCAAACGTAGCCTGCGAAGATCAGCCATCGAAAGCGCTGGAGGTATCTTCAGGAAAACGCTTGGAGTTGTGGCACCAACGTTTTGGCCACGTAAACATTGCTGCTATTTTACACATACACAAACATGCACACGTAAGTGGTTTAGAATTAACCACTCTTACTACTCCTGAGAGTCCCTGCGAGGGATGCGCCTTGGGAAAGAACCATAGATAACCTTTTCCAAAGGCCAGCGAGACACCTCAAGCTACTGACCCTGGCATATTTTTTCATGCTGACGTCTGTTCTATGAGCACCAAATCGATTGGTGGAGCGAATTATTTTGCATTATTTAAGGACGATCGCAGTGGATATCGTTTCCTCTATTGTATCAAAGAAAAATCTGACGTTCTCAGTTGCTTCAAAGCTCTTGAGCTCACTGTACAGAGAAAAGTAGGTACTCAAATTCAGCGGCTGCGAAGCGATCGAGGTGGTGAGTTCTTGAGCAACGACTTTAATACTCATCTAAAAACCAAGGGAATCCACCGCGATCTCACCAGCCCTCACTGTCCTGAGCAGAATGGCACAGTTGAGCGAGAAAACCGCACCATTGTGGAGTGCGCCCGCACTTTGCTCCACGCCAAAAATCTACCGTTACGTTTCTGGGGTGAAGCAATCAAGACTGCAGTTTATATTCTGAACAGAACTGGATCCCGTACAATTGGTTTCAAGACTCCTCATGAATTGTGGAGAGGACGATGGCCATCTGTTGACCATTTTTGTGTTTTTGGCAGCTTAGCGTTTGTACATATCCCCAAGGTGCACAGGCGAAAGCTAGATCCAAAGAGCATTAAGGCGATTTTTGTTGGATACAGTGAAGAGTCCAAGGCCTACCATCTCTGGGACATGAGCTAGCAACGCATCATCATTAGTCGTGATGTGATTTTTGACGAGTTCACTTTTCCACAGCAAGCCACCAGAGAAGCCAACTCAGTTTTATTTTCTCTCGAAGCGAGCACATCCACACATGGTGAACCTGCGACTCTCAACTCTAGAAGCACCGACTACTTGGACACCCAACAAAACCTTGCTGGCCAGGAAGCGAGAACCACCGGCACCAGTGAAGCCACCGATTCTGCATCACTTGGTGACATTTGCCAAGTTGAGAGAAAACCACGAACACCACGTTGACGACACCCCAGAGGTCACCCCTCAACATGCAGCTCATCACCACTCCGAAAATGAACGCCCTAAATCTCCCCGACCAGTACGTGCTCGATACGCACCATCTCGTTACCAGGACTTCTACGTCCCGACCACTTTTGCAGGTGTTGTCACCTCAGAAGTCCATGTCCCTGCCGACCCACAAACATATGATGCAGCCATGCAGAGCCCGGAAGCCAAAGAGTGGCTTGCAGCTATGAATGCTGAATATGATGCATTACAGAAAGCCAAACTTGGCAGTTGGTTCCCCTCCCTCCAGGACGCAGAGCAATCTCATGCAAATGGATATATCGTGTGAAAACAAACTCAAATGGAACCATCGCCAAGTACAAGGCACGTCTTGTAGCGAAAGGTTTCACACAGACCAAGGGTGTCGATTATGACCAAACTTTCAGCCCTGTAGTTAAGTATGAGTCCATTAGGACTATGCTTGCCATTGCAGCCCAACAAGGCATGCATCTTACTCAGTTTGATGTTCAAACTGCTTATTTAAATGGGCTGATTGATTATACAAACTTCATGGTTCAGCCTCCTGGGTTTGAGGTTTCCAGCCCTGATGGTGTCACTTTAGTATGCCTTCTTTTGCGTAGCCTTTATGGCTTGAAGCAATCAGGACGTATTTGGAATACGACTTTCCATGAATTTCTGGTGAAGTTTGAGTTTCAAGCGACAGAGGCTGATCCTTGTGTGTACATATCCAAAGGAGATCCACCTCTTATGTTGACACTTTTTGTTGACGACGGTTTAGCTGCCAGTACATCCACTGACCGCATGGACTAGATGCTCCACTACCTGCAGGAATATTTTTCCATCATCCGATCTAGTGGAGACTTATATGTGGGCTTACATATTTACCAAGATCTGCAGAGGCGCTTAATCTTTATTCACCAGAACATATACCTGCAACGTATCATCATGACTTATGCTGGCTCACTTACCTGCACACCGATTTTCACACCGGCTGATCCAAACGTCAAATTGGATTCAACTCCTGATCCAGTCATTCATCCTCCATTTTCCTACTCAGGAGCAGTTGGAAGTCTTATGTTTGCCCAGATGTTGAGCCGCCCTGACATCAGTTTTGTAGTGAATACTGTTGCACAGTATTCTTCAAATCCTCAACGACCTCATTACCATGCAGTTCATCGCATTTTCAGGTACTTAGCTGGCACCCTCAACCTCGCCATATGTTATGATGGCGGCATGAAAGGCATTTCTTTGGATGTATACGCAGATGCCGACTATGCTGGAGACATCACTGATAGACGTTCTAGAACCGGTACACTACTCCTCATCAACCGTGTGCCAGTAGCATGGGCCAGTCGTAAGCAGGGTTGCGTAGCAACTTCAACGACAGAAGCTGAATACATCGCAGCCAATTCAACAACCAAGGACGTGATATGGTTACGAAGACTTTTGGCAAATTTGCGTTTCCCTCAGCCTCAGCCCACTGCACTTCTCCCTGACAACCAAAGTGCAATTCGCCTTGTGCATAATCCTGAGTTTCATCGACGCACTAAGCACATAGATATCATGTACCATTTTATTCGAGACCACCAGAAGCTTGGTGACATCAACGTCTCATACGTCCCTACATCGACACAGCTAGCAGACCTTTTCACAAAGGCTTTGCCCACCGACAGATTCTTGCTCCTTCGAGACTCCATCGGCATGCTCCTACTTCAGCCATCTACAGCGCAAAACGTGGATCTCACTGACAGTCTGCCTACATGAGTATGCAGACTGTGGGGGGTGTTGAAAGTGATCCATAAACACTCCTGTCCAGCTCGACATCTAGCTGGACAAATATATGACGTAGAAAACTACCGTTTGGAATCAAGAAGCTGTTACTGATTTACAAGAAGTCGTTAAGTGTTTAGTATACAGTGAGTAGTCTGTTGGGCTGCCATCCCAACTATATATGCACATCTCATGCATCATTCTTGTATCTCTTGATTTACCTACATGAATACAGAAAGCATCCTTGTGGCAAAACACTGTGTGTATGACTCATTGAGTGGATTTGATTATGAGAGTAACAGTGCTGATTTCATTTTTTTCAATAGAAGGTGCACACTCAGTCGTCAGAGGTGAACCACAGAGCAAGGCATTGCCAAGAAAAGTTGTCGCCGCTAGGGAATGAAAATACGGGTCTGGCGGAATCACACCCGAGAGATTGTTGTTGCTGAAATCGATGAAAACGTGCCGAAGGTTAGCCAGAGACGGCAGTATTGAGCCAGACAAGTGATTGTTCGAGAGATTGAGAGTTTCCTGTCAGATACGTAGAGTGCACAAATGATTCGGTAAGCAATACTTGCCAACTGCACAGAAGACTACAACAACGGATCGAGCACTTGCAACCATCGCACCCCTAGACATCATTTCGTTGGGAATTTCAAATCTCTCGAACTATTGATGTCAGAAGTTGGTTTCTCGGACAGTGCGAGTTCGCGTGGAATTTTGCAAATGCGGCAGCGAATCGACCATACTTTAAGCCTCCTTACTTCCAAGGTTTTCCGTCCTAGCCGTCTCGCACTCATACCTTCTCGGCACCACTCTATATGTACTAATTCCAAAGGTCTCAGGGTCTAATGCAACTAAGGTCTGTCATAAGTATTATGTATGACGTAAAGTAAGTATTATGTGTGACGTAAAGGCGAGAGGCTTTTTGGCTATTACTTCTTTTCTCATTAAAGAAGTAATGACGGTGTCGAGAGTAGGCTCTGCAGCTGAAATTAAAGCTATGAAACAAGTAGCTGGAAATTAAAACTTGAATTAGCTCAATTTGCAGAATTAGAGGCCTTTGCTCTCTCTTTTAGCAGCTTCCTTGGGACTCGAAAATCCGCTTTTGAGAGATTGCATGCTTGAAATTTGTACTCAACTAACCTCTTGAATAATTGCCGTAGATAGTTTATATTATACTGCTAGTAACTGGTCATCTCTGGTTAAGAATCTTCTCTGGTCGAACATCGAGAGACCAACAAGATACTCAGACTTGAATGATGACCAGAGAAGATTCTTAACAAAGCTAAGACATGTACTGATAAACAATGAAGTCAACGATGATGATAGCAAGTGTGAACTATACATCCAAGCTATGGTTGATGTCTTACTTCAATAGTGCAAGTCTGTTGTAGAATTAGGGTGTTGCTAGATTCAAAGGGTTGTTGTTACATTGTGGTTTTTTTTTTATCTCATAATTGAACTTATATATATATATATATATATATATATATATATATATATATATATATATATATGTCTGTATCACCAAACTATTATTAGACTATTGAAATAGTGGTTCATTTAAATTGGCCCTTTGGTCTTTTTAGATTTCTAAGTTAAAAGACCAGATTTTAGAGAAGAAGAACAATTCTATTATCTTAGAGGGGCCAACATAAGTTTAATGTGTATTTTGTTGGTTTTTAAGTTTGTAAACAACATTTTTCATACTTTCTTTTCATCGTCAATTCAGGAAGAAATTTTCAAAAATTAGAGCAGGTTTAGAGATTTCTGGGGATTGGAATTTGGATGTGAGATGGATTTTATTAGAAGTTTTGAAGAAGTATGAGATGTTGGGCGATGATTGTTTTGTGAGAGAAAGAATTTGGGTTTTCTTTTTGGGTTGAAGGTGCAGGTTGGGATGTGATAGAGACTTATTATATAGGAGAGTTAACATTGACACAATTTATATCTTCTCATTGAGAGTAATACGGAAGAGATAAGATAATATTGCAAACAGACTTATATTTTGATCTTAAAAAGGAGAAAGTCTTACCTTTGTTTGAGGAAATTCCAAGGGTTTCTGCTTCAAATCATTCTCACATGTCAGACTTTGTCTCCAAACCACGAAATTGGTATATTGATATTGTAAATTTCTTTTTATGTAATGTGTCTTTTTTGTGATGCATAGTCTCATGTAAGAGAAAGTGTAGTCATAGACATAATTTAGCATTGAGATGGCTACATCCATGCAATATGTTCTACTTAACATTTGCGTTGAAAATTAAAATTTTGAGGATTTTCCTACGATTGGCGAGACTACACCTTAGCTGGTCATCCCCATTCATATTTTTTAGTCTCCACTTTAATCCCCAAGAGCCCATTAAACCCTGGGAGGAAGTTTTTGATTTTAGGCACATATCTAAAATTTGAAAAAAAATCTTTTTCCTTTGAATTTATTATACTAGATTTTCCTTGATAAGAGCTTTGTGAAGGTCTTTTTTTTAACAATTTTCTTGGAATCAGAGTTTGATCGTTAGTATCATTTAAGTGTAAAAATGGAGACTTCGGATAGCTCCAAGTTCATATTTGTCAAAAGTTCCTATTGACATTGAGATTTTTCATACACATAGAGAATATTATCTTTCTTGAAGATGTCAAAAAACAAATTCTTGTCGTTAGTGTAAACAGAACATTTAAACCCAAGTCAAACACTAACACACATTTTGAGCAAGGAGGAAAAAAACTTACACCTACCGACAAACAACCAGCTGATTTTTTAACCAAAGTCTTAGGACGTATAAAATTCAATTCTTCTGAAAACCTTTTATAGTTTGGTGTACATTCAACCTCTCCGGGTTTCAGGGAGGGTATGGTAGATAAGGAAACCCTTCATTAGATACTGTACAACACTTCCATTAGGTATTCATTAGGCTAATTAGGTTTTTACTCTCAGCCATCAAGCACGGCTACTACTCAAGTGTATATAAGAGCTTTTGCTCACACTTTCAATTCATTTTCTCTACTTTGAAATCCAACACTGATCCACAACAACAGGGGGGAGAAGACCCCTTACGTAGTGCGAATCGCGTTCCTTGTCAGTAAATGCAGATCCCTTGTTGAAGCGTGAATGTTACAGAAGATCTACCGCGCTGAACACATCCATTATTTGAATAACAAATTATAGAGAATAATAAAAACTTTACAGCTTCACCTGAACCCAAGAAAAGTTGCGCGCGCGTTTTGCAAAAACTTAATTCAACAAAGAGGGATATGATGTTAAGTACAATGGCTCGATCAGATAGAAGTGCATACCTTGCAACACTGCGGGTCCATGGAGTGAATGGTTGGTTCTCATTGGCGGAATCTTTATAATAAGTGTCCCCCAAACCACCGCCTCCAACAATCGCAAACTCGTTCACGTCCACAATGTCCGGTGCATCACGAATTGTCTTTGTCTGGTTCTCCATTGCGGAAGTGCTAAGTAGCCCTCTATATCACAAGCAGATTCCCAACCTGGAATGTCAATGTATAGCATGTTCATCTGCATTGCAGTTCAAAGTCCACTCTTCTAACAAAAACCAGAATGCCACCAATGCAAAAGTATTATAATCTAAATAATGATCAACACTTAATCACAAGCTCAAAAATAGCGATTACGACTTTGAAAGAATCCAGCACGGAGTCGAGCAAAAACTGTAACTAAATGGGAAATAGATAATTCACTTTCTTAACCAAAATCCAACAACAGAGAGCGTCTAGATGATCAACGTTGCGTAAGTTTTACGATCTTAAACCTTCAAGAATTCTCCGGAGAATAAAACTAACAACAAACGCTGGAATCTAAACCGCTCGTCAAGCACCTAACAAACTTGCTCTACAATGAGTTCTAAAAGTTCTAAACTCCACATCCAGCTCTCTACAACTCTACAATGCATCAATTTAAGACCAAAAAACTAAAGACGGCTCACACAAAGATACATCAGTGAACTTGGCTTCAAAGCTTCCGAAACGACAAACCCGTTCCAAACCATTGGCGGCACACTCAAAAATTGTTGTCTCATGTCCATCAAGGTTGCGCTGGTGGTCGAAAGCAATGCACAATCTGATTCATTCCCCTTCTCAGTTTGAAAACTTGGCCCATGTGTAGTCTCATGCTCCGAAACATGCTCTCCGTCCCTAGACACTTGAGGTCCATCACTGATGGCAACTTGAAGTCCATCAGACTCCCTTATGATGAGCTTGCCACTACTAGAATTTGGGGGTCTAATCAATAGTATAAGCAGACCCCCTGCCGTTGCTAAAGTTACTTTTTGGTCAAAAAATAACTTCAGCAACGGCGGAGGGTCTCCTTATGCCGTTGCTTATACCCCCAAATTATAGTTACAGTGTGCCTGATTCCTCCAACTGCTACCTTAGTCAAAGTCCCACGGTAGTTGAGTGCGTTGTGGAAGCTGAACCGTTGCATGCAATTGAAATTTGAGACTGACGGCGTTGAGTTGATAGAGTGGTTTTGAAAGCGCTTGCACGTTCTCCACTAACAAGCTTTTCATGATTCATTGACACCTTAATCATCACGGTATCGCGGTGTGAACAAGGACTCAAAACTTTCACATACAGTCTAAACTCTATAAATGTTACAAGTCAGGATTTGAAAAATTATAACATATATAGAATTACAACAGTCAATACTTATAGAATTCATATTGATAATTGGTAACATTTATAGAAATAACACTTAGAAAACCTATAAATGAAAAACATGATGTTTATAAAAACAAAGGATGAAAGTACAAAAAATAAAACAAAATTCAACTATACTGATTGAAAGAAATAATCTATATTGTAGTAGCTTGACAAGATTCTTCCAACTAAGCTAATGGAAAGAAAGAGTCTATATTGACTTGATAAGAATCTTCCAAACGATTAGATGAAACTTTCTATTGAAGTACTTAAACCTTTCTAATGTATGATAGAACATCATTTGGTTTTTGCTCAAAGTATTTCTACAAAGTCTCAAAGAGTATGCTCAGCAACACCAAATCCTACAACTTCTTTACCAGAAGAAGAAGAACTCCGGCCTCCGAAGGGACCGGCGTGAATATAGTGTTTGTTCATTCTATTCACTAATCCAATGGCCACCGGACAAAGGATAGCAAATCTAGAGCTACTTCCCCCTTTCGAAGGTAAACACTTTTCTACACTAAGTACCTTAAAGACAACTGACATGTCATCCCCCCAAGGGCTTTTTGGGTACCCATACAACGAGGTCTCAAGACCCCCCACCATAGTTGGGTGGACTATGGTGGTAGGCACCACGCCGGCATGGGGATTTGAACTCACAACCACCTCACCGGTGTAACTTCTATACCACATCAACCATAACCTCATCAACATCAACTTCTTGATGTTTAGAATGAAACATATCCAAAAATTCCTCATTAGTGGGTTCATAGGGATTGTTTAAATGAAATCCTAACTCAGAATTCTAGAGGCCTCTTGTAAAATAAATTCTAGGGCTTAGTGTCTGTAGCTAGTGCATGATGCCTAGGCATGAGGTTGGTTCAAGATTTGACAATGTCCCAATGAGTCACGGTGTCTAGTTATACGAGTCAGTCATGGTGTTTCAATCATTGATCAGCCTCGAGGGCTGACCCAACCCTGAGAGCCACGATGTTTGATGATCAGTCAAGGTGCCCAAAACTCGATGTCCAATGATCCAGCCGTGAGTGCCCAATGATGCTAAATTATAAGTCCCGATGCCCAAACTCATCTCAATTGTGGTCACTGCCCCCAAACCCTAAACCGAGTTTATAAACTGAGTTCCTGAACTACTCTATCTGTTGTCTCTCTTGAATTGCTTTCACACTCTCACTTCCTCCTCTAAACCACAATACAAAAACCCTACTTCAAAGTGTATAAGGAAAGTCTTTAAATAAGAGAAAATATCTGATTTATGCTCAAAGTGTCTAGTGCTTAGAGTCTGTAGCTAGTGCATGATGCATGATATTGTATGTGAATACATATTGAAATGTATGGCTCTCACATATATTGATGTTTTTTTTCTCTACTTTAACACTTACAGAAGTGAAATTATCAAAGGAGAGAGCGGAGCATGATGTAGCACTAAACATACAATACTTGCTAGTGTTGATAAGTGTGTTTTTGTACGGGAGCAATAATTTCATAACATATATGAGATTATAACACTTGTAGGGGTAACATTTATAGAGTTTAGAGTGTACTCTGGAGGGGAAGACATGTTCTAGAACGAATTGGTCAATGGTACAATGGTAGACGCGTTCCCATCACCGCAATATGGGAACCGCGTTCCCATTCATAGTGAGAGAGGCAGATACGTTCTGGAGCGGAACCGTCGAGCCCTAAAACCGTTTCAGCCCTAAGAGCCGCGCGTGCTCCGGGTGCTTTCTCTTTTGCATTTTGCACCTTGCGCCTGCGACATTGCGCGTCCGCCTCCCGCTTTGATTCTTGACTCGCAAGCTCGAGCACCATGGCCGAGCAGGTACCGATCCCTCTCCATGCCGTCTCCTTCATTTTTTTCCTCTTAGGTTTAGGGGCTTCGTGTTGGCGAGGGTTTGCCTGGTTGAGATTTTGCAGACCAAGAAGTTGTTTTTGAAGTAGCTAATGATGAAACGACAACGGTAATTTGCCTTTTATCCTTTATTCATGTATTATCTACATGCTAAGTGCCTTTCTTTTTCCAAGTTCTTGTCCCACATATTGGGACTAGGTGGATCCCTGTTTGATTGGAGTTCACGACAAGCGAAGGAGGAATGCTACAACATTTGGCTAGATAAGCCACTCTTTGTGCCATCCGCAAGCCTAACAACTCCCATTCCTTAGGAAGTTTGCTTGCAACAGTTGTTGCCTTCCTCAATGTCCAATTTAGTTTGTCTTTTACAAAACTTCTAACCCATTTCAACAATACTCTCCAAGCATTTCCTCCTTCTTGGATAAGTAGGCTGGGTTGTTTTGCTTTTATAATCAAGAGTATCAAAGTTCTAATATTTCTAGCAAAGAGAGGTTGACTAGCCTCTCTGTGTGCCTTCAAAACCCCTATGATAGTTTCTTCAAGCTCTTGATAGTTGGATAGCATAGGTCAGTGCTGATTTCTAGCTAACCGGGAGGTGCCTTCTACAATATATTTCTTGTACTCGTTTTTCACTTTTCAAGTGAGAGTGAACCACTCATACACGGATCCTCTCGAGAGGTCCTTGTATGGACCGTGCTCTTCCCCTAGTGATTTGTAGGCAAATTTCAGGTACTTGCAAGCTCCTGAGATACTTCTATGCTGCCTAACTGCTGCATGTATTGGACCTCAAAGTAAAGGACTAAACCAGTTGTTGTAAGGGCCTCTTACCTTCTTCAACTTCGGATATGCCTTGTCTTCTTGTACATTTTGATTCAGCAACACAACATCAATTGCACGTTTTGGCCTTCCCACTGCACGCTTAATAACCTCCTCTTCCTTCTCCTTCACCTTCTTCTCTTGCTCCAGCTTATCCTTCAAGTTTGCAAACTTCTTCTCCACACACTCTTGCAACTCCTCTTTGCTAATGGTTGAAAACATGCTAGTAAGTGTTTTACAAGGACCCATCTCTTCTGTAACTCCGGCAAACGCACAACAAGACAAATTGCAAGCAAAAAAAAATGACACAGACAAAGATGATTTGTTTCCATTGAAGATTGCAAATGAAATCATAGAAGGAACTAATAAATGGCAGCGCCGCCAGAGTTTACTATAATAGTAACGGATTTAGATGGATGACTTCAATGCAAATGTCGAAAATGACTTAATTAAACTTTGAACCATATCGAAATTTGATAAAAATCCAAAAATAGTGCCGATTTTTGTTTCCATACTTTAATTAATTATTCGGCACTGCCATGCCGAACTAGAGGTTCACCTACAGAATTACCACATAACCGTCCTGCTCCGGCATTGGATGTTGTCGCTGATCCTTTCAACCAAGACCTGCTCGTCTTTGCTTGGTGATTGCTTGCTTTGTCAATTACTATGTGGAATGAATCGTTCAGTGAGACTGACAAGTACTTTCCTGTAGAACCTGTAACGAAAATGGTGGCGCAAGATGAGTTGATTTGCATGTCAAAGGGCCACTAATTTGGTGTGAATGGATGACCGATCCTTGAAGAGTTGGAGCTCTACTCTATTGATCCAGGTATCGAACCCAAGACGGACTAGATAGAAAATGGATGTGCCGTTGAGGTCTCACTAACAAGAAAGGGGTATAAGATCAAGTGAATCAAATTCTTGAGCTATCGAATTCTGTAGCAGTGATGTTGCATTCGCCAGCATCACTATGTCGTCTTGATGAGAAGGTAAGGCTCCAGTCCAGCAAACTAATCTACGCTTCTTTGACGGATACTTCATAATAAGTAAACATAATCGCTCTCTCGGTTGAAACATCAAGACCCTTGCACCTCTAAGGTATCGTCAAAGACAATGTAAAGTGAGCATGGGCAGGAATGCCATGTACATTCAAGATGCTCATCACCTGAGTGTAATGCTTTCTTCGGCTGACAACGCGGTTAGGGGATAATCACGGGGAGATTGCACACGAGGCAAATTCTGATGAGATTGCCTGTAGCCAGCCCATGGATAATCCACCTACCTTGACTTCTATTTGGAGCCATTAGTTTCTTTACAACCATGTTCATCACGCTAATTAACAGGTTCTCTACGAGCTCAGCAGCTAGAAGGAAGAATTTTCAAGATGATCATGTCATGAATTACTTGGTTGGGGTTCTAAGAATTCCGCAACTTGCTTCATCTTCAGCCGATAATGCAGAAAAACAAAGCATGCATAAAGTTTTGCAAATCATCCTCAACTCAAAGTGAACTCCTGTGGACCACGAGCACGAGGCAGACCGACTCCTTCGCCCTGAGGCACCGGGTCACCAATGTTGCACGGCATGGTGTCCAACATCTCTACGTGGCTCTTGAGAAACCCGGGCATTGAGGTGAAGTCACATGTTCATCAGAAACAAGATAGCTCTCCACTTCCACTTCTACGAGAGAACAACTACAAATAGAAGCACAACTCTATAATGCCTTCACTAAGATGGGTTCAATTTTGATCATTTTTTGCAGAATCTGACCTTTGCTTATGAGATGAAGAAACAAGAGTTTTGAGATGGTTGTATTCTTTATTGACCATGGCTAAGACAACGCTCTTGCCGCTACCTGCTGGACCGTCTGATAAAACGTGCTTCTTTGCCTTCGTAACTGCAAACACAAGTTCGCAAATTAAGTGTGGCATTCACTCTGATCACTTGCATCACAATTTCCAGAACTCTCAAATCTCGAACTACAACCCAAAGTCTAACTTCAGAACTTAATCAAGCAGTCCTTTGTGCTAAGGAAGTTTCAAATTCCAAGATTCCCAAAGTTTCAAACAATTGTCTCAGAGTTTAAGAAATCTTTTGTGGTAAGAAATGAGCCTCTCATCCTCCTACGTCCTCATGGAATCCCGCATCTCCTCCAACGTGCTCCGATCGGCATTCGGAGACAACATTGCACTCTCCCTATCCAAACTCCAACCACAAAATTCCAAACCTTCACGAAACGCCGAGAATCTCCCTCAATGCAGGTCTAATCCAAACCCCAACCTGAAAAACACAACACAACCTAGTCAGAATCTGGATTCGCATGCACCCAACAGCATGAGGGGTTGTAGAGGAGATTTTCCTCTCAGGCAGAGGCCGAGGGCGGTCTGGAAGAATGGCAGAACTGAACAGAACCGAAAACACCGGATCTAGCACATCCGAATACAGCAAACAAACGACAAAGCAACAGCGGAACAACAACAACGACACAACAACAACGACAATAGCAAACGACACAACAATAGCACAACAATAGCAAACAACACAGAAAACCATACCTTGTAGACCCACATGCCGGAGTCGACACCTGAGGTCGCAGCTCTCGACCTCATGCGCACCACATGCCGAAAACCACACCATGCAGGCCCACATGCCGGAGTTGATCAGCTTCGTATAACGTTCCTTGGCCAATCCTAAACCAGTGCTAGTCACGTGTAGAAGATTTCATGAAGTTGGTACACGATGGTATACAAGTTGGTGCCAGAAATCACCGAGTGAGCTCCTGCAACACTGTCGTACCATGAATTTAAAAAAAAATTAAGTTAGATATATAGAAGAGGTTAAAATACAGAAAATAGTAGGTGGAAAGGTTAGGGCGAATGTAAGTGTTAATCCTTAGATAGTATTAGGATAAGGAAAATAGAGAGTGCTTACAAAATGTTAAGGGGGATAAATACTGACCCGAGCCCGCACCTTAACCCAACCCATACCGACCCGAGCCCAAGCCTAAGGATCCAAGCCTAAAGACTCGAGTTTAAGGGCCAAGCCCATGAGTACAAGTCAACGAACCAGGTTGTAGGCCAGCATCTCCGAGGACGGACCATGAGTAAAGTCCAGAGAAGGAACCTGCGAGCCGGAAGTCTACGGAGGAAAGAGTGGACGTCTAGAGGCGCGAGACGCAAGACAAAGACGCGATATGGAAGCTCGAGACAGAAGTCCGAGACGCGAACCCGAGACGCGAACCCGAGTCCGAGACGCGAACCCGAGACGCGAGACGCAAGACAGAGACGCGATACAGAAGTCCGAGACGCGAACCCAAGACCAAGACGTAAGACCGAGATGCGAACCCGAGACGCGAGACGTAAGACAGAGGCGCGAGACGCAAGACCGAGACACGAGACCGGAACACGAGACAGAAATTTCGAGACAAGAGAACCAAGCCAGCTGAGCGGAGGTGCGAGACGGGAGGTGCGAGACCAGAGGTGCGAGCTGAGCGGGTTCCGAGCCAAAGAAGAGAAGACTTGAGGAGTTGGTTCGGAAGTAGGCCTGGAATCTTGTTCCGTAGGTCACTATTCATTAGCGGATTATGCCCCGATTTGAACTTGGATTTGACTTGATTTGCCTTGGAATTTGTGTTTTGATGCCTTTTGACTTGGTACGTTGAGTAGGTAGGACGGTGGCCGCCAAGGGTAATTAATGCCGTCGTTTTTAGTTAGAAGGCATCTTATGCTTTTGGCGTTTGTGTGTGTTCTTGGCAGTATAAGTGAGGAGTCTCTTGGCACCTCTCTTCACTGCTTGATGTGTGTATTTGCTTTCAGTTGAATTCTAAACCTACGCTCTGAGAAGACCTTCGATGGTTGGAGAGCTCGGATTGCATACATGACTATGAGTGCCATTTCAAGTAGTCCACTCCTCGAGTCTATACTAACTATCTAATCATTGTTTCCTTGCTCCATCAAAGTAGATTAGTCCGGTTGGTGGGAATAACAGGTGAGGTGAGAAGATAGCTAGTAGGGGCGTGACTCCAACTCTAACCGTTACAGTCGTTTCCTTGTTCCATCAAGTAGATTAGTTGGGTGGATGGGAATAACAGGTGAGATTGTACGTGTCTAGGGAAGGACGAGGGGGGGAGTGACGGATGTATGAGGGTCATAAGTGAGTCTTGAGTGACCTTCCGGCGTACCGGTTGGTGTCGGTTGTGAAGACTCATGTCATTCCCTGAAACATCCCACTTCCAGCTGCATCGGAGGTGGAGGGAGACTGGGAGGAGGACGAATAGTGGGCGGGTAGGCCCCTTGTTCACTTACATTACGCCGCTCACAGCCTCGGAAACACGGGTCTAACACCTCTTCGGGGGATCTCAGTAACACCATAACCATCCAAGTGAGTGAGTAGAGTTAGAAGGAGAGAATGGGAGGTAGAGTAGCTGTTACTTGTGTCGAACATTAAAATCTCTGCGAGCCCACGGACTACCATCCGTGGTGATATAATCTGTATCCGGGTACTCGTGTACCCCGGATGTCTATAGTCTGTATAGCTGTAAAGATAACCCCCCCCTTCCCTTAACCGGGACTAAGTCGAGGTAGGTCCTTACCCGAAGGTCCCTACCTTCCGACGAGGTAGGTCCTTACCCGAAGGTCCCTACCTTCCAACGAGGTAAGTCCCTACCCAAAGGTCCCTACCTTCCGACGAGGTAGGTCCTTACCCGAAGGTCCCTACCTTCTGACGAGGTAGGTCCCTACCCGAAGGTCCCTACCCGAAGGGAAGCACTCGTACGGAGAGCGGGATGGTGGCTGTAGATAAACGCTCCGGCGTTGTAATCTAACCCTTTTCCTTCTTTTGATGTAATTATTGTGATATAGGTAACCTGGTGTACATATAGATGAGTTGTTAGTCGTTGTAGTTCTCGGTGATTCTCTGTGGGAACGATTACCTTAAGGGTATCTTTGTGTTAAGATGTGAATAGTTGCCAACACGTACTACGACACGAAGTGGCGCCGCTGCCGGGGAATCACTTCGCTGAACTCAAGGACTAATAGCTTGTCGTTTTGAATTTTGTTTCTGAAACTGATTTTGTGATCCGTGGATACTTAGCAGCTACGCGGCGAAGAGGGAAGAGAACGAGTAAGGTAGTGAAGGAGCATCAACCGTCCATCACGACATCCCCCTTGTTTTCCTCACTGGTTGCCTGAGCTACGGTGTCTTTACGGGGAGCGGCTCAAGAACCATACCTGAAGCCGGCGGACAACAAAGGCTGGGACTCCCGTTTGCGGAATGGATGCCCCTATCGCAAGTACAACTAGAGATGTGCCTGCCCGCCCGCAAGCAACTGACAATTGTCCGGATCTGACAAGATAGCTGTATCCATGCTGTGCCCGTGCCGCGTTCATTACGCACCCGTACCATGCCTGAGCCACGTCCGAGCACAGATCCGTACAGAGCTCCTATTACTCTCTAAGCAAGACAGTTAGTCCGTAGAGATAGTAAGTAGTTGCTGTCGGTTTTCCTAGATCAAAAGATAGAAGTAGCGAAGACATAGGTAGTACCATGCACCTTCATGAGTCAAGGAGAAGCTAGCAAAATAGGAGTACGCCGATCCCAACGCCGAAACAAGGGTACGAGACGAGGTAGCCAACTCTTCCGTGCCGATCCTACCCCTAGTCCTAGGAGCACCCCAACCCGTAGGCCAAACACAGAAGTGAGGTTAGTGAGTCTCCAAGTAGACATCCGGCGTACCGGTTGGTGTCGGTTGTGAAGACTCATGTCATTCCCTGAAACATCCCACTTCCAGCTGCATCGGAGGTGGAGGGAGACTGGGAGGAGGACGAATAGTGGGCGGGTAGGCCCCTTGTTCACTTACATTATGCCGCTCGCAGCCTCGGAAACACGGGTCTAACACCCCTTCGGGGGATCTCAGTAACACCATAACCATCCAAGTGAGTGAGTAGAGTTAGAAGGAGAGAATGGGAGGTAGAGTAGCTGTTACTTGTGTCGAACACTAAAATCTCTGCGAGCCCACGGACTACCATCCATGGTGATATAATCTGTATCCGGGTACTCGTGTACCCCGGATGTCTATAGTCTATATAGCTGTAAAGATAACCCCCCCCTTCCCTTAACCGGGACTAAGTCGAGGTAGGTCCTTACCCGAAGGTCCCTACCTTCCGACGAGGTAGGTCCTTACCCGAAGGTCCCTACCTTCCGACGAGGTAGGTCCTTACCCGAAGGTCCCTACCTTCTGACAAGGTAGGTCCCTACCCGAAGGTCCCTACCCGAAGGGAAGCACTCGTACGGAGAGCGGGATGGTGGCTGTAGATAAACACTCCGGCGTTGTAATCTAACCCTTTTCCTTCTTTTGATGTAATTATTGTGATATAGGTAACCTGGTGTACATATAGATGAGTTGTTAGTCGTTGTAGTTCTCGGTGATTCTCTATGGGAACGATTACCTTAAGGGTATCTTTGTGTTAAGATGTGAATAGTTGCCAACACGTACTACGACAAACACCAAGTGAGCTCCTGCAACGCCGAGGCGAGCACCAATCTCCTCAGCGAGCTCCAATCTTTGATCTCCAGAAGCCTCCAGGTATCCACAACCAGACTCCTCGGCGCCTCCAATCTCCGATCTCCACATGGATAGAGCACGATGGAAAGATGAGAATGCCGTGATCCTCCTGGACTCTAATAGGTTGGCACTTCATTAAACCACGGACAACTTTGCTTGAATCATGCATCACCAGGTTGGAGACTCAAGAACGTGCGTGCTATGTATAGTTTGGTGCATTATTGTTGCAACGTTGTGGAGCCCAACTCATGGTATTGTTGAGAGACATAAGTATTGCATGTGGCAAGGATTTGTCGTTCCCGTTATTTTGGTAAATTTGTGTGGTGGACCAGATTCAAGAGCAAATGAGGTGTTGCACACAATCATGGCTTTCCAAATTTTTGGCAAATGTTCCTTCTACAATTGGTTTTTTTGCATTTTCGACTTAACTTCCTTTTAATTTCACTATATTTCAACATTTGAAAAATATATTTTTCTTGCAAATTCGGCTAGTGTCTTTTGAATTATTTTATGTCGGATTAGAGATTCACCTACGGTACTGTGCACAGGCACCACCCTCGCGACCAGCTAGCCTCGGAATTGAGGTCTGGCTGGTAAAAGACCTGGCCGTTGATGGCCAAGATCCAATCACTGCCGCCAATCTCTGGCGGGGGGCCTGGGGTTGGTGGGCTCGGAGTGCCTGCGTGGCCAGGGTTGGTGAGCATGGGGCTGCGTCGGCAAGGGAGGCAACGGCTTGGGACCCATGGCTTGGGTTTTGGGTGGTGTTCCAAAATCAAAGAGTCCTCCGTCTTGTTCGTCATGGCCAAGGGCATGGGCCTGCCAAATCCCACAAAGTACTATGGGGGGAGTAGTACTGTTAGGGTACTCCCCCCAATGGTGGTGGTGGTGACCGCCACTACCATTTGAAAACCGGGACCATTCAAAAATTGGGAGGTGGTGACGGTTACCATCGGAGAGAATAAGTGGTGGTGACCGCCACCACCATTTGAAAACCGGGACCATTCAAAAATTGGGAGGTGGTGACGGTCACCGCCGGCCGCAATTAGTGGTGGTGACCGCCACCACCATTTGAAAACCAGGACCATTCAAAAATTGGGAGGTGGTGACGGTCACCACCGGCAGTAATTAGAGGTGGTGACCGCCACCACCATTTGAAAACCGGGACCATTCAAAAATTGGGAGGTGGTGATGGTCACCACCGGGGACAATTAGTGGTGGTGACGTATTCACTAAGAATTTTTGAAATCATATTCCAACATATTTGTGTGTTGGTTGTGTAGACAAAATAAGGAATCATTGGATACAAGTGATGGCATAAAGTTGGTAGGCAAAGGGTTGAAAATGATGGCGGAGGATGATGAGATTTTTGAGGTTCTAAACCTTGATGATCTTTTATCGGATGATGAAATATCATTTGATTTTCCACGTTTAGAAAGCGATGGAGAAGAAGACTATGGTGATGAAGTAGATAGGATTCAGGAGCCAAGCTTGGCCTCTTTTCTAATTTACATACTACATATTATTCTTTCAAGCGAGAGTTGGCAAATTACCTTGCAAATTGGAGTAGAGGGAGGGTGGAACTATCGGTGGACACTATCATTGCTTCAGACGAGAATTTTGTCCGTCAAGAGCAAGTTCCAATGGAAACATGGCACAAATCCATTTTAAAGAAATGGGGAGTGTATGGGAGGAATTTTGGGGTAGGAACACTTGCAAGTGGCGAAGAACGTTTGTTCAATAAAAAGGTGCCACATCTCAATGTTCCATATATTGATGAATGGCCTTTGATTGTAAAGGCCACGCACCATGGAAGGGAGATTCATTTGACATACAGAGACACAATTTTAAAGACTCGAGAATTGGGATGGCTTGTGGATGTACAGTTGAATGGCATTCCTAAGCCATTCATTGAGAAGGTGATTGAATCTTGTGCACGGTGTCAAATTTGATAACAAGGTCAGGCTCCGACTCCGTCTCCTCAAACTTCTTCATCATGAGGTTAGTTCCGTATGCCATGGCCTCCTCCAGGGTAGTCTCCTTAAAGTGGTGATAGAGGTGAATCTAGAAGGCACAGATGGATGAGCGTTTGGTGCGTTTATGCTCTTTGTCAACCTGAACATCGTATCCTTCACAATAGTGGCCCAGTTCACCGTCTTCTCCCCAAGGTAGGAACCATAGAAGGTGTTAGCAAGTGTGACCGTGACTCGGGTGGGTTTCTCAGGGTGTAAGATTGGTACAAGAAATGAGAAGACCCGTTTGGCTCCGGGGTCCAGACAATCTTGCAATGCATAGCCATTCATGGAGTCCTTGGTGCCTAACCGTCTCTTAGCATACTCCTCCTTCTTCGGACTTGTCCAGCCCGCCCCTTGCCGTGGAAAGCCATATACCTCTTGCCATCTTCCCATGGTCCACCGATCCGGGCAAGCCCGAATGCTGTCTCCTTCTATTTCTGGTAACGGATCTTGCCGCAACTTCTGCACGGTGGATTCTACAAAAAACCCCAACAAAAATCAAGGAGAAGAAGGCAACCCATCGTCAAAAGATACTCTTTGAGTTCGGTGAGTTCCAAAGGGTCTTTGGGAAGGAGTGGTGAGATATCCTTTGTCATGGAGGAAGTGTGGTTTAAACTGATCTCGAGGTGGAAGCTTGCCTACCTCGTCCCTTCCTTGCTCCGGCTATGTGCTTAGCTGCCAAGATCACTCCTCCTTGTTAAAACCGGCTTCCTCCCTCCTCCGAGCAGGTTGCTCCTTCTCTCGGCCGAGCAGACTGGTCCTTCTCCCGTCCGAGCAAGTGGTTCCCTCTCCGAACCGGTGGCTCCCTCTCCGAGCAGGTCCGAGCATGCTTGCTGGATCTCGGCTTGGGGTCACTCCCTCACCTCGCTTCTTCTTCCTGGCTCGAAGTCGCTTCTTTTCCCGGACAGGCCGCTCATCCTCTTCGTCCGAAAAAGCGATTCCTCCTCTCTCTTCGAACAAGTGGCTCTCTCCCTCCAAGTAGGCGGTTCTTCCTTCGTCCGAACAAGTGGCTCTCCCCTTAGCAGACCGTTCCTCCTTCGTTCGAGCGGATACGAGCTGCTTCCTCCCTGGCTCGGAGTCGCTTCCTTTCCCCGACCGGCTGCTCGTCCTATCTGTCCGAGCACGTAGTCCCTCCTTTGTATCAATGGCTCTCTCTCCGAGCAGGTCCGAGTTGTTCCTTCCGAGCAAGCTTGTTGGATCTCGGCTTGGGGTCACTCCCTCACCTCGCTGCTTCTTCCCCGCTCGAAGTCGCTTCCTTTCCCGGACATGCCGCTCCTCCTCTCCGCCCGAGCAGGTGGTCCTTCCTTCATCCGAGCGGGTGCAAGCTGCTTCCTCCCCGAGTAGGTCCGAGCTTGCGGCATCAAGTTGGATTTTGGGGTGCCTACCTTGACCTCGCCGTCCAAGTTGACTTGCGTTCCATTGCTCTCGCTTTTATGGGTTGGCCTTCATGTGGAGCTCCGAGTACCTTACCCTGGCTTTCCGGGTCGTCCCCGCCGGGGTCTTCCAAGCTAAGACTTTGGTACCTTGCTTTTTGCCTTCCGGGTTGTCACTGTGCGGGGTCATCCGAGCTGAGCCTTCGGATACCTCACCTCTTGTTGCATAGTTAGTTCCTAGTTCCCGGTCAGTAAAGTCCCAAGCTCCTTCCCGTTTGCATACGAGCTAATGCTCCGCGGTATCCGAGCTCAAACCCGGTGGTATCCGAGTTCATCCTACCCAGTCGGATCCTAGGATTGGAGCCTTGGCTCGGTACTAAGCCCGTACTTATTCCTCTTAAGGATTTTTAAAGTACTCCCTTATTTTTTTTTTAACCTAATCAAACTAAAGACTAGTTACTTGCTTAGTATTAAATCTTGGGCTCAACTATTTTGCTCAATTTTAACCCTCCTACTTAACTAACTAATTTTTTTTGAAAATTCCGTGGTACGACAATGTGCTATAGTGTACAAGGTTGTATTACATGCAATGCATTGGACAGAAGCAAGGGCCACACATGTGGAATGTTGTACAATGCAATTTTTACATGGTTCTTTGTTTTATGTTGCCTCTACAGGCTTTTTCCATGTCTTCCACAGCCTAAATTCAACCACTACTAGGATGCACAACGTGGATGAGACTAATGAGGTGAGAATTAGTTCTGTGATTGGTGAGGAAATGGGAGGTGTTGATTGCTAGGTTACTAGTCCACATAAGCCATGGGGCATGTCAACTCTCCAAAACTGTAGGGGTCAAGTGCACAAGAGCTAGCAGAGTTTATATGTTTGGTAATCGTTATCAACATGAATACAATGGCGGAAATTATTTGACATCATACCAACAAAAGTCTTTCCAACTTGATTAAGGTTACAAGATTCTAATTGATCCAGACTTGCAATACCAGCACTCATTGACTCTTGCATTGTGTGCTCAAAACATTTTGGTGCAGAAGCACAAAATCGTTGTTGGTAAATACCTACAAGAGTTTGCAGAAACAAAATGATATTAGAACGATTCATTCTCTTTCCTTGATACATACACACCATAACTATATCCCATATCATAGCCCTTCTCCCATCCAATGCATACATATCTCAATAACACACTTGCAATGCACCATTCTCTATAAACTGTAATATAAATTTGGATGTAATAATTGGAATAATACTAAAATTAAAAATAAATGTAAATTAATATATCTACCTTTTATTGAGGCAATGATAGTTGTCCTTTTGAATAGGCTTGTTGCAATGTTTTGAAATTCATCATACTCCTTTTCAACCATCGATTGAAATGGGGTGAATTTCACAACAAAACAATATCCTTTGAGTCCTTAACCATAGTGCTCACAGTATTTTGGTGGGGCGTTAATTATTATTATGTGTCGTTGTTGATGATTCATTTGTCCATAATGTCACCAATAAATAAAAATGCTTCTCTTGTCTGTTCCACAATTCTAATTTCACTTCTTTCGTTGTTGATCTTTTCTCTTTCTTCAATCCATGATTACTCCATATTTGCCTTTTTCACCCGCTTTCTATTGTTTTCTGTGGTGCTGACTTTGGTACCTCTAATCTAATAAAAGCACATTTTATTCAGTTAGAAACTTAAAAAATCATATTTCTTACTTATATTGTTTATAATAAACTCGTTTTATCTTCTATTTACTATTTTCAATAGAAATATATTATCACTATATCATTGATTTTATAATTATACATTTGACCTTGTAATTTATAATTATACAAATAGATACTATTAATAACGAAATGGTGCTGGTTGGTCATAGGGATCACTTATAGACTTGCACTCATGGCGCCACGGCACTAAATAATGGAGATTCTACGGGTATCTTCAGAAGCTCAATATCCGGCACTCGCACCTTTACCACCCGCGAACCTCTCGCCTCACTAGAGTACCCAACCCACTCACTTCGCACAGATCAGCCGAACATTAAAATATCCAAAATCGTGGCTCCCAGTTAAAATCGATTCCATAAAATAAAAGTCGTCCGTTGTCAGCAAAAGAATTGTCATTGTTGCTCAAAGCTCATTTGTCTCAAGCCCTGAAGGTACAACACAACGATGCAGAATACAAAATGCAGCTAGACCTGGACCTCTGCTCTACAGGTATTTGATTCCTGACCAAGGAAATACACTTAATCTAATCTGGTATGGAAGATAATCTGGTGCGAATCCAAATTCAGATGAAAGCGAGTCTTCATTCCATCTTGGTTCAGCACCTTCCAGAACCCCTTGGCCATCATCGAGCGCTCAAGGTATCCTAAAGCCAGGGGGTACTTTCTGAGACTCAATATCCAGCACCCGCAGATTTGGTAGACTGCATTCAGGCACTATAACAAGCCTCTCGCAATCCCTGCCTCTCAGCTCCTCCACACCTTTCAAATAACTCAGCTCGTCCAAATTCTCTATCGAGCTGCATCCACTGATGTTCAATTTTCGCAAGTTTACCAAAAACTTTAGTCCTTCCACAGATGGAATCAAGGGGCAAAAAGATATGTTCAGTTCCTCCAAATGACAAAGCTTATCTCCGATACCGATTAATGATCTCATCGACATGCATCCAGAGATGTCCACGCTCCGCAAAGCATTGCAGCCATCAATACACAGGTACGTCAACTTCGGGAGATTCTGCACATCGATGCATTGCAAGTACCAAGCCCTATATAAACCAAGGTATTGTAAGCTGGTCAACTTGCTCATGTCAGGCAGTCTGTCACCTAGGAAATTACTCAAATCCACGTATTGCAGGTTCGTCAACAACCCGAGCTCGGCAATACAGCCAGCAGAGGCCGCATTCCACAACACTAGATAAGTAAGCCTCTGAAGAGTACCCAACCCAGTCACTTCCCATATACCGCCGTAGTCATTCTCAAATTTAATGCTCTTGAGATGCTTCAGCCCTCGCACATCCACCGTCCACAATGAACAATCCATCCTCACCGCTTCCAACTTCGAATACTCCCTCAAATCCACGCTTCCCGAGCTCCCATATCTGTTGCCGTTGTCAGGGCTGTCGTATTCATCACCCACGTAAAACCACCGTCGATCACCGACCTTCCGAACTTTCATCTCCGCCTCAGCAAACTTACGCCACAAGTCATCATGCATGCTAAATTTCCAAACACCATTCTCATCTTCACCAAATGATTGTAGAAGCGATCTCCGCTTAAGATATTCCAGCTGCATCCACTCCAACACAACAACACATCGTCATCTACATCCCACACAACTTGCATGCTCCATGCAACACTCTGTGACCACAAATTACATCGTATCCACTTCAGACAGGAGCATAACATACCCAATAAATATGCATATAAATCCACTCAGAATCATGTCCATTCATGCTCTGTTCATTTGGAACTATTGGTAACACACATAAACGTCCAACGCAGATGAAAAGCACGCACACCACTCACCATGACCTCCAATTCATCACGGTCTTTACCATGCACCATGCAGAGCCATTCCATAGATGTGGAAGTTCGACGACCACGACCTGGACAACCTGACCCCATATCAAGGGCGATGTCCAGGAATAACTGCTGCTGCTCGTCCCGCATCCAATCAAAACTCCACTTCAGAATGGAAAACATTGGATGCTCGATCTCTCGTGACGAATTGGAATCGCTTATTCTTGACAACACTGCGCTTTCATCTTCGCCACCTCTTATCATGTCCCCCACCTCGATGCCCAACACCTTCAATGCCAGCGGATGGTAATGCTTTTCGTCTGATGACAAAGTTTGACCCGTGGAAAAGTAACGGCTACTCAAGCACTTATTCACAAACTGGTCACCCATATCATTCTCCGTCAGATCTGCAAAATTCAAAAACAACGCCTTTGCTTCATCGGACTCCAACTCCAGCATTGGAAAACACATTTCCTTCACCGCACCATTAGGTACCTTCCAAGGCTCAATATCCAGCACACGCAAATTTGGCAGCATGCATTCAGGCACTATAACAAGCCTCTCGCAATCCCTGGCTTTCAAAACTACTAGCGACTTCAAATGTCCCAGCTCGTCCAATCTCTCTATCGAGCTGCACCCACTGATGTTCAATTTTCGCAAGTTTATCAAAAACCGTATTCCTGCCAGAGATGGAATCAAGGGGCAAAACGACATGTTCAATTCCTCCAAATGACACAGCTTGACTCCAATATCCATAAATGATCTCATCGACCTGCATCCAGAGATGTCCACGCTCCGCAAAGCATTGCAGCCGTCAATACACAGGTATACCAACTTTGGGAGATTCTGCACATTGATGCATTTCAAGAACCGAGCCCACCATAAATCAAGGTATTGTAAGCTGGTCAACTTGCTCATGTCAGGCAGTCTGTCACCTCGGAAATTACTCAAATCCACGTATTGCAGGTTCGTCAACAACCCGAGCTCGGCAATACAGTCAGCACAGCTCGCACTCCACAACACTAGATAAATAAGCCTCTCAAGAGTACCCAGCCCAGTCACTTGCGCTATAAAGCCGAAGTCATTCTCAAATTTAATGCTCTTGAGATGCTTCAGCCCTCGCACATCCACGGCCCTGAATGACGTCGTCATACAATCCACCCTCACCGCTTCCAACTTCGAATACTCCCTCAAATCCACGCTTTCCAAGCCATACCCGTACGAAGTATCAAGGTTGTCGTATTTATCACTCTCGAATACCCACCGCCGATCACCGACCTTCCGAACTTTCATCTCCGCCTCAGCAAACTTACGCCACAAGTCATGCATGCTAAATTTCCATACTCCATTGTCATCTTCACCAAATGATTGTAGAAGCGATCTCCACTTAAGGTATTCCAGCTGCATCCACTCCAACACAACAACACATCGTCATCTACATCCCACACAACTTGCATGCTCCATGCAACACTCTGTGACCACAAATTACATCGTATCCACTTCAGACAGGAGCATAACATACCCAATAAATATGCATATAAATCCACTCAGAATCATGTCCATTCATGCTCTGTTCATTTGGAACTATTGTTAACACACATGAACGTCCAAAGCAGATGAAAAGCACACACACCACTCACCATGACATCCAATTCATCACGGTCTTTTCCATGCACCATGCAGAGCCATTCCAAGGATGTGGAAGTTCGACGACCACGACCTGGACAACCTGACCCCATATCAAGAGCGATATCCAGGAATAACTGCTGCTGCTCGTCCCGCATCCAATCAAAACTCCACTTCAGAATGGAAAACATTGGATGCTCGATCTCTTGTGACGAATTGGAATCGCTTATCCTTGACAACACTGCGCTTTCATCTTCGCCACCTCTTATCATGTCTCCCACCTCACTACCCAACACCGTCAATGCCACCGGATGGTAATGCTTTTCGTCTAATGACGAAGCTTGACCCGTGGGAAAGTAACAGCTACTCAAGCACTGATTCACAAGCTGGTCACCCATATCATTCTCCGTCAGATCTGCACGATTCAAAAACAACGCCTTTGCTTCCTCGAGCTTCAACTCAAGTTGTGGAAAACATTTTTCCTTCACTGCGCCAAAAGGTACCTTCAAAGGTTCAATATCCAGCACTCGCACATTTGGCAGCATGCATTCAGGCACTGTAATAAGCCTCTCGCAATCCCTGGCTATCAGAACTTCTAGCGTCTTCAAATGTCCCAGCTCGTCCCATCTCTCTATCAAGCTGCACCCAGTGATGTTCAATTTTCGCAAGTTTATCAAAAACCTTATTCCTGCCAGAGATGGAATCAAGGGGCAAAACGATATGTTCAGTTCCTCCAAATGACACAGCTCGTCTCCAATACCCATAAATGATCTCATCGACCTGCATCCAGAAATGTCCACGCTCCGCAAAGCATCGCAGCCGTCAATACACAAGTACACCAACTTTGGGAGATTCTGCACATCGATGCATTGCAAGGACCGAGCCCTATATAAATTAAGGTATTGTAAGCGGGTCAACTTGCTCATGTCAGGTAGTCTGTCACCTCGGAAATGACTCAAATCCACGTATTGCAGGTTTGTCAACAACCCAAGCTCGGCAATACATTCAGAAGAGGCCGCATTCCACAACACTAGATAAGTAAGCCTCTCAAGAGTACGCAGCCCAATTACTTGCTCTACAACGCCATAAGAAATCTGAATTTTTATGCTCTTCAGATGCTTCAGTCCTCGCACATCCACAAGCTCCATATCCACAGCCTCCATACCCGATTCATGTTTTATCATCACTGCTTCCAACTTCGGGTACTCCCTCAAATCCACCCTTTCCTTGTGCGCCGAAAGCTTGAAACGACGGTACCCCTCAAACTTGTACGGCTCACCCAAGGAAACCCACCGTCGATCATTGAACTTCCCAACTTTTATCTCCTCCTTAGCAAACTCACGCCACAGGTCATGCATGTTCACTTTCCATACTCCATACTCATCTGCACCAAAGGATTCTAAAAGCGATCTCCGCTTCAGATATTCCAGCTGCATCCACTCCAACACAACAACTCATCCTCATCAACATCCCACACAACCTTCATGCTTCATGCAACGCGCTGTAACCAAAAAATTACATCGCATCTACTCCAAACAAGAGCATAACATACAGAATGCAGATGCATAAAAATCCACTCAAAATCATACCCATTCTCTTTTTGTATAACTCCAACTATCATAGAGATACACACACGTCCAACACAATACAAGAGCATGCACACCACTCACCATGACCTCCACTCCATCACGGTCATTTCCATGCATCATGCATAGCCATTCCATCGATGTGGAAGTTGGTGCACATGCTAACTCCATATTAAGGGCGATATCCAGGAATAACAGTTGCTGCTCATCCCGCATCCAATCAAAACTCCACTTCAGAATGGAAAACATTGGATGCTCGATCTCTTGTGACAAATTGAAATCGTTTATCCTTGACAACACTGCGCTTTCATCTTTGCCACCTCTTATCATGTCTCCCACCTCAATGCCCAGCACCTTCAATGCCACTGGATGGTAATGCTTTTTGCCTGATGACAAAGATTGACCCATGGGAAAGTAACAGCTCCTCAAGCACGTCTTCACAAACTGGTCACTCATATCATTCTCCGTCATATCAGCACGACTCAAAAACAATGCCTTTGCTCCTTCAAGCTCCAACTCTAGCATTGGAAAACATGATTCCTGTACCACACCAATGGGTACCTTCTGAGACTCAATACCCAACACTTGCAGATTTGGCAGCCTGCATTCAGGCAACATGGCAAGCTTTCCGCAGTCCCAGGCTCTCAACACTTCCAACTTTGTACAATGTCCCAGCTCGTCCAATCTCTCTATCAAGCTGCATCCACTGATGTTCAATTTTCGCAAGTTTATCAAAAACTTTAGTCCTTCCAGAGGTGGAATCAAGGGACAAAACGATATGTTCAGTTCCTCCAAATGACACAGCTCGTCTCCAATACCCATAAATGATCTCATCGACCTGCATCCAGAAATGTCCACGCTCCGCAAAGCATCGCAGCCGTCAATACACAGGTACACCAACTTTGGGAGATTCTGCACATTGATGCATTGCAAGGACCGAGCCCTATATAAATTAAGGTATTGTAAGCGGGTCAACTTGCTCATGTCAGGTAGTCTGTCACCTCGGAAATGACTCAAATCCACGTATTGCAGGTTTGTCAACAACCCGAGCTCGGCAATACATTCAGAAGAGGCCGCATTCCTTAACACTAGATAAGCAAGCCTCTCAAGAGTACCCAGTCCAATTACTTGCTTTGCAACGCCATAAAAAATCTGAATTTTTATGCTCTTCAGATGCTTCAGTCCTTGCACATCCACTGCCTCGACATCCTTCTGATGACAATCTATTCTCACCACTTCCAACTTCGGATGCTCCCTCAAATCCACCCTTTCCAAGCGCTCCTCACCCTCAGAATTGTCGTACTTCTCACTCTCGTAAACCCACCGTCGATCACTGAACTTCCCAACTTTTATCTCCTCCTTAGCAAACTCACGCCACAGGTCATGCATGTTCACTTTCCATACTCCATACTCATCTGCACCAAAGGATTCTAAAAGCGATCTCCGTTTAAAATTTGCCAGCTGCATCCACTCCAACACAACGACTCATCTTCATCAACATCCCACACGACCTCCATGCTCCATGCTACACTCAATAACCTAAAGTTACATCGTATCTACCTGAGACAGGAGCATGACATACACGATCCACATGCCTAGAAATCCACTCGGAATCATACCTATTCTCACTCTATCCATCTCCAACTACCACAACTATACACACACGTCCAGTACAATCAAAGAGCATGCAAAGCACTCACCATATCCTCCACTCCATCACGGTCTTTACCATGCACCACGAACATCCATTTCAATGATGTGGAAGTTTGAACAACACCACTTGAACAATCTAACCACATATCAAGGGCAATATCTAGGAAAAACAGCTTGTCAGCCTCCAGCATGGACTTAAAACTGCTCCTCAGAATGGAAAACACAGGATGCTCCTTCTGTCGTGACAAATTGAAATCACCTATCCTTCGAAGCACTGCACTTTCATCTTTGCCACCTCTTATCATATCTCCCACCTCCTTGCCCAACACATTCAATGCCAAAGGATGGTAATGCTCGTGGGCTGATGTCGTGGAAAAGTAACATCTCTTCAAGCACGTCTTCACAAACTTCCAACCCAGATCATTTTGCTTCAGATTGGCACAATTCAGAAACAGGGACTTTGCCTCTTCAACCTCCAAATCTGGCATGACAAAACAGTTCTTCTTCACTACACCCAAACGTTTCAATTGGTCCCAAGAACGAGCTGTGACTAGCACCACGCTTCCATTTCCAAACTTTGCTCTGAGAAGGGATTTGGCTTGCTCTGCTGACTCGTCAGACACATTGTCCAGAGCCACAAATACCCTACTTCCGGAAAGGCCATACGTCAAGAGGCCATGACACTACATCCAGAAGAAATCAATGAGATAGTTAGTATATACTATATGTGAAGTGCAATCTCTTCATTGTTTTCTGCAATTGAAGTTAAAGCCTAATCATAATTGTTATTGAAAAACCCTCCACAATCGTCCTCCACATGGATTATATAGAACCATGTCGAATTCTTTTTACATATGCACACAATGACCTATGTATTGAAAGTAAAAATTTAGTGAATATTGACACGCTAAAATCCTACAACCTTCCTACATATGGAACTCTACCACCATGAACTAATAATCTATCAATGCAAACTCTCAAACAATTACTTTCAAACTAACTCTAACTCAAACATCAATCACATAGCTCATCCCATATCTAAAAACTATCATAAGACCATAAACAAGAAATCAAGTACAATCTTCACACTTCCTCTAATCGAATGATTTCATAGCATGAAATCAACAAAAAAACATGAAATACAAGTCAACACATTGTCAAATACCTCTAATCCAATATTCCTCCTAGACTAAAATCACATCTTCATCTAACTCCCTCTCTCCAGCCATCACTCCTGTAAAACGATTTTCATGCATAGGTCATAGTTCTCACTCCTGCGTATCATTAATATGAACATTCATATAATGCTTACCTCTTCAACGTCTAGCTTCTCAAACCTTTCAACCTCCAAGTCCGAAAGCTTCCTCAAAACCTTTTGTAGCAACTTCGCTTCTCTTGCGCTACCAAATTCTACATGACACACTTTATCATGGTACGCACCAGAGAGCTCATTGCAAAGTATTTTGCATGCTGTGGTTTTCCCAACACCACCCGTCCCATATAGCCCCACCACATGCACCCCACCTTTCAAATCCATAGGTTTAACGCCTCTGTAAATCCTTTTACAAATCTCCTGCATTTCATAAAACACAACACTCTCACAACTTGGAAGCACTCCAAACAATCATCGATTCCAAAATCCACAACCACCAATGCAACATCAAACTACTCTATGCTGCACATTACATCCTCTACCTACTTTGAACAAAGCACATTCATCATGTAACTTTGTCTCACCTTGAACAAGCGTGTCTTCCCTTCCACACGTGGATCAACCCACCTAGTTTCTCGACGTACCACCTTACAAACAGCTTCCACAATCTCCGCTCGGAACTGCCCATCAAGCATTTCATTTTTCTTCTCTAATCCAGTTGTTGCTCCAAAAATTCGCAAAGCATTCCTCCACTTCGTAACATCTATTCTCTTCTTCTTATCATCTGTTCTCCCCTTATTATCCTCTTTCTCCCATTTTCTCCAATACTTTTCCATCCATTCCAATTGGATATTTGGATCCAGACACTCCTTGCGGGAAATGTCATAGAACACAGGAATGATTACTATTTTCGCATTGAGTTTCTCTGATTCTTCCACCATGGCTGCCAACTCCAACATCGGCCACTTACTCCTTGTGAAGAACTTCTTCGACAAAACCACAACCCCAACCTCGCATTGTCTTATGGCATCAAAGATGAGGGGCGGAAACTTCTTTCCTACTGGTAAGCAGTCCCTCAACTTATCAAAGAATGGATGTCGGTCACGTCTCATCAAATCATCACAGAGGTCAGCCACAAAGCTCTTCTGAGCCCCACTATGGCTTAAGAATATTTTGGGTTTGGCTTCTGAAACATTATCCCTGCATGCAATGAAAGCATTCCTCAGAGATATCAACACCTGCCGAAAGTTGGCAAATTACCAACTACACAGATTCTTCAACAGTTTAAGGCAGTAAAGATTTGTGTTGTTGGAAATCACCAGTAAAATCCAGTGTCATCTCATATGCAACTACCGCCTAGTAGCAAACATTGCTAAGCACAGGGACAGTTCCAACTCAATCTTTGAACGAGATGAACTGGGTATTATCAAACAATCAATTTATCAACACATGTACCGAATTTCTGCACAAACTATATAGCGTGCTGGATGCAACCCCTGTCAGAAACTACAACGCTCTACTCCATGACAGAAAAGGACCCTCTTCTCTTGTTATGTCCGGTCGACATAACAACACAGGTAGAGAACACAATCGATGGCTCAGTCAAATGGAAAGCTGGACTGACCTCTCATTGTCTTCGCCTGTAAAGGAACCTAGAACATCCTTTGCGACGCCCACAGACGTGGATGCCCCACAATCCATCGCTAGCCTCTCATCATCATCTGCATCGTCTCCTTTGCCGACGGAATGCAACATCCTCGCAAGGTTAGATCCATCACCATCGTCGTCCACAAGTCCAGACACTGCGTTACCCATGGCGCCGACTTCGCTCAAACTTTTGCCGCTCTATGGCTTGGACAAGACGATGAGAAGCTGAGGGTTCTCCGCTTGAATGAGGGAGCACCCTTGCGTAGTCTACGAGGAACTGACCACAAACTCGACTCTCGTTTGCTGGCAACGACACTGACTTGTCAAAATATGTGCTAAAAATTGAGATATCATCTGTTAGAGAGTTCTGATGTAATATGAGCAAGGTGAAGTAGACCATACTAACCATGATGGCAAAGATTATGACCGAAACCGAGATCCTGAGATGAATGCAAGCTCTAAGTCTCGATATATGGCTTTAAAAAATGTCTCGATTATAGAATTTGGATTGCACTTGAGGCCGTCATTCAATTAAAGTGACACTCTCAACCTCTAGAAACACAAATGCTCCTAGTTTACTAAACGGAACGGAATGAGTATGGAATCTTACAATCTCACGTTCATTTGGGACTCGTTTGTTGGTTTTCAGGAAACGAATTACCGTGACCAACATCGCCGATTCTTCTATTCGCTTTTCACTCACGACCCACTTCAACTGAGTAACCATCACCATATGATATCCACCGCCATCCCATCATACGTCGCCACTCCAGCGCAAGACCATATGCACAATACCTTTGCAGCAGATCAATTCCCACACGATAAATCAGTCCACAGAAATAAAACACCAACCAAGTGCCCGTAAAATCTGAAGATCGAGCACTTACAAACATCAAGCAATCGGTACGATTCGCCAACGCCACTGCCTGCAGGCGATGGCAGGAATCCAGACTACTCAGAGAAGACAGGGAGGAACTAGTCAAAGTCCTCTCCATCACTACTACCTCGAGGGTTACTTTGTACTATCCAGCGCTCTCAAGACAAGAATCGCATCCCAAAGGGAAAGACTTGTACGCTTACGGAATTCACAGCTGCTCAGTCATCTCCACCACAAATCCAACTGTTTCACTCCCACCACCGAACTCGCTCCCACTCCTCCGCTCCACACGCAAAGTGAGCAACTCCCTAGCTCTACCCATTCCCAAATATACAAAATCACTTCAGTGAGCTCATACCCATACCCCGAAGATCAACAACACTCATTCCTCGTTCTCCACCACAAGAAACCCAAACCATCAAAGACGCAGAACCTCTACCGACAAATTGCCGACCAAACCGCACCTCTTACACCACTTCCCACTGCCCGCCTCTCGCAGCGCCGCTGTTGCTGGCGCCCACTAAACCTCCGGCCCCGCAGCCGGGCCGCTGTTGCTGGCGCCCACTAAACCTCCCGCCCCGCAGCCGCGCAGCATCGGCCCCATCGTGCTGCGTCCCAGCTCCTTGGGTGTGCGTCTAAAAGCGAGAGGGAGCCATAGATGGGCAGAACTGAGGCCTTGCGAACCCTCGTCACTAGCCAGCCTCGAAATCGTGGACTGGCTAGGAGAAGATCTGGCCGTTGATGGCCAATATCCAGTCTCTGCGGTCCCATCTCTGGTGGGGCCCGGTGCGTTACCCCAAATTTTCTTCCCTGAAATTTTTAACCTGAAATGTTTTACCTGAAATTTTGATGTGCTAGTGTTTGTGCTGGAATTTTTTGTGTAATGAGCCATTTGGCCATTTTCTTGTTTTTTCTTGAATTTTTTTTTCCCAAAAATGTATTCTCTTCTAGGCTTTATGATTAAAGAAGGTGAGAGTACCCTTAAGAAACTAAGATTGACTTGGGGTTTGCCAAATATTTTGGTCATGGCCTCTCTACTCGGTCTCTTGGGCTTTCACACTACAAGAACCAAAACTCCACATGTTACATACTTTGATTTTTTTTCCAACATATGGATATATTTAATGTCACTAAATTACAACCTTTATGATCTTCTTTCTTTTCAATTATATTTAGGCTTAGAGCACATACTTAAAACCCCATTATTGCATCGACTTCATTGGAGCAGATATTTCAATGCAAACTTTTTGGTTCATTAGAGATAAACGTAAACCAAGCAAAAGCGAGCATCCCCATGCCAAATCTCCTCTAAACCCAGGGTATGTTCCAGGTTTAGCGTGCCTTCACTTGTACTAAAAAAAATTGCAGGGTCAATTATAAATCCGGAAAGAAATCCAAGGTCTGGGAGTTACGCCCTAACTTTGATCACAACCGTGTAGAAGAGGGAACTGGCGACTAAGTTTGGTGGGGCGTGGGATGCATGGGGATTTTGTGGGTCCGCCTCCACCAGACTCTGTGGCAGTCAGGGAGGAACTAGGTTGCGCAATTACAGTAGCGAGATCAACGAGTTTAGGGTTCGGCATGGAGTGGGATCGCAACAATCTCTCCGTTCGTAGCCATCTTGCAAGATCCAGATTCTCCGCCCTCTCTTTTTCGCGGGACCTTTCCCGGACAAGGGATTGCGGCCATCTAAATTTTCTCAGGGTACAGGACCAACATAGCATCCTCATGCCCTTTGGTTTACGTTTATCTCTATTAACCCACTTTTTAACTAAATATCATGAATTCATAAATATCTCCAATATCTTTCAAATTAAAAACTAATTTGGAAACCTTTGCACTTAGAGTGGATTTTAAGTGCATAAATAAGTAGTGGATTTGCAAACATTATGTTATCAATGTGACTAATGTCACTAACCTTCAAACTAGGAACTAGTCACATAAGTCACACTATGTTTGGATAATCATATAAGTCATATCGGAAGAATAAGCTTTAAAAATCCATACCATCTTTGTACAATTTTCAACTATCAAACATGGACATACACCACAATTTATTTTTTTCTACATAGAAGATGTAATTCAATTTTACATAGTATACATAAATATTGAACCTACCAAAATAAATATTCATTCAATAATGAATGATGCAAATTCAATACCTATAATATCATGGTAGTAAAAACTACCACTATATAAATCTTTATTTTATATAATAAATAAACAGAGTTGTTTATATATGCCTATTATATAAAACCTCCATATGAACCTATAATCTTGGTGCTATATTGCTAATGAATATTCAAATCTTTGAAAAACAACTCCAAATCTTGTTCACCTTCACATCCTTCTTCTTCTCGAGCAACACTATCACTACTTTTTGCAATCACACATTGGCAATTGTGACACTCAACGATTGTTCTCCCATCAAAGAATATATTGAGTCCTTCACAATCTGGACATTCTTTTCAACACAACCTTGGACATTTCACCCTTGTACGCTTCTTTTGAACAAGTTGTCTTCGACGTAGAACTATAATTTCGCCACCCGGTCTTTCTAATTGTAGCACATGTTTTTCTATACCATGTAAGACTTCATAATTCAATTTTCTTTTCCTCTTCTTGGGACTAGAATGTCCAAGTCTTGTATTTGTAACATGGGCTTGGATAGAGGTGATACTTCCACCCTCCCTTGGCAGTGAGATTACACCTTACCGACACAGTGGTGCACTCTGCACGGTATTACCGCAAGACCGTTCTGCTCCGGCACTGGATGTCGTCGCTGATCCTTTCAACCAAGATCTGCTCGTCTCTGCCTGGTGATCGCTTGCTTTGTCACTCACTATGTGGAATGAATCGTTCAGTGAGACTGACAAGTACGTATTTGTAGAACCTGTGACGAAAATGGTGGCGGAAGGTGAGTTGATTTTGCTTGTCAAAGGGCCATTAATTTGGTGTGAATGGATGATTGATCCTTGAAGAGTTGGAGCTCTACTCTATTGATCCAGGTATCGAACCGAGCACTGACTTGATAGAAATGGATGTGTCATTGAGGTGTCACTGACAAGAAAGGGGTATTAGATCAGGTGAATCAAATTCTTGAGCTATCGAATTCTGTAGCAGTGATGTTGCATTCGCCAGCATCACTATGTCGTCTTCATGTGAAGGTAAGGCACCAATCCAGCAAATTAATCTACGCTTCTTTGACGGATACTTCATAATAAGTAAACAGAATCGCTCTCTCGATTGAAACATCAAGACCCTTGCACCTCTAAGATATCGTAAAGACAATGTAAAGTGAGCATGGGCAGGAATGCCATGTACAGTGCCCTCTAGTAAGTATTATGGTAACCCCTGTGAAGTGTTGGTAGAAACACAGAAATGCAAAGGGAAAGCATGGTCAATGCTTCATTTGAAGTGGATGATGGATCAATTTTTTTGCATATATAGAAAGCTATGGACATATTGAAGCATCTAAATTTAAATATATACAATTGTTACCATAAGTATGGGATGTAAATTGAACTAACTAACAACAACTACCAACGTGTGCTACCTCCTTTGGCATCAATAACAGCCTTCATGCGTTCAGGCAAGCTTGCAACCAAATCACTCTACATCTTCATTGGTATACTCTCCCAAGCTGCATTCACTGTATCCCACATTTGAACTTTATTCTGCGGCCGGTTCATGCTTTGGACGCGGTCTTTGCAAATCATCCAAAGATTTTCGATAGGGTTGAGATCAGGAGAGTTTGAGGGCCAGCTCAATGTCTTTAATCCATTGTCTTCCATCCAAGACTTTGTCACATTAGTAGTATGCACTGGTGCATTGTCCACCATCAAAGTCAAATGCTCATGGTTGGCGTGGTGGTAGAAATAAGGCAATAATCCCTGCTCACATACAACATCGACGAAGTCCACAGCAATGCGTTGTCCAGAAGGAATCAAAACCATATAACACTTGCTAAATGCAGTGAAAGCACCCCACACCATTATTGACATTCTTCCAGACTTGAATGTTGGTGCTAAACACTGTGAATCATATCTCTCCTGACTACTCCACCATACTCGGATTTGACGTGAATTCTTACCTATTTCAAACGATGCCTCATCACTCCAAATAACTGAGCTCCACTCTCAAATTGTCCAATCCTTGAGAGCTTTTGCAAAGCACAACCTCTGCTCCAGGGCTTTTTTTTTTGGCGACAGTCTGACAGATTCGCTTTGCTGTGAGATGTGGGTTGGGTTAAATTTTGGAAGGAAGATATCTCACTGGCCGAAAGAGAATCTGGCGAACGAAAAAAAAAGCCCTGCTCTGCTCCTTGTGTCTTTGGTTCAAATAAGGCTTCTTGACTACAATTCGACTACGAAGTCCAAGTTCATGCAATGCTTTCCGTACCGTAGTTTGGCACACAGGAATTGGCAAACTATGTGCAAGTTCTGAAAGATGCACACGACGACTCTTCTCAAGCTCATACTTGAGATGCCTTCGATCACGAGCTTGCAACTTTAGAGGCCGTCCGGACCTCTATCCAATTTGTATTGAGCCCCTCTTGCGATATCTCTTCAGAACTAACGAAATAGTCTTCTTCGGTCTTCCAACACGACGTGAAATCTCGCTCAAAGACGATCCAACCTCACTCATTCCTACAATACCCCATTGCTCTCCAATGTCAAGAAAGTGTCCTGCCATGGTGTTGTGTTGAATCAGTGCACAACTCAAACTCACTGAGTAACTTTCTTCACAACTAACTGAAGCACCAAAATGAAGTTTTGCAACAAAATTTTCTAGGCATATGCAACAATTTCAAGCTCAAAATAAAGGCAGCTAGTCAACTTCATCACATTGCAACAAGAAATCAATGAATTCATACTCACAAAGCTCATTAAAATACACAATTTCTTCTCAGGGCTCCATGTATTGAAACAGATGTCAATCGCAAAATTTATTAATGTATTTCATATAGTTGATTTTTTTTCAACAAGTGAGTCATTGTGACATTCTTCACCATGTTAGCTTCCTTAATCCACAATATCTTCTCCAGATCACCTTGCTAATTAAAGATAGGAGGTGCACTGTCTAAACATCCCCATGCAGAATTTCACAGGGGTTACCTTACTAGAGGGCATTGTACATTCAAGATGCTCATCACCTGAGTGTAATGCTTTCTTCGGCTGACAACGCGGTTAGGGGATAATCACGAGGAGATTGCACACGAGGTAAATTCTGATGAGATTGCCTGCAGCCAGCCCATGGCTAATCCACCTACCTTGGCTTCTATTTGGAGCCATTAGTTTCTTTACAACCACGTTCATCACGCTAATTAACAGGTTCTCTACGAGCTCAGCAGCTTGAAGGAAGAATTCTCAAGATGATCATGTCATGAATTACTTCGTTGGGGTTCTAAGAATTCCGCAACTTGCTTCATCTTCGGCCGAGACTCAGGGTTAACTGCTATGCACGCCAGCGATACCTGTGATCTAACCGGCGATTAGCATCAATCTTTGCAGACACTGACCACGTGAGTAATACAGCACAGAATGTGTGTTAAAATCTACCATAGAGGAATGGGATGCAGAACTAGCAAATTACCTGCAAAGTCTTAATCATCTCGCTCTGTTGGATGTCGGCTACTTTCAGCAAGAATGGATCGAATATTTCAGAGAGAGCTTTCTTCTCCTGCAGAGCCATCCGCATCCACGACACAAGGTCTAGATCTCCACCAGCCAGCTGCTTGAAAGGGGACCGGCCTGTGATAAGCTCCAGCAACACCACACCGAACGAGTGCACGTCGCTCTTCTGGGTGGGTTTCTTTGCATTTATTGCTTCTGGGGCTTGGTACACTCCCATCAGAAATGGCGCCACCATCGGTACTCCTCTTGGACTATCCGACCTCCTCTCGAATTCTGCAAATCATGCCAGTGGAAGCTAATGTAAACACCTGCCTTGCACTCCAGCTCAGGAAAAAAATGAAGGATGCATTAATTTGTACAAGACAATCTGAGGCTTTGCATTAATCAGCTCGAGGAGAAGATGCTGACCAAGAGGGGTAACCGAAGTTGGAGATGTTCTGGTTCCAGTGTCACTTCTAGTGCTTCCAAACTCCGTGACAGGCGGTGGTTGCGCAAGTGCGATCAATCGTTGTGACCCAAAATCAGCAATTCGAGGTTCCGGGAGCGCATCCAGGAGAATGTTGGCGGGCTTGATGTCTCCATGAAAGTACTGTTTCCGAGGGTCACACTCATGGATGTGTGCGAGACCAAGGGCTACTCCTCGCGCAATTACCAGTCGCGCGTCCCATGTGAGAGGCCCCTTACATCCCTCTGACCTCTTACCTGCAAACGCCAAATCAAACCAATCGACATGAAATTCTGGCTTCCACCCACACCACAAAGGCACTGATTGAAATGGAAACAGAACCCTAGCTTACCATGGAGAGCAGTTTCCAAGCTGCCATTGCAAAGGTAATCGCAAAATCAGCAGCTTCTCATCGACCGTCCAGGAATACGAATGCAGGCAAACGACGTTTGGATGACGCACTTGGGCGATGGCTTTCACTTCCGCCTCGAACTCTTTGTGACGCTGCTCTCCTCCTGTTAACCCCAATCTGCGGACAGCGACAACGGTGCCTTCGTCCAACACCGCCCTGTACACAATCCCCACTCCGCTATTGCCCAGCACGTCCGCGGAGGCGCGCAGCAATCCCTCCAAAGTGAAGGACAGCGCTCCCGTCAGGTGCACCAAGTCTCCTTCATCGTCCTCCTCCTCACCTGACTTCGCCCCACTTGGAGCTTCTCGCCATGAGCACAGACATGCCCTTCGAATGGCGTTGTCGGACCTCGACGAGGCCAAAAGTTTCTTGGCCACAGCCAGCTTGCGCACGAAGAAGCACAAGACGAGAGAAGCCATGAGTAACCCTAGACATCCACGACCAACCGCTATGCCAATCACAGCACCCTTGCTCAAGCTTTTCTGAGCTCCTGCTGCAGTGGCATTGCTGACCGAGGAAGACGATGGAGGCGCACACTCAGTCCTCAGAGGTGAACCACAGAGCAAGGCATTGCCAAGAAAAGCTGTCGCCGCTAGGGAATGAAAATACGGGTCTGGCGGAATCGCACCCGAGAGATTGTTGTTGCTGAAATCGATGAAAACGTGCCGGAGGTTGGCCAGAGACGGCGGTATCGAGCCAGACAAGTGGTTGTTCGAAAGATTGAGAGTTTCCTGTCAGATACGTACAGTGCACAAATGATTCGGTAAGCAACACTCGCCAACTGCATAGAAGACTACAACAACGGATCGAGCACTTGCAACCATCGCACCCCTAGACATCATTTCGTTGGGAATTTCAAATCTCTCGAACTATTGATGTCAGAAGTTGGTTTCTCGGACAGTGCGAGTTCCCGTGGAATTTTGCAAATGCGGCAGCGAATCGGCCACACTCTAAGCCTCCTTGCTTCCAAGGTTTCCCGTCCTAGCCGTCTCGCACTCATACCTTCTCGGCACCACTCTGTATGTACTAATTCCAAAGGTCTCAGGGTCTAATGCAACTAAGGTCTGTCATCGCCAAGAAATGCAGCGACTGTACACGAACAGTTTCTCGTGGTAGAATTCGTGCCATGGAGGATACGCGACGAGGATGAGTCAACAAGTCAAAACTTATCTCAACAAACCTTGCATCCCGAGTTGTGGGCAATATGCAAGATCAGTGTTCAGGTCCACGGCTCATCGTCCACATAAGAATCTGCACCGACCGTCTTACGAGGCCCTGGTAGATACATCTCCTCTGAGCGACTGCATTCTCTATCAATCCCGCTTTCTATTCTGGGAGATTACACCAGATCAAGGATTCTAGAGCGAGTTGCGGGTAGATTGTTGTATCGGGAACCCACTTCGATCACCCGAAGGTGCTGGGATTACCCGAATGTGGTAGGGAGTAGGGTGTAGGGTGTAAGGCTTATGGATGAAAACCGGTTAGGAATTCAAGGGGTGTAGGGTGTACTACAGGTAAAGCAAGGTCTATTTTTCAATACTGCGGCAATATTGTGTCAGTATAGAAAATGTGAGTGAACAGTAGAGTATTGATGCTGTACTGAAACTATACCTCATAAATACCTATTGCATCAAATACAAAAGCAAGCCTAAAAGTGTACATGGCATTAATCTTGAATAGAGCATTGCAAAAGTACCAGCATATAACTTTTTCAAGACTCCCGTCTGATTGAAATAGTACTGCTATAAGTCAAAAAAACAAACTCTGTCATTTCTGCAAATATGTATTCTTGCAGTACTTAATAGATATAGCACATTGACTACTATTCTTCATTCACTCAATACTGTTGGAGAACTCCAGACAACCTCCAACTGGATTGTAATGCAGAACATTTTTTAGAGGAGTTATACTTAATCTCTCACGTTACTGGAAGCTCTAATTTTACTTCATGTCTTAACTTGTAGTATTAAAGTAAATTGATCTTTAATTAGAGGAGTGAACAATATGGTGTTGTTAAAGTAGAAAACAACCTTGTTCTCAAAGTTCATTTTAGAGGAGTTATACTTAATCTCTCACTTTACCAGAAGTTGTAATTTTTCAGTATTTTGACATTTGATTGTTGGAAACAATTCAATACCGTATGATTAATAACTATTCATTTATGTTTTCATGTACTCCAGATGTAATGTACCATATGAGGTACATTATTACCCTACGAGGTAGAATTGATGATGATCCTCCGGGATAGATTTGATGATGATAATCATACTAACTATTTATGGTGATGACTAGTGTGGAAGCAGGGGATGACTCAAGTGATAGAACTTCAAGCGAAGAACTTGTGCAGTGGAGTTAGACAACTCGAATTGCATGACCAACAATGAATGGTCTAGATTGAATAGAAGGTCCTAGGCTTCCTATCTATAAAGCTAGAACTTAAGGTCTGATTAGTCAAAATCGGAAATATAAAGTAAAAGTACTTGATAAAGCAAAAGTACTTGATAAGGTTAGCTAACCTTAGTTGAAAAGTTCTAGATCTTCTAAAGTAGAACGAGATTGAGAGTTCATCTCTGCATTAAAAACCAGGCTCGGAGGAAGGAAGAGCTCACTCTGTTCTTTGAGCTCTTACCTATGGTCGGGAGGTTGAGCTTATAGACTAAGCCTATTGGGTTTAATGTGTTATGTTTTATATGTTATATTGTAATTGAGTTGGTAACTCATCTTTGATGTCATCTTTCTCTTGAGTGGAGTTTCTTGATTGCTTGATAGTTGTGGTCCAAGAGGGGTCCATAACACCAGACCAGGAAAACCAAGTGGTTAAATAACCTCAACCTATATTAGGCTCTTAATACCCAGTGGATTATTATTATTTTGAAATTAATCAATGGAACAAAATAGTTGTGAGCTTTGTGGTGCGGGACCATTTAGACATAGGGGAGCTTTAAATACTCATCGTAATTCATGCATTGGAAATAAAAGACCACGTGTAGGATCTTCATCAAGGAGAGTAGAGAGGGGAGAATCAAGTGAACCTTTGGGAGAAAATGAGCCAGTGGAAGGCCCAGGACCTAATGAATCTCATCAAACAGGCCAACCATTAGGATTAGATTTAGAGGAGCCACTTGATGATGTTGTAGATGATGATATGAATGAGGTTGATGAACATGAGTCTTCAAGGAATTTATATGATTCTACTTTTAGTCTTGTGAATTGGATTAGAACAATAAAAAGAGGAGAGGGTCTCTCACAGAATGCCATCAATAGGTTGTTTAAAGAGGTATTACTGCATCCTAATTTCGATTTGAAAGATATTTATGTCAAATTAGCGTACGATATTGAAAAATATGAAAGATCCCTTTATAATGAAGCAGATGGATGGAAAACGGTAGATATTGACGGACAAGAATTGCGGTATCGTGAACCGCTTCTTGCATTAGAGTCTCTCTTTTCCTCACCTACGATAGCAGACAATTTCACGTTGGTACCTAATGTAGAAATTGATGATCCTTTACTAAGAGAATACTCAACACCAACTACTGGAGATTGGTGGCGCTTAATGCAAGTAAGTATTCGTGTTAACATCATTCTATAAAGTTATTTGGTACAAAGATTTAGTAGAGCAATAGTCTTGTGTTGTGTAATTTTTATGGAAAAAATTTGGTATCATTTTAATGTAGAGGATGATATGTATTACATGTTATGCTAGAATGAGGCATAATTTTTTTATAAAAAAATTGATCGATTTTAAGTTTCTTAATTTGGCTATGAATATAATGATCTTTGATATTATGCAGGAACATGTGAACAGAGAACATGGAGGGGGGATGGTTGCACCATTAATTCTCCATAGTGATAAGACCTCATTGTCTAATGACAGGAAAATAAATGGTCATCCACTATACTTAAGCATTGGAAATATTGCTTGTGAAGATAGATATTTGCAAGAAGGCCATTGTTTATTAGCAATTTTTCCAAATTTCAACATTACTGGACAAAGCTCTTTACAACGTTTACAAGCATTTCAGAAGTGTTTGTTACATATATTACAACCATTGAAAGATGCCAGTTACAAGTGAGCTAATTTCTTACTATGCTTTTCAGTTTAATATGTTTATTGTATATTGGTAAGTTCAAAGATGAAATGTTTTACCATATTTTACTTTTGAATAGATAGTCCTTTATTGAAACCCGCAATTTTTTTAAGTAATATATGAGTACATTTGTTTTTGCAGTGGAATATTATTGATTGATCCATTTGGAAATGAACAACGCGTGTTTCCAAGATTATACGCATATGTATGTGACCACGAGGAATCATGCAAGGTAAACATTTGTAACTTTTCTCTTATTTACCAATGAATGCATATGAGAAGGGGCTTATAGGTGTAAATTGTTTATAAATGTGTACACAAAATGTTTCAAAGTTTTGTTGAAACAAAAATATAATTTTCTATAATTGTAGTCTGCAAAAATGAACATAGTACAATTCATCATAATTGTATGTCTTTGAAATCACAATTAACCTCAATCCAAAAAAATGTGAACGTTTTTGTACTTTAATGTAGATACGTCAAATGTAATTAGTAATTGTTTTGAACTGTACTAATTGGTTGGAATAAATGTAATTAAATGCGCAGACAACTTGTACATTTGATACAAACAGATGTCGATACCCTTGTAGCATGTGCATGTCTCCAGCAAGTGCATTAGTAGATGTTGGAGACACAAATATTATATATCGTACAGAACCTGTAATGAATGCAATTTATGAAGAAATGAGAAGTGCACCACGAAGGATACAAAATCAAATTTCGAAAGAACATTTGTTGCATCCGGTAGAGGTAAACAATTTTTACAATGGTCTCTATGATTTTATTTAATTGCATCTTTATTTTATCTCTTCGAGGATATATTATTTTAAATTTCACTAGAAAATTGTATAAGCTTATTATTGTTAATTTTTTTTTGTTGAGGTATTAAGAAACTAATGCACGTTTTTTGTGTTGTTTGACAGTGTGCGCTATGGAATTTTGCTGGAGGGGATACGGAATATAGAAACCCTTATTGTGCTATCAACGTTGATATGCTACATCAAGCAGATTTGGGTGTATTCAAGACACTAATGGACATAGTGCAACAAATATCAAAGGAGCTTGAGCAGAATCCAATTCATGAATTAGATCGAAGGCTTGCGGTAATCAAAGATTTAGCACGATTCCATCTTTTTCGAATACCTGGAAGTGATAGGGGGGGATATTTCACATCAAATGCAAACTTTGCTGCGTTTGAGCATGGCTCAGTCATGCAAGTTCATTCTAACCATATTTTATGTACTTGTTTTAGATTGATAATGAATTGGTTGCTCTTGATGTTGAATATAATTTATTGAATTTCACCAATCAAAGTTTGTTTTATGTTGTAGGTGATTGTATTTTGCATGGTGGGGTTAATGCCTAATTTTTTTATTGAAGCTGTATGCAACTTTTTACAATGGTATGAGTTAGCATGTTGTACAAAAGAATTTGATGAAAGGAAGTTATCAACAATGGATGGCTTAATGAGAAGGTATGTACATGTTCATAATTTTATTATGAATATTATTTATAAAGTTGCAAATTTGGATTATTATATTCTAGTTTGATTGTATAAAAATTATGAATTCTTTGTAATTGTTATATGTGTTGCAGGACTGTAGGTAGTTTCCGAACGCATTTGAGAACGTGGCAAAAATCAAATTTTAATTTGATTAAAGTTCATAATATGAAGCATTATGCATCTTCAATTCGACGATCAGGAGCTCCGATTGAATATAATTCAAATATGTATGAGCATTTACATATAGCGATGGTGAAAACAAGATATAGAATAAGCAACAAGAAAAATTTTCTGGATCACATTGTGAAGTGTAATCGAAGATTGGAAGCATTAAGGATCAATGCATCGGAGAATGATGTATACTCTCGGCCTCAAGTTCAAAAGAATGGCACCTTGGAAAAGGTGTGTTATATGAACTATTTTCAAACATGTTGTTTTTATTATATGTATGTGGGAATTACAGTGTACAACTAAAGTAACATCTTCTATTTCTATTAAAATATTCAAATTTATATTGTTATTGATTACAAACTCTTGTTTTGAAAATGACAGACTTTGGAGACTGGAAATCATGTTTTGGCAGGATTCCTAGCAAATATAAAGATGAGAAATATAGACCGTTATCTTCATGAAACAAATGAAGGATTGGACTCTAATGTCAGGGAAGCGTTATCGAAAAAGCAGCGGATGATTAGTGCAATTTTTCAGCCAGACATTATGTCAAGTTTGAGTATATGCATGAATGCATATGCAATTCAAAATAATTTGACTGGCGGCCAGGTTAGTATGTACAACTCTCTAAACTACGTGTTTTTATGATGTATATAAATTATTTCAAAGCTAAAAATATTATTCTTTTAATCGTATGCATATTCTACAAATATACAGGTCAATTGCAATATGTCCAGGTTCAAGCTTACGACAAGAAAAAACTCCAATGTTTGCTCGTGCAACATCAATTTTTCATGGAAAGGAGTGGTTTGGCAATGTGACAATCAAAATGGAAATTGAAAATGAACCGGAGAGAATATGGTATGGACAACTTCGATTATTGTTCAAATGGAATATGCAGGAACATGGAGGTACGGGAGTCGTAAAAGAGCTTTGTTTGATGCGTATGTATGAAGAAATCTATTGTGATAGAGTAGTGAATTGTCCTGCCTTGAGATGGGCTAGAGGTAATAGTGGATTATATGAGGTGATTGATATCAGTAGAATTTTGAAGGCTGTCCATATTGTGCCAGATTTTGAGCACAACGGCCGGTTCTTTGTAAATATTTATAAATTTTAAGTTCATTAGAATTACCAAAAACTTTGAATTTGAAAATCAATCCAAATTTCCAAATTTCAATATTGCAATGGTGTAGTTTCAATATGTATGTAGGACTGTAAAATTGACTTTTGTAGTACAATAAGCATACTATGTAAGTACTGCGTCAATTCGCTTGATGTAAAACAATAAGCGTACTATGTAAGTACTGCGTCAATTCGCTTGATGTAGTACAGTAAGCATACTATGTAAATACTGCGTCAATTCGCTTGATGTAGTACAATAAGCGTACTATGTAAATACTGCGTCAATTTGCTTGATGTAGTACAATAAGCGTACTATGTAAATACTGCGTCAATTGATTGATGCTGAAGCAAGTAAGGCATGTGAAGCAATACTGACGAGAACGACATTCACAGAATACTGCGTCATTTCTTCATTTTTCAATACCGATGCATGTAAGCACCAAATCTTTATTTTGATTCTCTTTTCTATTTGACAATGTGAACAGAGCTTAATTTTTAGAATATTTTAGAAATTGTTTAAAATATAGTTATAGTTAAGCTTTAGAAAATATAAATGAGATTCTAATAGACTCCTAGCCGCCACTCTTTAGAATCTGATTTTACTAGACATGACGGCTACACCTTTTGAAATCTAGATATGAAGGGTTGTCAACTAGACTTTGAAGATATAAGCAAAGTATGAAGAAGAAGTAAAACACAACACTACCATAGAAATAGAATAATTAGAGAGTGTATGTCAAGTGGAGCAAGTTGTGAAGCTCTTAGTTTTGGTGACATAGAAATATTTTGAGAACTTCTAGTACTGTTCAAGTTGAGATTGACGAACTTAATAAAATGAATAAGATTTCAAGTCAAATCGACAACATCAATGTGTACATCTGAATTGCATAACTTAGCAAAAGTGTTTGGTTTTATATGTATGGGAATGAGTCACTGTGAATGCATGCAACTTGAGTGGAATTCCTGGACATAAATAAATCAGAGTCAAATTGACCAAGTCACATGGAGTAACCAAACCATCAAAAGTCAAATTGATATAGTAGCGAAAGATTGTTTTTTAGCCATCATGCATAGATGGAGTCATGTGAAATTGAGTAAACAGTCAAGTGGACATGGAGTAATCTAGAGAGCAATAACAGTCGAAGGAAGTCTTATGTCCAATTGAAGAAATACTATCCTGGAAAGGAGAGTAAATGTGCACAATAAATAACCGGTTAATAAAATATATATTTTTCTATTATCAATAGAAATATTATGGTATCCTGGATATGTGATACTTATTGAGAATTGTAGTATAATTCTGAGAAAGAAAAAACACAAGGATGAGAGGACTTATTAGTTGAATTATGAGATACATGTAGTAATAGAAGCAGTGAATTAGCTTAGCTATCTAATTTATTTGTAATTCTTTATTACAAGGATTTGGAAAATATAATAATTCTAAAATTAAGATTGTTGTGATGACAATGATTTAGATGAGATATAATTTAGGAGTATGAAGTGAGAGATGTTCCTTTAGGATTGATCACCCTTAGGAGTAACATTGAATATTAATAATTGTTTTAACATCCGGATATGAATAATGTTGTCATTATAGTATTTTAAATTAGAATTTTCTTGTAAGTCCATAAACGGTATCTATAATTGGGAATAAGTTGTATGGAAATAGAGAAATAATAATAAGTTAAAATAGGCACTCGAGATGGAGTGATGGAGATGTCTTGGAAAAGACATGCGGGAGTTTGCTTGAGATAAGTAAACTTCATAGTTGAATTTCGTGCAAGTAGGTAGGATTTGTTTTAATATAAAATTCAAATAAATAAATGAATGGCATACAAATGAGGTTATCGTCAAGTTGAATCAAAGCTATGGTCTATTTGAACAAAGTTACTGTCTAATTGAATAAGGCTATAACCGCTTGAGGATGTTATACCTCGGTTACTGTCAATTTGAATCACACTATAACCATTATAAAGATGGGGTAATATAAGAGTGAGATTTAGATAACTTATAGCATAGCTTTGGGTTTATTTGGAAGAATACTTTGTATATTAAGGAATTATCTTCTTTGTGATCTACAAGTGACCATTAATTACAATAAAACGCTAAACGAAAAGACCTTTCCTCGAACCAATTTTACTATGTAGCTTGGGGTTATATAGACAAATATAAATTTTGAACACTACATTTTTGGCGCCGCTGCCGGGGAATAGGTTCCGGTTAAGCGGTAGCTAATGATGTAGTATTTACAAAGGCTTTAGATAATCTTTAAATGAGTGTTTGTTTTAGAAGATCTCTATTTAAAAGAATTGAATACATATCTTTTTCATAAGAATATCACTTATTAAAAATGATGTTATGTCTTTAAAAATTAGAAGATCTTAAGAATGAATAAAGAGAATAAATCCATTCCAAAGATCAAACATTCACAAGGTATTAAATTTCCACCTAGACCCATTGTTAAAGAATCTAAGAATTGTACTTATTGTAACTCAATAAGTCATGTGGTGCAACCATGTCTCAATTCCCATGGGAAATAAGTAAGGAGGCCGTGTGTGAGTTTTTTAAAGGACCTTATTTGTTTGCTTCGTTGTATAGAGTTTATAAGGGATCCTATTATGGACAAGGATTTCAATTTTATGGAAAAAATTCTAAAATTGATAAAGACTTTCAAAAAAGATTCGATGAGTTACCATTAGAGATAAAACAAATAATATTATCTAAAATTTGGAATCAAGGAAAAGAATTCAATGAAATAGTTGTGAAGAGAAAAACATTGTATTTGAAATTTCAATTACAATTTTTGTTTGCTCAATATGGTAGAATAAAATACCAGACACAACCATTGATTTCTAAAAGTTGTGGTATATGGAACGGATTTAAATTTGATAGAGAAACCTTTGTTTTCATTTATGGTAGATTTAATCCTCGGAGTAAAATATTTTTTCCGGATTTTCTTTCAAAAGATCCTAATTGCCCAGATTCCATAGCTTTTGATTTGTTATGTATTTAAAACATGTTCAATTCAATTGAAACTACGGAAGAGTTAAAAATAAGATTAAGAAGATTGTTAATAATCTATTCAAATATTAAATACAACGAAACTAGACTATTCAATCTTATAGAAAAAGAAATCGAAAAAATTAGAATAGAAAATCAAAATAATATAGAAAAAAGAAAAATAATTAAAAGACTTATAAGAGGATTTAAATACCCGCGAGAATTGTTAGTGGAAAGACTATACCCAAATAAAGAAGTTGAAAGATTTTCCCTCACCAATTGGTGTCGGTATCGTTTCTTCTTCAAATGAATATTGGGAATAGTGTTAAGTGTGATAGGTATGAAACTCCTAAAGAAAGGGTATACAATAAATTATTTTGTAAATTAGCTCTTTATCAAGATTTGGGACCCAATGATAAAGAACTTATGGAAATAGCTGAAAAGAAAATTGATAATTTATTGGGACTAGCTAGTGCTTGGATGAGTGCGGATATGATGAGTGAAATATTAACCCGTATTCCATACCCTAGACATATTGAAGAAGAAATAAAAGAAATGAACTTATCAAATGAAACACTTTTCTTATGTTTGAGTTCTGATTAACAATGTGGTATATGGAATTGGTATAAATCAATTGAAACATTAAATCTAATTTAGAGGATAGTTATAAATGAAAAATTGGGGATTATGAAGAGGAAATTTGTACTTATGGCAATTATAAATGTCAAAAAGAAATAAGGAAGCTGAAGATAAAGCTAGAGATGAACGACAAAGGAAACGGGCTGAAGTGGATGATAGATCCTTGAAGTCTATATTAGTAGGTACCAATAATCCAATATATAATACCACTCCTTCACCTAGTCCTTCAAACTATCATTTCGGGCCTGGATTTGCTTTCGGCTACCCATTACCAGATCAATATAATGAAGAATATGGAAAATTGTTAAATTCACCTAAGACACCTAAGGATTATAAACCAGACGTTGTGTTAATTAAAAATGAACAACTAAGAGAGACTGTAGAGACTGGAAGGAAAAGTTTTTCTTATTACACCTGTGATAATGAACCAAAGGATGAAATAAGAAGTCCAAAGGGATCTCATTCCACCGGAAAGGAACCAAAAACTGAATTAACCATTGAAGTAAAAATCAAAGATGAGTTTATAGGAAGTACTTCTGAAAATTCAACTATTAAACAATTGAACTTTCAATCTCCTACTCAAAATGTAGAACTAAATATACCTAATGTCACAAGTGGATTTTCTAAATTAAAAGATAGAATTAATAGTATAAAAGATTCTCTAAAGTTTCAAAATATTATTGAGGATGCTAAATCAAACCAATTCTCTAGTAATGATTCAGGAAAGATAGAAGACGGAGATGTTGAGGAGGGTAAAGAAGATGACTTAGTACTTAATTTTGGAAGCATACCAAGTCCTTTATTACCTGATAAACCTCCTATTCCACCTTCACCTCCATTTCCAAACAGACCAGTACACTCTGTTAATATGGCAGCCCCACCACGAATCCTGAATATAGCACCTTATCCTATTTTTCATGGATATCCTGGATCAGACCCAGATCGACATTTAGATAGATTTAAAGTGGTTGCAAATGCAAATCAGCTACCTGAAAATTTATATTTATCTACTTTTCCTAGTACCTTGTTGGATGATGCCCATCAATGGTATGTTCAACTTGAATCTCCTGAAAATTGGGAAGCCCTTAAAACAACTTTCCTTGCTAGATTCCGTCCTAGGTCATTTATACCAGGATTGATTGATCGATTCCGTACTATACGGATGGGAGTAAATGAAGGAATTGACTCTTATTATACAAGATTCAATACCCTTCTAAAAAGATGGTCAGGACACGCATTGGGAAATCAAATGTTGTCATGTACCTTTGTAGGGGGAGTTTGGCCAGACGAATTAAGAATATATTTAAAAGAACATAGCCTTGAGGATATTGCTACGGCTTATGCCTTAGCTAAAACTGGGGAAGAAGCAAGGGTTAATACAGATTTTGCACAATATGCTGATGGTTATCCACCACAAAGGGAGGGATATGACCATATACCTGGAATGGACGTTTATGGGAAAGATCACTATCCCTACCCCTCTAAAAGACTTCAATTGCCAGTAGCACCAATCCCGTTACAGATAACCAATCCAAATACGCAGCTTTTGGCCATTAAAGGACCAAAAGATGATGCTATGATGGAAAATATATCTAAACTTGAAAAGAAATTGAGTGAGTTATCTGTACAAGTATCAGCAGGAAGAGACAAAAGAGCTAAACCTACAAATGTTAGAACAAACATATGGTGTACCAATTGTAAAGGACATGGACATTTATCAACCGAATGCCCCACTCCAATTGGAAATCATTATAGTGCTCAACCTAAATGTACTTTTTGTGGAGGATCTCATGATGTTTCCCATTGCTGGAATTTCGGAAAAGTAGTTGCAGCTGTTAGTGCCAATATGCAACCTTCTAATAAAGAAAAAGAACCATATAGTTATACCTCTAAAAGACCTTTTACTCGTCCTAACACAAAAGAACCTTATCAAGTAGGGGATAATAGACCACGATGAGGAACTTATTATAATTCTGCGCCTAATTGGAATGGACCGCCGTCTAATCCAAATACGCAACGATATGGACCTCCAGGGAAAGGGAAAATTATAGTTTGTTATAAATGTCAAGAATTAGGCCATATGGCCCGAGACTGCCCTAACCCTAGGAAAGAGGTGGGATATATACCTCTATGTGGAAGGTGTAATGCATCCGGACATACAGCTAATGAATGCCCTGCACCAAATCCTATTAAATTTGAAAATAAACAAGTTCAATTTGAAAATACGAATAATAATAGGAATGTCAATCAAATAATAAGGGAAATTAGTGATCCACCGTACAATGTTTTCGCTACAAGAGCAACAAACAAAGCTAAATTAAAATTAATTGAGAGTGAACAAGATAGTAGTTCTGATAGTGATTTTAGGACTACGAGAGTAAGGAAGGGTCAACCACATGATAAAAAACAATCTAATTTTCAAAAAGTAATGCCGGATGCGGTAACTCAAATCCCAATTTTACATCCTGATGTCCCTATAGTTGAAAGAAGTACACCTATTGCTCCTCCAATACCTTCTAATGAAGAGATTAGTCAAAATATGTTGCCAATTCTAAACGGTGATAAAGAAACACCAACACCTACAACTTTTGAACCAAGTACTTCTACTTTACCTTCTTTTTATAAAAATGCTAAAAAGAAATCACCAGAAATAACGAGTGTAAGGAAAAGAAAGTATCATAGAAGTATGAGGTTAGCCGAAGGAATGATTCCTTATAATATATTGACCAACTTGGATAAGATTCAACCCGACATTTCTCTTAGACAATTGTTAGCAATTGCACCAAAATGTCGAGGTGACTTGAGTTCATCATTAGTAAGGAAAAGGACTAAAGTTGTTGATGTGAATGATGTAACTTTAGATCCTGGAGCTCCTATTGTTGATGTTATGATTGATGGTACTTTGATTGAAGGTGTCCAAATTGATAGTGGGTCAAGTGTAAATTTGATGAATGTAGATACTATGGAAGAGTTGGGTCTTAAAACTATGACTTCTACACCTATAGTTTTAAGAACGGCAGATCAAAGCCGAGTATTACCTTTGGGAATACTCAGGAATGTGGAAACTATTATAAGTCATCTACCTTTTATGGTTAATTATGTAGTTTTTAAAGTAAGTGAATCTATTTCCACCTACCCAATATTATTGGGAAGACCATGGCTTAAGATGGCAAAAGCCAAGGATGATTGGGATAAGGGTACGATCACTATAAGAGATAAAAGGAATAAAGTTGTTTTACCAATGTTTCCAATCCAATATCATGGTGAGACTCAAGATGACACGAGTGATGTCACTTCTGAGAATTCTTATGATACGGATACAGAAACGACACAACAAGTAGTCCAAGAAATGCCAAAAATAAAGTGTATAGGTTTAGGAGAGTATACTTGTATGAAAGAATCTGATTTAGACTCAGATGATGCTATTTTAGCATGGGAAAATAGTCCTGCATTTAACATAACAGCCGAACTTGATTCTGAATTGGAACCGCCTTATACAAGTGGTTCCGAAGAACTTGCAGATAATATGTTTCATACAAAATTAAAAAAACAGCCACCTCCCAAGAGTTCATGTATTGATTTGAATTTAGGAACATCAGTTGATCCTAAAACTATTAAAGTTTTTAATGGATTAAGTCCTTGTGAATTCGAGGAGTGGAAACAATTTTTTAAAAAATGCAAAGATACTTTTGCTTGGACTTATAAAGATCTTAAGGGTATTCCTCCAGAAGTATGTCAACATAGGATTATTTTGGAACCAAATACCCACCCAGTAAGACAGAGACAATATCGAATGAACCCTAAATATTCACTTATGGTTAAAGAAGAGATTGATAAACTGTTAGAATGTGGGTTTATTTATCAAGTACCTTATAGTGAATGGGTATCCCCTATTATTGTAGTACCAAAGAAGAATGGTAAATTGAGAATTTGCCAAGACTTTCGTAAGTTAAATAGTGTAACTAAAAAAGATTATTTTCCTCTACCGTTTACGGATGCGATTCTTGACGGGGTCGCAGGCCATGAATGTTATTCTTTTTTAGATGGATTTTCAGGATATAATCAAGTAAAGATAGCACCAGAAGATCGACCTTTAACTACCTTTACCACTGATTGGGGTACTTTTGCTTATAATGTCATGCCTTTTGGATTATGTAACGCACCCGCTACTTTCCAAAGAGCAATGACTATTGCATTCCAAAAATACTTACGGAAGTTTATTGAAATTTTTTTAGATGATTTTTGTGTCTTTAGTACAAAGACCACACATCCAGAATGTTTAAAAAAGTGCTTTGAACAGTGCTATGAATATGGTATTTCCATTAACGCAGCTAAGTCAGAATTTGCAGTACCATGTGGGAGATTAGTTGGACATATTGTATCTTTACAAGGAATTGGAGTAGATCCTGACAAAGTTGCAGCCATTTTGGCTTATGAAATACCTATTCATATTACTGGACTTAAAGGCTTTTTGGGAGCTACAGGGTATTATCGACGATTTGTTTACCTATATGCAGAAATTGCAGCTCCCTTAACGCATTTAACAAAACAAAATGACACCCCGGGAATATGGACTGAGGAATGTACTAAAGCATTTGAAAAATTAAAAAGACGTCTTAGTAAAGCCCCAATCCTTATTCCCCCTAATTGGGATAAACCTTTTGAAGTATATGTTGACGCTTCTAATTTTGCAATTGGAAGTGTTCTTAGTCAAAAGGATGCTAAAGGCCATGATCGCCCAATTTACTTTGCAAGTAGACAATTGAGTGCAGCTGAAAAAAACTATTCAGTAACTGAAAGAGAAGGATTAGGAATGATATTTTCAGTTCAAAAGTGTCGACACTATTTGTTGGGATACAAGTTTACTTTTCATGTTGACCATGATGCTTTAAAGTACATGGTTAATAAACCACAACTTAGTGGGAGGATTGCGAGATGGGTATTATTACTCCAAGAATTTAATTTCACTGTGGATGTGAGACCTGGACGAAAACATGCTAATGCAGATTTTTTATCACGCATAAGTGAGGAAGTAAATCCCACATCTATTGATGACAGTCTTCCAGATGCTCATATCTTTCAAGTGGAAATCATTCCTATAGAATATGCTGATGTTATTCATTTCTTAAAAACCAATTCTTTTCCTCTAGAATATAATGATAAACAAAAACAGAAATTAATTTTCAAAGCCCAACCATACACATTAATTTCAAATGTACTCTATAAACAAGGAAGAGATGGAGTATTAAGACGTTGCATTAATCCTAATGAAGTGCCTTTAATTTTAAAAGGTTGCCATGATGACGTATGTGGAGGCCATTTTGCTGGATTAGTAACTGCCAATAAAGCATTGCAATCTGGTTATTGGTGGCCCACCCTATTTAAGGACGCACATAATTATGCAAAAAAGTGTGACCCATGTCAAAGGGTAGGAAAACCCACCCCTTCTACAGCTATGCCCTTAAATCCAATATTAGCCCAAATACCTTTTGAAAAATGGGGTATAGATTTTGTAGGACCTATTAAACCACCCAGTAGACATGGTCAAAAACGGTATATTTTAGTGGCAACTGAGTATGTCACAAAATGGGCGGAAGCTTTAGCAACTAAAACTGATGATGCAAAAGTAGTTGCAAAATTTTTGTATGAGAACATAATTACTTGATTTGGTTGCCCTCGAGAACTTGTCAGTGATCGTGGTACCCATTTTCTAAATGACACAATTGAACAATTAACTACAAAATATTTAATTAAGCATAGAAAAACTACCCCTTATCACCCAAGGGCTAATGGACAAACTGAGAAAACAAATGGCATTTTATGTCGTATAATCACAAAAACGGTCCAAGGTTCAAATGTAGATTGGGATGCTAGAGTTTATGATGCTTTATGGGCATACCGATGTGCCTATAAAATATCTACTAAATTTACACCATTTCAATTAGTCTATGGCTTAGAAGCCATCTTACCTATTGAAATGGAAATACCTACTTTACGTATAGCACTTGATGAAAGATTAGGAGATGAGGAATCATTAAAACAAAGATTACATATGTTAGAAAAATTAGATGAAACAAGAGCTCAAGCTTACTTGAATAATGTTGCAATTCAAAAACAACGAAAGTCTTATTATGATAGTAAACTAGTCCCAAAAACTTTAAATCCTAATGACTTGGTTTTGTTATATGATAGCCGTTTTCAAAACTTTCCAGGTAAATTTAGAATGCGATGGTTTGGCCCTTATAAGATACTTAATTCATACCCTAATGGATCAATAGAATTGCAAGATTTTGAGGGCCGTACTCATGCGACACAATATAATGGATACCGTGTTAAGCCCTATGTAACTTGAGGGCAAGTTACAAAACTAAGGAGGGGGCACTAGTTATAAATTTTAGTGTAAATTGTTTTTTATAAAAAATAAAATAAAAATAAAAACAAAAAAAATAAAAATTACAATAAAAAAATTTAAAAAAAAAATATAATATAAATTTGCAAAAGATCAGTTCAAATAGACGTAAAGTTGAGTAGGATAGGCTTTGAAGTGACACGATGAGATGTCGATTAGATTGATAGTGATGAAGTGACAGGTGTTAAATACAACACATGCATGGGAATCATAAGAGAGTGTGAAAGGAACTTCATGACATCTCATCATGTCAGTTACTGTCAAGTCGGACGCCAAGATGATGAGAAGGAGTAGGCATTGAAACCTGGAAGGTAGTTACAGTCTGAGAAAGAAACAAGAAAAGTTGAAGGCAGTTACAAACCAAACCTGATTAAGTTTTTGTCACTTTTTTTGTGTGTGCTGTATTTTTGCAAGATGAGTGAGCTTGATGCGAAGAGTAGGTCAAATCAACGAGGAGATACAGTAGAGTTTTGAGAGAGTGAGTCTTGATTGAAACAATACAGAAAGCCTAGTTGAACTGAAAGAAGAACCAGTCTCTGCGTAGACAGAAAGTTGGGAAGCTTGGAGCCAGAGAGCGACCGCAGAAAGAGGGGAGCGAAGGAGTCTTGATGACGAAGAACGTTAGCAGAGGGTTTGTGTGTTCATTATTGTCAACTTGAAGTTGTTAGTATGCACTGTATCGTTGTAATTTCTTTGGGCATTGTAAGTTCAACCGATACTAAACTCAGAAGTGAAAAGAACGTTAGGAAACTGTCTTCATGTTGAGTTTCAAACTTCTGTAGATGATGTGGTGGTTTGAACTTTATTATGAGAATAAGTTAGGGTTAAGTGGACAAAACAAAGAAACTGTTGTGCAAGAGTCACTGATCAGTCTGTATGATCATGATATTTTCAATTGCATTTTAATTGTGAGAAAACCCTAAGGGACATGAGAAAAGAAGAACACGGTATCAAGAACGGGGAGTCAAATTGACAGGTGAGAGACTCAAGTTGCATACATTCATGCATGTGTTCGTCAAATTGCAAATGTAAGGCTAACATGTACCTGTGACCTGTCCAGTTAAATCAGTGACATCTTTGAAATAAAATCGTGAAAAAGTTGATTAACAATTCTTGTGAGTATCAGAAACCCTGATTTAGTAAGGTGATGTATGTACCTGTGTCGGTATCTAATTGACAATCCCTGCTGAGATTAAAAGTTGTTAAAAAACATTATGAAGATGTCAACTTGACTTGAACAGTAAAAGATTACAGAGCAGAAGAGAGAAAGAAGCTGCCAGAAAGTTGAGTGAAAGAAGATAAGGACAAAATGAACTAATCACTAATGTACTTACAACTAACTCTTGCCCAGTCCAAAATGAGAATGTCAGTGTGTCGTTGTACATCACTCCTTGTTGTAAAAAGAGACATCTATATGTCCACTTGAAGTATAACGTGATGCAGTGTAGTTGAAAGGATACATGAGTAAATTTGTAAGTCACAAGACACATGGAAGAAGATTGAGTCAAATCGATAGGTAGTTAGTATGTAGTGAACAGTGAATGTAGAAAACAGTAACTTGCCAAGTGAAAAAGAACATCATTTTTGTCAAATGGACACAAGTCTTGGATTGAAATCAGCACTGAAGTTGAGACAAGAGTAAGAACTTCAGAGAGTATCTGTGTCTAATTGAGAATGTTGAGAGCTGATCTAAAGGAAGAGAAAAGAGAAGATGTCAATTTGAAGTAAACAATGAAAAAGAACAGTAGAACAGTTGAGAGAAAGAAAATAAGGATATAAGGAACAAATCACTAATTTACTGATGACTAACTCTGCCTAGTCCCAAAGAAAAGTGTCATTATCGCTGCAGAAAAGTTGTATGTCTATTTGAAGCGTATCATAAAACAAAATGGAGTCAAATCGAAGTATACAGTAACTAAGGCGTGCAGAGAAGTACTGGGAAAGTATGCCGAGTGTATCAAATGGACTTCAAGATTGGGTTAATAGCAGTCGAGTTGACATGAAATAATAAATTTTTGAGAGTTCCAGTTAGTATACTGTGTGTAATTGTGACTGTTGCGAACTGTGTTTTGAGTTTAATTGAAGTGGTAACGTGCCGAGAGTATTCCATGACAGTGAATATTGAGGAATCAGTAGGGCAATCGGGAGAAAATTTAATAACAATTAGAACAAAACTGAAAAAAAAAAAAAAAAAAAAAGAACGATCCAGGAATTAACAATTAACATACTAACCACTAACTTTGTCAAGTTCCAGATAAAGTGTCTTTACATTGTTAAAAGAGAGTTTTTAGTTTGGAAAATAGCTATACAAGAAAATGAGATGTTGCATGTTTATTGGAATGACTTAAGGTTCACTGTATTGATAGGAGCATACTTTTGAGTGTTATGAAGTTCTCCAGTAAACGAGTCGAATTGACGAGAGTCATGCATGTAGTCGTAGAACTATTACCGAGAGAATGATTGTTGTCAAATGGAATTGAATGATGGGAAGAAAAAATTGGTAGCTGATATAATTGATCTCGAACTTGAAGATGAACCAGTGAAGTCACTGTCAAATCGACCAAGACCGCAAGCACGACCAAAGCAAAAAGCAAAGAAGGGAGTGAATGCCAAGAAGCTGAATATGGCAGCATCAAGTTCGACATCAAGACAAAGAGTGGAGTGCGGGATGCAGCCTGTAGTGAAGAACATCTGGGAACTGAACCTGCGACGTGTAGCGCCAACAAGTTGGAACCAGTTTGCAATGAATAGAGATAAACTTGAATTAGCGGGACTGTGGGAGTTTATTTTGCTTACTCTGGAGCCGCAAGACAACGCGAGAGTCATGGAATTTCTACATTCCACGAAGTTTGGAGCCAGTAATGTCGCAAAGGTGGAGGGAGTAATGTATTCTTTTAACCCTGAGACTCTGTCCAAGCTGCTGAAGTTACCAGCTGGTGTTAGTCTACTGGAATATGAGGTGGGAGCTGTCAATGAGAACGACTTGACTGGTCTATTTGACGAGGGAGCCGTTACTTCCGAAGGCTACAGGCTAGGAAGTGCAAGAGGAGTATGGAAAGAATGGTTGTCGTTCTTTAATGAACGAATTATGATGGGAGAACGGGGAGTAGCAATGATGTCTAAGGAAGGAGTAGCGGCGGCAGTGATGGGCTGGAATGGTGTTCAACTAAGTTGGGGAAACACTGTGTTTGAACAAATTAGAAGGGAGCTCAGTAAGCCACACACACAAATTCCCATTACACTCTATAGTGTAGTATATTTGTCAAACCTCGTGAAACGAGTTCGGCGATTGGAGGATTCCCAAGTTAATGCTCCTGCAGTTACTGTTCCTAGCTTGGGAAACTTAGTACGTGAGGAGCAAGTCAAGTTGACTGCGAGGATGGAAGGAGCTGAATCATCTCCATCAGCTTCTGCTCAAACACGAAAGACAAGGCGAAGTAATATACCGGTGGCAGACGGATTTGAAGTACGACATCGAGTGCCAGTAGTTGAACCTGCTCCACCCGCGAAGAAAAAACGGCAGCCGAAAGCCAAGAAATCTGCATCACAACCTTCTACCCCAAATATTGTAACTCCACCATCCGGCTTGAGAAGATCGGAGAGTGCACTGGACCAGATTACTCCAGAGCTGATGCAGAATGTTGCTATCAGAGAGGTTCAACTTCGACTGGAAATGAAGAAAATTGAAGACCTAAACAACAAGTTACACCTGGAAGTCAGCAAGCAAACGGAGGCAATTCGTGTGTTGAATGTAGAGATGTCGAATTTGACTGAGTTCAACGAGGAGTTGACAAAGAACAACGCACAAATCAGTGACAAAGTGACGGAGTATAAAGGACTGTTTGAACAAGAGAAGTTGGACCGAGAGGCATTGAAGCGTCAATTTGATCAGTTGAAAGAACGAAGATCCGGCGAGACTGAACTTTACATTTCGGAAAGAAAGGCAAAGGAGTGCTTACATGAGCAACTCCAAGTTGCTGTTGCTGGACATCGACAAGAAGTTGCAGAATTGAGGACAAAGGTGAATTCTAGAAATTCTTTGGAAGTGACCCACTTGAAGACACAAATAGATTCGTTGAAGATGTTGCTCCGGGATTCCAAGAATCAAGCCGAGGAAGGTCAAGTTGAGCCAGAGCGGTTGCGGATGGCTTTATGGACGACAGGCTTGACGACACCTCCAAGTTATTCCTTATTCCATGCATATGAACTCCAACGTGATTTGTTACTGATCATTCTCAAGCGCGAGCGGTATTGTCAATTTGACGCACCTGAGTTTGGTCGAGCGTGGCAAATGACTAATGGCATGGAGAACGCCCACAACTTAATTTGCGAAATGGTGGCTCGAGGGGATGTCAAGTTGACAGATCCAAATCAGTTATTGTCTCCGATTGGACACTTGGGCGCAAGAGTGGTGTTGTACTACATAAAGTTGGAAGTACAATTACATCAACGTCGTCAATTGGACTTTGCTGTGGAGAGTCACCGTCCCATTCAGATTACGAACTTTGCTTCTGAGGTAAAGGAGATTGTACGTGTTGCTCCGCAGGACACTATTATCTCCTGGCGAAGAATTCTGGAAGGAGTTGAACGGTCGGTGAACAACAAGGATGGTATACTCGTCAAATTGAGTTTTGTATTAGAGCGGGAGGGTAGCGCACAACGAGGGAAAATGTCTACTGGACAGTATATTTACGGAATCCATCAAGTTTGTCAAGATTTGAAAGAGCTCTTGAAGAATATAGACTCTCGTCAAGTTGACATAGTATCGCATGAGGTACAAGTCCAATTGAGTCTTCCCCCTCCCCGATTTGTTTCACCTCCGTGGCTGCAGATTAGAACCCCTGTAACCGGATCATACACGAAGCAGTATTACCTTGGACAGTATGAACGTCTCTTTGAAAACGAACATGAGGTTCCTGTACCAACCTGGAGAGCCATGAATTGGTTATTGGAGGACTACGGTTTATCAAGAACGGAGGAGAGAGCCTGGGATTTGGTGTACAAGGAGGTCGTTGACCAAACCTGGACGACGGAACCACTAGCCGCGGTGCGTACGGATGCACACTTTTGTAGTGTGACACGGAGGAGATTCAAATGGTCCCCTGACGCTACCATCGATTCGACCGAGTACAACTGGCCGTTGATACCTGGACAGTTTGACTCGGAAGCCAACTGCGCCAAAGCTTACACAGAATTTTGGCAAGTACATCACCAGCATACAGACCCAGTGTGCTTTTGGGCGGCGGTATTTGCCAAATTTCTTGCTTACATGTGCAGAAACTTCAAGATGGTTATCAACGTCAACAAGTATGATGACAGGAAACCTGAGTTTCTGTTGGCGTTGAAGTTGCGCTACCACAGCACACGTTGGGCTCGCATGTTGGAGATCATGGCAATGACGCACTTTCTCTATGGCACGAATGGATGCTTCATCAACGAATTTAATGGAACGAGGAAGGTTGCCATTGACAATTGGTTATCATATCAGGGCAACCGCAACACTGCACTTCTTCAGTTTGATGACGACGTGAGGAGGGACGTCAACAAGCTAACGGCGCAGCGCATTCGCACCAACACCAAGTACCACGATGATCACCGAAACAAGCGACCGAAATTTTGAGGATGACCCTGGAAGTGGAGGGACAGCTGGAATTCAAGTCAGTCGTGTTCGTTCCAACGAGAGCTCTCTACGACCTTTTCGAATCAAGGAAGAAGGCGAACAACATCAAGTTGTACCTGAGGAGGGTGTTCATCATGGATAACTGCGAGGAGCTGAGTCCCGAGTACTTGGGGTTCATGAAGGGTGTGGTCGATTCCGAGGGGCACATCAGCTATGATGGTGCACTGCGACCAGGAGAGGGAGACGCCATTGCGCCGTATGTGCAGCAAGGGAAGCGTATCCCACGACGTGGAGAGGTCGGGCCCTCAACAAACGAGATCTCCAATTTCGAGGATCTGGGGGTATGTCATGAGCGGCAGCCGGCATCAAAGAATGAATGCCATCCGTATCCGGAAGGAGAACCAGGTTTACAGCGCTGAGGATAAGCGTGCGCTTGCCATGTTCAATTATGAGGAGAAGGCCAAGCGGGAGCACAAGGTTATGTCAGATTTGCAGCGTCATGAGCAACATAGCAGTGGAGAATATGAAGGTCTTTCCGAAGCGTGACAGATTGCGCGTCCACTCGTTACTCACCATGAACATGACGACCAGCCTGACCGCCGTAAACCCTAACTACTTCCAGATCATCTACAGTACCATGCAGGCGGCCGCGGTGCCCGTGGTGAACAACAATGATAAGAAGAAGCCGACGTCTCGAACGTCTCGCGCCGGGCTGCAGTTTCCCGTGGGGCGTATCCACAGGTTGTTGAAGTCAAGGTTGGCGACGACCTGTACGAAGAAGGGGTTGGAGAAATCGAGATAGCGAGGAATTGTACGCGCATTGTGGAAGTGCGAAGGAAGGATCTGGTTCCTGCGATCGAAAGGCTGCAGAAGTTCACGAAGGTGCAGGTTGCTCAGGATATGATGGTATCGGATGCTTTGCCTGTAGCATCGAATGGCAACGATCAGCTTCTTGGAGGCGAGGGCGGCGGGATGGCCAACGACTTCAACATGAACATGAGCGCCATGGGCGGCAGGGACGACGAGTACCCGCAAATGGAGCCCACGGACGATAGCGACGACGAAGACGACGACGCTCCGGACTTACACAAGGCAGAGGCGTAGCAGAGGCATGTAGATCAACGGAAGACAACTTTTCAGAGAGTGCTGCAAACAGGCTCGGATTTCCAAAGAGAAACCAGACCTTGCTCCTTCATGCTAACTTGATGCGTCAGGACTTTGTTAAGAAAGGAGCACGTAAGCAGTCCTACGCTGCATGAGAGCCAGCTTTAATAGATTATATTTCCTGTACGAAATCAGTCCTTTCACAAGGTACCGTGGGACTGATGGACGACCAAGGTGCCTCTCTCTGTGCCCTGCACACCGTGTACGACTCGGTGGAAGACCCCTCCTGCTAGAAGATTCAGGTGGTGTACCCGAACTACCATCAAGGGCGACTGGCGTTCAAAGCCAAGTTTCCTGATCAACAGTTCTAGGGTTTGCCTCAACCAGAACGATTATGCCTTCTATTGACCCCTCACAACACCTGCATTGCTACATGAATTCTTTAGATTACAGGTTTGATGGAGGACAAGCGTGAGGTTGAGGTGTGCGAAGAAATGGAAGAAATGGACGTGTCCTGTGAAGATTATGACGCTTTGAGCAACAAGTATGTGAGTGCATGTTCATGGACCTGAGCTTCTGCCACATTCGGAGACTGGAGATGTCAGGGCACTTCCCCAGCTTGCACACCTTGAAACTGGACTGCATCCCAGTGACGTGCTTACCCGAGGATTGCTTCTGCGCCATGCCCAAGTTGGAGAAGCTGACCATGTGTGGCACCGGCATCACCAACCTGTGGACCACCAGTACAGCTGCCTCTCAGCCCTGAGAGAGCTCCGCTTCCAGAAGTGTGTGTGTTGCCAAGACACTGGCCCTTGTGGAACTCAATCAGATGACGCCGGCCGCTTAAACCAGAGAGGTGCAGAGAGGATTCAAAGGGAGGAGTACGAGTTGCATCATGGCTCTGACTTTTCAGATGATTTGGAGCATTCGTTCACGTACTCAGAGCCGGAAGACAACCAGTTCTCTGGTGCCTGGAGTGCTGAAGATAGTGACTGCCAAGCAAGAAGACCGAACACTCGGCCTTCAGATTTTCCACAGGTGGCTGACAATGGCAAGGCTGATGGCTGTGCGCTACTTGGAAACCACACTTCAGCTGGCGTATGGTTCGGGAGTTAGAACACCGATGTGCCGAGCGATTGCGCCGTGCAATGATATGAGAAAACAACACGATGAACGTCTTGTGCACAATCAACTTTGCTATATAATTGGTGAAGAGGTTTTGATAGAACACAGGCTAGCTCATTGCGGAATCCTCATTATATCCCACAACGAGTATAGTGACTTGTTAAATATTCCTTTTGTTCATAAACAGTTTAACTGAACTTGCCGGGAGTCAAGTTGATTAAGGAGGGGGCTATGTAAGCACCAAATCTTTATTTTGATTCTCTTTTCTATTTGACAATGTGAACAGAGCTTAATTTTTAGAATATTTTAGAAATTGTTTAAAATATAGTTATAGTTAAGCTTTAGAAAATATAAATGAGATTCTAATAGACTCCTAGCCGCCACTCTTTAGAATCTGATTTTACTAGACATGACGGCTACACCTTTTGAAATCTAGATATGAAGGGTTGTCAACTAGACTTTGAAGATATAAGCAAAGTATGAAGAAGAAGTAAAACACAACACTACCATAGAAATAGAATAATTAGAGAGTGTATGTCAAGTGGAGCAAGTTGTGAAGCTCTTAGTTTTGGTGACATAGAAATATTTTGAGAACTTCTAGTACTGTTCAAGTTGAGATTGACGAACTTAATAAAATGAATAAGATTTCAAGTCAAATCGACAACATCAATGTGTACATCTGAATTGCATAACTTAGCAAAAGTGTTTGGTTTTATATGTATGGGAATGAGTCACTGTGAATGCATGCAACTTGAGTGGAATTCCTGGACATAAATAAATCAGAGTCAAATTGACCAAGTCACATGGAGTAACCAAACCATCAAAAGTCAAATTGATATAGTAGCGAAAGATTGTTTTTTAGCCATCATGCATAGATGGAGTCATGTGAAATTGAGTAAACAGTCAAGTGGACATGGAGTAATCTAGAGAGCAATAACAGTCGAAGGAAGTCTTATGTCCAATTGAAGAAATACTATCCTGGAAAGGAGAGTAAATGTGCACAATAAATAACCGGTTAATAAAATATATATTTTTCTATTATCAATAGAAATATTATGGTATCCTGGATATGTGATACTTATTGAGAATTGTAGTATAATTCTGAGAAAGAAAAAACACAAGGATGAGAGGACTTATTAGTTGAATTATGAGATACATGTAGTAATAGAAGCAGTGAATTAGCTTAGCTATCTAATTTATTTGTAATTCTTTATTACAAGGATTTGGAAAATATAATAATTCTAAAATTAAGATTGTTGTGATGACAATGATTTAGATGAGATATAATTTAGGAGTATGAAGTGAGAGATGTTCCTTTAGGATTGATCACCCTTAGGAGTAACATTGAGTATTAATAATTGTTTTAACATCCGGATATGAATAATGTTGTCATTATAGTATTTTAAATTAGAATTTTCTTGTAAGTCCATAAACGGTATCTATAATTGGGAATAAGTTGTATGGAAATAGAGAAATAATAATAAGTTAAAATAGGCACTCGAGATGGAGTGATGGAGATGTCTTGGAAAAGACATGCGGGAGTTTGCTTGAGATAAGTAAACTTCATAGTTGAATTTCGTGCAAGTAGGTAGGATTTGTTTTAATATAAAATTCAAATAAATAAATGAATGGCATACAAATGAGGTTATCGTCAAGTTGAATCAAAGCTATGGTCTATTTGAACAAAGTTACTGTCTAATTGAATAAGGCTATAACCGCTTGAGGATGTTATACCTCGGTTACTGTCAATTTGAATCACACTATAACCATTATAAAGATGGGGTAATATAAGAGTGAGATTTAGATAACTTATAGCATAGCTTTGGGTTTATTTGGAAGAATACTTTGTATATTAAGGAATTATCTTCTTTGTGATCTATAAGTGACCATTAATTACAATAAAACGCTAAACGAAAAGACCTTTCCTCGAACCAATTTTACTATGTAGCTTGGGGTTATATAGACAAATATAAATTTTTAACACTACAATGCAGTACTTGTGAAGCACTGCATAAATACTTTTTAGAGGATGGTCTGCTGCAGTACTGCAACAGTATTTTTGCAATTGGGGGCACTTTCCTGATTAGTAGGGTTTATGGATGAACATTGTTTAGTCGGCGTCGATAGATGCCGGGTGACCCTGCTCCCGACCCTCACTTCGACGGGTGGTCGAAGTGAGGTTTCCGATACAACAAGTTTCCCTTTAAGAGTACTATAGCGACGTGTAGCGCACGTTTGTGAAAGAAGCACAACTTTTGGCTCACTTTGGTGATCCAAGAGAAGATTTTTGCCCCACCTTGACGTAGTAAGGACCAAAGGCCCCACGGCCTTGACTCACTGGATGTCAGCGTTGCCTTCTTGGAAGGTCCCGTGTTTGCATTTCGGTGCTCTCAGCATGTGGCCCACAACCACAGTCCATCTAACTAGTGGGGCCCATAAGGACTCTCGTATGGGGTCCTAATAGGACTTCAGGGAGATGACACGTCCGTTGTTCCTAGGCTCTAAATAATCATTAGTATATAGGAAAGAGTCTCTCTTCCGGCAATGGTGAAGTACCTCATCCTACCAAATGTATGGCTTATGGTCAAAGACACCGGTGGATTGGGGGAAATTGACGCTTCATTCGCGGGCCACCACTAGGGATTTCCAATCTCCACATCAAAAGTTCGAGAGATTTGAAATTCCCAACGCAATGACCTGAACACTAGGGGTAGTCACAATTGGAGGGAGTGGAGAGAGTCTCTCCACATAGAACTTCTCCGAGCTAGTTCTCCGGGACCAATGGGGAGAGTTCTCCACTCCCCGCAACTGTGATAACCCCTTTCTGCATTCTTGTGAAGAAAGGTAAATCAAAAGTCAGATGTGAAGAGTTTTCCTAGGAGACAGCAGTTGAGACAAAAGTGGGGACGGTGAATTCTGAAGGGATAGGTGAAACTTAGAGCTGGAAGGTGAAAAAGTTCGCACGCGAAACCTTCTCACACGATTCTCTTCACCTCCGGAGCAAGAGAGACGACCGTGCGAACCATTCACAGGAGAAGTATATTCGCTTGCAGGGGCGTCAGAGAAAGCCACTCTCGTCCAGCCACATTCGCAGCAGGTCGAGAAAGTTTCTCATTCGCACCACTGTGACTACCCCAACTGACCTTGCACATTGCCCACGACCCGGGATGCAAGGTTTGTTGAGATAAGTTTTGACTTGTTGACTCATCCTCGCCGCGTATCCTCCTAGGCACGAATTCTTCCACGAGAAACTGCTCGTGTACAGTCGCTGCATTTCTTGGCGATGACAGACCTTAGTTGCATTAGACCCTGAGACCTTTGGAATTAGTACATACAGAGTGGTGCCGAGAAGGTATGAGTGCGAGACGGCTAGGACGGGAAACCTTGGAAGCAAGGAGGCTTAGAGTGTGGCCGATTCGCTGCCGCATTTGCAAAATTCCACGGGAACTCGCACTGTCCGAGAAACCAACTTCTGACATCAATAGTTCGAGAGATTTGAAATTCCCAACGAAATGATGTCTAGGGGTGCGATGGTTGCAAGTGCTCGATCCGTTGTTGTAGTCTTCTGTGCAGTTGGCGAGTGTTGCTTACCGAATCATTTGTGCACTGTACGTATCTGACAGGAAACTCTCAATCTTTCGAACAACCACTTGTCTGGCTCGATACCGCCGTCTCTGGCCAACCTCCGGCACGTTTTCATCGATTTCAGCAACAACAATCTCTCGGGTGCGATTCCGCCAGACCCGTATTTTCATTCCCTAGCGACGACAGCTTTTCTTGGCAATGCCTAGCTCTGTGGTTCACCTCTGAGGACTGAGTGTGCGCCTCCATCGTCTTCCTCGGTCAGCAATGCCACTGCAGCAGGAGCTCAGAAAAGCTTGAGCAAGGGTGCTGTGATTGGCATAGCGGTTGGTCGTGGATGTCTAGGGTTACTCATGGCTTCTCTCGTCTTGTGCTTCTTCGTGCGCAAGCTGGCTGTGGCCAAGAAACTTTTGGCCTCGTCGAGGTCCGACAACGCCATTCGAAGGGCATGTCTGTGCTCATGGCGAGAAGCTCCAAGTGGGGCGAAGTCAGGTGAGGAGGAGGACGATGAAGGAGACTTGGTGCACCTGACGGGAGCGCTGTCCTTCACTTTGGAGGGATTGCTGCGCGCCTCCGCGGACGTGCTGGGCAATAGCGGAGTGGGGATTGTGTACAGGGCGGTGTTGGACGAAGGCACCGTTGTCGCTGTCCGCAGATTGGGGTTAACAGGAGGAGAGCAGCGTCACAAAGAGTTCGAGGCGGAAGTGAAAGCCATCGCCCAAGTGCGTCATCCAAACGTCGTTTGCCTGCATTCGTATTCCTGGACGGTCGATGAGAAGCTGCTGATTTTGCGATTACCTTTGCAATGGCAGCTTGGAAACTGCTCTCCATGGTAAGCTAGGGTTCTGTTTCCATTTCAATCAGTGCCTTTGTGGTGTGGGTGGAAGCCAGAATTTCATGTCGATTGGTTTGATTTGGCGTTTGCAGGTAAGAGGTCAGAGGGATGTAAGGGGCCTCTCACATGGGACGCGCGACTGGTAATTGCGCGAGGAGTAGCCCTTGGTCTCGCACACATCCATGAGTGTGACCCTCGGAAACAGTACTTTCATGGAGACATCAAGCCCGCCAACATTCTCCTGGATGCGCTCCCGGAACCTCGAATTGCTGATTTTGGGTCACAACGATTGATCGCACTTGCGCAACCACCGCCTGTCACGGAGTTTGGAAGCACTAGAAGTGACACTGGAACCAGAACATCTCCAACTTCGGTTACCCCTCTTGGTCAGCATCTTCTCCTCGAGCTGATTAATGCAAAGCCTCAGATTGTCTTGTACAAATTAATGCATCCTTCATTTTTTTCCTGAGCTGGAGTGCAAGGCAGGTGTTTACATTAGCTTCCACTGGCATGATTTGCAGAATTCGAGAGGAGGTCGGATAGTCCAAGAGGAGTACCGATGGTGGCGCCATTTCTGATGGGAGTGTACCAAGCCCCAGAAGCAATAAATGCAAAGAAACCCACCCAGAAGAGCGACGTGCACTCGTTCGGTGTGGTGTTGCTGGAGCTTATCACAGGCCGGTCCCCTTTCAAGCAGCTGGCTGGTGGAGATCTAGACCTTGTGTCGTGGATGCGGATGGCTCTGCAGGAGAAGAAAGCTCTCTCTGAAATATTCGATCCATTCTTGCTGAAAGTAGCCGACATCCAACAGAGCGAGATGATTAAGACTTTGCAGGTAATTTGCTAGTTCTGCATCCCATTCCTCTATGGTAGATTTTAACACACATTCTGTGCTGTATTACTCACGTGGTCAGTGTCTGCAAAGATTGATGCTAATCGCCGGTTAGATCACAGGTATCGCTGGCGTGCATAGCAGTTAACCCTGAGTCTCGGCCGAAGATGAAGCAAGTTGCGGAATTCTTAGAACCCCAACGAAGTAATTCATGACATGATCATCTTGAGAATTCTTCCTTCAAGCTGCTGAGCTCGTAGAGAACCTGTTAATTAGCGTGATGAATGTGGTTGTAAAGAAACTAATGGCTCCAAATAGAAGCCAAGGTAGGTGGATTAGCCATGGGCTGGCTGCAGGCAATCTCATCAGAATTTACCTCGTGTGCAATCTCCCCGTGATTATCCCCTAACCGCGTTGTCAGCCGAAGAAAGCATTACACTCAGGTGATGAGCATCTTGAATGTACAATGCCCTCTAGTAAGGTAACCCCTGTGAAATTCTGCATGGGGATGTTTAGACAGTGCACCTCCTATCTTTAATTAGCAAGGTGATCTGGAGAAGATATTGTGGATTAAGGAAGCTAACATGGTGAAGAATGTCACAATGACTCACTTGTTGAAAAAAAATCAACTATATGAAATACATTAATAAATTTTGCGATTGACATCTGTTTCAATACATGGAGCCCTGAGAAGAAATTGTGTATTTTAATGAGCTTTGTGAGTATGAATTCATTGATTTCTTGTTGCAATGTGATGAAGTTGACTAGCTGCCTTTATTTTGAGCTTGAAATTGTTGCATATGCCTAGAAAATTTTGTTGCAAAACTTCATTTTGGTGCTTCAGTTAGTTGTGAAGAAAGTTACTCAGTGAGTTTGAGTTGTGCACTGATTCAACACAACACCATGGCAGGACACTTTCTTGACATTGGAGAGCAATGGGGTATTGTAGGAATGAGTGAGGTTGGATCGTCTTTGAGCGAGATTTCACGTCGTGTTGGAAGACCGAAGAAGACTATTTCGTTAGTTCTGAAGAGATATCGCAAGAGGGGCTCAATACAAATTGGATAGAGGTCCGGACGGCCTCTAAAGTTGCAAGCTCGTGATCGAAGGCATCTCAAGTATGAGCTTGAGAAGAGTCGTCGTGTGCATCTTTCAGAACTTGCACATAGTTTGCCAATTCCTGTGTGCCAAACTACGGTACGGAAAGCATTGCATGAACTTGGACTTCGTAGTCGAATTGTAGTCAAGAAGCCTTATTTGAACCAAAGACACAAGGAGCAGAGCAGGGCTTTTTTTTTCGTTCGCCAGATTCTCTTTCGGCCAGTGAGATATCTTCCTTCCAAAATTTAACCCAACCCACATCTCACAGCAAAGCGAATCTGTCAGACTGTCGCCAAAAAAAAAAGCCCTGGAGCAGAGGTTGTGCTTTGCAAAAGCTCTCAAGGATTGGACAATTTGAGAGTGGAGCTCAGTTATTTGGAGTGATGAGGCATCGTTTGAAATAGGTAAGAATTCACGTCAAATCCGAGTATGGTGGAGTAGTCAGGAGAGATATGATTCACAGTGTTTAGCACCAACATTCAAGTCTGGAAGAATGTCAATAATGGTGTGGGGTGCTTTCACTGCATTTAGCAAGTGTTATATGGTTTTGATTCCTTCTGGACAACGCATTGCTGTGGACTTCGTCGATGTTGTATGTGAGCAGGGATTATTGCCTTATTTCTACCACCACGCCAACCATGAGCATTTGACTTTGATGGTGGACAATGCACCAGTGCATACTACTAATGTGACAAAGTCTTGGATGGAAGACAATGGATTAAAGACATTGAGCTGGCCCTCAAACTCTCCTGATCTCAACCCTATCGAAAATCTTTGGATGATTTGCAAAGACCGCGTCCAAAGCATGAACCGGCCGCAGAATAAAGTTCAAATGTGGGATACAGTGAATGCAGCTTGGGAGAGTATACCAATGAAGATGTAGAGTGATTTGGTTGCAAGCTTGCCTGAACGCATGAAGGCTGTTATTGATGCCAAAGGAGGTAGCACACGTTGGTAGTTGTTGTTAGTTAGTTCAATTTACATCCCATACTTATGGTAACAATTGTATATATTTAAATTTAGATGCTTCAATATGTCCATAGCTTTCTATATATGCAAAAAAATTGATCCATCATCCACTTCAAATGAAGCATTGACCATGCTTTCCCTTTGCATTTCTGTGTTTCTACCAACACTTCACAGGGGTTACCATAATACTTACTAGAGGGCACTGTACATGGCATTCCTGCCCATGCTCACTTTACATTGTCTTTACGATATCTTAGAGGTGCAAGGGTCTTGATGTTTCAATCGAGAGAGCGATTCTGTTTACTTATTATGAAGTATCCGTCAAAGAAGCGTAGATTAATTTGCTGGATTGGTGCCTTACCTTCACATGAAGACGACATAGTGATGCTGGCGAATGCAACATCACTGCTACAGAATTCGATAGCTCAAGAATTTGATTCACCTGATCTAATACCCCTTTCTTGTCAGTGACACCTCAATGACACATCCATTTCTATCAAGTCAGTGCTCGGTTCGATACCTGGATCAATAGAGTAGAGCTCCAACTCTTCAAGGATCAATCATCCATTCACACCAAATTAATGGCCCTTTGACAAGCAAAATCAACTCACCTTCCGCCACCATTTTCGTCACAGGTTCTACAAATACGTACTTGTCAGTCTCACTGAACGATTCATTCCACATAGTGAGTGACAAAGCAAGCGATCACCAGGCAGAGACGAGCAGATCTTGGTTGAAAGGATCAGCGACGACATCCAGTGCCGGAGCAGAACGGTCTTGCGGTAATACCGTGCAGAGTGCACCACTGTGTCGGTAAGGTGTAATCTCACTGCCAAGGGAGGGTGGAAGTATCACCTCTATCCAAGCCCATGTTACAAATACAAGACTTGGACATTCTAGTCCCAAGAAGAGGAAAAGAAAATTGAATTATGAAGTCTTACATGGTATAGAAAAACATGTGCTACAATTAGAAAGACCGGGTGGCGAAATTATAGTTCTACGTCGAAGACAACTTGTTCAAAAGAAGCGTACAAGGGTGAAATGTCCAAGGTTGTGTTGAAAAGAATGTCCAGATTGTGAAGGACTCAATATATTCTTTGATGGGAGAACAATCGTTGAGTGTCACAATTGCCAATGTGTGATTGCAAAAAGTAGTGATAGTGTTGCTCGAGAAGAAGAAGGATGTGAAGGTGAACAAGATTTGGAGTTGTTTTTCAAAGATTTGAATATTCATTAGCAATATAGCACCAAGATTATAGGTTCATATGGAGGTTTTATATAATAGGCATATATAAACAACTCTGTTTATTTATTATATAAAATAAAGATTTATATAGTGGTAGTTTTTACTACCATGATATTATAGGTATTGAATTTGCATCATTCATTATTGAATGAATATTTATTTTGGTAGGTTCAATATTTATGTATACTATGTAAAATTGAATTACATCTTCTATGTAGAAAAAAATAAATTGTGGTGTATGTCCATGTTTGATAGTTGAAAATTGTACAAAGATGGTATGGATTTTTAAAGCTTATTCTTCCGATATGACTTATATGATTATCCAAACATAGTGTGACTTATGTGACTAGTTCCTAGTTTGAAGGTTAGTGACATTAGTCACATTGATAACATAATGTTTGCAAATCCACTACTTATTTATGCACTTAAAATCCACTCTAAGTGCAAAGGTTTCCAAATTAGTTTTTAATTTGAAAGATATTGGAGATATTTATGAATTCATGATATTTAGTTAAAAAGTGGGTTAATAGAGATAAACGTAAACCAAAGGGCATGAGGATGCTATGTTGGTCCTGTACCCTGAGAAAATTTAGATGGCCGCAATCCCTTGTCCGGGAAAGGTCCCGCGAAAAAGAGAGGGCGGAGAATCTGGATCTTGCAAGATGGCTACGAACGGAGAGATTGTTGCGATCCCACTCCATGCCGAACCCTAAACTCGTTGATCTCGCTACTGTAATTGCGCAACCTAGTTCCTCCCTGACTGCCACAGAGTCTGGTGGAGGCGGACCCACAAAATCCCCATGCATCCCACGCCCCACCAAACTTAGTCGCCAGTTCCCTCTTCTACACGGTTGTGATCAAAGTTAGGGCGTAACTCCCAGACCTTGGATTTCTTTCCGGATTTATAATTGACCCTGCAATTTTTTTTAGTACAAGTGAAGGCACGCTAAACCTGGAACATACCCTGGGTTTAGAGGAGATTTGGCATGGGGATGCTCGCTTTTGCTTGGTTTACGTTTATCTCTAATGAACCAAAAAGTTTGCATTGAAATATCTGCTCCAATGAAGTCGATGCAATAATGGGGTTTTAAGTATGTGCTCTAAGCCTAAATATAATTGAAAAGAAAGAAGATCATAAAGGTTGTAATTTAGTGACATTAAATATATCCATATGTTGGAAAAAAAATCAAAGTATGTAACATGTGGAGTTTTGGTTCTTGTAGTGTGAAAGCCCAAGAGACCGAGTAGAGAGGCCATGACCAAAATATTTGGCAAACCCCAAGTCAATCTTAGTTTCTTAAGGGTACTCTCACCTTCTTTAATCATAAAGCCTAGAAGAGAATACATTTTTGGGAAAAAAAAATTCAAGAAAAAACAAGAAAATGGCCAAATGGCTCATTACACAAAAAATTCCAGCACAAACACTAGCACATCAAAATTTCAGGTAAAACATTTCAGGTTAAAAATTTCAGGGAAGAAAATTTGGGGTAACGCACCGGGCCCCACCAGAGATGGGACCGCAGAGATTGGATATTGGCCATCAACGGCCAGATCTTCTCCTAGCCAGTCCACGATTTCGAGGCTGGCTAGTGACGAGGGTTCGCAAGGCCTCAGTTCTGCCCATCTATGGCTCCCTCTCGCTTTTAGACGCACACCCAAGGAGCTGGGACGCAGCACGATGGGGCCGATGCTGCGCGGCTGCGGGGCGGGAGGTTTAGTGGGCGCCAGCAACAGCGGCCCGGCTGCGGGGCCGGAGGTTTAGTGGGCGCCAGCAACAGCGGCGCTGCGAGAGGCGGGCAGTGGGAAGTGGTGTAAGAGGTGCGGTTTGGTCGGCAATTTGTCGGTAGAGGTTCTGCGTCTTTGATGGTTTGGGTTTCTTGTGGTGGAGAACGAGGAATGAGTGTTGTTGATCTTCGGGGTATGGGTATGAGCTCACTGAAGTGATTTTGTATATTTGGGAATGGGTAGAGCTAGGGAGTTGCTCACTTTGCGTGTGGAGCGGAGGAGTGGGAGCGAGTTCGGTGGTGGGAGTGAAACAGTTGGATTTGTGGTGGAGATGACTGAGCAGCTGTGAATTCCGTAAGCGTACAAGTCTTTCCCTTTGGGATGCGATTCTTGTCTTGAGAGCGCTGGATAGTACAAAGTAACCCTCGAGGTAGTAGTGATGGAGAGGACTTTGACTAGTTCCTCCCTGTCTTCTCTGAGTAGTCTGGATTCCTGCCATCGCCTGCAGGCAGTGGCGTTGGCGAATCGTACCGATTGCTTGATGTTTGTAAGTGCTCGATCTTCAGATTTTACGGGCACTTGGTTGGTGTTTTATTTCTGTGGACTGATTTATCGTGTGGGAATTGATCTGCTGCAAAGGTATTGTGCATATGGTCTTGCGCTGGAGTGGCGACGTATGATGGGATGGCGGTGGATATCATATGGTGATGGTTACTCAGTTGAAGTGGGTCGTGAGTGAAAAGCGAATAGAAGAATCGGCGATGTTGGTCACGGTAATTCGTTTCCTGAAAACCAACAAACGAGTCCCAAATGAACGTGAGATTGTAAGATTCCATACTCATTCCGTTCCGTTTAGTAAACTAGGAGCATTTGTGTTTCTAGAGGTTGAGAGTGTCACTTTAATTGAATGACGGCCTCAAGTGCAATCCAAATTCTATAATCGAGACATTTTTTAAAGCCATATATCGAGACTTAGAGCTTGCATTCATCTCAGGATCTCGGTTTCGGTCATAATCTTTGCCATCATGGTTAGTATGGTCTACTTCACCTTGCTCATATTACATCAGAACTCTCTAACAGATGATATCTCAATTTTTAGCACATATTTTGACAAGTCAGTGTCGTTGCCAGCAAACGAGAGTCGAGTTTGTGGTCAGTTCCTCGTAGACTACGCAAGGGTGCTCCCTCATTCAAGCGGAGAACCCTCAGCTTCTCATCGTCTTGTCCAAGCCATAGAGCGGCAAAAGTTTGAGCGAAGTCGGCGCCATGGGTAACGCAGTGTCTGGACTTGTGGACGACGATGGTGATGGATCTAACCTTGCGAGGATGTTGCATTCCGTCGGCAAAGGAGACGATGCAGATGATGATGAGAGGCTAGCGATGGATTGTGGGGCATCCACGTCTGTGGGCGTCGCAAAGGATGTTCTAGGTTCCTTTACAGGCGAAGACAATGAGAGGTCAGTCCAGCTTTCCATTTGACTGAGCCATCGATTGTGTTCTCTACCTGTGTTGTTATGTCGACCGGACATAACAAGAGAAGAGGGTCCTTTTCTGTCATGGAGTAGAGCGTTGTAGTTTCTGACAGGGGTTGCATCCAGCACGCTATATAGTTTGTGCAGAAATTCGGTACATGTGTTGATAAATTGATTGTTTGATAATACCCAGTTCATCTCGTTCAAAGATTGAGTTGGAACTGTCCCTGTGCTTAGCAATGTTTGCTACTAGGCGGTAGTTGCATATGAGATGACACTGGATTTTACTGGTGATTTCCAACAACACAAATCTTTACTGCCTTAAACTGTTGAAGAATCTGTGTAGTTGGTAATTTGCCAACTTTCGGCAGGTGTTGATATCTCTGAGGAATGCTTTCATTGCATGCAGGGATAATGTTTCAGAAGCCAAACCCAAAATATTCTTAAGCCATAGTGGGGCTCAGAAGAGCTTTGTGGCTGACCTCTGTGATGATTTGATGAGACGTGACCGACATCCATTCTTTGATAAGTTGAGGGACTGCTTACCAGTAGGAAAGAAGTTTCCGCCCCTCATCTTTGATGCCATAAGACAATGCGAGGTTGGGGTTGTGGTTTTGTCGAAGAAGTTCTTCACAAGGAGTAAGTGGCCGATGTTGGAGTTGGCAGCCATGGTGGAAGAATCAGAGAAACTCAATGCGAAAATAGTAATCATTCCTGTGTTCTATGACATTTCCCGCAAGGAGTGTCTGGATCCAAATATCCAATTGGAATGGATGGAAAAGTATTGGAGAAAATGGGAGAAAGAGGATAATAAGGGGAGAACAGATGATAAGAAGAAGAGAATAGATGTTACGAAGTGGAGGAATGCTTTGCGAATTTTTGGAGCAACAACTGGATTAGAGAAGAAAAATGAAATGCTTGATGGGCAGTTCCGAGCGGAGATTGTGGAAGCTGTTTGTAAGGTGGTACGTCGAGAAACTAGGTGGGTTGATCCACGTGTGGAAGGGAAGACACGCTTGTTCAAGGTGAGACAAAGTTACATGATGAATGTGCTTTGTTCAAAGTAGGTAGAGGATGTAATGTGCAGCATAGAGTAGTTTGATGTTGCATTGGTGGTTGTGGATTTTGGAATCGATGATTGTTTGGAGTGCTTCCAAGTTGTGAGAGTGTTGTGTTTTATGAAATGCAGGAGATTTGTAAAAGGATTTACAGAGGCGTTAAACCTATGGATTTGAAAGGTGGGGTGCATGTGGTGGGGCTATATGGGACGGGTGGTGTTGGGAAAACCACAGCATGCAAAATACTTTGCAATGAGCTCTCTGGTGCGTACCATGATAAAGTGTGTCATGTAGAATTTGGTAGCGCAAGAGAAGCGAAGTTGCTACAAAAGGTTTTGAGGAAGCTTTCGGACTTGGAGGTTGAAAGGTTTGAGAAGCTAGACGTTGAAGAGGTAAGCATTATATGAATGTTCATATTAATGATACGCAGGAGTGAGAACTATGACCTATGCATGAAAATCGTTTTACAGGAGTGATGGCTGGAGAGAGGGAGTTAGATGAAGATGTGATTTTAGTCTAGGAGGAATATTGGATTAGAGGTATTTGACAATGTGTTGACTTGTATTTCATGTTTTTTTGTTGATTTCATGCTATGAAATCATTCGATTAGAGGAAGTGTGAAGATTGTACTTGATTTCTTGTTTATGGTCTTATGATAGTTTTTAGATATGGGATGAGCTATGTGATTGATGTTTGAGTTAGAGTTAGTTTGAAAGTAATTGTTTGAGAGTTTGCATTGATAGATTATTAGTTCATGGTGGTAGAGTTCCATATGTAGGAAGGTTGTAGGATTTTAGCGTGTCAATATTCACTAAATTTTTACTTTCAATACATAGGTCATTGTGTGCATATGTAAAAAGAATTCGACATGGTTCTATATAATCCATGTGGAGGACGATTGTGGAGGGTTTTTCAATAACAATTATGATTAGGCTTTAACTTCAATTGCAGAAAACAATGAAGAGATTGCACTTCACATATAGTATATACTAACTATCTCATTGATTTCTTCTGGATGTAGTGTCATGGCCTCTTGACGTATGGCCTTTCCGGAAGTAGGGTATTTGTGGCTCTGGACAATGTGTCTGACGAGTCAGCAGAGCAAGCCAAATCCCTTCTCAGAGCAAAGTTTGGAAATGGAAGCGTGGTGCTAGTCACAGCTCGTTCTTGGGACCAATTGAAACGTTTGGGTGTAGTGAAGAAGAACTGTTTTGTCATGCCAGATTTGGAGGTTGAAGAGGCAAAGTCCCTGTTTCTGAATTGTGCCAATCTGAAGCAAAATGATCTGGGTTGGAAGTTTGTGAAGACGTGCTTGAAGAGATGTTACTTTTCCACGACATCAGCCCACGAGCATTACCATCCTTTGGCATTGAATGTGTTGGGCAAGGAGGTGGGAGATATGATAAGAGGTGGCAAAGATGAAAGTGCAGTGCTTCGAAGGATAGGTGATTTCAATTTGTCACGACAGAAGGAGCATCCTGTGTTTTCCATTCTGAGGAGCAGTTTTAAGTCCATGCTGGAGGCTGACAAGCTGTTTTTCCTAGATATTGCCCTTGATATGTGGTTAGATTGTTCAAGTGGTGTTGTTCAAACTTCCACATCATTGAAATGGATGTTCGTGGTGCATGGTAAAGACCGTGATGGAGTGGAGGATATGGTGAGTGCTTTGCATGCTCTTTGATTGTACTGGACGTGTGTGTATAGTTGTGGTAGTTGGAGATGGATAGAGTGAGAATAGGTATGATTCCGAGTGGATTTCTAGGCATGTGGATCGTGTATGTCATGCTCCTGTCTCAGGTAGATACGATGTAACTTTAGGTTATTGAGTGTAGCATGGAGCATGGAGGTCGTGTGGGATGTTGATGAAGATGAGTCGTTGTGTTGGAGTGGATGCAGCTGGCAAATTTTAAACGGAGATCGCTTTTAGAATCCTTTGGTGCAGATGAGTATGGAGTATGGAAAGTGAACATGCATGACCTGTGGCGTGAGTTTGCTAAGGAGGAGATAAAAGTTGGGAAGTTCAGTGATCGACGGTGGGTTTACGAGAGTGAGAAGTACGACAATTCTGAGGGTGAGGAGCGCTTGGAAAGGGTGGATTTGAGGGAGCATCCGAAGTTGGAAGTGGTGAGAATAGATTGTCATCAGAAGGATGTCGAGGCAGTGGATGTGCAAGGACTGAAGCATCTGAAGAGCATAAAAATTCAGATTTTTTATGGCGTTGCAAAGCAAGTAATTGGACTGGGTACTCTTGAGAGGCTTGCTTATCTAGTGTTAAGGAATGCGGCCTCTTCTGAATGTATTGCCGAGCTCGGGTTGTTGACAAACCTGCAATACGTGGATTTGAGTCATTTCCGAGGTGACAGACTACCTGACATGAGCAAGTTGACCCGCTTACAATACCTTAATTTATATAGGGCTCGGTCCTTGCAATGCATCAATGTGCAGAATCTCCCAAAGTTGGTGTACCTGTGTATTGACGGCTGCGATGCTTTGCGGAGCGTGGACATTTCTGGATGCAGGTCGATGAGATCATTTATGGGTATTGGAGACGAGCTGTGTCATTTGGAGGAACTGAACATATCGTTTTGTCCCTTGATTCCACCTCTGGAAGGACTAAAGTTTTTGATAAACTTGCGAAAATTGAACATCAGTGGATGCAGCTTGATAGAGAGATTGGACGAGCTGGGACATTGTACAAAGTTGGAAGTGTTGAGAGCCTGGGACTGCGGAAAGCTTGCCATGTTGCCTGAATGCAGGCTGCCAAATCTGCAAGTGTTGGGTATTGAGTCTCAGAAGGTACCCATTGGTGTGGTACAGGAATCATGTTTTCCAATGCTAGAGTTGGAGCTTGAAGGAGCAAAGGCATTGTTTTTGAGTCGTGCTGATATGACGGAGAATGATATGAGTGACCAGTTTGTGAAGACGTGCTTGAGGAGCTGTTACTTTCCCATGGGTCAATCTTTGTCATCAGGCAAAAAGCATTACCATCCAGTGGCATTGAAGGTGCTGGGCATTGAGGTGGGAGACATGATAAGAGGTGGCAAAGATGAAAGCGCAGTGTTGTCAAGGATAAACGATTTCAATTTGTCACAAGAGATCGAGCATCCAATGTTTTCCATTCTGAAGTGGAGTTTTGATTGGATGCGGGATGAGCAGCAACTGTTATTCCTGGATATCGCCCTTAATATGGAGTTAGCATGTGCACCAACTTCCACATCGATGGAATGGCTATGCATGATGCATGGAAATGACCGTGATGGAGTGGAGGTCATGGTGAGTGGTGTGCATGCTCTTGTATTGTGTTGGACGTGTGTGTATCTCTATGATAGTTGGAGTTATACAAAAAGAGAATGGGTATGATTTTGAGTGGATTTTTATGCATCTGCATTCTGTATGTTATGCTCTTGTTTGGAGTAGATGCGATGTAATTTTTTGGTTACAGCGCGTTGCATGAAGCATGAAGGTTGTGTGGGATGTTGATGAGGATGAGTTGTTGTGTTGGAGTGGATGCAGCTGGAATATCTGAAGCGGAGATCGCTTTTAGAATCCTTTGGTGCAGATGAGTATGGAGTATGGAAAGTGAACATGCATGACCTGTGGCGTGAGTTTGCTAAGGAGGAGATAAAAGTTGGGAAGTTCAATGATCGACGGTGGGTTTCCTTGGGTGAGCCGTACAAGTTTGAGGGGTACCGTCGTTTCAAGCTTTCGGCGCACAAGGAAAGGGTGGATTTGAGGGAGTACCCGAAGTTGGAAGCAGTGATGATAAAACATGAATCGGGTATGGAGGCTGTGGATATGGAGCTTGTGGATGTGCGAGGACTGAAGCATCTGAAGAGCATAAAAATTCAGATTTCTTATGGCGTTGTAGAGCAAGTAATTGGGCTGCGTACTCTTGAGAGGCTTACTTATCTAGTGTTGTGGAATGCGGCCTCTTCTGAATGTATTGCCGAGCTTGGGTTGTTGACAAACCTGCAATACGTGGATTTGAGTCATTTCCGAGGTGACAGACTACCTGACATGAGCAAGTTGACCCGCTTACAATACCTTAATTTATATAGGGCTCGGTCCTTGCAATGCATCGATGTGCAGAATCTCCCAAAGTTGGTGTACTTGTGTATTGACGGCTGCGATGCTTTGCGGAGCGTGGACATTTCTGGATGCAGGTCGATGAGATCATTTATGGGTATTGGAGACGAGCTGTGTCATTTGGAGGAACTGAACATATCGTTTTGCCCCTTGATTCCATCTCTGGCAGGAATAAGGTTTTTGATAAACTTGCGAAAATTGAACATCACTGGGTGCAGCTTGATAGAGAGATGGGACGAGCTGGGACATTTGAAGACGCTAGAAGTTCTGATAGCCAGGGATTGCGAGAGGCTTATTACAGTGCCTGAATGCATGCTGCCAAATGTGCGAGTGCTGGATATTGAACCTTTGAAGGTACCTTTTGGCGCAGTGAAGGAAAAATGTTTTCCACAACTTGAGTTGAAGCTCGAGGAAGCAAAGGCGTTGTTTTTGAATCGTGCAGATCTGACGGAGAATGATATGGGTGACCAGCTTGTGAATCAGTGCTTGAGTAGCTGTTACTTTCCCACGGGTCAAGCTTCGTCATTAGACGAAAAGCATTACCATCCGGTGGCATTGACGGTGTTGGGTAGTGAGGTGGGAGACATGATAAGAGGTGGCGAAGATGAAAGCGCAGTGTTGTCAAGGATAAGCGATTCCAATTCGTCACAAGAGATCGAGCATCCAATGTTTTCCATTCTGAAGTGGAGTTTTGATTGGATGCGGGACGAGCAGCAGCAGTTATTCCTGGATATCGCTCTTGATATGGGGTCAGGTTGTCCAGGTCGTGGTCGTCGAACTTCCACATCCTTGGAATGGCTCTGCATGGTGCATGGAAAAGACCGTGATGAATTGGATGTCATGGTGAGTGGTGTGTGTGCTTTTCATCTGCTTTGGACGTTCATGTGTGTTAACAATAGTTCCAAATGAACAGAGCATGAATGGACATGATTCTGAGTGGATTTATATGCATATTTATTGGGTATGTTATGCTCCTGTCTGAAGTGGATACGATGTAATTTGTGGTCACAGAGTGTTGCATGGAGCATGCAAGTTGTGTGGGATGTAGATGACGATGTGTTGTTGTGTTGGAGTGGATGCAGCTGGAATACCTTAAGTGGAGATCGCTTCTACAATCATTTGGTGAAGATGACAATGGAGTATGGAAATTTAGCATGCATGACTTGTGGCGTAAGTTTGCTGAGGCGGAGATGAAAGTTCGGAAGGTCGGTGATCGGCGGTGGGTATTCGAGAGTGATAAATACGACAACCTTGATACTTCGTACGGGTATGGCTTGGAAAGCGTGGATTTGAGGGAGTATTCGAAGTTGGAAGCGGTGAGGGTGGATTGTATGACGACGTCATTCAGGGCCGTGGATGTGCGAGGGCTGAAGCATCTCAAGAGCATTAAATTTGAGAATGACTTCGGCTTTATAGCGCAAGTGACTGGGCTGGGTACTCTTGAGAGGCTTATTTATCTAGTGTTGTGGAGTGCGAGCTGTGCTGACTGTATTGCCGAGCTCGGGTTGTTGACGAACCTGCAATACGTGGATTTGAGTAATTTCCGAGGTGACAGACTGCCTGACATGAGCAAGTTGACCAGCTTACAATACCTTGATTTATGGTGGGCTCGGTTCTTGAAATGCATCAATGTGCAGAATCTCCCAAAGTTGGTATACCTGTGTATTGACGGCTGCAATGCTTTGCGGAGCGTGGACATCTCTGGATGCAGGTCGATGAGATCATTTATGGATATTGGAGTCAAGCTGTGTCATTTGGAGGAATTGAACATGTCGTTTTGCCCCTTGATTCCATCTCTGGCAGGAATACGGTTTTTGATAAACTTGCGAAAATTGAACATCAGTGGGTGCAGCTCGATAGAGAGATTGGACGAGCTGGGACATTTGAAGTCGCTAGTAGTTTTGAAAGCCAGGGATTGCGAGAGGCTTGTTATAGTGCCTGAATGCATGCTGCCAAATTTGCGTGTGCTGGATATTGAGCCTTGGAAGGTACCTAATGGTGCGGTGAAGGAAATGTGTTTTCCAATGCTGGAGTTGGAGTCCGATGAAGCAAAGGCGTTGTTTTTGAATTTTGCAGATCTGACGGAGAATGATATGGGTGACCAGTTTGTGAATAAGTGCTTGAGTAGCCGTTACTTTTCCACGGGTCAAACTTTGTCATCAGACGAAAAGCATTACCATCCGCTGGCATTGAAGGTGTTGGGCATCGAGGTGGGGGACATGATAAGAGGTGGCGAAGATGAAAGCGCAGTGTTGTCAAGAATAAGCGATTCCAATTCGTCACGAGAGATCGAGCATCCAATGTTTTCCATTCTGAAGTGGAGTTTTGATTGGATGCGGGACGAGCAGCAGCAGTTATTCCTGGACATCGCCCTTGATATGGGGTCAGGTTGTCCAGGTCGTGGTCGTCGAACTTCCACATCTATGGAATGGCTCTGCATGGTGCATGGTAAAGACCGTGATGAATTGGAGGTCATGGTGAGTGGTGTGCGTGCTTTTCATCTGCGTTGGACGTTTATGTGTGTTACCAATAGTTCCAAATGAACAGAGCATGAATGGACATGATTCTGAGTGGATTTATATGCATATTTATTGGGTATGTTATGCTCCTGTCTGAAGTGGATACGATGTAATTTGTGGTCACAGAGTGTTGCATGGAGCATGCAAGTTGTGTGGGATGTAGATGACGATGTGTTGTTGTGTTGGAGTGGATGCAGCTGGAATATCTTAAGCGGAGATCGCTTCTACAATCATTTGGTGAAGATGAGAATGGTGTTTGGAAATTTAGCATGCATGATGACTTGTGGCGTAAGTTTGCTGAGGCGGAGATGAAAGTTCGGAAGGTCGGTGATCGACGGTGGTTTTACGTGGGTGATGAATACGACAGCCCTGACAACGGCAACAGATATGGGAGCTCGGGAAGCGTGGATTTGAGGGAGTATTCGAAGTTGGAAGCGGTGAGGATGGATTGTTCATTGTGGACGGTGGATGTGCGAGGGCTGAAGCATCTCAAGAGCATTAAATTTGAGAATGACTACGGCGGTATATGGGAAGTGACTGGGTTGGGTACTCTTCAGAGGCTTACTTATCTAGTGTTGTGGAATGCGGCCTCTGCTGGCTGTATTGCCGAGCTCGGGTTGTTGACGAACCTGCAATACGTGGATTTGAGTAATTTCCTAGGTGACAGACTGCCTGACATGAGCAAGTTGACCAGCTTACAATACCTTGGTTTATATAGGGCTTGGTACTTGCAATGCATCGATGTGCAGAATCTCCCGAAGTTGACGTACCTGTGTATTGATGGCTGCAATGCTTTGCGGAGCGTGGACATCTCTGGATGCATGTCGATGAGATCATTAATCGGTATCGGAGATAAGCTTTGTCATTTGGAGGAACTGAACATATCTTTTTGCCCCTTGATTCCATCTGTGGAAGGACTAAAGTTTTTGGTAAACTTGCGAAAATTGAACATCAGTGGATGCAGCTCGATAGAGAATTTGGACGAGCTGAGTTATTTGAAAGGTGTGGAGGAGCTGAGAGGCAGGGATTGCGAGAGGCTTGTTATAGTGCCTGAATGCAGTCTACCAAATCTGCGGGTGCTGGATATTGAGTCTCAGAAAGTACCCCCTGGCTTTAGGATACCTTGAGCGCTCGATGATGGCCAAGGGGTTCTGGAAGGTGCTGAACCAAGATGGAATGAAGACTCGCTTTCATCTGAATTTGGATTCGCACCAGATTATCTTCCATACCAGATTAGATTAAGTGTATTTCCTTGGTCAGGAATCAAATACCTGTAGAGCAGAGGTCCAGGTCTAGCTGCATTTTGTATTCTGCATCGTTGTGTTGTACCTTCAGGGCTTGAGACAAATGAGCTTTGAGCAACAATGACAATTCTTTTGCTGACAACGGACGACTTTTATTTTATGGAATCGATTTTAACTGGGAGCCACGATTTTGGATATTTTAATGTTCGGCTGATCTGTGCGAAGTGAGTGGGTTGGGTACTCTAGTGAGGCGAGAGGTTCGCGGGTGGTAAAGGTGCGAGTGCCGGATATTGAGCTTCTGAAGATACCCGTAGAATCTCCATTATTTAGTGCCGTGGCGCCATGAGTGCAAGTCTATAAGTGATCCCTATGACCAACCAGCACCATTTCGTTATTAATAGTATCTATTTGTATAATTATAAATTACAAGGTCAAATGTATAATTATAAAATCAATGATATAGTGATAATATATTTCTATTGAAAATAGTAAATAGAAGATAAAACGAGTTTATTATAAACAATATAAGTAAGAAATATGATTTTTTAAGTTTCTAACTGAATAAAATGTGCTTTTATTAGATTAGAGGTACCAAAGTCAGCACCACAGAAAACAATAGAAAGCGGGTGAAAAAGGCAAATATGGAGTAATCATGGATTGAAGAAAGAGAAAAGATCAACAACGAAAGAAGTGAAATTAGAATTGTGGAACAGACAAGAGAAGCATTTTTATTTATTGGTGACATTATGGACAAATGAATCATCAACAACGACACATAATAATAATTAACGCCCCACCAAAATACTGTGAGCACTATGGTTAAGGACTCAAAGGATATTGTTTTGTTGTGAAATTCACCCCATTTCAATCGATGGTTGAAAAGGAGTATGATGAATTTCAAAACATTGCAACAAGCCTATTCAAAAGGACAACTATCATTGCCCCAATAAAAGGTAGATATATTAATTTACATTTATTTTTAATTTTAGTATTATTCCAATTATTACATCCAAATTTATATTACAGTTTATAGAGAATGGTGCATTGCAAGTGTGTTATTGAGATATGTATGCATTGGATGGGAGAAGGGCTATGATATGGGATATAGTTATGGTGTGTATGTATCAAGGAAAGAGAATGAATCGTTCTAATATCATTTTGTTTCTGCAAACTCTTGTAGGTATTTACCAACAACGATTTTGTGCTTCTGCACCAAAATGTTTTGAGCACACAATGCAAGAGTCAATGAGTGCTGGTATTGCAAGTCTGGATCAATTAGAATCTTGTAACCTTAATCAAGTTGGAAAGACTTTTGTTGGTATGATGTCAAATAATTTCCGCCATTGTATTCATGTTGATAACGATTACCAAACATATAAACTCTGCTAGCTCTTGTGCACTTGACCCCTACAGTTTTGGAGAGTTGACATGCCCCATGGCTTATGTGGACTAGTAACCTAGCAATCAACACCTCCCATTTCCTCACCAATCACAGAACTAATTCTCACCTCATTAGTCTCATCCACGTTGTGCATCCTAGTAGTGGTTGAATTTAGGCTGTGGAAGACATGGAAAAAGCCTGTAGAGGCAACATAAAACAAAGAACCATGTAAAAATTGCATTGTACAACATTCCACATGTGTGGCCCTTGCTTCTGTCCAATGCATTGCATGTAATACAACCTTGTACACTATAGCACATTGTCGTACCACGGAATTTTCAAAAAAAATTAGTTAGTTAAGTAGGAGGGTTAAAATTGAGCAAAATAGTTGAGCCCAAGATTTAATACTAAGCAAGTAACTAGTCTTTAGTTTGATTAGGTTAAAAAAAAAATAAGGGAGTACTTTAAAAATCCTTAAGAGGAATAAGTACGGGCTTAGTACCGAGCCAAGGCTCCAATCCTAGGATCCGACTGGGTAGGATGAACTCGGATACCACCGGGTTTGAGCTCGGATACCGCGGAGCATTAGCTCGTATGCAAACGGGAAGGAGCTTGGGACTTTACTGACCGGGAACTAGGAACTAACTATGCAACAAGAGGTGAGGTATCCGAAGGCTCAGCTCGGATGACCCCGCACAGTGACAACCCGGAAGGCAAAAAGCAAGCTACCAAAGTCTTAGCTTGGAAGACCCCGGCGGGGACGACCCGGAAAGCCAGGGTAAGGTACTCGGAGCTCCACATGAAGGCCAACCCATAAAAGCGAGAGCAATGGAACGCAAGTCAACTTGGACGGCGAGGTCAAGGTAGGCACCCCAAAATCCAACTTGATGCCGCAAGCTCGGACCTACTCGGGGAGGAAGCAGCTTGCACCCGCTCGGATGAAGGAAGGACCACCTGCTCGGGCGGAGAGGAGGAGCGGCATGTCCGGGAAAGGAAGCGACTTCGAGCGGGGAAGAAGCAACGAGGTGAGGGAGTGACCCCAAGCCGAGATCCAACAAGCTTGCTCGGAAGGAACAACTCGGACCTGCTCGGAGAGAGAGCCATTGGTACAAAGGAGGGACTACGTGCTCGGACAGATAGGACGAGCAGCCGGTCGGGGAAAGGAAGCGACTCCGAGCCAGGGAGGAAGCAGCTCGGATCCGCTCGAACGAAGGAGGAACGGTCTGCTAAGGGGAGAGCCACTTGTTCGGACGAAGGAAGAACCGCCTACTTGGAGGGAGAGAGCCACTTGTTCGAAGAGAGAGGAGGAATCGCTTTTTCGGACGAAGAGGATGAGCGGCCTGTCCGGGAAAAGAAGCGACTTCGAGCCAGGAAGAAGTAGCGAGGTGAGGGAGTGACCCCAAGCCGAGATCCAGCAAGCATGCTCGGACCTGCTCGGAGAGGGAGCCACCGGTTCGGAGAGGGAACCACTTGCTCGGACGGGAGAAGGACCAGTCTGCTCGGCCGAGAGAAGGAGCAACCTGCTCGGAGGAGGGAGGAAGCCGGTTTTAACAAGGAGGAGTGATCTTGGCAGCTAAGCACATAGCCGGAGCAAGGAAGGGACGAGGTAGGCAAGCTTCCACCTCGAGATCAGTTTAAACCACACTTCCTCCATGACAAAGGATATCTCACCACTCCTTCCCAAAGACCCTTTGGAACTCACCGAACTCAAAGAGTATCTTTTGACGATGGGTTGCCTTCTTCTCCTTGATTTTTGTTGGGGTTTTTTGTAGAATCCACCGTGCAGAAGTTGCGGCAAGATCCGTTACCAGAAATAGAAGGAGACAACATTCGGGCTTGCCCGGATCGGTGGACCATGGGAAGATGGCAAGAGGTATATGGCTTTCCACGGCAAGGGGCGGGCTGGACAAGTCCGAAGAAGGAGGAGTATGCTAAGAGACGGTTAGGCACCAAGGACTCCATGAATGGCTATGCATTGCAAGATTGCCTGGACCCCCGAGCCAAACGGGTCTTCTCATTTCTTGTACCAATCTTACACCCTGAGAAACCCACCCGAGTCACGGTCACACTTGCTAACACCTTCTATGGTTCCTACCTTGGGGAGAAGACGGTGAACTGGGCCACTATTGTGAAGGATACGATGTTCAGGTTGACAAAGAGCATAAACGCACCAAACGCTCATCCATCTGTGCCTTCTAGATTCACCTCTATCACCACTTTAAAGAGACTACCCTGGAGGAGGCCATGGCATACGGAACTAACCTCATGATGAAGAAGTTTGAGGAGACGGAGTCGGAGCCTGACCTTGTTATCAAATTTGACACCGTGCACAAGATTCAATCACCTTCTCAATGAATGGCTTAGGAATGCCATTCAACTGTACATCCACAAGCCATCCCAATTCTCGAGTCTTTAAAATTGTGTCTCTGTATGTCAAATGAATCTCCCTTCCATGGTGCGTGGCCTTTACAATCAAAGGCCATTCATCAATATATGGAACATTGAGATGTGGCACCTTTTTATTGAACAAACGTTCTTCGCCACTTGCAAGTGTTCCTACCCCAAAATTCCTCCCATACACTCCCCATTTCTTTAAAATGGATTTGTGCCATGTTTCCATTGGAACTTGCTCTTGACGGACAAAATTCTCGTCTGAAGCAATGATAGTGTCCACCGATAGTTCCACCCTCCCTCTACTCCAATTTGCAAGGTAATTTGCCAACTCTCGCTTGAAAGAATAATATGTAGTATGTAAATTAGAAAAGAGGCCAAGCTTGGCTCCTGAATCCTATCTACTTCATCACCATAGTCTTCTTCTCCATCGCTTTCTAAACGTGGAAAATCAAATGATATTTCATCATCCGATAAAAGATCATCAAGGTTTAGAACCTCAAAAATCTCATCATCCTCCGCCATCATTTTCAACCCTTTGCCTACCAACTTTATGCCATCACTTGTATCCAATGATTCCTTATTTTGTCTACACAACCAACACATAAATATGTTGGAATATGATTTCAAAAATTCTTAGTGAATACGTCACCACCACTAATTGTCCCCGGTGGTGACCGTCACCACCTCCCAATTTTTGAATGGTCCCGGTTTTCAAATGGTGGTGGCGGTCACCACCAGTAATTGCCCCCAATGGTGACCGTCACCACCTCCCAATTTTTGAATGGTCCCGGTTTTCAAATGGTGGTGGCGGTCACCACCACTAATTGCGGCCGGCGGTGAATGTCACCACCTCCCAATTTTTGAATGGTCCCGGTTTTCAAATGGTGGTGGCGGTCACCACCACTTATTCTCTCCGATGGTAACCGTCACCACCTCCCAATTTTTGAATGGTCCCGGTTTTCAAATGGTAGTGGCGATCACCACCACCACCATAGGGGGGAGTACCCTAACAGTACTACTCCCCTCATAGTACTGTGTGGGATTCGGCAGGCCTCTGCCCCTGGCCATGACGAACAAGAAGGAGGACTCTTTGATTTTGGAACACCACCCAAAACCCAAGCCATGGGTCCCAAGCCCGCTGCCCACGTAGCCCTATGCCCACCTACCCTGGCCACGTAGGCACTTCGAGCCCACCAACCCCAGGCCCCCGCCAGAGATCGGCGGCAGTGATTGGATCTTGGCCATCATCGGCTAGATCTTTTCCCTACCAGACCTCGATTTCGAAGCTAGCTGGTCGCGAGGGTGGTTGCGAGGGTCGAGAATGCAAAAAAACCAACTGTAGAAAGAACATTTGCCAAAAATTTGGAAAGCCAAGATCGTGTGCATCACCTCATTTGCTGTTGAATCTGGTCCACCACACAAATTTACCAAAATAATGGAAACGACAAATCCTTGCAACATGCAATACTTATGTCTCCCAACAATACCATGAGTTGGGCTCCACAACGTTGCAACAATAATGCACCAAACTATACATAGCATGCACGTTCTTGAGTCTCCAACCTGGTGATGCATGATTCAAGCAAAGTCGTCCGTGATTTAATGAAGTGCCAACCTATTAGAGTCCAGGAGGATCACGGCATTCTCATCTTTCCATTGTGCTCTATCCCTGTGGAGATCTGAGATTGAAGACGCCGAGGAGTCTGGTTGTCGATACCTGGAGGCTTCTAGAGATCAAAGATTGGAGCTCGCTGAGGAGATTGGTGCTCGCCTCGGCGTTGCAGGAGCTCACTTGGTGTTGCAGGAGCTCACTCGGTGATTCTGGCACCAACTTGTGTACCATCGTGTACCAACTTCATGTAATCTTCTACACGTGACTGGCACTGGTTTAGGGTTGGCAAAGGAACGTTACACGAAGCTGATCAACTCCGGCATGTGGGCCTGCATGGTGTGGTTTTCGGCATGAGGTCAAGAGCTGCGACCTCAGGTGTCGACTCCGGCATGTGGGTCTACAAGGTATGGTTTTCTGTGTTGTTTGCTATTGTTGTGCTATTGTTGTGTCGTTTGCTATCGTTTGCTATTGTCGTTGTTGTTGTGTCGTTGTTGTTGTTCCGCTGTTGCTTTGTCGTTTGTTTGCTGTATTCGGATGTGCTAGATCCGGTGTTTTCGGTTCTGTTCAGTTCTGCCATTCTTCCAGACCGCCCTCGGCCTCTGCCTGAGAGGAAAATCTCCTCTACAACCCCTCATGCTGTTGGGTGCATGCGAATCCAGATTCTGACTAGGTTGTGATGTGTTTTTCAGGTTGGGGTTTGGATTAGACCTGCATTGAGGGAGATTCTCGGCGTTTCGTGAAGGTTTGGAATTTTGAGGTTGGAGTTTGGATAGGGAGAGTGCAATGTTGTCTCCGAATGCCGATCGGAGCACGTTGGAGGAGACGCGGGATTCCATGAGGACGGAGGAGGATGAGAGGCTCATTTCTTACCACAAAAGATTTCTTAAACTCTGAGACAATTGTTTGAAACTTTGGGAATCTTGGAATTTGAAACTTCCTTAGCACAAAGGACTGCTTGATTAAGTTCTGAAGTTAGACTTTGGGTTGTAGTTCGAGATTTGAGAGTTCTGGAAATTGTGATGCAAGTGATCAGAGTGAATGCCACACTTAATTTGCGAACTTGTGTTTGCAGTTACGAAAGCAAAGAAGCACGTTTTATCAGACGGTCCAGCAGGTAGCGGCAAGAGCGTTGTCTTAGCCATGGTCAATAAAGAATACAACCCTCTCAAAACTCTTGTTTCTTCATCTCATAAGCAAAGGTCAGATTCTGCAAAAAATGATCAAAATTGAACCCATCTTAGTGAAGGCATTATAGAGTTGTGCTTCTATTTGTAGTTGTTCTCTCGTAGAAGTGGAAGTGGAGAGCTATCTTGTTTCTGATGAACATGTGACTTCACCTCAATGCCCGGGTTTCTCAAGAGCCACGTAGAGATGTTGGACACCATGCCGTGCAACATTGGTGACCCGGTGCCTCAGGGCGAAGGAGCCGGTCTGCCTCGTGCTCGTGGTCCACAGGAGTTCACTTTGAGTTGAGGATGATTTGCAGAACTTTATGCATGCTTTGTTTTTCTGCATTATCGGCTGAAGATGAAGCAAGTTGCGGAATTCTTAGAACCCCAACCAAGTAATTCATGACATGATCATCTTGAGAATTCTTCCTTCTAGCTGCTGAGCTCGTAGAGAACCTGTTAATTAGCGTGATGAACGTGGTTGTAAAGAAACTAATGGCTCCAAATAGAAGCCAAGGTAGGTGGATTAGCCATGGGCTGGCTGCAGGCAATCTCATCAGAATTTACCTCGTGTGCAATCTCCCCGTGATTATCCCCTAACCGCTTTGTCAGCCGAAGAAAGCATTACACTCAGGTGATGAGCATCTTGAATGTACATGGCATTCCTATCCATGCTCACTTTACATTGTCTTTGATGATATCTTAGAGGTGCAAGGGTCTTAATGTTTCAACCGAGAGAGTGATTCTGTTTACTTATTATGAAGTATCCGTCAAAGAAGCGTAGATTAACCCCTAAAGGCCCTTGGTGTTTTTGGAGCCAAAACTGCCAAAAACATACCCCTACTGATAGAAACCTACTGATTTCTAAATTTAGACATCTAATTGAATATTTAACCGTAAGATCTTGTAATTACCTTATTCAAAAAGGTTTATACCGATTTTGAGGACAATCCACCGTACAGATTGCGAGGTTATAACGTTTGAAGTCACTGTAAAAGTTTTTTTTGACACCTCCCCGTGAGTATACCTAAGTTTTGATGCCCAAAAACTATACTTTGCAAACACATCTGATTTATAGAGGATCATCAATTTCTTTAGGTATGGAAGTTAGGTTTAAGCTCACAAATTTTGAGCCTCATACGGGCTTAGAAAGGCAAAAAAATCCTTGATTTTATGAAAGGGGGTGTGCTGAAATCGCCTTACATTCTCCAAAATTAAAACTACTTAAAGGGTAATCTATAAATGTCCAATTGGAAATCCGAACGGTAGATATGTTGAAGTCAATGAGGGAAAGAACCACAAAAAATTTCAATGCAATCTGAGTAGATCTCAAATTTCTAGAATATTTTGAAGTGTAAATTGTATATTTTGCCTTTATTTCAAAGGGCAGTTTTGGTAAGAGGGGGTCCAGTGGATGGAACCCCCTGCCACGTCATAGATATTGGATGAAATTTATTAAGTTTGGATGAAGAATGAAGATGGGATGAAATATTTTATATGGATAAACATGTATTTTGGATGAAAACTAAGCTCTGCATGATAATTGTCATTTGGATGAAAACAAGCAGCAACCTCTTTAGATGGAAATGGTTACTTAGATGAAAATGTTCTATTCGATGAAAAACGTCATTAATGTGACTGGACGAAAAAATATTGGGCCCATCATTTTGCAAGCGCCCACCCTTTGAAAATTTGTCTTGTCACTTTCTGCCCTATTGAATGACGGGGAACTTGGGCAGAAAATGGGAGATTTCCATTGGTTATTGGCTGCCCGGATTTAGAGCAGATTCTTCTAAAATTCATAACTTTTGCATCGTAACTCCAAATGCTTTGAAATCTGCGCCATTGGAAAGCTGTCATTGAGAGCTACATGGAGTAAAAATTTCTGAAAATAATAAAATTCTGAAACCTTAGAATAGCCTGCCCAGAAGTGCTGCGACCCGAATCGGGTCTCAAGGGCCTTTAGGGGTTAACTTGCTGGACTGGAACCTTACCTTCACATCAAGACGAGATAGTGATGCTGGCGAATGCAACATCACTGCTACAGAATTCGATAGCTCAAGAATTTGATTCACCTGATCTAATACCCCTTTCTTGTTAGTGAGACCTCAACGGCACATCCATTTTCTATCTAGTCCGTGTTGGGTTCGATACCTGGATCAATAGAGTAGAGCTCCAACTCTTCAAGGATCGATCATCCATTCACACCAAATTAGTGGCCCTTTGACATGCAAATCAACTCATCTTGCGCCACCATTTTTGTCACAGGTTCTACAGGAAAGTTCTTGTCAGTCTCACTGAACGATTCATTCCACATAGTAATTGACAAAGCAAGCAATCACCAAGCAAAGACGAGCAGATCTTGGTTGAAAGGATCAGCGACGACATCCAATGCCGGAGCAGGACGGTTATGTGGTAATTCTGTAGGTGAACCTCTAGTTCGGCATGGCAGTGCCGAATAATTAATTAAAGTAGGGAAACAAAAATCGGCACTATTTTTGGATTTTTTTCAAATTTCGATATGATTCAAAGTTTAATTAAGTCATTCTCGACATTTGCATTGAAGTCATCCATCTTAATCCGTTACTATTACAGTAAACTCTGGCGGCGCTGCCATTTATTAGTTCCTTCTATGATTTCATTTGCAATCTTCAATGGAAACAAATCATCTTTGTCTGTGTCATTTTTTTTGCTTGCAATTTGTCTTGTTGTGCGTTTGCCGGAGTTACAGAAGAGATGGGTCCTTGTAAAACACTTACTAGCATGTTTTCAACCATTAGCAAAGAAGAGTTGCAAGAGTGTGTGGAGAAGAAGTTTGCAAACTTGAAGGATAAGCTGGAGCAAGAGAAGAAGGTGAAGGAGAAGGAAGAGGAGGTTATTAAGCGTGCAGTGGGAAGGCCAAAACGTGCAATTGATGTTGTGTTGCTGAATCAAAATGTACAAGAAGACAAGGCATATCCGAAGTTGAAGAAGGTAAGAGGCCCTTACAACAACTGGTTTAGTCCTTTACTTTGAGGTCCAATACATGCAGCAGTTAGGCAGCATAGAAGTATCTCAGGAGCTTGCAAGTACCTGAAATTTGCCTACAAATCACTAGGGGAAGAGCACGGTCCATACAAGGACCTCTCGAGAGGATCCGTGTATGAGTGGTTCACTCTCACTTGGTAAGTGAAAAACGAGTACAAGAAATATATTATAGAAGGCACCTCCGGTTAGCTAGAGATTAGCACTGACCTATGCTATCCAACTATCAAAAGCTCGAAGAAACTATCATAGGGGTTTTGAAGGCACACAGAGAGGCTAGTCAACCTCTCTTTGTTAGAAATATTAGAACTTTTATACTCTTGATTATAAAAGCAAAACAACCCAGCCTACTTATCCAAGAAGGAGGAAATGCTTGGAGAGTATTGTTGAAATGGGTTAGAAGTTTTGTAAAAGACAAACTAAATTGGACATTGAGGAAGGCAATAATTGCTGCAAGCAAACTTCCTAAGGAATGAGAGTTGTTAGGCTTGCGGATGGCACAAAGAGTGGCTTATCTAGCCAAATGTTATAGCATTCCTCCTTCGCTTGTCGTGAACTCCAATCAAACAGGGATCCACCTAGTCCCAATATGTGGGACAAGAACTTGGGAAAAGAAAGGCACTTAGCATGTAGATGTTACATGAATAGAGGATAAAAGGCAAATTACCGTTGTCGTTTCATCATTAGCTGCTTCAAAAACAACTTTTTGGTCTGCAAAATCTCAACCAGGCAAACCCTCGCCAACACGAAGCCCCTAAACCTAAGAGGAAAAAAATGAAGGAGACGGCATGGAGAGGGATCGGTACCTGCTCGGCCATGGTGCTCGAGCTTGTGAGTCAAGGATCAAAGCGGGAGGCGGACGCGCAATGTCGCAGGCGCAAGGTGCAAAATGCAAAAGAGAAAGCACCCGGAGCACGCGCGGCTCTTAGGGCTGAAACGGTTTTAGGGCTCGACGGTTCCGCTCCAGAACGTATCTGCCTCTCTCACTATGAATGGGAACGCGGTTCCCATATTGCGGTGATGGGAACGCGTCTACCATTGTACCATTGACCAATTCGTTCTAGAACATGTCTTCCCCTCCAGAGTACACTCTAAACTCTATAAATGTTACCCCTACAAGTGTTATAATCTCATATATGTTATGAAATTATTGCTCCCGTACAAAAATACACTTATCAACACTAGCAAGTATTGTATGTTTAGTGCTACATCATGCTCCGCTCCCTCCTTTGATAATTTCACTTCTGTAAGTGTTAAAGTAGAGAAAAAAACATCAATATATGTGAGAGCCATACATTTCAATATGTATTCACATACAATATCATGCATCATGCACTAGCTACAGACTCTAAGCACTAGACACTTTGAGCATAAATCAGATATTTTCTCTTATTTAAAGACTTTCCTTATACACTTTGAAGTAGGGTTTTTATATTGTGGTTTAGAGGAGGAAGTGAGAGTGTGAAAGCAGTTCAAGAGAGACAACAGATAGAGTAGTTCAGGAACTCAGTTTATAAACTCGGTTTAGGGTTTGGGGGCAGTGACCACAATTGAGATGAGTTTGGGCATCGGGACTTACAATTTAGCATCATTGGGCACTCACGGCTGGATCATTGGACATCGAGTTTTGGGCACCTTGACTGATCATCAAACATCGTGGCTCTCAGGGTTGGGTCAGCCCTCGAGGCTGATCAATGATTGAAACACCATGACTGACTCGTATAACTAGACACCGTGACTCATTGGGACATTGTCAAATCTTGAACCAACCTCATGCCTAGGCATCATGCACTAGCTACAGACACTAAGCCCTAGAATTTATTTTACAAGAGGCCTCTAGAATTCTGAGTTAGGATTTCATTTAAACAATCCCTATGAACCCACTAATGAGGAATTTTTGGATATGTTTCATTCTAAACATCAAGAAGTTGATGTTGATGAGGTTATGGTTGATGTGGTATAGAAGTTACACCGGTGAGGTGGTTGTGAGTTCAAATCCCCATGCCGGCGTGGTGCCTACCACCATAGTCCACCCAACTATGGTGGGGGGTCTTGAGACCTCGTTGTATGGGTACCCAAAACGCCCTTGGGGGGATGACATGTCGGTTGTCTTTAAGGTACTTAGTGTAGAAAAGTGTTTACCTTCGAAGGGGGAAGTAGCTCTAGATTTGCTATCCTTTGTCCGGTGGCCATTCGATTAGTGAATAGAATGAACAAACACTATTATATTCACGCCGGTCCCTTCGGAGGCCGGAGTTCTTCTTCTCCTAGTGAAGAAGTTGTAGGATTTGGTGTTGCTGAGCGTACTCTTTGAGACTTTGAAGAAATACTTTGAGCAAAAACCAAATGATGTTCTATCATACATTAGAAAGGTTTAAGTACTTCAATAGAAAGTTTCATCTAATTGTTTGGAAGATTCTTATCAAATCAATGTAGACTCTTTCTTTCCATTAGCTAAGTTGGAAGAATCTTGTCAAGCTACTACAATATAGATTATTTCTTTCAATCAGTATAGTTGAATTTTGTTTTATTTTTTGTACTTTCATCCTTTGTTTTTATAAACGTCATGTTTTTCATTTTGAGGTTTTCTAAGTGTTATTTCTATAAATGTTACTAATTATCAATATGAATTCTATAAGCATTGACTGTTGTAATTCTATATATGTTATAATTTTTCAAATCCTGACTTGTAATATTTATAGAGTTTAGACTGTATGTGAAAGTTTTGAGTCCTTGTTCACACTGCGATACCATGATGATTAAGGTGTCAATGAATCATGAAAAGCTTATAAGTAGAGAACGTGCAAGCGCTTTTGAAAACCACTTTGTCAACTCAGAGCCATTAGTCTCAAATTTCAATTGCATGCAACGGTTCGGCTTCCATAGCGCACTCAACTACCGTGGGACTTTGAGTAAGGTAGTAGTTGGAGGAATCAGGCACACTATAACTAGAATTTGGGGGTATAAGCAATGGCATAAGCAGACCCTCCGCCGTTGCTGAAGGTATTTTTTGACCAAAAAGTAACTTTAGCAACAGCAAGGGGTCTGCTTATGCTGTTGCTTAGACCCCCAAATTCTAATAGTGGCAAGCTCATCACAAGGGAGTCTGATGGACTTCAAGTTGCCATGAGTGATGGACCTCAAGGTGGTGGGGACGGAGAGCATGTTTCGGAGCATGAGACCACACATGAGCCAAGTTTTCAGACTAAGAAGGGGAATGAATCAGACAATGCGTTGCTTTCGTCCACCAGCGCCACCTTGATGGACATGAGACAACAATTTTTGAGTGTGCCGCCAATGGTTTGGAACGGGTTTGTCGTTTCGGAAGCTTTGAAGCCAAGTTCAGTGATGTTTCTTTGTGTGAGCCGTCTTTAGTTTTTTGGTCTTAAATTGATGCATTGTAGAGTTGTAGAGAGCTGGATGTGGACTTTAGAACTTTTAGAACTCTTTTTAGAGCAAGTTTGTTAGCTGCTTGACGAGCGATTTAGATTTCAACGTATGTTGTTAGTTTTATTCTCCAGAGAATTCTTGAAGGTTTGAGATGGTAAAACTTACGCAACGTTGATCACCTAGACGTTCTCTGTTGTTGGATTTTGGTTAATAAGGTGAATTATCTATTTCCCATTTAGCTACAGTTTTTGCTCTACTCGGTGTTGGATTCTTTCAAAGTCGTAATCGCTATTTTTGAGCTTGTGATTAAGTGTTGATCATTATTTAGATTAGAATACTTTTGAATTGGTGGCATTCTGGTTTTTGTTAGAAGAGTGGACTTTGAATTGCAATGCAGTTGAGTATGCTATACATTGACATTCCAGGTTGGGAATCTGCTTGTGATATAGAGGGCTACTTAGCACTTTCGCAATGGAGAACCAAAGGAAGACAGTTCGTGATGCACCGAACATTGTGGACGTGAACGAGTCTGCGATTGTTGGAGGCGGTGGTTTGAGGGACACTTATTATAAAGATTCCGCCAGTGAGAACCAACCATTCACTCCATGGACCCGCATTGTTGCAAGGTATGCACTTCTATCTGATCAAGCCATTGTACTTAACATCACATCACTCTTGTTGAATTAAGTTTTAGCAAAACGTGCACACAACTTTTCTTGGGTTTTGGTGAAACTATAAAGTTTTTATTATTCTCTATAATTTATTATTCAAATAATGGATGTATTCAGCGCGGTAGATCTTCTGTAAGATTCATGCTTCAACAAGGGATCTGCATGTACTGAGGCGCAATTCGCACTACTTAAGGGGTCTTCTCCCCACTGTTGTTGTGGATCAGTGTTGGATTTCAGAGTAGAGACAATGAATTGAAAGTGTGAGCAAAAGCTCTTATATACACTTGAGTAGCAGCCGTGCTTGATGGCTGAGAGTAAAAACCTAATTAGCCTAATGAATACCTAATGGAAGTGTTGTACAGTATCTAATGAAGGGTTTCCTTATCTACAATACCCTCCCTGAAACCCAGAGAGGTTGAATGTACACCAAACTGTAAGAGGTTTTTACAAGAATTGAATTTTATACGTCCTAAGACTTTGGTTAAAAAATCAGCTAGTTGTTTGTCGGTAGGTGTAAGTTTTTTTCCTCCTTGCTCAAAATGTGTGTTAGTGTTTGACTTGGGTTTAAATGTTCTGTTTACACTAACGACAAGAATTTTTTTTGACATCTTCAAGAAAGATAATATTCTCTATGTGTATGAAAAATCTCAATGTCAATAGGAACTTTTGACAAATAAGAACTTGGAGCTATCCGAAGTCTCCATTTTTACACTTAAATGATACAAATGATCAAACCATGATTCCAAGAAAATTATTAAAAAAGACCTTCACAAAGCTCTTATCAAGGAAAATCTAGTATAATAATTTCAAGGGAAAATGATTTTTTCCAAATTATAGGTATGTGCCTAAAATCAAAAACTTCCTCCTAGGGTTTAATGGGCTCTTAGGGATTAAAGTGGAGACTAAAAAATATGAATGGGGATGACCAGCTAAGGTGTAGTCTCGCCAATCATAGGAAAATCCTCAAAATTTTAATTTTCAACGCAAATGTTAAGTAGAACGTGTTGCATGGATGTAGCCATCTCAATGCTAATGTCTATGACTACACTTTCTTTTACATGAGACTATGCATCACAAAAAAGACACATTACATAAAAAGAAATTTACAATATCAATATACCAATTTCTTGGTTTGAAGACAAAGTCTGACATGTGAGAATGATTTGAAGCAGAAACCCTTGGAATTTCCTCAAACAAAGGTAAGACTTTCTCCTTTTTAAGATCAAAATATAAGTCTATTTGCAATATTATCTTATCTCTTCCGTATTACTCTCAATGAGAAGATATAAATTGTGTCAATGTTAACTCTTCTATATAATAAGTCTCTATCACATCCCAACCTGCACCTTCAACCCGAATACTCCAACTAATACTCCAACTCACTAATAGAGATGCCCAAGAAGGTGGGGTATTACAAAGAAAACTTGCCAAACCATGGAAAAAACACCTCAACACATACCATCTCATCTGAAAAACCATACAAATAGAAAATAACTATACAGATTGGCATAACCATCCCATACTTAATGAATTAATTGCCCAAATGAAACAATTCCCCCTCCCCATGATGATAATATGCTAATAGAAGTATGGATCACTAACATAGCTACAATAGCTAGTAATGCTAATAAACAAGCATGAAAAATCTCCACAAAATTCATCAAGAAATGTGTCAAAAAGCCATTTCAAATACATGAAATTTTATGATAAATCTCCCCAAAAAATCAATAGAAAAATCTTTTAAAATAGCAATGATGCTCCGTTAGACATACCGATATACAAAAATTGGACCTTTAATACTTCTTTGTTTAAGAGTTCATAATGATCAAAGCAGGCTGAAATCTAAGGTGACGAGAACCTCCAAAAGCCATTTCGGCTTTTAAGGATCTCTAGGGGTTAAAGAAAGTAGTTAAATGAGCTTGTCAATCACCCACCTGCAGTACCAGTCACCAAATTGCAAACTAGAAGCTGTTTCTGCCGAATATTACTTCTGAATTGTAAGGCATGGAAGAAGCCAAGTGGTGATACTCTGCAACAATAGCAACATATGATTATAAAAATTAAAAAATGATTGCAGTTTATTACGATGGCAGAGTCATGAGAAGAACATGATTCTCCACCTACTGGCATCATGGCTTCATCTTCTCTACAGTAGTGAAGAAGAAGCTCTTCCTTTGCAGACTTTGCTGACAGAGAATATTTTACATCTAAGACCACGATTGTGAATATGTGGTGCCTCATCATTCAGCAATCATGTCAGCGAGACATCATTCAGCTGATTGGTCCATACTCACAAGAAGAAGAAGAATGGGAATCCCTAATGGTCCCTAGTGAATGAAGCGTCAATTTCCCCCAATCCACCGGTGTCTGTGACCACAAGCCATAGAGTAGGGGATTTGCCGGTCAAGCGTTGCAGCAAGCCTAAGGCTTGGAAGGGTGGAGGAGGGTAGGGACAAAACCTGCCCCTATTTTTATGTTGGAGGGGGGGCCTACTTGATCATAGGGGGGGCCTACTTGATCATAGGGGGGGCCATCGAGGGTAATATGTGGCCACAGGCCCCAATTTTGAAAAAAAAAACCAAAAAAAGCCTCTAGGACTCTAAATTGGGCAGGGCCAGAAAAATGGTCCCACCCAAGCCTCGTGCCCGATTCACGCTCGACTAGGGTGAATAAAGTGATCCTAGAGTAGGTAGGATGAGGTACTTCACCCATGCCGGAGGATAGACCCTTTCCTATATACTAATGACTATATATAGCCTAGGGACAACGGACTTGTCATCCCTTTAAAGTTCTTTTAGGACTCCAGACGATAGTCCTGTAGGCCCCACTAGTTGGATGGACTGTGGTGGTGGACCACATGCTGAGAGCACTGAGATGCGGATCGGGGTTCTTCTCCGGGGAGGCAACGTTGACATCCACTGAGCCAAGGCTATGGGGCCTTTGGTCCATACTAGGTCAAGGTGGAGCGAAAATCAACTCTTGGGTCACCGAAGTTAGCCAAAAGTATTACACTAAACATTGCATTAAGTGTAGTCACACAAATAGTGTAATTACCCTACTACACTATTTGCGAACTTGTTCACAACTAGTGTTAGCGGCCAACATCAATAATGATGCCTCAATCAACCACCTACTAGCCGTCATATATTTATTGTCTTTATTGATTTTTCTTACATCCCACCTTTCCCTACCCCCAATCAATTGCCTACCGGCCGCCGTGCTTTAATTCTCTTAATTAAAATCCTACCTATAATTCCATTCCTTTCTTGAACTCTCTCACCTTGTTTGTTCATGGAAGGTATGGTAAAGTTGGGAATTTTTGGTTTTGGGTTTCTGGGGTTTGGAATTTGGGATACGAGTTTGTGGGGTTTCTCGTGCTTTGGGATTTATGGAGTTTTAGGTGGCGAGGACTTTCGGTTTGGGATTTGGGGGAAATCTGTGCTTGACCAACCCTACACTCGGGGGGGGCTTATACCCCGCAGGTCGGGGTCGGGGGTACTAGAAGTCGCAAACCTTATGGGATTGAACTCCAGCACGTCACCACGAGTCCACTCTAGCACGTCACCATGAATCCACTAACGTCACCGCGACACCACGTCCAAGCGTGACCTTGGACCGTGCTCACCAGGGACCAACGTGACGACGACACCGAACAACCACCCCAAGGTGAGAAATTCATCCACGAAGTTCATCCATTTGCAGAAGTTGAATAGAAATCACAGTTGTAACTCCCGTTTTTCGTCTGCGTAGGGACAGAATCATCCACTTCCACCTGGCGTTGTCAAGTGGTTCAACAAGTTCCCACCATCCAAACACGACGAACCGTGGTGGCGTGGATGGTGGAGGACCATGCGCTCCATGGCACTTCAGGGCTCACCAGCCGCGCCATCATAGCATTTCCTGAGCATTTCCGCAACCAACATCGAACAAACCTCGTCCGCGCCCACCGTTGGTGTAGCCTACATGACAGCATCCTCCCTGCGGAAAACCACTCGCACCCCCAACCCGCCCAAATCACGCGTAGCACCATGGGCATCCAAAAGCGGATTCTCACCAAAGCTGCCGCAAGACAAGGGCTCCATTGTTCGCTTTGGATGCAATGGCTATATCCAAAGCTGCTGCAATCATTTGAAGTTTACCGCTCCTTTGGGGTAAAATTCTCTCCCGCCATCCATATAGAACTGGCCCTTTCTATTCTTTTATCGATGGATTCACCTTACAACTCCCAATCAACCGACCCTAAGGATAATGTTCTTTTAACACAGAAAATAACAAACGTATGGATTTCCCATTTTATGGATGCCTGTAGTATAGTTTTATTGTCACAAAGAGGCCGTCTAACTTGTAGTCCGGAAAAAGAAGCACGCAATGAAATGAATACGGCTTTCTAATTAGGCATTTTACACCATGGGTTTCTTTCGGGCGAATTTGATGAAAATTTGATGGAAAGTTTGGACGAAACTCACTTTTCCATTAATGTTGACAATGATAAAACCCTTAGCTTTCGTGGAGATACTTCCGTGAAGTACGCGGATGTTGTTGCCGGCGGAGAGGCAATGACCATGGTGGTTAGGATTTCCGGGGGCCGTAGAGCAATGATAAAGGCACCAATGTTGATATTCTCTAATCCAAACAATAATTATCCAATTAGAGGTTTGGACGACTCTGTTCCGCATATTAGTTACTGTATGGGGCCCAAAGGATGAATGGACCAATCCTTGTTTCCACAATTTTTTTGAGGAAGCTAGGGCTTACCAACCGGACATCCACAATCGTATAAAATACGTGTGGGTGGACAATTGTACGTCCCACAATGTAACCCCTCGGTTGGCGGCCGTTTTAGCGGTCAAGAGAACCGTTTTAAAATACTTACCTCCTTCTACGACTCACCTTTGCCAATCTGTCGACACATTTATTATTTCAAAATTAAAGACGCATGGACGAAGCGTTGAAAGGCGAAAAAAACCGAACTAATCCAAGCAAATGCATGCCAAAATACTCCACGTAGTAATGGTCAATGGTCCGGGAAGCTTCAAAATCCTGGGAAACAATTTTTTCTTCAATTACCAGCAAATGCCGTAGATGATGTAAATGGCATGGTTGATTCTCAATATATTTCACATGTCCGAAAAGCCATGATTAGATGCGGTTTATCATTAGGTTTAGATGGCACTTGGACTATTGAGCAACTATTTCCCCACCTTTGGGAAATTATTGCAAAATATCGTCCTTACTTTGAAGGACAACAAGTTCCAAATTTTCCTATGGCAAATTAATGTATGTATTCATTTTTATATGAATTTGCAATTCTACTTTTATTTTCCTTGCATGTTTTTTTACCCCTATTTTATTAAATATATTGCATGTCTTATGATTTCAGTCTTTTTTATACAAATATTCCTTCATTTTTGCCACTTTGTTTAATTTATATCACCAAAATCTGAAAATGCCCATAACTTACTCATATTTTCTTCAAATTAAACATATGAGATGTTTATTGACATCTACAAAAAATGTAGATGTCAAAAAACATCTCATGACTATAGTTCCGATCCTTTTTGAGTGACTTATGCTCCTTTGAATATTGTTGTTTTTCATACTCTAATTGTGCACAAGTAAGAAAAAAAAACACCCATTTTTACTGCCATTCACATATAGTGTAATGTTTCACATTTAGTGTAATGTTGTGTCATTACACTAACTGTGATTCTTACATTCAGTGTAAGCGTTCGTATTTAGTGTAGACAACACTGAATGCGATGTTTAGTGTACTTCTTTCACAAATGTGCGCTACACGTCGGTATAGTACTCTTCAAGGGAAACTTGTTGTATCAGAAACCTCACTCCGACCACCCGTCAAAGTGAGGGTCGGGAGCAGGGCACCCGGCATCTATCAACGCCAGGTGAACAGTGTTCATCCATAAACCCTACACCCTACACCACTTGAATTCCTAACCGGTTTTCATCCATAAGCCTTACACACCCTACCACCGGGTGATCCCAGCACCTTCGGGTGATCGAAGTGGGTTCCCGATACAACAATCTACCCGCATCTCGCTCTTGAATCCTTGTTGTGGTGTAATCTCCCGAAACAGGAAGCGGGATTGATAGAGAATGCAGTCGCTCAGAGGAGATGTATCTACCAGGGCCTCGTGAGACGGTCGGTGCAGATTCTTATGTGGACGATGAGCCGTGGACCTGAACACTGATCTTGCATATTCCCCACAACCGGGATGCAAGGTTTGTTGAGATAAGTTTTGACTTGTTGACTCATCCTCGTCGCGAATCCTCCTTGGCACGAATTCTACCACGAGAAACTGTTCGTGTACAGTCGCTGCATTTCTTGGCGATGACAGACCTTAGTTGCATTAGACCCTGAGACCTTTGGAATTAGTACATACAGAGTGGTGCCGAGAAGGTATGAGTGCGAGACCGCTAGGACGGAAAATCTTGGAAGCAAGGGGGCTTAGAGTGTCGCCGATTCGCTGCCGCATTTGCAAAATTCCACGGGAACTCGCACTGTCCGAGAAACCAACTTCTGACATCAATAGTTCGAGAGATTTGAAAATCCCAACGAAATGATGTCTACGGGTGCGATGGTTGCAAGTGCTCGATCCGTTGTTGTAGTCTTCTGTGCAGTTGGCGAGTGTTGCTTACCGAATCATTTGTGCACTGTACGTATCTGACAGGAAACTCTCAATCTTTCGAACAACCACTTGTCTGGCTCGATACCGCCGTCTCTGGCCAACCTCCGGCACGTTTCATCGATTTCAGCAACAACAATCTCTCGGGTGCGATTCCGCCAGACCCGTATTTTCATTCCCTAGCGACGACAGCTTTTCTTGGCAATGCCTTGCTCTGTGGTTCACCTCTGAGGACTGAGTGTACGCTTTCATCGTCTTCCTCGGTCAGCAATGCCACTGCAGCAGGAGCTCAGAAGAGCTTGAGCAAGGGTGCTGTGATTGGCATAGCGGTTGGTTGTGGATGTCTTGGGTTACTCATGGCTTCTCTCGTCTTGTGCTTCTTCGTGCGCAAGCTGGCTGTGGCCAAGAAAATTTTGGCCTCGTCGAGGTCCGTGTCCAACGCCATCCGAAGGGCATGTCTGTGCTCATGGCGAGAAGCTCCAAGTGGGGCGAAGTCAGGTGAGGAGGAGGACGATGAAGGAGACTTGGTGCACCTGACGGGAGCGCTGTCCTTCACTTTGGAGGGGTTGCTGCGCGCCTCCGCGTACGTGCTGGACTATAGCGGAGTGGGGATTGTGTACAGGGCGGTGTTGGACGAAGACACCGTTGTCGCTGTCCGCAGATTGGGGTTAACAGGAGGAGAGCAGCGTCACAAAGAGTTCGAGGCGGAAGTGAAAGCCATCGCCCAGGTGCGTCATCCAAACGTCGTCTGCCTGCATTCGTATTCCTGGACGGTCGATGAGAAGCTGCTGATTTACGATTACCCTTGCAATGGCAGCTTGGAAACTACTCTCCATGGTAAGCTAGGGTTCTGTTTGTAGAAACTGAACTAAGACTACAAGCTCTAGAGCTGCGCAAGTGCGCACTGAACACAAAGACATGAAGCTGTCAATATATACAGGAGCTGTCAACGTTGACAGACACGACGAATGGGAACCATGCAGGATGGATGAACCTAGGGCTTGACACGTGGGTCAAAAGCGGAATGAATCTCAACACCCTCCCTCGCTCTTGACAAGGTCTGAGAAGAGAGTTCCAGGAGGAAGCAATGATGAGAGTTCGGAGGCAGGTGCAGGAGGTGCTTCAGCGGTGACGAGATGAGATCAAGTTCCTATCAGCAATAAGTATCAGTTGTCCTTAAGGGAAACTAGAAGGGCGTTGATGACCCATACGGGGTTTCCTGCAGGTGGAGACCATGTTGTTAGGCTATTGGTGGAAGTAGAAGTATCCCTAAGTGGATCAAGGACAGGCTCTAGGTGGCAGCAGAGACGATGCCAACCATGTCTCGGTTGATCGTGAACTTGTTGAGAGTGAGCGGCTTGGTCAAAAAATCAGCCTCCTGAGAGTGAGTCGGAGTGAATAAGACTTGTACAAAACCATTTTGGGCTGATTCCTTGATAAAATGTTGTTGGATGCCGATATGTTTGGTGCGGCTGTGCATAATTGGGTTGTCAACAAGTCGGATGCTGGATTGATTGTCGATGTAGATCGGTGTAGGTGATGTTGTGTCAACACCAATCTCTTGAAGTAAGTTACGGAAGTAAATCACATCTTTGGAAGCATCTGTTAAGACTCGGTACTCAGCCTCTGTGCTGGAGAGGCTCACAGTTGGTTGCAACTTGCTGGACCAAAAGATTGGTGCTCTTCCTAGTTTATGCAAGATGCCTGATGTTGACCGTCGGGAGTCTAAATCACGTCCCCAGTCAGCATCCGTGAAGGTGTAATATGCAGTGGTTGGTGATGATGGAAACAGTAGACCATAATTCACTATCCCCTTCAGATAGCACAAGATGCGTTTGGCTGCTTGAAAATGGGCTTGTTCAGGAGAAGCCATGTATCGAGCCACACAACTAACGGCATAACACACGTCAGGGCGAGTGTTTGTAACATATATCAGACTACCTACAAGGGAGCGGTAGAGTTCAGCATCAACTTTTGGGGTGTCCATAGTTCGTTGCAAGTGGAGACTAGGATCCATAGGAAGTAAACTAGAGTTGCAGTTTGATAGGCCAAATTTGTCCAAGAGCTTTTGTATGTAGGCAGTTTGAGTGAGGAGAATCCCATCTTTTCTCCATTGTATTTCAGCTCCCAGATACAAAGCTGCATAGCCAAGGTCTGTCATGCGAAATTCACGTTTCAGGACAGCTATCAAACTTGCAATTCGCTCATGATCGTTGCTAGTAATTAAGAGGTCATCTACGTAGAGGAGGATAAATGTGCGTTTTCCATCCTTGGTCCAGTAGTAAAGATTTGGGTCATACTTGCTTCTAGTGAGGCCTTGCGCAAGAAGCCATGAATCTATCCTAGAATACCATGCTTTGGGCGCTTGTTTCAACCCGTAAAGTGCACGTTTAATTCTACATGCTTTCAATGGGTTTCCAGCTTGTGGGAAGCCCTCTGGTATCTCCATCACTACGTCTTCACTAAGCGTGCCATTCAAGAACGCTATCACTACATCAAGTTGATGCAGCGGCCAGTTGTTCTGAGCGGCGAGGGCGAGGATGGTCCGGATAGTGGACCACCGTACAACAGGAGCGAAGATGTCCTGGTAGTCAACTCCCTCCCTCTGTTGGAACCCCCTTCCAACGACTCGGGCTTTCCGTTTAATTGTGTCTCCGCTTTGTTTGGTTTTGAACAACCATTTGGCCGTTATGGGTTAACAATGAGGTGGACGATCAATAACATCCCAGGTTTGGTTTTGTAGCACAGTCTACCTCGCTCCGAATTGCATCATGCCATGCCGGGTCGACTACTGCATCCGCATATGTGAACGGGTCTCCTGAATCTTCAACATTGAGCATCCAAAAGTCTTGGTATTGAGTTGAGGGCCTCCTGGTTCGAGTCAGATATCTGTTGGATGCTTGTGGTGCTTCAATTGCCTGATTGACATTGGCTCTTGGGCTTGTACATGGTACGACATCAGCTGGCACAGGTTCTGGTGTCGTGTCAAGCTGTAGAGGCCTGCTTCCCAAGTCACTGCTTGTTCTCTCGCGTTCACTAGAGTCAGCGTCGTGTGGAGGTGAGTTGTGCGTCCCTTCTGCCATTGAGAACATGTCGTGTGAGGAAGATGATGGTGCCGCTACTGTGTGTGGAAGGCTGTTGGCGCCGCCTTCTATTTCAACAGGAAATTGTAGTCGCCTATGTCCTTCACCGGTGCTCAACGACGTGTGGATGCTAAACCTTGGTAAGTCTTCTGGTTGTGGTTGAGTAATATGTTGTAGTCTTATCTTGTCTTCATCGAAGACAACGTCTCTTGAGATCATGACCTTGCGAGTAAGCGGGTCGTAAATTCTATAAGCTTTGCTCTCCTGATCGTAGTCTACAAAAATTCCTTTCCTTGTCTTTCCATCTAACTTTTGCCGTGTCTCGTCCGGGACGTGTACATAAGCCAGACAACCGAAAGTTTTGAGATTGGATAGGTCCAGTTGCTTACCTGTGTAGCTGGCCTCGGGGGGAATGCCATAGTTGGTCCTGGTGGGGCTTCTATTAATGAGGAAAGTTGCCATAGAGATCGCCTCTGGCCAGAGATATGTGGGCAGGTTGCAGCTTGCAGCCATACTCCGAGCTCTTTCAAGAAGCGTCTTGTTTCTTCTCTCGGCCACTCCGTTTTGTTGAGGTATTCGTGCTTGTATCAATTCTCTGCTAATGTTGTGCTTTAGACAATATGCTTGGAATTGATGAGAGAGATACTCCCCTCCACGGTCCGATCGTAAATGATGCAGAGGATTCCCTGTTTCAGCTTCAAGTTTGCCTTTGAAGCTCCGAAATCGATCAAAGGTTTCATTCTTGTGTTTTAAGAAGTATGTCCAACATTTACGAGAGAAGTCATCAGTAAAAACAAGAATGTAGCGCGAACCTCCAAGTGATGTGCATTGCAGGGGACCGATAACATCAGTGTGGATCCGATCTCCAGGAAGTTTTGATCTCGTCTCGGATTTCTTTGGAAATCGTTCGCGGTGTTGCTTGCCGGTGAGACAACAAGAGCATACTCTATAGTTGAAGTTGATCCTCGGGATGCCTTTGATGTGCTGAGACTTTGATAAGAAGCCGAGTCCAGAGTAGCTTATGTGGCCCATGCGACAATGCCAAACGGATGCCTCGTCCGAGTCTTCAGTATTGAGTGCATCTTCGGTGGTTGTCTCTTTGAAGTAGTAGAGGCCATTGGAGTTGTCTCTGTATCCAGTAGCTATCATATGACCCTCTCTAAGAATCCAGCAGTGAGTGTTGGTGAACATAACAACGTGACCAGAGTCGGTGATGGATCCAACTGACATGAGATTTCGTTTCATACTCGGGACATAGCGAACATTGTCTAACTTCATTTCACCTGCATTGGTTTGAAATGTGGAAGTCCCAGTTGCAATAATCGGATGTGACTCTCCTCCTCCTGTTTTCACATTCTGGTGATAGCTAGAGGTGCTTGGTAGATAATCAAGTTTCTCTAGATCAGATGCTATGTGCGACGTTGCACCGCTATCTACATACCAAGGATTACAGTCCGGGTAGTGAGACTTATAATACTGCTCATGATATGGATCATAATATTGTGTCTCAAAAGACTCGGCAGAGTACGCATAGTCATTACCTTCGATCTGATAGTACTGGTTGTACTGTTGTGCATCAAACAACTCAGCAGAGTTGGCATATTCTCCTCCTGCTTGTTTTGGTGGCGCTTGGCAATCACGTGCGAAGTGTCCGTTCTTCCCACAATTATAGCATGTGATATGGAGTTTGTATCCTCCTGGTGCCAGTGGGCGGGTGCCTGGTGCCAGTGGTCCAGATGGTGCATGATGTCGGTATCCAGGTGGGGTCGGTGCAGGAGGCCTCCATTGCCTTTGTGGTACTCGACCACCAGGGTTACCTCGTCCACGTATCCAACATCCTCGTCCACGTTCGCAGTGGTAATCTGAGATCGCTGCCTGTCTCGCGAAGGTTGCCGCAAGAGCTTCATTGTCGCCAAGGAACTGATCTCGATGCACTCTCCTATAGTGTTCGGTGAGCAGGTATGAAGTGAGCGTGTCAAAGGACATCTCGCTGCTCAAGCCCATGTACGTGAGTCTTTACTGTGTGCTCGTACGATCTAGGCAGACCATTCAAGACGTACTGGCACAAGTGACGATCGCCGATCTTCTCTCCAAGATTTGAGAGCCGATCGCGGAGATCTCTGGCCTTCCCGATGTGATCTTCAACTGAGCTTCCCTCACTCATCCGGAGTGTCTGCAGTTGACACATCAGAGTCAGGACTTGTGAATTGCCTGCTGAAAACAGATCTTTCAGCTTCTGCCATGACTTCGCCGGATCTGTTACTTCTGCCACAAGACCCACATGTTGAATCAGCAACTGACCAGAGAATCAAGCGACATGCTAACGCCCTCCTTTTCAAGAAAACGGCTTCTGATAGTTGTTCACCGTCGAACGTAACAGGGTACGATGCCGGTTGCATTTCTGCCTCAGTAAATGCCCAAAGACTCTCTGAACGTAAGAAGGAGCGCATCTTTAGGCTCCATATGAAGTAATTATCTACTCCTCTCAGTTTGTCATCTCCTTTCACTACTATGTTGATTTCTATCATCTCAGCTAGACTCTAGATCTGGAGGCAGTGCCTGTCCAGGATCTCCAATCTGATTTCTCTCCTTGACTACGTTCTTGCACTCTACTAACTTGACCACAAACTCCGATCTGATCTCTCCTTCACTTCTATGCAATGTGACATTAACGCTCTGATACCATGTAGAAACTGAACTAAGACTACAAGCTCTAGAGTTGCGCAAGTGCGCACTGAACACAAAGACATGAAGCTGTCAATATATACAGGAGCTGTCAATGTTGACAGACAAGACGAATGGGAACCATGCAGGATGGATGAACCTAGGGCTTGACACGTGGGTCAAGAGTGGAATGAATCTCAACACTGTTTCCATTTCAATCAGTGCCTTTGTGGTGTGGGTGGAAGCCAGAATTTCATGTCGATTGGTTTGATTTGGCGTTTGCAGGTAATAGGTCAGAGGGATGTAAGGGGCCTCTCACATGGGACGCGCGACTGGTAATTGCGCGAGGAGTAGCCCCTGGTCTCGCACACATCCATGAGTGTGACCCTCGGAAACAGTAGTTTCATGGAGACATCAAGCCCGCCAACATTCTCCTGGATGCGCTCCTGGAACCTCGAATTGCTGATTTTGGGTCACAACGATTGATCGCACTTGCGCAACCACCGCCTGTCACGGAGTTTGGAAGCACTAGAGGTGACACTGGAACCAGAACATCTCCAACTTCGGTTACCCTTCTTGGTCAGCATCTTCTCCTCGAGCTAATTAATGCAAAACCTCAGATTGTCTTGCACAAATTAATGCGTCCTTCATTATTTCCCTGAGTTGGAGTGCAAGGCAGGTGTTTACATTAGCTTCCACTGGCATGATTTGCAGAATTCGAGAGGAGGTCGGATAGTCCAAGAGGAGTACCGATGGTGGCGCCATTTCTGATGGGAGTGTACCAAGCCCCAGAAGCAATAAATGCAAAGAAACCCACCCAGAAGAGCGACGTGTACTCGTTCGGTGTGGTGTTGCTGGAACTTATCACAGGCCGGTCCCCTTTCAAGCAGCTGGCTGGTGGAGATCTAGACCTTGTGTCGTGGATGCGGATGGCTCTGCAGGAGAAGAAAGCTCTCTCTGAAATATTCGATCCATTCTTGCTGGAAGTAGCCGACATCCAACAGAGCGAGATGATTAAGACTTTGCAGGTAATTTGCTAGTTCTGCATCCCATTCCTCTATGTGGTAGATTTTAACACACATTCTGTGCTGTATTACTCACGTGGTCAGTGTCTGCAAAGATTGATGCTAATCGCCGGTTAGATCACAGGTATCGCTGGCGTGCATAGCAGTTAACCCTGAGTGTCGGCCGAAGACGAAGCAAGTTGCGGAATTCTCAGAACCCCAACCAAGTAATTCATGACATGATCATCTTGAGAATTCTTCCTTCTAGCTGCTGAGCTCGTAGAGAACCTGTTAATTAGCGTGATGAACGTGGTTGTAAAGAAACTAATGGCTCCAAATAGAAGCCAAGTTAGGTGGATTAGCCATGGGCTGGCTGCAGGCAATCTCATCAGAATTTACCTCGTGTGCAATCTCCCCGTGATTATCCCCGAATCGCGTTGTCAGCCGAAGAAAGCATTACACTCAGGTGATGAGCATCTTGAATGTACATGGCATTCCTGCCCATGCTCACTTTACATTGTCTTTGATGATATCTTAGAGGTGCAAGGGTCTTGATGTTTCAACCGAGAGAGCAATTCTGTTTACTTATAATGAAGTATCCGTCAAAGAAGCGTAGATTAACTTGCTGGACTGGAGCCTTACCTTCACATGAAGACGACATAGTGATGCTGGCGAATGCAACATCACTGCTACAGAATTGGATAGCTCAAGAGTTTATTTCACCTGATCTAATACCCCTTTCTTGTTAGTGAGACCTCAATGGCACATCCATTTTCTATCTAGTCCGTGCTGGGTTGGATACCTGGATCAATAGAGTAGAGCTCCAACTCTTCAAGGATCGATCATCCATTCACACCAAATTAATGGCCCTTTGACATGCAAAATCAACTCATCTTTCGCCACCATTTTCGTCACAGGTTCTACAGGAAAGTACTTATCAGTCACACTGAACGATTCATTCCACATAGTGAGTGACAAAGCAAGTGATCACCAGGCAAAGACGAGCAGATCTTGGTTGAAAGGATTAGCGACGACATCCAATGCCAAAGTAGGACGGTTATGCGGTAATACCGTGCACAGTGCACCACTGTGTCGGTAAGGTGTAATCTCACTGCCAAGGGAGGGTGGAAGATTATGTTACAAATACAAGACTTTGACATTCTAGTCACAAGAAAAAGAAAAGAAATTTGAATTATGAAGACTTGCATGGTATAGAAAAACATGTGCTACAATCACAAAGACCGGGTGGCGGTGTTAAAGTTCTACGCCGAAGACAACTTGCACAAAAGAAGCGTACTAGGATGAAATTTCCAAGGTTGTGTCGAGAAGGATGTCCAAATTGTGAAGGACTCAATATATTCTTTGATGGGAGAGCAATCGTTGAGTGTCACAATTGCCAATGTGTGATTGCAAAAAGTAGTGATAGTGTTGCTTGAGAAGAAGAAGGATGTGAAGGTGAACAAGATTTGGAGTTGTTTTTCAAAGATTTGAATATTTATTAGCAATATAGCACCAAGATTATAGGTTCATATGGAGGTTTTATATAATAGGCATATTATATACAACTTTGTTTATTTATTATATATAATAAAGGTTTATATAATGGTAGTTTTTACTACCATGATATTATAGGTATTGAATGTGCATCATTCATTATTGAATGTATATTTATTTTGGTAGGTTCAATATTTATGTATACTATGTAAAATTGAATTACATCTTCTATGTAGAAAAAAATAAATTGTGGTGTATGTCCATGTTTGATAGTTGAAAATTGTACAAAGATGGTATGGATTTTTAAAGCTTATTCTTCCGATATGACTTATATGATTATCCAAACATAGTGTGACTTATGTGACTAGTTCCTAGTTTGAAGGTTAGTGACATTAGTCACATTGATAACATAATGTTTGCAAATCCACTACTTATTTATGCACTTAAAATCCACTCTAAGTGCAAAGGTTTCCAAATTAATTTTTAATTTAAAAGATATTGGAGATATTTATGAATTCATGATATTTAGTTAAAAAGTAGGTTAATGAACCAAAAAGTTTTGCACTGAAATATATGCTCGAATGAAGTTGATGCAAAAATGGGGTTTTATGTATGTGCTCTAAGCCTAAATATAGTTGAAAAGAAAGAAGATCATAAAGTTTGTAATTTGGTGACATTAAATATAGTGTATAAAACTATATGTTGGAAAAAAATATCAAAGTATGTAACATGTGGAGTTTTGGTCCTTGTAGTGTGAAAGCCCAAGAGGCCGAGTAGAGAGGCCATGGCCAAAACATTTGGCAAACCCCAAGTCAATCTTAGTTTCTTAAGGGTCTCTCACCTTCTTTAACCCCTAAAGGACCACGACCTAATTCGCTCTAAAACCAGTCCAAAGCTGCCATTGTCAAAAAGAGACATGAAGATCACATTTTAAAGTGGATTTTGGATTTTCAATCGTAAGATCTTAAAAACGACTTCCATATAAACATGCCATCAAATTTTGGTTGCAATCCACCGCACGGATTGATAGATTTTAGTGTTTAAAGTCAAAACAATGGTTCATTTTCATCCCTGCGTTGAGTAGATCAGCTGACTTTGACTTCATTTTGTATCAAATTTTTGCATTGTACAAGGTCTAACTCTTTTACCATTGTCTTAAGCATGATGTTATTTCCCAACACACCAAATTTTAGAGGTAAAAAAGGGGTGTAGCATATTCAAAACAAGTGTGCAAGGAGTGGAGGTTCAAAAATTGCCATTTCACGTTTTATTTTTTTGTGAACTACGTATGTATTCAAATGATAATCCAAATGGTCCTTAAGAAGGTTTTCACCATATATTGTTGTTGGAAAAAAAAAGTGAAAAATATGAAGATCTCTAGGTTTAATGTAGAAAAGATGAAGTTTTTTTCCCCTGTTGCCCGACAATGTGTGAAAATGTTTGACTTGGAATAAAATGCCTTGTTACACTAAAGACAAGAATTTTTTTTGAAAATTTCTAAATAAGGAAATATTCTTTATGTGTGTGAAAAATCTCAATGTCAATAGAAACTTTTGTCAAAATTTTTGGAGGTGCCCAAAGTCCCACTTTTGGCTTTAAGTGGTACTAACTTTCAAACCACAAATCCAAAAATAAAAATAAAAATATCTCCACGAAGCTCTTATTAGATCCTATCTTGAAAAAAAATTCAATTAAGAAGGATTTTTTTTCGAATTGTAGGTACATGCCCAAAATCCAAAATGACCCCGGGGGGACATTTGGTCCTTATGGGGTAAATTAGAATGCCTGGAAGAGAATACATTTTTTGGAAAAAATATTTAAAACAAACAAGAAAATGGCCAAAATGCTCATTACACAAAAAATTCCAGCACAAACACTGCAATTTGACAGGACACCCCCACACTCAGACTTACAGGGTGGGGGACGAGGTGGAGGGGCCAAAACGCGGCCCCTATTTTGTTTTTGAATGACGCCCTAAATTTAGCCAAAAGGGGACTTGCAGACTAAGTTGTGGCCGTAGGCCCCATTTTTGTAAAAAAAAAAGCCAAAAAAAGCCTCTGACCCCCCCAAAATGGAAGGGCCAGAAAAATGAGCCCATGCAATTAAGAAGGGGGCCCACCTAAGGTAAGTCCGAGCGTGGGGATGTCCTATCCACGCCCAAACACTGGCACATCAAAATTTCAGGTAATAAATTTCAGGTCAAAAATTTCAGGTCAAAAATTTCAAGTCAAAAATTTCAGGAAAGTAAATTTGGGGTAACGCACCGGGCCCCACCAAGATGGACGGCAGAGATTGGATCTTGGCCATCAACGGCCAGATCCTCTACTAGCCAGTCCTCGATTTCGAGGCTGGCTAGTGACGAGGGTGCACCACTGTGTCGGTAAGGGTTTCAAGGTCCAAAATCCTCCGCTTTTAGACGCACACCCAAGGAGCTGGGACGCAGCACGATGGGGCCGATGCTGCGCGGCTGCGTGGCTGCGGGGCCGAAGGTTTAGTGGGCGCCAGCAACAGCGGCGCTGCGAGAGGCGGGCAGTGGGAAGTGGTGTAAGAGGTGCGGTTTGGTCGGCAGTTTGTCGGTAGAGGTTCTGCGTCTTTGACGGTTTAGGTTTCTTGTGGTGGAGAACGAGGAATGAGTGTTGTTGATCTTCGGGGTATGGGTATGAGCTCACTGAAGTGATTTTGTATATTTGGGAATGGGTAGAGCTAGGGAGTTGCTCGCTTTTGCGTGTGGAGCGGAGGAGTGGGAGGGAGTTCGATGGTGGGAGTGAAACAGTTGGATTTGTGGTGGAGATGACTGAGCAGCTGTGAATTCCGTAAGCGTACAAGTCTTTCCCTTTGGGATGCGATTCTTGTCTTGAGAGCGCTGGATAGTACAAACTAACCCTCGAGGTAGTAGTGATGGAGAGGACTTTGACTAGTTCCTCTCTGTCTTCTCTGAGTAGTCTGGATTCCTGCCATAGCCTGCAGGAAGTGGCGTTGGCGAATCGTACCGATTGCTTGATGTTTGTAAGTGCTCGATCTTCAGATTTTACGGGCACTTGGTTGGTGTTTTATTTCTGTGGACTGATTTATCGTGTGGGAATTGATCTGCTGCAAAGGTATTGTGCATATGGTCTTGCGCTGGAGTGGCGACGTATGATGGGATGGCGGTGGATATCATATGGTGATGGTTACTCAGTTGAAGTGGGTCGTGAGTGAAAAGCGAATAGAAGAATTGGCGATGTTGGTCACGGTAATTCGTTTCCTGAAAACCAACAAACGAGTCCCAAATGAACGTGAGATTGTAAGATTCCATACTTATTCCGTTCCGTTTAGTAAACTAGGAGCATTTGTGTTTCTAGAGCTTGAGAGTGTCACTTTGATTAAATGACGGCCTCAAGTGCAATCCAAATTCTATAATCGAGAAATTTTTTAAAGCCATATATCGAGACTTAGAGCTTGCATTCATCTCAGGATCTCGGTTTCGGTCACAATCTTTGCCATAATGGTTAGTATGGTCTACTTCACCTTGCTCATATTACAACAGAACTCTCTAACAGATAATATCTCAATTTTTAGCACATATTTTGACAAGTCAGTGTCGTTGCCAGCAAACGAGAGCCGAGTATGTGGTCAGTTCCTCGTAGACTACGCAAGGCTGCTCCCTCATTCAAGCGGAGAACCCTCAGCTTCTCATCGTCTTGTCCAAGCCATAGAGCGGCAGAAGTTTGAGCGAAGTCGGCGCCATGGGTAACGCAGTGTCTGGACTTGTGGACGACGATGGTGATCGATCTAACCTTGCGAGGATGTTGCATTCCATCGGCAAAGGAGACGATGCAGATGATGATGATGATGATGAGAGGCTAGCGATGGATTGTGGGGCATCCACGTCTGTGGGCGTTGCAAAGGATGTTCGAGGTTACGATTCCTTAACAGGCGAAGACAATGAGAGGTCAGTCCAGCTTTCCATTTGACTGAGCCATCGATTGTGTGTTCTCTACCTGTGTTGTTATGTCGACCGGACATAACAACAGATGAGGGTCCTTTTCTGTCATGGAGTAGAGCGTTGTAGTTTCTGACAGGGGTTGCATCCAGCACGCTATATAGTTTGTGCAGAAATTCGGTACATGTGTTGATAAATTGATTGTTTGATAATACCCAGTTCATCTCGTTCACAGATTGAGTTGAAACTGTCCCTGTGCTTAGCAATGTTTGCTACTAGGCGGTAGTTGCATATGAGATGACACTGGATTTTACTGGTGTTTTCCAACAACACAAACCTTCACTGCCTCAAACTGTTGAAGAATCTGTGTAGGTGGTAATTTGCCAACTTTCGGTAGGTGTTGATATCTCTGAGGAATGCTTTCATTGCATGCAGGGATAATGTTTTAGAAGCAAAACACAAAATATTCTTAAGCCATAGTGGGGCTCAGAAGAGCTTTGTGGCTGACCTCTGTGCTGATTTGATGAGACGTGACCGACATCCATTCTTTGATAAGTTGAGGGACTGCTTACCAGTAGGAAAGAAGTTTCCGCCCCTCATCTTTGATGCCATAAGACAATGCGAGGTTGGGGTTGTGGTTTTGTCGAAGGAGTTCTTCACAAAGAGTAAGTGGCCGATGTTGGAGTTGGCAGCCATGGTGGAAGAATCAGAGAAACTCGATGCGAAAATAGTAATCATTCCTGTGTTCTATGACATTTCCCGCAAGGAGTGTCTGGATCCAAATGTTCAATTGGAATGGATGAAAAAGTATTGGAGAAAATGGGAGAAAGAGGATAATAAGGGGAGAATAGATGTTAAGAAGTGGCAGAATGCTTTGGGAATTTTTGGAGCAACAACTGGATTAGAGAAGAAAAATGAAATGCTTGATGGGCAGTTGCGAGCGGAGATTGTGGAAGCTGTTTGTAAGGTGGTACGTCGAGAAACTAGGTGGGATGATCGACGTGTGGAAGGGAAGACACGCTTGTTTAAGGTGAGACAAAGTTACATGATGAATGTGCTTTGTTCAAAGTAGGTAGAGGATGTAATGTACAGCATAGAGTAGTTTGATGTTGCATTGGTGGTTGTGGATTTTGGAATTGATGATTGTTTGGAGTGCTTCCAAGTTGTGAGAGTGTTGTGTTTTATGAAATGCAGGAGATTTGTAAAAGGATTTACAAAGGCGTTAAACCTATGGATTTGAAAGGTGGGGTGCATGTGGTGGGGCTATATGGGACGGGTGGTGTTGGGAAAACCACAGCATGCAAAATACTTTGCAATGAGCTCTCTGGTGAGTACCATGATAAAGTGTGTCATGTAGAATTTGGGAGCGCAAGAGAAGCGGAGTTGCTACAAAAGGTTTTGAGGAAGCTTTCGGACTTTGACGTTGAAAAGTTTGAGAAGCTAGATGTTGAAGGGGTAAGCATTATATGAATGTTCATAATAATGATACGCAGGAGTGAGAACTATGACCTATGCATGAAAATCCTTTTACAGGAGTGATAGCTCGAGAGAGGGAGTTAGATGAAGATGTGATTTTAGTCTAGGAGGAATATTGGATTAGAGGTATTTGACAATGTGTTGACTTGTATTTCATGTTTTTTTGTTGATTTCATGCTATGAAATCATTCGATTAGAGTAAGTTTGAAGATTGTACTTGAATTCTTGTTTATGGTCTTATGATAGTTTTTAGATATGGATGAGCTATGTGATTGATGTTCGAGTTAGAGTTAGTTTGAAAGTAATTGTTTGAGAGTTTGCATTGATAGATTATTAGTTCATGATGGTAGAGTTCCATATGTAGGATGGTTGTAGGGTTTTAGCTTGTCAATATTCACTAAATTTTATTTTCAATACATAGGTCATTGTGTGCTTATGTAAAACGAATTCGACATGGTTCTATAGAATCCATGTTGAGGACGATTGTGGAGGATTTTTCAATAACAATTATGATTAGGCTTTAACTTCAATTGCAGAAAACAATGAAGAGATTGCACTTCAGATATAGTGTATACTGACTATCTCATTGATTTCTTCTGGATGTAGTGTCGTGGCCTCTTGACGCATGGCCTTTCCGGAAAAAGGGTATTTGTGGCTCTGGACAATGTGTATGACGAGTCAACAGAGCAAGCCAAATCCCTTCTCAGAGCAAAGTTTGGAGATGGAAGCGTGGTGCTAGTCACAGCTCGTTCTTGGGACGAATTGAAATGTTTGGGTGTAGTGGAGGAGAACTGTTTTGTCATGCCAAATTTGGAGGTTGAAGAGGCAAAGTCCTTGTTTTTGAATTGTGCTGATCTGAAGCAAAATGATCTGGGTTGGAAGTTTTTGGAGACGTGCTTGAAGAGATGTTACTTTTCCACGACATCAGCCCACAAGCATTACCATCCTTTGGCATTGAATGTGTTGGGCAAGGAGCTGGGAGATATAATAAGAGGTGGCAAAAATAAAAGTGCAGTGCTTCGAAGGATAGGTGATTTCAATTTGTCACGACGGAAGCAGCATCCAGTGTTTTCCATTCTGAGGAGCAGTTTTGATTCCATGCTGGAGGATGACAAGCTGTTTTTCCTAGATATTGCCCTTGATATGTGGTTCGATTGGTCAAGTGGTTTTCGTAAAACTTCCACATCATTGGAATGGATGTTCGTGGTGCATGGTAAAGACCGTGATGGAGTGGAGGATATGGTGAGTGCTTTGCATGCTTTTTGATTGTACTGGACGTGTGTGTATAGTTGTGGTAGTTGAAGATGAATAGAGTGAGAATAGGTATGATTCCGAGTGGATTTCTAAGCATGTGGATTGTGTATGTCATGCTCCTGTCTCAAGTAGATACGATGTAATTTTAGGTTATTGAATGTAGCATGGAGCATGGAGGTCGTGTGGGATGTTGATGAGGATGAGTCGTTGTGTTGGAGTGGATGCAGCTGGCAATTCTTAAACGGAGATCGCTTTTAGAATCCTTTGGTGCAGATGAGTATGGAGTATGGAAAGCGAACATGCATGACCTGTGGCGTGAGTTTGCTAAGGAGGAGATAAAAGTTGGGGAGTTCAGTGATCGACGGTGGGTTTACGAGAGTAAGAAGTCCGACAATTCTGAGGGTGAGGAGCGCATGGAAAGGGTGGATTTGAGGGAGCATCCGAAGTTGGAAGTGGTGAGAATAGATTGTCATCGGAAGGATGTCGAGGCAGTGGATATGCGAGGACTGAAGCATCTGAAGAGCATAAAAATTCAGATTTCTTATGGCGTTGTAGAGCAAGTAATAGGTCTGGGTACTCTTGAGAGGCTTACTTATCTAGTGTTGTGGAATGCGGCCTCTACTGAGTGTATTGCTGAGCTCGAGTTGTTGACAAACCTGCAGTATGTGGATTTGAGTCTTTTCCGAGGTGACAGACTACCTGACATGAGCAAGTTGACCCGCTTACAAAACCTTGATTTATATAGGGCTCGGTCCTTGCAATACATCGATGTGCAGAATCTCCCAAAGTTGACGTACCTCCGTATTGATGGCTGCAATGCTTTGCGAAGCGTGGACATTTCTGGATGCAGCTCGATGAGATCATTAATGGGTATTGAAGATAAGCTTTGTCATTTGGAGGAACTGAACATCTCATTTTGCCCCTTGATTCCATCTTTGGATGAACTAAAGATTTTGATAAACTTGCGAAAATTGAACATTAGTGGATGTAGCTTGATAGAGAGATGGGACGAGCTGGGACAATTGAAGTCGCTAGAAGTTCTGATAGCCAGGGATTGCGAGAGGCTTTTTATAGTGCCTGAATGCATGCTGCATAATGTGCGAGTGCTGGATATTGAACCTTGGAAGGTACCTTCTGGTGCAGTGAAGGAAAAATGTTTTCCACAACTTGAGTTGAAGCTCGAGGAAGCAAAGACGTTGTTTTTGAATCGTGCTAATCTGACGGAGAATGATATGAGTGACCAGTTTGTGAATAAGTGCTTGAGTAACTGTTACTTTCCCACGGGTCAAACTTTGTCATTAGACGAAATACATTACCATCCGGTGGCATTGACGGTGCTGGGTAGTGAGGTGGGAGACATGATAAGAGGTGGCGAAGATGAAAGCGCAGTGTTGTCAAGGATAAGCGATTCCAATTCGTCACGAGAGATCGAGCATCCAATGTTTTCCATTCTGAAGTGGAGTTTTGATTGGATGCGGGACGAGCAGCAGCAGTTATTCCTGGACATCGCTCTTGATATGGGGTCAGGTTGTCCAGGTCGTGGTCGTCGAACTTCCACATCTATGGAATGGCTCTGCATGGTGCATGGTAAAGACCGTGATGAATTGGAGGTCATGGTGAGTGGTGTGCGTGCTTTTCATTTGCGTTGGACGTTTATGTGTGTTAACAATAGATCCAAATGAACAGAGCATGAATGGACATGATTCTGAGTGGATTTATATGCATATTGATTGGGTATGTTATGCTCCTGTCTGAAGTGGATACGATGTAATTTGTGGTCACAGAGTGTTGCATGGAGTATGCAAGATGTGTGGGATGTAGATGACGATGAGTTGTTGTGTTGGAGTGGATGCAGCTGGAATATCTGAAGCGGAGATCGTTTCTACAATCATTTGGTGAAGATGAGAATGGAGTATGGAAACTTAGCATGCATGACTTGTGGCGTATGTTTGCTGAGGCGGAGGTGAAAGTTCGGATGGTCGATGATCGGCGGTGGGTTTTCGAGAGTGATAAATTCGACTGCCTTGATACTTCGTACGGGCATGGCTTTGACAGCGTGGATTTGAGGAAGTATTCGAAGTTGGAAGCGGTGAGGATGGATTGTATGACGACGTTTTTCAGCGCCCTGGATGTGCGAGGGCTGAAGCATCTCAAGAGCATTAAATTTGAGAATGATTACGGCGGTATATGTCAAGTGATTGGGCTCGGTACTCTTGAGAGGCTTACTTATCTAGTGTTGTGGAATGCGGGCTCTGATGACTGTATTGCCGAGCTCGGGTTGTTGACGAACCTGCAATACGTGGATTTGAGTGATTTCTTTGGTGACAGACTGCCTGACATGAGCAAGTTGACCAGCTTACAATACCTTGATTTATGTGGGGCTAGGTACTTGCAATGCATCGATGTGCAGAATCTCCCAAAGTTGACGTACCTCCGTATTGATAGCTGCAATGCTTTGCGGAGCGTGGACATCTCTGGATGCATGTCGATGAGATCATTAATCGGTATTGGAGATAAGCTGTGTCATTTGGAGGAACTGAACATATCGTTTTGCCCCTTGATTCCATCTCTGGAAGGACTAAAGTTTTTGATAAACTTGCGAATATTGAACATCACTAGGTGCAGCTTGATAGAGAGATGGGACGAGCTGGGACATTTGAAGTCGCTAGAAGTTTTGAAAGCCATGGATTGCAAGAGGCTTGTTACAGTCCCTGAATGCATGCTGCCAAATTTGCGAGTGCTGGATATTGAGCCTTGGAAGGTACCTTCTGGTGCAGTGAAGGAAATGTGTTTTCCAATGCTGGAGTTGGAGTTTGAAGAAGCAAAGGCGTTGTTTTTGAATTTTGCAGATCTGACGGAGAATGATATGGGTGACCAGTTTGTGAATAAGTGCTTGAGTAGCCGTTACTTTTCCACGGGTCAATCTTTGTCATCAGACGAAATGAATTATCATCCACTGGCATTGAAGGTGTTGGGCATTGCGGTGGGAGACATGATAAGAGGTGGCGAAGGTGAAAGCGCAGTGTTGTCAAGGATAAGCGATTCCAATTCGTCACGAGAGATCGAGCATCCAATGTTTTCCATTCTGAAGTGGAGTTTTGATTGGATGCGGGACGAGCAGCAGCAGTTATTCCTGGACATCGCTCTTGATATGGGGTCAGGTTGTCCAGGTCGTGGTCGTCGAACTTCCACATCTATGGAATGGCTCTGCATGGTGCATGGTAAAGACCGTGATGAATTGGAGGTCATGGTGAGTGGTGTGCGTGCTTTTCATTTGCGTTGGACGTTTATGTGTGTTAACAATAGATCCAAATGAACAGAGCATGAATGGACATGATTCTGAGTGGATTTATATGCATATTGATTGGGTATGTTATGCTCCTGTCTGAAGTGGATACGATGTAATTTGTGGTCACAGAGTGTTGCATGGAGTATGCAAGATGTGTGGGATGTAGATGACGATGAGTTGTTGTGTTGGAGTGGATGCAGCTGGAATATCTGAAGCAAAGATCGCTTCTACAATCATTTGGTGAAGATGAGAATGGAGTATGGAAATTTAGCACGCATGACTTGTGGCGTAAGTTTGCTGAGGCGGAGATGAAACTTCGGAAGGTCGGTGATCGGCGGTGGGTTTTCGAGAGTGATAAATTCGACTGCCTTGATACTTCGTACGGGTATGGCTTTGAAAGCGTGGATTTGAGGAAGTATTCGAAGTTGGAAGCGGTGAGGATGGATTGTTCATTGCGGACGGTGGATGTGCGAGGACTGAAGCATCTCATGAGCATTAAATGTGAGAACGATTGTGGCTATATATGGGAAGTGATTGGGCTCGGTACTCTTGAGAGGCTTACTTATCTAGTGTTGTGGAATGCGGGCTCTGATGACTGTATTGCCGAGCTCGGGTTGTTGACGAACCTGCAATACGTGGATTTGAGTGATTTCTTTGGTGACAGACTGCCTGACATGAGCAAGTTGACCAGCTTACAATACCTTGATTTATGTGGGGCTAGGTACTTGCAATGCATCGATGTGCAGAATCTCCCAAAGTTGACGTACCTCCGTATTGATAGCTGCAATGCTTTGCGGAGCGTGGACATCTCTGGATGCATGTCGATGAGATCATTAATCGGTATCGGAGATAAGCTGTGTCATTTGGAGGAACTGAACATATCGTTTTGCCCCTTGATTCCATCTCTGGAAGGACTAAAGTTTTTGATAAACTTGCGAATATTGAACATGAGTGGGTGCAGCTCGATAGAGAATTTGGTCGAGCTGAGTTATTTGAAAGGGGTGGAGGAGCTGAGAGGCAGGGATTGCGAGAGGCTTGTTATACTGCCTGAATGCAGTCTACCAAATTTGCGGGTGCTGGATATTGAGTCTCAGAAAGTACCCACTTGCTTTAGGATACCTTGAACACTCGTTGGTGGTCAAGGGGTTCTGGAAGGTGCTGAACCAAGATGGAATGAAGACTCGCTTTCATCTGAATTTGGATTCGCACCAGATTATCTTCCATACTAGTTTAGATTAAGCTTATTTCCTTGGTCAGGAATCAAATACCTGTAGAGCACAGGTCCAGGTCTAGCTGCATTTTGTATTCTGCATCGTTGTGTTGTACCTTCACGGCTTGAGACAAATGAGCTTTGAGCAACAATGACAATTCTTTTGCTGACGTTTATTTTATGGAATCGATTTTAACTGGGAGCCACGATTTTGGATATTTTAATGTTCGTCTGATCTGTGCGAAGTGAGTGGGTTGGGTACTCGAGTGAGGCGTGAGGTTTGCGGGTGGTAAAGGTGCGAGTGCTGGATATTGAGCTTCTGAAGATACCCGTGGGGGGGACTATGTGTTGTGCTTATACTTTTACTACTCTCGTAAACAAATATACACACGTCTTGAATAGAAGGCTGTCTTGCTGATGTGGTGGGAACTTGGATTGTTGAGATAGCGAGGCAAAAGGTTCTAGAAGTGGGGAGCAAGCTGGACATGAAGTCGGGGCGGTGTACCCGTTCAGGGCACCTTGGCCAGGATGTGGTTGATGTGGTAGCCTGTTGCGAGCATTAGTATTTAACCCTTTAACGCCCACGAAGCCCGAAATGGGACGCTCAAGGTAGAATAGATGGGGCCAGTTTGGATAGGGTTGCGTTGAATAGTTTCGGCAGTATCTTGTTGGAGATGTAGAAAGGGAGTACTGTGGCTGTTTGCGTGGTTTGTTCGAGGTGAGGCGGATCTGTGGAAGCCTTTGTGAGTGGTTGTTGCGTGATTGGTTTGGGGGTTTCTGTATTCTGCAGTGAATTACTTCAGTCTCATTCTCGAACTGCCATTTCTCATAATGATCTTTGATGATCGACCACCAAAGAGACTGACGAGTTCATCAATCCATACCTCTGAGGTACCATGCACAAGCTCACTGAGAACGCAAACTGGTGCGGCAGATGCACGTTGTGGTTGTCCAGAGCCACCGTCCGAGCTGTGAGATGCTTCCCTTCGCCCGGATTCTGGTGCTTCCCTGCGACATTCTGCTTCGCTAGCCGAGGCGAGCGCAGCCCGTCCTTCCAGTCGGCCAGTATCTGTGCGGCGCCGCGCCCTCCCACGGACGACGAGCGCGGGAGATCCACTGGCGGCGGGCGAGGCGCAGAAGCGCTGCTGATATCACGCTGCAGCCTGTCGCCGCGTCCGTGATCCACCGAGGATGACCGCAGCAAATTGTAGCCATGGCCATGGCTCCCGTCCAAGGACTGGCGCGGCTTATGCTGGTCGAACGAAGCGCGCACGACGTCGCGGATGTCGGAGCCACCGGTTGTGGTGGAATTGACGACGCGCGATGGCACCACCACGCTCAGCAGCTTCTTCTTCGGCTGCTGCTCGTTGCGATCGACGTCATGGTAGAACGTCGGCGCGGCCTCGTCCTCCGAGAACAACAGCGATTTCGCACTGCTCTCCGTCGTCGCCGCCTTGAACGATGCCTTGGTTAGGAATATCTCGCTGCTGTCCAAGTACGCCCGGTGGTGCTGCTCCTTGTCGCCACTCTTCGCCATCCTCGATCACGTTCCTTACCATCCAATACGGATTGCTGCTGCGGTGGTCATGGCGCGGCGTCTCGCATGCTGAGGTCGGCTGCGACTGCCCTGTAATATTCGCTGCTTGTTGTAAAGATTCCAAGAGGATCTCCATCACATGCATCAAAGCAGGTTCCCCAGGACTACCTACAGACACAAAGCTTTTCAACCTTTAGTAAAATGCATTTATTAAACAGGTATTCAGCACGAAAGACTGAGATTTACCAGAGCCAGCTGCTCGACCTACAAGCCTGATGATACTCGCAAGAGCTTTGGAGACTCTTTGAGCATTCTGTCACAGCCAAGGTGGCATGCACGGCAGCAGCTTTACAGGTACAACCTCATCCAGGTTTTGATGTTTTTGCTTCTTGGACGTTTCTGGAGGATCATCCTCTGTGCCCGTTTTGAGATCAGATATCATCAAGAGGGGTGAAGATTTTGATGCCGTGCTTAACACATTTAGGTCCATTGGTCCGGCAAATGACGAGGAAAAGCTTAAACATTGCAACATGACGTTGGCAAATTTTTGACAATCTTCCTGTGCTATGCTTTTTGTCTTTTCACCTTCATTTCAGGTTGAGCTTGCATATTTAGGGGTTTTTAGATTTTTGGGATTTCAGGGTTTGTTGTTTTTAGTAGAGATTCAGATCTCATGAGCTCTGATTTATGTGCTACTGCAGATATGAGTCATATTTGTGGGAGCAAGAGCGACTGTATTATCAAAGCTGTGCTATGCTTTTTGGCTCCCTGATCCAGCTGAAACGTCTTCATACCGACGTTCCACAAAAATCCTTATCCACAGCGGAGACAAGCACACTCAACATGTCTGCAACAGTCCCGCGTTTCACTTACCTTCCTATCAGGTACTGCTTTTTGGTTTTATCTTTTATACTATCTTTGGCTTCTTTTTTGTCTGGATTTGGAAGAGTACATTTCAGATAATAAACATAACCAGTTGTTGCCTACATCACAATCAACTTGCATACTTCAAGTGATGCATTTTTCATGCTCTTTAATATCTCCATATGACATGTGAAGTCATTGGAAAAAATCTCTAAGTTTAAAACCTCATCATTTATTTTAGGTGTAACGCTTGGGGGTTCCTCAAGTGCCCAAATAACTGTGCCGAGACTCTTTCTAATAATATTTCGTCGCGCTTGAACTGCAGTGCCCCTTTGTTCTCAGTTACAAAAGCATCTCCACTCAGGTCTCGACGAACCCCGTCACAAGAGGAGAACGATGCGGCTTGGAGGGCATCATTGCACAGTGACGAATGGAAGTATGCCCGAATTGAAGGTCAACAAGAGGGAGTCTTTCATGGGACCTTTTTTGGGTCTTCTGCAGAAGGCTTTGGAAGTCTCATATTTTTGGCTAAATGTTGAACATAGCAACCCACGAGCAGGCAATGGCCCATTCATTTGGCGCAGGTTTGTGGATGTTCATTTTTAATTTTGATTTTAATTTGTGCAACATCATATGTTGATTTCTTTGGTGGTGTTTTTTAAATTTTGCGGAGTATAAGCCTGATTTGTGTATTAGAATATATTGCATGTTTCCCGTAGTGGGGAGTGCTTCCCAACATCATGATTGAGCAATTCATGCTTATGTTAGTTCATGCTCATGGACATTCTTCATACTAGTATTCATGTTCATGCTAGTTTGTCCATTCTTCATACTAATGTTCATTTAAGTTCATGCTCATAGACATTCTTCTGACTAATGTTCATGTTAGTTCATGCTCATATTCATGGACTATTCTTCATTATATTCATGCTAGATCATGCTTATGGACAGTTCATCATCATGTTCATGTTAGTTTCTTCCTTCTTCGTGCTAGTGTTTAGTTCATGTTGATGTCATCATGTCCATGTTAGTTTCTCCCTTCTTCGTGCTAGTGTTATGTTAGTTCATGTTGATGTCAGTTCATCATGTGGATGACTACTTGTTTATGGCTCAAAGGTGGATGGATGTATCCTAGAAAGAATCTATTTGAGCTCCAATCAAGGACAATGAGGGCTAAAGATAAAGTGCCTGGACAATACTTTGTAGAATCTTCACTAGATTGTATACAATCCTGTATTTCCAGACCTTGGTTTTGTATTATTGGATTTTTTTTTTGGTGGAGATAATTATCTATGCACGTGATCTATGTATCCACTTTATACTAAAAATTATGTTAAATGTGTATATGAACTGTTGATGTTTGTTTGAGTCACTCAATGTACGAAAATATTGTATATCGACTTAAAAAATGCATTGCAAATTCAAATAATGTCTTTTTGGAAATGTTGAAATTTGTGTTGGTTGCTCATGAGTGCCTCCTAAGTTGAACCGATTGACAAAAAAACTCCAAAATTTATCTGATATGTTGGGGGTGATCAAAATTGCCTGCTCTTGAATTAGAAAAGTTTCACCTGTAAAATATGATTTGTATACATACTATAATAATCCGAATGCACCGTTGGATGATTCTAAGAATCTACAAGGTTGTAGTTTATCCGGTTGACTTTTATTTTGTACGGTTACTTTATGTAAATTCATTCACATTTCATCTACAGAGACATCCATCCAAGAAAATCACTGAATTTTTGCTTTTCTCCAGAAACAGTCCTGGGCGTTAAAGGGTTAAGCATTGGATTGCATCCATGTAGATTAATGCCTTCTCTCTGGATGGGCTCTGAAGGTGTAATCTGGTTGTCTAGTGTCGGAGTCGTTCACTATTGCGGGGTAACTCTCGGTGTAGTGTTTCAAAGTTTCAAGGATATTGGTCGGTACGATTTTTAGCATTTTAACCCCTAAAAGCGCAGGCATTTTTCCTCATGAAACACTCCAAAATTGCCATCATCAGCAAGTGGCAACGAAATCTAACATTAAAGTCAAATTTTAGACTTTTAACCATACAATCTTAAAATAGACACGTATATGAACTTACAGTACAAATTTGGTTGCAATCCACCAGACGGATGTGAAGATTATAGCGTTTGAAGTGCAAAGAAAAGTATATTTCCCCCCTTGCCCGGCAAGGTCAGCCTACTTTGACTAGGTATATCTTCTAGTTTTTACATTGAAATGTGATCAAATCTTTTACCAATATGACTTATATGTTGTTAGCTATTTGTGTGCAAAATTTGAGGTCAATTTAAGGGGTAATAGATGTAGAAATATACACTTTAGTCAAAGGGGGTACAAAATGTTGACAATTACAACTTAAGTGATATGAAATTCTTTGTATCATACAAGTTGTTGCATTTGAGAATCCCAATGGTGGAAACTTTCAATTTACTTTCCCACTAATTATAGAAAAAGAAACGACTAGAAATAGTAAAATCCATAATATTCATGAATATATGAAATAAATAAAGCATTATGGAAAGGGGAATGCTTGGAATTGGGTGGCCAATTTGTCCCGTTGTTGACCGCCCTCGTAGCTGGACGACAAAAAAAAAAAAAAAAAATTTTTTTTTTTTTTTGGGCAGGCCCGCTTCTGGCGTGGGATGTTGGCAGGCCAGCTAACGGCTGATTGTTTGCTGTTTTTTTTAAAATTATTTCAGCAACTACTTTAATAATTTTCAATGCTTTTCCTTCTTGGACTTCGTGCATAGAAGTCTGGATTCCTTTCCTCGCCCTTTTTGTCCCAAAATTCAGCCCCTTTATTCTCCTCAAATTGCATTGGTTGACATGGCTGCCCCTATAGTCCAGAGTCCCCATTTTGACCTTTGAAGGCTAATAACTTTTGAACCAAAAGTCCAAAATCATATTTGAAAAATTCCCCATATAGATTTCATCAAGGACAATGTAGTGTAAAATTTTCATACGAATCGGCGTATTTTTTCCACTCAAAGGTACATGCCCAAAATCCCAAACGTACGTGGTACGTACACTTGGGCTTTTAGGGGTTAAATTTCAATTGTCAACTTTGAGATCACCAATGATTGTCGAGTCATCGAGTTAGTATCTATTTGTATAATTATAAATTATTGGAGATCCCTAAGACCAACCTGCACCATTTTGTTATTAATAGTATCTATTTGTATAATTATAAATTACAAGGTCAAATGTATAATTATAAGAACAATGATATAGTGAAAATATATTTCTATTGAAAAAAAGTAAATAGAAGATAAAAACAAGTTAATTACAAACAATATAAGTAAAAGTATGAATTTTTAAGTTACTAACTGAATAAATGTGCTTTTATTAGATTAAAGGCACCAAAAAGCACCACAAAAAACAATAGAAAGCGGGTGAAAAAGGCAAAAATGGAGTAATCATGGATTGAAGAAAGAGAAAAGATCAACAACGAAAGAAGTGAAATTAGAATTGTGGAACGGACAAGAGAACCATTTTTATTTATTGGAGACATTTTGGACAAATGAATTATCAACAACGACATAAAATCATAATTAAGGCTCCACAAAACTACCGTGAGCATTATGGATAAGGACTCAAAGGATATTGTTTTGTTGTGAAATTCACCCCATTTCAATCGATGGTTGAAAAGGAGTATGATGAATTTCAAAACATTGCAACAAGCCTATTCAAAAGGACAACTATCATTGCCCCAATAAAAGGTAGATATATTAATTTACATTCATTTTTAATATTAATATTATTCCAATTATTAAATCCAAATTTATATTACAGTTCATAGAGAATGGTGCATTGCAAGCATGTTATTGAGATATGGATGCATTGGATGGGAGAAGGGCTATGACAAGGGATATAGTTATGGTGTGTATGTATCAAGAAAAGAGAATGAATCCTTCTAATATAATTTTGTTTCTACAAACTCTTGTAGGTATTTACCAACAACGATTTTGTGTGTCTGCACCGAAATGTTTTGAGCACACAATGCAAGAATCAATGAGTGCTGGTATTGCAAGTCTGGATCAATTAGAATCTTGTAACCTTAATCAAGTTGGAAAGACTTTTGTTGGTATGATGTCAAATAATTTCCGCCATTGTATTCATGTTGGTAACAATTATCAAACATATAAACTCTGCTAGCTCTTGTGCACTAGGACCCCTACAGTTTTGGAGAGTTGACATGCCCCATGGCTTATGTGGACTAGTAACCTAGCAATCAACACCTCCCATTTCCTCACCAATCACAGAACTAATTCTCACCTCATTAGTCTCATCCACGTTGTGCATCCTAGTAGTGGTTGAATTTAGGCTGTGGAAGACATGGAAAAAGCCTGCAGAGGCAACATAATACGAAGAACCATGTAAAAATTGCATTGTACAACATTCCACATGTGTGGCCCTTGCTTCTGTCCAATGCATTGCATGTAATACAACCTTGAATACTATAGCACATTGTCGTACCACGGATTTTCAAAAAAAAATAGTTAGTTAAGTAGGAGGGTTAAAATTGAGCAAAATAGTTGAGTCCAAGATTTTATACTAAGCAAGTAAGTAGTCTTCAGTTAGATTGGGTTAAATAAAATAAGGGAGTACTTTAAAAACCCTTAAGAGGAATAAGTAAGGGCTTAGTACCGAGCCAAGGCCCCAATCCTAGGATCCGACCGAGTAGGATGAACTCGGATACCACCGGGTATGAGCTCGGATACTGCCGAGCATTAGCTCGTATGCAAACGGGAAGGAGCTTGGGACTTTACCCACCGGGAACTAGGAACCGACTATGCAACAAGAGGTGAGGTACCCGAAGGCTGAGCTCCGAAGACCCCACTCAGTGACAGCCCAGAAGGCAAAACGTAAGGTACCAAAGTCTTAGCTTGGAAGATCCCGGGCGGCGACGGCCCGGAAAGCCAGGATAAGGTGCTCGGAGCTCCACCTGAAGGCCAACCCATAAAAGCGAGAGCAATGGACCGCAAGTCAGCTCGGACGGCGAGGTCAAGGTAGGCACCCCAAGATCCAACTCGCTGCCGCAAGCTCGGACCTGCTCAGGAAGGAAGTAGCTTACACCCACTCGAATGAAGGAAGGACCACCTGCTCGGGTAGAAAGGAGGAGCGGCCTGTCCGGGAAAGGGAGCGACTTCGAGTCGGGAAGAAGCAGCGAGGTGAAGGAGCGACCCCAAGCCGAGATCCAACAAGCCTGCTCGGAAGGAGCAGCTCGGACCTGCTCGGAGAGAGAGCCACCGGTACAAAGGAGGGACCATCTGCTCGGACGGAGAGGAGGAGCAACCTGTCCGGGAAAGGAAGCGACTCCGAGCTGGGGAGGAAGTAGCTCGGACGAAGGAGGAACAGCCTGCTCAGGGCAGAGCCACTTGTTTGGACAAAAGAAGAACCGCTTGCTTAGAGAGAAAGAGCCACCTGCTCGAACAGAGACGAGGAATCGCTTGCTCGGACGGAGAGGAGGAATTGCTTGCTCGGACGGTGAGGAGGAATCCCTTACTCGGACGAAGAGGAGGAGCGGTCTGTCCGGGAAAGGAAGCGACTCCAAGCCGGGAAGAAGCAGCGATGTGAGGGAGCAACCCCAAGCCAAGATCCAGGAAGCATGGTCAAAAGGAGCAGCTTGGACTTGCTCGGAGAGGGAGCCACCGGTTCGGAGAGGGAACCACCTGCTTGGACGGGAGAATGACCAGCCTGCTCGGACGAGAGAAGGTGCAATCTGCCCGGAGGAAGGAGGAAGCCGGCTTTAACAAGGAGGGGTGATCTCCGCAGCTAAACACACAACCGGAGCAAGGAAGGGACGAGGGAGACAAGCCTCCACCTCGAGATGACTTCAAACCAGACTTCCTCCATAACAAAGGATATCTCACCACTCCTTCCCAAAGACCCTTTGGAACTCACCGAACTCAAAGATGATCTTTTGACGATGGATTGCCTCCCTCTCCTTGATTTTTGTTGGGGTTTTTGTGTAGATTCCACCGTGCAGGAGCTCCGGCAAGGTCTGTTACCGGAACCAAAAGGAGATAGCATCCGGGCTTGTCCGGATCGGTGGACCGTGGGAAGATGGCATGAGGTGTATGGCTTTCCATGGCAAGGGGCGGGCTGGACAAATCTGAAGAAGGAGGAGTATGTTAAGGGACGGTTTAGCATCAAGGACGCCAAGAATGGCTATACATTGCAAGATTGCCTGGACCCCCGAGCCAAACGGGTCTTCTCATTTCTTGTACGATTCTTACACCCTGAGAAACCCACCCGAGTCACGGTCACACTTGCTAACACCTTGTATGGTTCCTACCTTGGGGAGAGGACGGTGAATTGGGCCATTATTGTGAAGGATGTGGTGTTCTGGTTGATGAAGGGTGTCAACGCACCAAGCGCTCATCCATCTGTCCCTTTTAGATTCACTTCTATCACCACTTTAAGGAGACTACCCCGGAGGAGGCCATGGCATACGAAACTCACCTCATGATGAAGAATTTTGAGGGGACGGAGTCGGAGCCTGAGCTAGGATCAAAAGGAAGGAGCTGCTCATCACAGTACGAGGAGGAAGCGCTACCACCTCCCAAGCGCCAGAGGCAGAGACACGGAGGAGCACCTTCCACCCGGACCCGAGCTGCAGTCCGTACCGCAGCCACCGGACCAGCTCAACTTGGAGGTATGACTTACCGGGCCTGAGGGTTGCTAAAGGCTCTTCGGGTGTATGTGGACGATGTGGATAGGACTCTAGGGCAGGTGAGTAGCTTGGTAGGCAATCCCCCTTGTGATGGACTCGTGGCCGCGGTCAATGAGAAGATTGGAGGAGCTGCGGACCTCCGGATCATGGAGCAAAAGGTCAACTGGCTCACTTTGGATATGATGAAGATGAAGAGCCGGGCATTGGAGGCGGACAAGAGTTGCAAGGAAGCTCTTCTCCAAGCAATGCCTCGGCGTTGGCGTTACAGCAGGTGGAGGAGGCATTGCACTACCTGGCGGGTGCGGTGATGAAGGCCAAGATGTTTGATGCCAAGTTGGAGAGGGATGGCTACATTTCAAGCAAGAGAGTGATTGCCTTGAAGATGGAGCAGACCGTCAAGGTGGAGGTGGCTAATGCTAACATGAGGATGTTGGTAGGCAACCTCACCCACATCTTACCCAAGGTTGGAGAGGATTCCGACAACTCGGGCAAGGATACATGTTCTAGCTCAGAAGTGGACTCGGAGGGGCACGGCTTAGAGGACCAAGACCTTCCGTTGGAGAAGGACCTGGTTGTTCTTGATAGCCCAAACCTTCCATGACGGGCTCCTCCTTTGAGAGTTGCTGCTTGTCTTTCCCCTTCGGAGATCACCACGCAGGTGCATAGCGGTTGGAAGGAGAGGACGGGTTACACGAGGGAGCCTTCACCCAAGACCTTTCTCCACCCACTTCCACTTGGAGACGCCGCTCACGCCACCCCGACTGTGGCCCCTCTACAGAGTATGTCTTATTTTGGGAAGACCACGAGTGAGAGCTCCGCTTACTTGCGCCTTCCAGTGCAGACTGAGGACAAGTCCGAACACTCATTGGCACAGGGGATCTTCATTGGGACTCCAAGCCAGGTATTGGCCTCTCCGGTCTGGCCCGAGCTTCACCCGAGCGCTACTTCCGTACTACTCACTCCGGGCGGCCTAGATGCCTCCTTGACTTCAAGGGAGACCCGACTTATGAAAAGAAATCTAATAGATGTGGATTGAAATATCCAGTGAGCATAGAAAATAGAACTCTAAGAATGACGGTAGCTCTTTGAAATCGCTTACTTTGAAGGCAACCATTGCTCCATCCGTTGTCCTTGTGCCTTCCTGGAAATCCAAATAGACACACCTTCTTTCACCATGCTCCTAGACATCTTAAGACAATCTTGTTATCAATAATCACACCACATGATCCTTTGGATATAAGAGTTGAAAGTCCATTGATATGCATTACAACAGAGGGAAAATTATGAAATTGATTTGACAATATCATGAAACCTCATACCATAGTTTCTTCCAAATGTAATCTATGTTTATGTTTATGTAATATATGTTTTTGATAACCTTTTTGATAACAAGTCCTCTACTTGAGTGTGATCGGAATCTTGACTTTAAAAGAGACCCATTCAACATATAAAGCATTTCAATATAGAACGTGTCATTTGGCTCCATCTGTCCATGGGCTTCAAGGAATATGACTAGTAATGTACATGGACCAACCGATGATGAGAATGAGGAAGTTGCTTGTCTTACTAATAAACTAAATTGGACAGCCCAACTAAAACAAGGTGTAAATATCTATAACGCTATGATGGTTGGCAATATATACTACTTGTTCATTAGTTTCTGCAAGATTCTTCATGCTTTCTATCTCAATCATGTAAAACAACGCAGATGGTTAAGTTTAACCAAACCTATTGCACCAAGAACAAAAATCTCCACGTGTCACTTGATAATTTCACTTGCATTATGAGCCATCAAAGGGCTACAACATACAACATTAAACTAGTGCTACGTTTCAAAATTGCACTTTTCAACTCACCAACAATAATAATTCATAATAAATTTAGAGGTGAGAAGATGAGAGTTTTGCTTAAGCTCTCCCCCCCCTCCCTCTGTCCCTTACAAAATTCCACTCTCAAACTTTTAAATTCCAAATCTACATGTTCATAACAAATTCTACAACTCAAAGTTTGGAGGTTAAAAGCGGATTACGCTTGACTCCAAACCCCTCCCCCTTTCCCTTTTCAAAATTCTACTTCTAAACTCTTTCTCTCCAATCCTATGAGTTCATAATTTAGAATCTAATTCAAAATACAATATTTCAAGGTTTAAAGGACTATACTTAGGTTTAATCTCCAACCCTCAAAATTGCGCTCTCTTTGTGAAGCTTCAAAAAGTTTACACTAATTGGTTCCATAGTAGATTCTATATGTTTGAAATTTGTAATATGTTTGATAGTGCTTAAGTTCAATTAAAGTTGTTATACATAGATTGACATTCAAGTTACAAATCAATACTAAAGTGATATATCCTACAGTGGTACATAAACCTTGTTGAAAAGCTTGTAAATTAGATAAATCAACTTGCACAAGAAGACATATGATCTTACAAATCCTAAACTTGCTTATTAGAATATTCAGAAACCTAAACTTGCTTTTCAAGCCTAGGCATATTTTACACACCCTACAAATGATTTCATCCCTAGAGATATTCTAGAAAAGCTAAGATTGCCGAACAGGAATGGGTGTGGCTATAGTCTAGACGCCATTCTAAATGATATCTGTGAAGTCCCTCGGTCAAAACTATTGCTCCAAAAGTAGAATTCACTTTTGCTTCATTGCCTTTTTGCTTCCAACGCCCTTTTTGCTTCAATTTGCCTTTTTGCTTCAATTTGCCTCTATTTATTACGTTTCTATTCCTCTTTTAACTGCGTGAGTCACAACCTTGTTGCTTAATGGTCTTGGATGTGTATTTCGCACATGTAGTATTTAGTGTTTGCGACAAGTACTACAACCCTACTCAATGCACTTCACATATTCACTTGCTCTTCCTTCTTCGCGCCTCATATTGACGTCGCCTGCTAGCCACTCCGCATCGATGTAGTCTGTTGTTCTTGCGGTGCAAGGTGCTCACGCGGCGAGTCTCCTGAAGTTGTATTTTGGCGTGAATGTCTGTAGACGGAGTGCAGAACTTGCTCAACACAACGTACGAGGTGGTCGGAGGTAGATTATGGTACGTGAGAAAGCAATGGTGACGTACTAAAATGTTGACGAATGTCGTGGTAAATGTACACTATTTTGGGGGCCCTAAGACATTGCTAATGAAGAGCGGGGATGAGCACTTGTTCTGGAGCTATCCCAAGCCATACAGCTTCATTTTAGGTTTTGAGGTTAAAAGCTTGATTCAATACTTTTAACTTTTAAATTTCCATTGATCCAATCAAAAATACGTCCAGAAATATTAACACCATTGAAATTCAACATGCTATGTCCATACTACATTTAGTTTCCCTTATAAGAGCACGGCTGGTTGTGTATGTTATATGCACTGGCTGCTATAACGAGAGGCTGTTATAATGAGAGGGGTGGATAATTTGATGATGAATGTTTTAATGAGGTATATAATAGCCAATGGCTTTTATAGCGAGAGAAGATTTGTTCTACCTCTTATAACAAGATTACTCTTATATCAGATGCTCTTATAAAGGGAGCTGACTATACTACATAAACATAAAATTGAAAACAACCAAGTTACAAGACATACATACAAGACACGCCATAAAGTTATCTCTACCTCACTCCACACACTTTCTCACCCTAACCCACCAAATACTTCCTATTGCTTTCATTTCCTCCCCTTCTTCTCTTTCCTCCCCCGGGCCCCCTCCCTTCGCCTATTGCTTTTTTTTGTTACGGCTGGTGTGTTGTGGATTTTGATTATTGGTACATAATGTCTATCCTCGAGAGGGGAAAGTAGTTCCATACTATACGTTATGTGTACAAAGGGCATGGTCTTATTGGTGGAACGAACAGAAAATTTATTCACGCCGACCCCTTTAGGAACCGACATTCTTCTTCTGATATTTTTCTAGCAACATTAATGTACACACTAATTAGTCACACTTAGATCTCTTATAACATACATTTGGAAATTGTGCACTCAATTGACAGAGTCATACATATATGCAACAACAATAAGAAGTTGTTGCTTCATGTACTAAATGATACATGAGCATGCTACTTATGTGTGTATGCATTAAGCTACGTTGGTTATTTTTCAATGTAAGCATTTTGTGAGTTCAAATCCTTATGCTAGCATGGTGTCTACGACCATACAAGTTCCTAATATTCTTTTTTTTTAAATATCCTTTTATTTTGTTTCTATTTATGTTAGATTGTCCCTGGCAGGAGTTTTGTGGAGTTGTTTATTTAATTATTTGATGTCTTTTGGATTTGTGGTTTTAAATTTAGTTCCACTGAAAGTAAAAATAGGGAATTTGACAAGCTAAAAATATCTTTCTAGAAGTTTCTACTGACAAGCTAAGAATATCTCGCTAAAAGTATTTCATATAGATGAAGAATCGTGCCTTCTTTGAAGATGTCTAATTTTTTTTGTCTTTAGTATAGAATAGCATATTAACTCTAGTCAAACATTTTCACATTTTCAAGCAAGGTACATAAAATCTCTTCTTTTCCTCAGAAAACTTAGAGACCATCATAACTTATTAAAAAACAATCATACTACAACACATTGTGGTACAAATCGTTTCATTGACCGTTCAAATTAACAATTTGAAACATATTTAGTTTGCAAAAAAATGAAACTTGAAATTGCAATTCTTGAACCTCCACTCCTTGCATAAATGTTTTGAATATGCTAGACCCTTTCATTACTTTTAAGAATTGATGTACATAGAACTAATATCATGGTAAACATAATGATAATGAATTGAGACCTTGTGTAGTGCAAAAACATGACACCAAGCAAAGTCAAAGTCTGCTAATCCACTCAACATGGGGGAAGAAAATGAACTCTTTGTCCTACCTCAAACACTATAATCTTCCAATCCTTGTAGTCATAATTGATGAAATATTTTGAGTAGGTTATGTAGTATGTCTTCATTTAAATCCTATGCTTAAAAATACATAGTAAGTGTAGCAGAAATTACCTTTTGTAGTTTTGACAAAAAGAGCTTTATCAATAACTAGTATATTGACCCGTTGTCCCCCAAAGTGAGATGTTTGTCCCCCGAGGCTTCAACTAAATCATAACATAACCATTAACCCCTAAAAGCCCAAGTGTCACAAAATGGCATTTTGAAAGTTTGGTCACGTTCCTATGGTGTTCATGTGAAACAAATGTCCTTGGGAATTTTACCAAAGGTGGGAACTCTATAGATCTTCCTAGGGGTATAATACTTTTGGAAGTAGGTTCATTAAAAAATGTTAAACCAACTTTAAATGTGTTTGGGGAGACCAGCCAACTCCCAAAACTTTTGCTAGAAGTTACTATTGAGGTTAAGAATTTTCAAACGTGTAGATAATATATTCATCTTATAGATCACCAAAAAAAATCTTCTCTTTCTAGTATTAAAAAACATTTAAACTTGAAGTCAAAACAATTCACACATTTTGGGCAAGGGGGGAAAATAACTTCATCCTTTCTACATAAAACCTAGAGATCTTCATATTACTCATTTTTATGTTCTTGGAAAGAGTATGTGGTGAAAGCCTTCTTCTTGACCGTTTGGATCATCAATGTAAAACATATAAAACTCACAAAAAAATAAAACACGAATTGGTATTTTTTGAACATCTACTCCTTGCACAATTTTTTTGAATATGCTACACTCTCTTCCTACCTCTCAAAATTGGTGTATAAGGAACTAACATCATGCCAAACACAATGGTGTAAGATTTAGACCTTGTGTATTGCAAAAATCCAATATCGAGTGAAGTCAAAGTTTGTTTGATCCACTTGATGCAGGGAAGAAAATGATCCATTTTCTAAACTTCAAACACTATATCCTTTCAATTTGTGCGATCAAAGTTTATTAGATTTTGTGAGCATGTTACTTAGTGAAGCTTAATTGAGATCTTGCGATGAAAATCAAAACATTCAATTTTTTGTTTACTTCTTTTTTCATTGCACTAGAGTCCTACAGTTTTGTAGTGTTTTCGGTGTGAAAGTGTAACAGTACCTGTGAAACTGTCGTGGTCGGATTTCTAGAAATATGGACTTACGGTTCAAAAGGTACAATTTTTAGTGACATGTACATATAGTGCAACAGTTAAATCTATGGCCTAGGAAAATTAGTGTAGCAAATTTTTTGTTAATTCTAAATTCAGTAGGAATTCCAAATTTTGTCCATTCAAAAAAAAAAAAAAAACCTCTAGGGAAGGTAATGGAAATCTTTGCATGTACCATACAGATGACTTGTGTTAATTTTAAGAATGCCTTCTTTTCTTTTCTTCATTACTCTATTGGATCACCGTCAATGGCTATGACAATGCAAAATTCATATGTCTTGTAACTTTCATTTTGTCTTCAGGTAAACCGCACACTTAAAGATATGTCTTATGGCCACTCCACAAAGAAGTATAGGTGATGATTGTGAAAGCATGTGAACCCCAAAAGGACCAATTGTCCCATGGGATACAATTTGTACCTAAAATTAGAAAAATCCTTTATTATTGAATTGTTATAATTACTATATTGCGTCTAATGAGAGCTCCGTGAAGGTATTTTAGTTATTATTTTTGGATTTGTGGGTTGAGAGTTAGTACCACTCAAAGTAAAAAATGGGGACTTTCGGCAACTCCAAATTTAATGCTAGAAGTTTCCATCGACATTGAGATTTTTCATATACATAGAGAATTTTACCTTCTTTTAAGATGTCAAAAAAAAATTCTTTTCTTCTGTGGAAATAAACATTTTCATACATTTGGGCAAGGGAGAATGAAACTTCATCTTTTCTTTTTAAAACCTAGAGATCTTCATATTTTTCACTTTTCACTTTTTAACAACAATATGCGGTGAAAACCTTCGTATTGACCGTTTGGATTATCATTCCAAAACATCTTGAGTTCAAAAATATTATAAAACGTGAAATGGCATTTTTTGAACCTCCACTCTTTGCACACTTGTTTTGAATATGATACACCCCTTCTCTGCCTCTAAAACTTGATGTATAGGAAAATAACATAATGCTTAAGACAATTGTAAAAGAATTAGACCTTGTATAGTGCAAAAATCTGATATGTAGTGAAGTCAAAGTGTGTTGATCCATCCAATGTAGGGAAGAAAATGAACCATATTTTAGACTTCAAACACTATGATCTACCAATCCGTGAAGTGGAGTGCAACCAAAACAATATGGCATGTTTACATATAATTATATGTTAAGATTTAAGGTTGAAAATCCAGAATATCACTCTAAAATGTGATTACCATGCCCCTTTTTGTCAACCGCGGTTTTGGACTAGCTTTTATGCTTTGAAATCGGCCGTGGTCTCTTAGGAGTTAATGGAAAACTTCTCACGTGCATGCAAGTTTTTGGAGTGCGAGTAACTCCAAAAAACTTTTGCTACGACACTCTCTTTCACATGAATTGTTTTAATACAAGCAAGTAATATTATTTTCTTTCATATTTTCAAAAAAAATTGTTCGTCTTGGTGCAGTTAAAAAGATTTGAACCCATGTCGAACATTTTCACACATAGTCACACATTTTTGGACATGGTACGAGAGAAATTTCTTGTTTTCCACATAAAGAATAAAAAGTGATTTGTCAATGTTTGAACCTCCACTCCTTGCACAATTTTAAAAAATATGCTATACCCCATTTCTACCTCTAAATATTGGTGGACAAGGAGGTAACATCATGCTTGGCATGACCTTGAGTAGACCAAAATTTTGACACCAAATGAAGTCAAGGTCTGTTGATCCACTTCACGCACGGAAGAAAATGAATTATTTTTTCTACTTCAAACACAATAATCTCTCAATTCGTACGGGCAAAGTTGATGAAATTTTGTAAGAATCCAAATTAATATGTCTTAATTAAGATCCTACGATTAAAACTAGAGATTAACGTTTTTATTTCCTTGCTTACTCATTGCAAATAGAATCAACAATTGTGAAGTGCGTATGGTGTACAATCGACAAGGAAATTTAGAGGTAAATTGTCTAATGCAAAGAAATATTCATTTCTTCAATGATCTTTTAAGTTCCTATGTTGTAAGAACCAAAAATATTATAATAAGCCATTTGAAGTAATAAAATCCCCAAAAAAAAAATTCTACAAAAGCCATTTGAAGTAATAAAATCCCAAAAAAATTCTCCGTTTCTCAGACTGAACATATGTGACCCGTTCAGCATTTTGGCATGGTCTCCGGATGCAGCTTCTAATTGACCCTTGCGGTGTTTTTTTTGTATTCAGAGTGACCCCTCAGGAATAGGACATCCGAAGGAACTGGTACACGAGATGTTTGATCGAGGACGGGCCATGGCTCAGGAAGGTCTGGGGCTGAGTATGTATCAGAAATTTGATAAGTTAATGAAGAGAATAATCAGTATATTAGGGGAACAGGTAAGAGATCCTTTTTAAGAGACTCATGTTTATTCATGTCAACTCAGCTTGTAACTCTACATGAGACAATCTTCCCAAGCTGTTTACCGTTTGATTGTTATACTCTGGGCATCAGTGCGGTACTTGTCGTCATCGTTGCAGCTAGCGAGCCCAGTAGCCTGTGCTTATCAGTGCGGCGCATCGGGAAGGGGGTCGATCAGTGGAGCGTTCGTCTGCAATCATGACGGGCATGCAGAGCCTGCTGGAGAAGGCTTGGCAGGCGAAGGCGAAGAAGCAATTGGCGTTGGAGATGGAGAAGCGGGGGGTGGAGCACACCAACGTCGTCGACATCATGAATGGACTCGGGCGCCCCACAAGGGGCCCAGGAAGCATTACCGCATGCGAAAGTTGCGACATTCGCATGTGAGAAATGTGTGGAAGCCGCATCTCTTCCATGGGGTGATGCCTTCTGGGCCCATCTGTAGAAAGTGCCAAGTACTTAACGTCTGGATCTAGAGGAGCAGCGCAAGTGCGCTCTCTGATACGGCTTGGCCGAAAGCAGTGAATATATACATAAGTCTGTCAATGTTGACACAGAGGAATGAATGTACAGTTGTACATGGATGAGAAACAATCTGCATGGACGAATGACGAGGGTCGAGAGCACAGAAGTTCCAACACCCTCCCTTGCTCTTGACATATTAGAATCAGGCGAGGTCATAAAGTGAGAGAACCGACGTTACATCTTCGGGGATCAGCATCGATGGAGAGAGCAGTTGGAAGACTCCTCAGCGTCAAGAATATTCACGTGATGGGACGACAGGAAGAGAGCAGTCATGATGAGAGCATAGGAGTACCCCTGCACTTTGCCTGTTGATGAGGAATTTACTGATATTCAACGGCTTTGTAAGGAAGTCCGCTTGTTGTGACGCTGTTGGTGTGAAGGTAACCTGGACCTGTCTGGCTTTTGCCGTTTCACGAATAAAGTGTTGTTGGATTCCTATGTGCTTAGTTCGTGAGTGCAAAACTGGGTTGTCAACCAGTTTGATAGATGATTGATTGTCTGTCAATATAGGTGTAGGTTGATGAATGCTGACACCAATTTCTTCAAGAAGCTTGCGGAAGTAAAGAATATCTTTTGATGCATCTGTTAACACGCGGTATTCAGCTTCGGTACTTGAAAGAGATACAGTTGGCTGAAGCTTGCTGGTCCAGAAGATAGAGGCATCTCCGAATTTGTGAAGAATGCCGGACGTGGATCTTCGTGAGTCAAGATTACGTCCCCAATCCGCATCCGTATAAGTGTGAAGGGTTTCTGTATTGAGGGATGGGAAAAAGAGCCCATAATCTGATGTACCTTGAAGGTAGCGAAGAATGCGTTTTGCAGCTTGGAAGTGCGGTATCTGCAGTTCATCCATGTAGCGTGCAACAACACTGACCGCGTAGCATACATCTGGTCTCGTATTTGTTAGGTATATCAAACTCCCAACAAGTGAATGGTATAGTTCGGGGTTAACAGTGTCCGCACCCATGTCCTTTTACAAGGTGAGGTTGGGATCCATCGGGAGCTGGCTTGAGTTGCAGGAGGTGAGACCATATTTAACCAGCAGCTTGTGTATGTAGTTGGTTTGAGTGAGAAAAATGCCGCATCTACACCTGCGTATTTCAACTCCTAAATAAATATTGGCATCTCCAAGGTCCGTCATCTCAAATTCACGTTTAAGCGCGGCTTTGAGGCACGCTATTCGTTCAAAGTCGTCGCCCGTAATGAATAAGTCATCGACGTAAAGAAGTATAAATGTGCGCTTGCCGTCTTTTGTGGAGTGGTATAGGTTCGGATCATATTGGCTGCGCGTCAGGCCTTGGGAGACAAGCCAAGTATCAATGCGAGAGTACCATGCCTTTGGTGCTTGCTTTAAACCATATAGTGCTCGCTTGACATGGCAAGCTTTAAGGGGGTTTCCAGCGCATGGAAAACCTTCTGGGATCTCCATCACAACATCCTCGTTCAAGGTGCCATTGAGAAAAGCTGTGCACACATCAAGGTGATGCAAAGGTCAATTATTCTTTGCAGCTAGAGCGACAATGGTTCTAATGGTTGACCAACGTACCACCGGGGCAAAGATGTCTTGATAATCAACTCCCTCGCGTTGTTGAAACCCCCGTGCAACAATCCTTGCTTTCAACTTTGTTTGATCTCCATTCTTCTTGATCTTGAAAAGCCATTTTGCTGTAATGGGTTTTTTATCAATTGGCCTATCTATCACATCCCAGGTTTTGTTTCTGAGAATAGAGTTGATTTCACTTTGGATGGCAGCTTGCCAACCGGGGTGTAACATGGCTTGTTGATAGCTAGTTGGCTCTTCATTTTCTAGTGTTGCAAATGTCCAGAAATTCTGCAGCCTGCTCGATGGATGTCTTGTACGCTTCGGGTAGCGGGATCCAGGTGCTGGTTGCTGGTGGGGGATGTCCACCACTTGTTGTGTGCAAGGCGAGCTTTGAGCAGAGGCCTGGTCATGTTCCAGTGCCGAACTTGTTGAGGTCCTGCTTTGGGTCTCAACTAGAGATACTCTGGATAGTTCCGGGTTCGGGGATCGCCGGGTATTGCCTCCTTGTAGAGGCTGTATTTGATCACGTACAATTGGCGCGATAGGGAGTGCTGACGTGGTCGGGGAAGCGTCACTACTTGGAGGCTCACGGCAATCATGTTCAACTAGCGTTGATCCCGAGGCTAATGTGGTTGTGGTGGCTCCTCGTGCAGCTTGCTCACTGTTGGAGTTGGTTTGTCTATTCATAACGTTGCAGCTTTGAAGTGGGAAAGTAGGAAGGTCATGGGTTGGTTGCGATGCCACGGTTGGAGCTGCAGTGGGTGGATCACTGTTACTTAAGGAGATATTTGTGACAAATCGAGGTAGTTTGTCATACTGCAGCTGTATCAGGTGGTGAAATCCGACCTTGCTTTCGTCAAATACAACGTCACGTGAAATGATGACTTTCCGACGTAGTGGATCATATATGCGATACGCTTTAGACTCCATGTCATAGCCCACAAATATTCCTTTTGTGGTCTTGGTGTCCAGCTTCTTACGGTCCTTATCAGGCACATGAACTACGCTACGCAGCCAAATATTTTTAGGTTGCTAAGATCAAGTGACTTACCAGTGAAGCTGACCTCTGGAGGGATGCCAAAATTGCTCCTTGTTGGGCTCCGGTTGATGAGGAAGTTTGCCATCGATACCGCTTCCGTCCATAAATATACAGGTAATTGGCTTTCTGCAGCAATGCTTCTCGCACGCTCCATGAGAGTTCGATTCCGTCGCTCTGCCACTCCATTCTGTTGAGGTGTTTGCGCTTGAGTTAATTCTCTATGTATACCATATCTCGCGCAATATTGTTGGAATTGATATGACATATACTCTCCTCCGCGATCAGATCATAATACTCTTATTGAGTTGCCTATCTCAACTTCGAGCTTCTGTTTGAATGTGCGAAATCTATCAAAGGTCTCACTCTTGTATTTGAGGAAGAATGTCCAACTTTTGCGTGAGAAGTCATCAGTGAAGACTAGTATAAAGCGTGATCCACTCAATGAAGGTTGCTGCAAAGGTCCAATAACATCTATGTGTATACGTTCTCCTGGACGTGAGCTGCATGTTTATGACTTCTTTGGAAACCTTTCTCTATGTTGTTTGCCGGCAAGACAACATGCACATACTCGGTAATTAACGTCTATAGTAGGCATTCTTGCTACATGTTGAGATTTAGAGAGGAAGCTCAAACCTGAATAGCTTATATGTCCAAGACGACGATGCCAAAGGTCTGCAATATTGGTGTCGTCTACAGTCAAGGCTTCTTCTTTAACTTCTTGAAAATAATACAATCCATTCGATACGTCTCTGTTGCCAGTGGCAATCACTTGGTGGTTCTTGAGTATCCAGCAATGCACACTATCGAATATAACAATATGACCAAAATCAGCAATGGATCCAACAGATAGAAGATTTTTCTTCATACTCGAGACGTAGCGAACGTTATCCAGCTTTATTTCCCCTGTGTTGGTGTGAAGAGTGGAAGTGCCGGTTCCCTCAACGATGTGAGTTTCACCTCCTCCCGTTTTAACAACATGATGATAACCAGAGGAGTTTGGCGGGTTATCAAGCTTAGAGACATTTGATGCTACATGTGCAGTGGCACCACTATCAACATACCATGGATTGTTGCCTATCTGATGATACAGATCGTAATAATAATTTGGATCATAGTAATATTCATCAAACATTTCTGCAGAGTTTGCATACTCAGTACCTTCATTCTGGTTGTGTGGCGCTTCCCTACAGTTGCACGCTATGTGGCCAGGTTTTCCACAGCAATAGCATATCGGCGGCGGCCTGTGGTTTACTCCAGCGTTCGAACTTGCAGGTGCATTTGGTCGAGTGTTGCTTGCCGTTGGCTGTTGGTAGTACCCATACCCGCCTGGAGCAGTAGGCCGATACCCTCCTTGCCAGAAAGGTGGTCGGTACTCGAAAGGGCCTCTCCCTCGCATCCATCTCCCGCGTCCTCTTCCACGCTGGTTCTGTGCGTAGACTCTGCCACGTCCGTATGTTGTCGCCAGTGCTTCATCTTCCCCGTGCAACTGGTCTCGTTGACGACGTCGATTGTGTTCGGTTGCCAGCTTGGCGCTCAGCTTCGCGAATGTCAGATCGGTGTCAAGGTTTGTCAAAGTTTGCACTATGCCGTCGTAGGAGCGTGGTAGGCCATTGAGAATGATCTGATTAAGAAGCATATCGTCAAGTGTCTGCCCCATGCTAATCAGGCGGTTGCGCAGTTCTCTCGCCTTCTTGATGTACTCGATAATGGATCCACCTTCTGCCATCTTCAATGTTGAGATCTCTCCCATCAATGATAAGATCTGGGCCTTGTCTCCCGATGAAAACTGCTCCTTTACTACTGCACAGATCTTTGCCGGATCTGTGTGTTCTGCAATAGTGTCCACAAGATCATTAGCTATAGATAATAAAATCAGTCTACATGCTAAAAATTTCCTTCTCAGAAACTGTGCTTCTGTCAACTCCTCCTGATCAAACACAACTGGGAAGTTCATTGGATTCTTCTCTTCTTCAGTGAAGGGCCACATTCCTTCTCCTCTAAGAATGGCTCGCATCTTCAAACTCCAAATGTAATAGTTCTCGTCTCCTATCAGTTTCTCTCCCTCCCTTAATGTTGAGCTCTCTGCCATCTTGCTCTCTGATCTTGCTAGGTAGGGAACTATGCTTGACTCTCCTTTAACTGTCCTCCTTGAGGACTTCTCTCTCTCCTCCCAGATCTACAATCAACTTCGGTGGCATTGCCTACCGATTCAACTTGCCTCTCAGTGTTTGACTCAGATCTAGTTGGACACTACCTTCTCTCTACTCTCTCAAGGATCCACTCTAGCTAGTCTAAACCATCAGCTCTGATACCATGTAGAAAGTGCTAAGTACTTAACGTCTGGATCTAGAGGAGCAGCGCAAGTGCGCTCTCTGATAAGGCTTGGCCGAAAGCAGTGAATATATACATAAGTCTGTCAATGTTGACACAGAGGAATGAATGTACAATTGTACATGGATGAGAAACAATCTGCATGGACGAATGACGAGGGTCGAGAGCACAGAAGTTCCAACACCATCTTCATCGTCTTCATGATCTCGGGTCTGCTGTCGCGGAGGATGCGTAGACCGGTGTTGACGTATGTCCATATTCCCAAGCAGAGGCCGCTTCCGCCTCCATTTGCTCCAGCAGGATTGAGCAAGGATCCGCTCATGATGATTCCTGAAATGTGGACCTATTGTAATATGTTTCGCTTGTACATATGAAACCAGCTGAACAAGCTGTAGGAAATATGTATATATGCAGCAATACATGTAAAACGAGCTGAACAAGCCCTTGGAGATGTGTATACATGTAGAACCACATATGAAACCAGCTGAACAAGCTGCCATTTTATCATTCCATTTGGGGTGGCACATAATGGGTGGCACACTTGGTATGAGTCTTTGAGTTTCGAAATTAGGAATGGTGGAGGTACTCTTTGTGCACAGAATGGAGCTCCAAGAAACTAGATGAGATAGATTGGGCCTTTTCTCGGAAGAATGTTGTTGCATTTTCAATTTGCGTCAGTTGATTGAAGTAGTTAAGGTTCAATGTATTCACATTTAAAATTCCTTGAGCTGAAACATCAGGAGCTAGCAGAAACATCTCGATTGCATCGTAGCAAATGTGAACACGAATTAATCAAAGTTGGTCTTATCCTCGCATTCCAATCAAAGAACCACATCCACTAAAACTTAATTTTTGATCTATTGATTATACATGCATGATATAGAGCGTAGTGACATACAAGCTCACTGGCCTATTATTAAAGAGCAGCACTCTTTAACCTCACTACTGATCAGCACCAGCGTGCAATATTATGAAAGCTGCACTAACTCAACGAACAAAAGAGCTGCCAATCCACTTACATCATTAAATCCCAATCCAATCAGCTAGCAACCGCATATATACAAGTCTCCATGACTGCCTGCCCACAATATGGGTAGAATCTAATGCAGTACTACAATTAATGCCTCACCGACTCCCACACGCCTTAATCTCTTGCATGGTCATTGAGAGTGTAAAAGTTTGACCAGAACTACCTAATATCTAATATCTATGTGGCCAGGATTCAGAGTTCAAGTCAGTTGCCTTACAGTACTCTAGAATCACAATTGCACATACAGGTGACGGTTTCTGGGCTCTTGCAGGGAGAGGCACATTCTAGTTCACATCAACATAGACGAACAGACAGAAATGGACATTCAGCTTCCAAAGCAGCCCCATCGCTGAAAACGAACAGTGAATACCAAAGTCTACGTGGCAATATTATTCAGATCGTGGTTAAGGAAGAGTTAACTGAGCTTTAAGCTTGGGAAAGCTTGAGGCACGTACTTTAACATGTGTAGATATAACCTCTTCATTATAAAGGAGCCTTCCAGAGCTTCCACAAGCGCCGGTCTTCAGGGGCTCACTAAAGCCCAGCTCCGTGTTCTCCACGCCAGACTCGTGTTTACTCATGTTAACTCAGCTTGTAACTCTACAAATATATAAGTAAAGCTCATTACATAAAAAGTACAACTCTGATTGTACAAGTGTTCTTTATGGCTGATTCATTCATCGTTGATTGGAATGTATGAAGCAAATTGCAATTGATCTGTCAATCCGAATGATTTGACTGGGGCGAAATAATAATTACATCTGCCTTGAAGGTTCTGAAAGCTAAGCCTTCAGTGTGAGTCATCGAAGTGATCCGCACCTTGTTCCACATCGTCCATTTTGAGGTTGCCATTCTGGGCCATGAAAATGCGGTAGATGAAAATGCGGTAAATGCCCGGAGCAAGCTGGGCCAACCCGCCGTCGTTGCTCGGGGTCCAAACACGCCCTCTCGGATCAGGTCTTGCAAAAGGAACATCTTCTCGTGTACCTGCAATGAGTTTTAGGAAGTAGCCAAGTGTGATACTTAGAATCTTTACTTAGAGACAGAAAAAGCTGACAGACCCGTTGCTGTCTGTAGAATATATAGATATTTTTTGGGTTAACATATGGGTTAGAAATTAGAAAATTGGGAAATATGTTCACCAGTTTTGTGGTTAAGTTGGTAAAATAGGAATTTTCATGCGAAAGTTGGTTAAGCGGTTAGATAGGAAGTGACTGTTGGGATTTGACTATTAGAATCTTGACTTTTGGTAGGATAAAGAGCTTGAGAAAGATGAATTCAGGGCCAGACTGAGATACTGTGTGCTGCAAAACTGCCTCAGGAGCAAAAATGTCAATGTTCGAAGGAAAATGTCAACCACATTTATGACCAGAATGTGGCGCCACCACATCCACGTGATTGGTATCCCAAGTGTCCTACAAAACCTCAAAGCATGTTGGAAAGATATTGACAAGTGGCAAAGATAGGGAAGTTGAAATGTAGCTCGTTTAATGAAGCAATTTTGCAGCCGCCTGTCTGTGTTCTATATCTTGGACCACAACTCAAGAGTTTTCAGTGAATTTGTGGTCGTAGTAAGTGCCATTAGTGAGGAACAACCCTTGTGTATCTTCACCACCTTTCAGCTAGATTTGCATCATGAGACGCCCTTGCCGGTACCGATTGTCTCTTGAGATACAAAATGATATTATATCATTGCTCGAAAAGGGATGGAGCTCACAGGCACTAGCCAGACACATTGGAGTTAGTCCTGCTTCTGTCCTAAGGATTCGAAAGAGTCGCTTACCGAACTTAAAATTATTGGTTAGAGGTGGACCTAGTAAGATTTCAGTGTCTATAAAGAGAGCATGTGTCTAAGCAGTTATGAGAGGGGGGCATGAAACTACTGCGGCTGCCGCTAGAGTTGTAAGGCGAGACTTTGGATGTGAGATTAGCGTGGATACTGTGCGAAGGGTGCTTAAGTCCGCAGGTTTACAAGCTCGAACGAAGCAAAAGAAACCATTGCTGAGACGAAAAAATATCACAGCTCGCTTAGAATTTGCTAGAGCTCATGAACATTGGACAGTTGATGACTGGAAGAGGGTAATCTTCTCAAATGAGACGAAGATTAATCGCTTTGGCTCATATGGGCGTTCTTGGTGTTGGGCTCCAGTCACTGAAGGTCTCACAAACCGTACGGTGCAGAAAATTGTGAAACAGGACGGTGGATTGTTGATGGTTTGGGGATGTATGAGTGCAAGAGGTCCTGGTTTGATTTGTCAAGTAGAAGGACGAATGAATCAACATGTGTATCGTGAAATTTTACGGAGAGATCTCTACGGAAGTTTCATGAATTTTGGAGTGAACCCACGAAGTGTCATCTTTCAGCATGACAATGACCCTAAACATACAGCAAAGATGATGGAGTGGTTGTTTAATCAACCTTTCACTGTTATGAAGTGGCCTGCACAATCTCCTGATCTCAATCCGATCGAACACCTCTGGGCGACACTCAAACGGCGGTTGAACCAATACACTACGGTGCCAACAGGTTTAGTGGAATTGTGGGAGCGTGTCCTTCACACATTCAATAGTATCACTTCTGATGAGTGTCATAGGCTCTATGAGAGCATGCCCCGGCGAATGAGGGCTGTTATTATAGCCGGGGCAAGTGGACATCATTTTAAGTAGATTACAGACACATTAGTGCAAAACCGCTTCACAAAGGATGAAGTCAGTTGATGCTCTGTTACATGGTTGCATTTTGTATACTTCATATGTAATCCACATGTGCTTGAGATATAAAGGTAAATTTGCTTTCTAAAGCACTTCACCACTTTTGCATTTGTTCATTGCATGTGACAGCATTGTTTGCCGAATGCAAAAGTTTTCACTCATGAGGCGGTTTTGCAGCACACAGTAGTTGTAAGCCGGGGTACGCTTGGAGCAACCTCTTTTGGTTCCTTGTGTAGGATTGTGTTAGGACGGAGTATTAATGAAATTGTGATTGAATAATTGTGAATATTGGATGTTGGAGTCAGTTTGATGAGTATAAGTTGTGCATTGTGGAGTTGGAAAATTTAGATTATTGAATGGTTATTAAGGGTTAATGGCTCAAGGAGAGGGACTAAACCAATGCCGAAGATGTATGGTCTGGTCTATGATTTTATGTGTGTTTTGGGGACATAAAGGCGCTTACCTGGGTCATGGACATAGGGAGGCCAACCGGTTTTGGGCGTTGGGAGACCGGCCGGTTATGGGCAGGGCAGGGCAACCGGATATCGGCGGGGGCCGGGATGAAGACCGGCAAGGCAGGGACGACGGAGCGCCTAGATGACGGAACAACCTGCCGTTTCTAGGCAGCCGGGAGGTTTTTTTAACAATCAGCCCTCGGCCCCTGCCCGGCTAACTCCCGCAAGGGGGCGGGAGTTAGTGCTGAGGAGCACCCAGGTGTGGAGAGAGGAAGTGGTGAGCTCGCCACAGCCACTTCTTTGCATGCGCTACCTAGTTGACAGCTTTACTGTATTTAGTTGCACATGCTAAATCTGGAAAAATAGGTGTACATCACTGGCAGTCACTAATAGGTGTATCCAGGCTGTTTTGACGTTTGCTCCATTAGCACTGATGGCTGCGACTACATCTTAAATTTTTTTACACCGTAAAAGCAAGGGCACATGCCTTTTTCAATCAATCGATTGACTCAAATCCAATTGGTCAAGTGACTCAAATCCACTCGGTCAGGTTTAATCGGTCTTATTCAATCGGTATTGTATAAAGTACTACAGTCTACCCTCTTTAAATGATACCTCGATAAGTGTTATTCCTCGATAAATGTTATGAAAAATCTCGCTCCCGAAAAATTAACACTACTAAGTGTTATGTGTTAAGTGTTAACACATTCTCCGCTCCCTCTTTTGTTAATTTCACCTCGATTAGTGTTATTTTTGAGAAAAACGACATTACACATCTAATACATCGAGGCCATATTTATTTACACACTTTTATCTATAATCCCATAACTTTTGTACTTAACTTGTTGCATTTTCTATTGAAAAATGAAGTGAATATGGTGTTTAGGGTCTCTTTGATTGAATGTCATTTAGTGTTTGAACATTGGAGGGGGTTTAGGAGAGAGTTTAGAGGTTTTTGGAAGAATTTGGAGTTGTAGTGGGGAGTTGGATTTGGAGAGTTGGAATTGGAGTTGGGACAGGGAGTTAAGAGTAGGAGTCTGGAAGGTCAGGGAGTCGGGGAGTCTGCAGTTCGGTGGGGGAGTCGGGGTCCATGGAGTGGGGGAGTCGGGGTCCAGGGGGTCGGGAGGGGAGTTGGGGTCGGGAGAGCCTATTGTTTTTTTTTGTTTTTTTGGAACAAAAACATACCAAAGTTTGAATTGTGAGTTGGGAGAGTCTGGGAGGGGAGTCGGGAAAAGGATACTGTAGGGAGGGGAGTCGGTTTAGGGTTTAGGGTGGGAAGTCGGGAGAGTGAGAGTGATAGGGAGGGGAGTTTGGAGAGGGATAGGGAGAGGGGGGCCTCAATCAAAGATGAGTTTACCGGTGTCTAGCATTGGGCGTCCGCCAAGAGTTGCCACGGTCAAGGGCCGTGAATTTACATTACATGAGCAACAAGAGATCATTTCTTATCGTGAAGAGATATTGGCTTCGGGTCACAAAATTACCAACAAAGCATTATGTGAGTGGGCGAATTTCAGGTTCAACAATATTGCTTCTGAAGTCACAATTGGTAGATTGTTGAAACGGAAGACATCAGTGACTTCTATTGGTTTGGGTGATATGGGTATGTCCAAGCGTATGAGGAAGGCACAATGTCCGGAAGTAGAGACGGTGACTTTCAATTGGTTTGTGAGAATGCAAGAGAATGGTGTTGCATTATCGGATGATCTTGTGATAGCTTCGGCAAAGAGATTCTATGCATTATTACCGAGAGATGAAAGTGAGAAGGAACTTCAGTTTTCGAATGGGTGGATATAGAAATTCAAGAGGAGATTTCAGATCAAAAGTTTTGTTTGTCATGGAGAAGATGCTTAAGCGGATACTTCGCCAGCGGTTTTGCAGCAGATGGAGCATATCAAGGCTATAGTATCTACATACAACATTAAAGATGTTTTTAATATGGATGAGACTGGTCTTTTTTACAGATTAGAGCCTAATCAAACTCTAGCTACAAAACGAGTGTCTGGGAAGAAGAAACTAAAAGAGCGCATTACGGTGGCTTTGATTGCAAATGGGGATGGAAGCATTTGTCTTCCTTCATTAGTTATAAATTAGTATTTGAAACCACGAGCATTTACTTCAAGGCATATTTTAAATCCAGAAAACTTGGGCATTACGTGGTTTGCAAATAAGAAGGATGACAACAACGATCTCTGAACAATTTATTATGGATTTTGAAAGGAAGATGGTTTTGGCAGGAAGAGAGAAGGTAATTCTCCTTGTTGATAATTTCTCTGGTCATCAATTGCCAACTGTAGCTTCACGGTTGAGGGTGACAAAGCTTTTATTTTTGCCTCCAAATACAACAAGTCGTTTCCAACCTATGGATGCAGGCATTATAGCCTCTTTTAAGGCTCATTATAGGAAATCAGTGATAGAGCATCAATTAGAATGTGTTATGGCAGAAAAAGAATTCAAAATTGATGTGTATCAAGCAGTGATTATGGTTGAAAGAGCATGGCGTTTTGGGGTTACAACTCAAACAATTAAGAATTGTTGGAGCCATACGGGTATTTTTTCCAATGTTGTAGTGAATTAGGGAGAAGAAGTTAGCCGTTTGACAGAGGTTGCTGAAGTGGCGGCCTTGCTTGAGCGATTAACATTGTTATCATCTGAGACTGAAGAAGATGATACTATGGAGGCTCAGGAGTTCATCAATTTTGAGCTCGAATTTGATTTGAATAATCCTTATCAACCCACTAATGAGGATATTTTAGACTATCTACCCTCTGCAGATCAAGATTGTGATTTAGATGAGGATACGATAGATGTTGAAGATGTGATAGGGTTAAATGATGCAGAGCGTTGCCTTGAGACTTTAAAGAATTTCTTGCAACAACGATCGGAGAATGTTCGTTCGGATGTGAAGAATTTATAAGATCTACAGAAGAAAATTTGCAATTGGCACATGAAAGAATCTCGGCAAACTACAATAGATTCTTATTTTGAATCAACGTAGTTGATTTATTATTCATATTTTTTTGTACTTTCGCTATTTAGTTTTATAAAAGTTTTGAATCTATGTTTGACGTCTTACAAATTGAATCTTTGATATTTATATGCAATTATTTTCTAAGCATTATAAAAGTTTTAAAACTATATTTGAAGTCTTAGAGAACTTGTGATTTTTAATATTTGTTACACATTCATTTTTTAAGTATTATAAATTTTTTAAATCCATGTTTGAAGTCTTAGAAATGTGTTTTTTCATTTGTATGGTTCATTCATTTTTTAAGTATTATAAGTTTGATACCTCGATAAATGTGATAAATTTATTTCTCATGGCTTATAAGTGTTATTCTCGACATGTGTTATACATTTTCTTTCCAAAATTTATAAGTGTTATTTTTTATATGTGTTATTCCTTGATAAGTGCTATGCTTTTGACCGCTCCTGAGGAGTATCATTTAAAGAGGGTAGACTGTACAATGTAGTTTAAATAAAGTTATGCGTCAATCCTGCAACTCTCTCCAGTGCGACACCTCAAAATCTTTGCTCCCAAGAGAAACACCCCAACAAGAAAGAACCTCAAAGGATTTTGCCAATTGCAAATGGATTTTTTGGTAAATTTTTGTGGGATTTTATTACTTCAAATGGCTCATTACAATATTTCTGGTTTTTACAACATAGGAACTTAAAAGATTATTGAAGAAATTAATATTTCTTTGTCATAGACAATTAACCTCTAAATTTCCATGTCAATTTTACACCAAACGCACTTTACAATTGTTGATTCTATTGCAATGAGTAAGCAAGGATATCAAAACGTTAATCTCTAGTTTTGATCGTAGGATCTTAATTAAGACATATTAATATAGATTCTCACAAATTATTCATCAACTTTGATTGTACGAGTTGAGAGGTTGTAGTGTTTGAAGTAGAAGAAATAATTCATTTTCTTCCGTGCGTGAAGTGGATCAACAGACCTTGACTTCATTTGGTGTCAAAACTTTGGTCTATGCAAGGTCTAAATTCATTATCGTCATGCCAAGCATGATGTTACCTCTTTATACACCAATATTTCGAGGTAGAGATGGGGTGTAACATATTATTAAAAATTGTGCAAGGAGTGGAGGTTCAAACATCGCCGAATCACTTTTTATTCTTCATGTGAAAAACAAGAGTGTCCTAGCAAAAGTTTGAACCTAAAAGTATATATATATATATATATATATATATATATATATAAATATGAAAGGAAATTATATTACTTGCTTGTATTGTAACAATTCATGTGAAAAAGAGTGTCCTAGCAAAAGTTTTCTAGAGATACTCGCACTCCAAAAACTTGCATGCACCCGAAAAGTTTTCCATTAACTCCTAAGAGACCACGGCCGATTTCAAAGCATAAAAACTAGTCCAAAACTACGGTTGATAAAGAGCGGCATGGAAATCACATTTTAGGGTGATATTCTGGATTTTCAACCTTAAAATATTAACATATAATTATATGTAAACATGCCATATTGTTTTGGTTGCACTCCACTTCACGGATTGGTAGATCATAGTGTTTGAAGTCTAAAATATGGTTCATTTTCTTCCCTACTTTGGATGGATCAGCACACTTTGACTTCACTACATATCAAATTTTTGCACTATACAAGGTCTAAATCTTTTACAATTGTCTTAAGCATTATGTTATTTCCCTATACACTAATTTTGTAGAGGCAAAGAAGGGGTGTATCATATTCAAAAAAAGTGTGCAAAGAGTGGAGGTTCAAAAATTGCCATTTCACGTTTCATGATATTTTTGAACTCAAAATGTTTTGGAATGATAATCCAAACGGTCAATAAGAAGATTTTCACCGCATATTGTTGTTGAAAAGTAAAAAGTGAAAATAGGAAGATCTCTAGTTTTAAAAAAAGAAAAGATGAAGTTTCATTCTCCCTTGCCCAAATGTATGAAAATGTTTGACTTGGGTTTAAAATGTTTATTTGCACAGAAGAAAAGAAATTGTTTTTTGACATCTTAAAAGAAGGTAAAATTCTCTATATGTATGAAAAATCTCAATGTCGATAGAAACTTCTAGCATTAAATTGTAAGTATAGAAGTGTAGGTGATGATTGTGATCCAATAGAGTAATGAAGAAAAGAAAAGAAGGCATTCTTTAAAATTAACAGAGTTCATCCGTCTAGTAGATGCAAAGATTTCCAAGATATATATATTTTTTTGAATGGACAAAATTTGGAACTCCTATTGAATATGTAACTTACACTTTAAATATGTAACTTTAAGTCCATATTTTCGGTGTGAAAGTATAACTTACACTTTAAATATGTAACTTACACTTTAGAAATCTGACCGTGACAGTTTCATAGGTACGGTGACACTTTCACACCAAAAACACTACAAAACTGTTGGACTCTAGTGCAATGAAAAAAGAAGCAAACAAAAAATTTAAAGTTTTGATTTTCATCGCAAGATCTCAATTAAGCTTCACTAAGTAACATGCTCACAAAAGTTTATAAACTTTGACCGCACAGATTGAAAGGTTATGGTGTTTGAAGTTTAGAAAATGGATCATTCTCTTCCTTGCATCAAGTGGATCAGAAAACTTTGACTTCACTTGGTATTGAATTTTTGCACTATACAAGGTGTCGTGCACAACCGCATCGTGCCAAGATAACATCGTGCTAATCAAGTGAGAACGCATAGTCAGAGACAACTCGAGAGTAACGGTGACATAACCACCACCATTACCTCTATAAAACAATAATACAATGCACACTTACACACTTTCAGCAATCCAGACTTGGGGAAAAGAAATAAATGACCCATGACCTCGTACACCAAGAAGTAGTAAGCGGTCTCCAAGTACCCCTTTACTAATAAACAAGTAGAAAATACTCATAAACTACATATAGTCAAGCCAATGCCATTCTTAAATAATGAACGCATAATAACAATGAAGTTCAAGAAGTGCACGCACGCACGCACTCTCTCACTCCATCACGTGGGAGACTCAACTTGAGAAAGATGAGTCTCCTCACACACCACGTGGAGGTCATTTGGACTCCAAGTCCCAAATGAGGTGTCAAAAGACACCACCAAGGCTCTAAAAGTCAAAGAACACTAATACTAACTCTAATTAACAATTAAAGCTAGCATCTAGGGTTTCCTTGGGCCATTTAACCTCCTAGTTGGTTTACAACGCGTAAACCAACCTCCACAAACCCTCCAACGCGTCGAACCTGACAGCTGTCGTGCATAACCGCATCGTGCCAAGATAACATCGTGCTAATCAGGTGAGAACGCATAGTCAGAGACAACTCGAGAGTAACGGTGACATAACCACCACCGCTACCTCTATAAAACAATAATACAATGCACACTTACACACTTTCAGCAATCCAGACTTGGGGAAAAGAAATAAATGACCCATGACCTCGTACACCAAGAAGTAGTAAGCGGTCTCCATTACCCCTTTACTCGCCCCCTTCGCCCGTGCTGAAGCCCTTTTCACACCGGCGAACCACACAGTTTACATGTAAAATGAATGATAACCGTGAATGAAAACCTCTCAAAACCATAGAACCAATGTCATCTACATGAAAAGACGCTAAAAGACTTAACAAACAAAGGGTAGGCCGGGTGCAAGTAGAGCCCCATCGTTAATCGCCTCTAACATATTTTTAATGCTAGACTTTGTCCACTCAGACCCTCAACGTGCTAAACACTCAGGACAAGACCATTGATCCACTGGTACTTCCAACAGAGGTGGAGTTAAGCATTCTAAATGCCACCCCATAGAACATAAGTCACAAATAACCATAGTGGCTGCCTTTTTGACACTACCACACAACCGACAACGTAATCCAGGAGAGATGTGAGAGAGACCAGGGTGTACTGTTCCATCAATATGTGGCAAGTGGCAAGGTGCACAATTACGTGTGTAATCCTTCCACTTCTTGCCATCACGACCCTCCAACACTAACACTCCTGAGTCCTTCACCTCACGAACTCTTAAGATTATCCTTCCTGCTGTCACATCCAAGGTGGTGGGCGCTACTTGCTGCAAATACACATAGTCTCCAGGTGTGAAACGCCGCACCTACGGTCGACAACCACCTCCCCGTATTATAGCATAGCGCAACGTATCCTGATGTTGAGCAATGGAGAGGTTCTCCAATGCCATAGGCATCACCCTTTTGAACAACTCTGCACGTTGCTCACACATTTGAGCCCATGTGTCTGGATTGTCCATGTTAGCCAACACGGTGTCAGCATCCGCTTGAATGGCCTTCGGTAAGATCGGGTGCCTTCCAAACAATAGATAGTAAGGTGAAGAAGACGCCAAGGATGCCTGTTTGCTGAACCGATAGCCCATTGCTATCCATGGTAGCTGTAAATCCCAATCCTGGTGATGTCCTTTCTTCAAGCTGTACTTCCGGAGCCCCCTCTTGATGGTTTGCACCATGCGCTCCGCCAATCCATCTGCTTCGGGGTGATCCCTTGAAGTAGTGCGATGATCAATCATCGCTTGCTCACACAAAGTCTGAAACTCACCCAAGAACTCTCTACCTTGGTTTGTGAGTACCTCTGCTGGAGCTCCAAAGCGACTTAGAACACGGTCAAGAAATGAATAAGCAGCTCCCTCACTGAACTTATCAGGTAATACCACTAACTCTATCCATTTCGAGAAATGCTCTATGATTACCAACACATACTTGTTGTGTCGAGGTGTCACTGGCAATGGACCTGCAAAATCCAAGCTCCATCTATATCCTAAGCCAATAATTGGCAAAGGTTGTAACTCAGGCATTGGAGCGTTAAAAGACGCTCGTACCCGGTCACACACCATACACCGAACCACTAAAGCTTGCACTTGGGATTGCATTCCACGCCACCAGTAATGAATCTGAAGTGGACTATAAGTCCTCCGCACTCCAAAGTGTCCAAGGTCCTCATGTGTGTCTTTAATTAGTTTCACTCTTTCTATTGGAGTTGGTACTACCTTCTTAGTACCATCTGGCCACACTCTTACAAGGTGAGTCCTCTCCTACACAAATCTCTTAGCTCGTTGTAGAACCCTATCTCTCTCCTTTTGAGACCATGAAGCCACCGTTTCTCCATCTTGCAAAAACTGCATCACATTTCTATCTTCGTGAATATCTCTGGCGCCCCCAGACTCCTCACCTCCATCCTCATCTACTGTGGCCATAGTAGCTTCCTCGATGGTGTCTCCATTCATTGCCAATATCCCCAGAAAACCCGAACAATGCCACCCTGGCAACGGGTCGGTTTCATCCTCAGTATGCCACCTAGCATATGTATCATCCTCTTGGTTTGGAATTGGATTGCGACTAAGGCCATCTGCATCCATATTAACCAAATCTGCCCTATGAACCACCTTGAAGTCATACTCCATCAACATCAAGGCCCACCGTGCCAATTTTCCTGTCAATTTATCAGACTCCATCAACCACTTCAACGGCTGATCATCTGTAACTAATAGAAATTCGTTACCATAAAGATAACACCGAAAATGAGCAATTGCCCATATCGCAGCTAAGCATTCCCCCTCATACGAGCTATACTGAGCCTCAGCATTGTTGTTGGACCGGCTGGCATACGCAATCACAAGTTCCTTACCATCATCATCCATTTGCGTCAATACTGCATTAATTCCCAACGAGCTCCAATTTGTGTGTAGCTGGTATGTCCTTCCTGCTATAGGCCTCCGAAATATTGGTGCTGATGCCAGACGGTCTTTCAATTGTTGAAAGGCCGCCTCTTGCTCATCTCCCCAGATCCAAGGTTGATCATTCCTTGTCAACATGGTTAATGGCTTGGCAATAGCACTGAAAGTTTTAACAAACTTTCTATAATAGTTACACAACCCCAGAAATGCTCTCAACCTACTAACATCTCGTGGTCTAGGAATAGACATCATTACTTCCACTTTGCTAGCTACTACACCTAATCTACTTGGATAAATCATGTGGCCTAAATACTCAATGCGATCAAAGTAGAATTAGCACTTACCGGGGTGCAACTTTAATCCATGAAGCCTCAATCTAGCAAAAACTTCCATCAAGTGTAGTCTATGTTGTTTTCGATTCCTGCTAAAGACAATGATGTCATCAATATAGCATCTCACGAAATCCAACCCCGAGAATACTCTGTCCAAGACCCTTTGAAATTCTACTGGAGCATTCTTCAATCCAAATGGTAGAAACTTCCAATGAAACAACCGGTCCTTCTCATCTCTGTCAATGCCCCAGAACGCGGTTTTCTCCTTGTCTTCCTCTCTCAATCCAATCTGGTGGTATCCATAGCATAAATCCAACGTACTAAACACCTAAGCATGGCCAATAGCCTCAAAATTCTCCTCCGGAGTTGGCATTGCATAACGGTCTGACTTAGTGAATTTATTAATTCTCCTATAGTCACCACACATCCTTTTCTCAGTCCAATTACCATAAATGTCCTTCTTGGATGGCATAACCGTTGCTGATGCATACTCACAATCTGGAGGAGCCAACTCCACCAACCCTGCAGCCATCAATTCTTCAGTGCGAGCACGAATCATCTTTCGCTCCATATCGCTATACTTGTATGGCTTTCGATAAATTGGTGCTTCGTCGGTTAAGTTAATACGCACTTCTTGCCCCTTCAACACTTTCAAATCGTGTAAACTAAAGGCAAAACAATCTAAATATTCCTTCAGGAACTGATGTTCCTCCACCTCCACTGCTCCATCCGCCGGGCCTACTATTGGTTTCCAAGTGTCCTTAGTCAACACCTCCTTCGGTTCCTTCGGAGCAGGATTTTCCACCCTTGGTTGCTATTGAATCCCCTATGAAGGAGACTCCACTCCTTCCTCCTCAATAACACTCTCAAGTCCTTCCAATTGACCCAGTTTGTCAATATCTTCCATGTGAAGAGCTGTGTGTTCTTCCAAGAAGATCTTCTCCACAACATCCTCCAAATCCATCCTCTGGTGAGCCAATCTGCTCCCTTCACTCCAGCTCTCCCCTCCATAGTGAAGATGTGTTGCCTTGGTGGTCGCAAAAATATTTGCATTATCCCACATGTTCCATGGATGAGGTGCAAAGGCCCTCTCGCCCCCAACCACCTTGTTTGTCACCCTGACAGAGGCAAGTGGTTCTCCTGCCGCCCGCAACTCATAATAACCCATGTAAGTAATCAAACTAGAAGCTAACCACTTCTGTTCTGCAACCACTAATGAAACAATCCAAGTCAAGCAATTTAAATCCATGGCCTGACCAAGTAAAAATCGTCTCTGTGATTCTGAAAACCCAGGCACATCGGTGGTGCCAGTGGGAAACCCCATGGCTCTCTCTCTCTCATCTGCATTGGGCTCTACCATCTCCTGAGACACTGAATCCCAAACAAGTCCAGGTCCATTATCTTTGAAAGCATAAGACCTTGCAAAACTAACCAACGTGGGCAAGGCCCTACGTGGTTCCCCCTTACGATTAACCACCGCTAATGGGGTCTGGTCATCGTGATACACGCGCCGTGGTGTCCTGTGAGGATCCAAAATGTCACTCACATACACATCTGGGCGTTTAATACGACCCACCGCGGATTGTAGCAACTCTGCTGGTGCCAAGTTTGTCCACCACAAGCGTGGTCTATGTGCCCTAGACCCTACTGCAGCCGCATCAATTAATATCGGCAATCCTAGAGTCTGATGGATCCTATGCATACTCTCGAGTGTCCTGGACCTTGAACTGCTCATCACGGGCACGTTCTCCATAATATAACCAGGCGGTTGCCTCTGAGAAGTCTGAAGCAATCGAAGCACTCGAATCATGTCAAAGAACCTTGAAGAACGGGAATCCTTAAACCCATTCTGATTGCCTACCATAGACATGCCTTGGCAAGGCCATCCTGCAATGACATGGTCCACATGACCCATACGGTGAATATCATCGTCTGACAACAAGGAAATATCACCCACAAGCGTAGAGAAGGAGGTTTTGATGGCACTAGTGGCCAACAATTCTGGAAATTGAGTTCTCAGTCTCCGTGTGTGACGTTTGACCACATGTCTGGCTGCTTCATCCACATCCACGTAAATGTAGCGCTTAACCTTGATCCCTGCTTGTAAAACAGCTGCCAAGCTTGTGCCAATGCCTCCAAATAGTTCCAACAACACGATGCCATCTGTTGGTGCCTTCCAATAGATGGTGGCAGTGTCTAATGGAGGTCCTAGGTCTTGGTCAACTCCAGTCTCCTCTTGCATTTGTGGTAGCATAGAATGTTGCCCTGCCTCTTCCACTGCTAACTCCGCGGCCTCCCTCAACTGAGTGGTGTTACTCCACGCCGCCTCGATTCCAGGTCTGTATCCTTCTTCCTCTCCACCACTCGTGTTGCCCATGTAGACATCCACTTACTCTGAAATGTGGTCAACCTTAGAAGGATCCTCAAAACCTGCCTGAAACCATGAAGGTTTCATATTCATACCTCCAGAGTAGGCAAACACGTCAGCTAAGTTACCAGTAAGAACTCGAACAAATCGAGCTAGCAGCTGAGCCTTCCGCCCATCTCCTACTTGTCATCTTGGTCTATAGCTTGCTGACTCCTCCTTGAAATCCAAGGTGAATCTCATAGGGTATAGCACCGCCGAGCCCACCAAGACATCATACGACTGGGCCTCCGTAACGATCGCCTTCACCTTCATAGAACTGGCATCTGCCACATCACTGTGGTTGAGTTGTAACACCAACTCAGCCCTTGTGATCCCTATCGCGTACTCTGTACCTCCCATGGATGTGCTAATGGTCCAAGGACACTTTTCCAAAGTATCCCCAGTTAATCCCAACCCGTCCATAGCAGACGCTCCCAGCATCAAAGGTTGAGCTCCTGAATCCAGAAGCATACGTCAAGGTAAAAATATCTTCCCTTTAGGCCCAACGAGTTGGAAAATACCTTGGGAATTATCAACCACTACCACACCAGGGGTAATGGATGATCTCTCAATCGCAGGTCTAGCGGCCATTGTCTTCACACGCATAGCTGCTGAAAGCAACCCCTCCACATTGTCACTCTGGCTCTCTTCTGCTTGGATTATCTCTGTCTTTAACACGTTTACCTCCGTGAAATTATCCAACTCACACATTGAGGCCACACTTTTGAAGACCTCTGCCACACTGAAGCCATCCTGTGACAACATCTTAGCAGAAAATAACGAGGCTTCCCACACGGAAGTAGTTGCCTCTATAAGTGCTCCAAAACCTCCTATGAGTCCTCCAGCTCGTGGTAAGGCTTGTGTGGGTGTTGCCACTGGTCGTGGTGGAGATACCATAGATGACGTGGGTACCATCTCTTCTAACGTGAAAGATTGAGACAACCTGACTTGTCGATTATCCTTTCCATGGTGGGGATCCAGAGTTTGACTAGCTCCACGTGAAACATCCTTGGAACTTGGAGTATGACTTCGTGTGAGGGTATAGGCCTCCTGTGTGCCATCCCTGATAGCAAGTGCCATGCCACTCAACATAAAATCTCCAAATTCATCATCCACAAAGCTAAAACCGCCCCCAGCATGAAAACTGGGAGTAACTTGAGGATTGCCACCTACCACCTTGGTATTGGCACTCATAGCTTCCATCTTGGCCTCCAACTCGGCGAATTTGGCCTTCTAGCTCTTCGTCTCCCGTCCTGTGGTCTTGGACTCCTTGTCCTTCCCTCCTTTAGTTCCCTTGCTCCCTGTAGGCTTCAACTCTGGATGGAGCTTCCAGCATCTGACCTCTGTATGCCCCTGGGTACCACAACCTGAGCAAAAACCTCCAGTCTGAGGTGTGGAAGTCTTACCTTCCTTGCAATCCTTCCTCTGATGTCTTGGCTTCCCACATTTGAAGCACAAGGCACCAGACTCTGCAGTATACGAAGGAATGGCCACCTTGGCCACCTTAAGCTTCTCTGGGACCTTCTCTTCACGTTTGAAAAAGCCCATGGCTGCCTTCTCTTCCAATAAGTTTATCTCAATCCGCTCCGAAGTCTCAAAAACAAACCGTAGTGTCGTGGGTACTCCCAATCGCAACGCCTCATTGCGAACGAAGGTCTTCAACTCCTTATCCAGGATATTGTACCAATATTGCACTGCCTGTTGTTCTGTAACTCCGTGAGTAGCTGAGATTAGTCTCCTTAATCTCGCATGAGCCTCTCTCAGAGACTAGTCACCTCCACGTGTGAAGGAACGAAGGGCCTTCATCTTATCCGCCCTCTGTCCTTGGTAGTCTCTATGGAGTTGCACGAAAAATCCCACGGTGGGATTGAATGGAGGTGGATGATTTACCAGTACCTCTGGCTGCTCTATATCCTCCGTTGAGCTCGTGCCTTCCTCCATCTTCTCCTTGGACAAGAGTAGGGGTGTCACCCTCGGTGCTCCACCGAACACGTCCACGTAGTTTGGTGCGTAGAAGTCCCTCCAGGCCATGATTTCGGTGAAATGAGCCGCCTCGAACTCTCCGTAGTCTGCCAGTGGTGCTCCCTCTAGACACCCAAACAAGGCTCTCCACACCATATATGGATTGAAGTTGGAGTTACGTGACTTCTGGAGTTCACACCACATTGTGAACTCCCTCTTGAAGTCATCGACTTCGATGGTGCCCGTGGCACCTGAAAATCTTCGTACCCCTCTTTCTCCACTTCCATATGGTGAAGCCATTTCCTCCCAATCAGAATATGATTGGTAAGGCTTTATGGGTAAGACTGGAACCTGAACCCTCACCTGCGGACTTTCTAAAATTTCCTCTTCTTCCACCAATGGCAAAGCACTCTCCTCTGCCTCTTCCGATTGACCACGAATTTCAAACAACACTCTTTCACTAGCATCTACTGAGAAGGGGGTGTTTCTACGTGTAAACCCGGGACCCTTCCAGTTCTCCAGATTGCTAGTTTCGTGATCTACTCGAACAAATGTCAGGCTTCATGGGTCCCTCTCATCTGTGGAGCATATATTCTAGGTGTAACTTCCCAGTCCAATAACTCTAACGTAAGAGTATCCCACACACTCGAGGCACGCTCTTGCCACGTATTAACCTCCCACTGCCAGGTAGTGTGGAATAAAAATCCTTCGCTCTCGAATTCGGTGAAAATGAGGGAGAAGGTGGATAACTGGATGCCTGAAGAGAAGTCCTCGACCTCTACACCATATCTGGATCCAGAATTTCGAAGAACCACGGCCTTTCCTCTAGTTACCAAGTCTTCGACCCTCACTTGCCCACGAGCGCGGCACAGAGGTGTTGGAATTCCCTCCTTCACCCGAAGTGAGCGAATCTTCTGAACCCCACCTAGTGAAGTCCAATACTTCACTGATTCCGCACTCAACACCTTCGTGCCTGGTTTACGCAAATTCTGGGGCCCTGTGCGAGATTTGGCTATGGGTGAAAGTTGAAAGTCTCCGTAGCTACCACTTGTTGTGGCTGGGGAACCTTTCACTCGTAAGCTCTCCAAACAATCGATCAAGGTGTTCAACACCTCGCCATCAATTTCCACTTTCGGTCCACTAGTCCTCTCGGGTTTCTTAGCCTTACCTCTTCCCTCCATGGTCCATAACTCAAGTCTCAAATATCCTTGAAATTCTCAAACCATATTAATGGAGTCCCTGCAAAGTGCTACGAATCCACTTTTCCCTCCACCAGGTGCTATGAGTATAAAATCATCTTTCAACCTCCTGGTAGTCAATGTTGGTACTCGGATAATCTCATACGAAAACCCTACCTAACCTCATACGGGTATGGCAACCACTAATATGGTCCCAGTCTCAGTTACCAATCCCCACAGCCGGTCATCAACCCGACTGCTGGTTATCAACACGACTGCAGATCATCAACCCCACACCCGGTCAACAACCAAGGGGCCGGGTTTAAACCAAGCACCTGATATCAGTCGCATATACGAGTGTCACTAATCCACGTGGGTATCATCACAATACCGTGTTTCTACACTAGTTTCAGGGTATCAAGTGTAAATGCGGATAAGGGTATCAATCAAAACCGGGTATAAGCTCAAATCAGTTATCGTACCACACCCGGGTATCAGCTCACTTGTTCGGGTATAAACCCACAAACTCGGATATCAACCCACAGATCTAGGTACAAACCCTGCCCCGGGTATAAACACCTGCCCGGTTATCGAATCATAACTGGATATCAGCCATCAACCAGGGTATAAGCACCAGAACCGGGTTTCAAGAGTATCGGGTATCAAGCATACAGGGTATTAGAACACATGCGGGTACCAACCACTAATCCGGGTATAAGTAACAGAGACCAGGTATAATGAAGTCAGCGGGTATGAACTGAATAGCAGGGTATAAGCAACAGAACATGGTATCAGGAGGATCGGATATCAGCAACAGTCCGGATATAAATCGATAGCTCGCATGTCAACTGCGAAGTCCGGGTATCATCTGCGAGAACCGAGTATCATCTGCGGGAACCGGTCCTAAATCATAGCCGGGTATAGATTGCAGGGTCCCGGTAGGATCTGCACCACGTCTGTGGCCTGTCTGCGCCGCGTCTGTGCAGAGACCCAAATCGCACGTTGCCCCATGTCTATGTGCACCGCAGTGTCTGTCCACCTCCCACGTCTGTCTGTACTGACGTCGCGTCTGTATACACCAACCCCGACGTTCTCAACACCACTCGGTACCCACACCTCGCTTTCCTAAGCGCCCTCCGCTCGATCTAATCCACACTCGAACCCTGGACTAAAGATACGCGCTACACCTCCTTTCTAACTGACATAACCCTCCCCATCCTGCATTGCAGTCTAGGAGAAACTCATATCACAAAACCTGCACACACAATAATCAGACACAGCCAAGCTCGACGCGAGCCCCTTCGAACCCTCTTTATCACGTGCCCGCTTTCTCCACGAAAGCTCTCAATCCCGATTCACTCCGGGGGTCTCATGTTCTCGAGGTGCCCGGGCGTCCTGCTGCCCCACTGCCTGAACTGCTTCAAGTCCTCCTCCTGCACGCTGTCGTACCCAGCAAGGTGGAGAAGCGCGTACTGCAGCATGCATCCGTATCCAGTGGACACCACGAACCGATCACGGTTGAACCAGTACGGGTTCTTCGGGTTGTGCTTCATCACCTCGTCGTCTTCCCGCACCCCGAGTCCGCCACCAGCCCGATCACCATCCTGTGCTCGTAGCCGAGAATCGGCGAACTCACGAAACACCGCAGTCGCCTCCGGGCAAACAGCGTCTGCGCCGCGTCTGTGCCACCGCGCCAGGACTTGCTGCTCAACCTCCCTGCTGCACGCCTCGCGCACCTCCGCACCTCTGCGCCCAGCGACGTGAGCAGCTCCCAACTCGCACGTCCACAGTCAACGTCCAGAGCCTCCGCACGCAGCCTCCAGCAAGCTCCAACGTCAACAGTCCGCCCATAGCGGATCTTGCTTCATCCACCAACTACGGATGAATCTCCAAGTCAACGGGGTTTCATCTATGTTGGTTGGCATATGGCCACTCTCTACCACTCCTTTCCAACCTTATCTCTAACATTCATCCCTTCTCCTCTAAGCATGCTTGAGTTTTTTGCAACAAAAATTTCAGCACTAAAACATTGCTCAAAAACACCCTAAACACAACATTTTGAGGGTTTTAAGTGTCACTAAATCACTAGGAACACACTCATATCTTAGTGATGATCTTTCTCAAGTAATAAACAAGTAGAAAATACTCATAAACTACATATAGTCAAGCCAATGCCATTCTTAAAGAATGAACGCATAATAACAATGAAGTTCAAGAAGTGCACGCACACACGCACTCTCTCACTCCATCACGTGGGAGACTCAACTTGAGAAAGATGAGTCTCCTCACACACCACGTGGAGGTCATTTGGACTCCAAGTCCCAAATGAGGTGTCAAAAGACACCACCAAGGCCCTAAAAGTCAAAGAACACTAATACTAACTCTAATTAACAATTAAAGCTAGCATCTAGGGTTTCCTTGGGCCATTTAACCTCCTAGTTGGTTTACAACGCGTAAACCTTCCAACGCGTTGAACCTGACAAAGGTCTAAAACTTATACCATTGTGTTTGGCATGATGTTAGTTCCTTGTACACCAATTTTCAGAGGTAGGAAGTGAGTGTAGCATATTCAAAAAATTGTGCAAAGAGTAGATGTTCAAAAAATACCAATTCGTGTTTTTTTTTTTTTGTGAGTTTTATAAGTTTTATATGTTTTACATTGATGATCCAAACGGTCAAGAAGAAGGCTTTCACCATATATTCTTTCCAGGAACATAAAAATGAATAATATGAAGATCTCTAGGTTTTATGTAGAAAGGATGAAGTTATTTTCCCTCCTTGCCTAAAATGTGTGAATTGTTTTGAATTCAAGTTTAAATGTTTTTTTACACTAAAAAGAAAAGATTTTTTTGGTGATCTGTAAGATGAATGTGTTTGAAAGAAAATATGTTTTGAAATGTTAATCTGAACAGTCAATGAAAAGATTTGTACCACAATGTGTTATAGTATGATTGTTTTTAAATAAGTTATGATGGTCTCTGAGTATTTTGAGGAAAAGAAGAGTTTTTATGTACCTTGCATGAAAATGTGAAAATGTTTGACTAGAGTTAAAATGCTATTCCACACTAAAGACAAAAAAAATTGGACATCTTCAAAGAAGGCACTATTCTTCATTTGTATGGAAAATCTCAATTTCAGTAGAAACTTCTAGTGAGATATTTTTAGCTTGTCAAAGTCCCCACTTTTTACTTTGAGTGGAACTAAATTCAAATCCAAAAGACAAAACTTAATTTTGGCACCTTTGGATGTTTGGCACCTTTGGACGTTTAATTCCTGAAGGCCTAGGAGTACGGTGTACCTATGGAGCACAAAAATAAACACTTTGACCGCAATTATCTTTCAATCCATACAATCATAATTCACTTAAACTAGACCACATGTCATACAGAATAAGATCATGCGGTTCCATTTTCAATAAGTTCATCTCGACAATTTTGGGGGCACTTCTTTTGCACGCACTCAAATAACTCAATTTTTTTTGTAAATTATACCTTGCATATTAGAAACAAACATATTCAAAAACAAGTGTCGGAATATGTCCATATATCTTGTCCTTCTATGTTTTTACATTTGATTTTAATTAAGCCAAAGTAGTCTTGAAATATTGTGCGGTCATAGATATTTCTTTCACTTTCCCAAAAAAATGTTGCAAAAAATTCACAAAAACTCAATGCTCGACGCTCATTGCTCACAAAATAGCATTCCTGGAAAAATTTCAGCTGCCATCCGGGTTAAGTCATACGTGACTGTGTATACAGTTCCCGACTATTGTTTAACCTTTGTAGCCCATTCAACCTTGGGGGACAATTTGCAATTTAGGTACATTCCTAGTACTCAATTTTTTTATTTTTTTTTAATAATTTTGAAACTTTCACACTAGTTTGTCTCTGATAAGAGCTCTGTGGATATACCTGGGCAATGCCGAGGCCATACCCATGCAATGCCGAGGCCATACCCATGCAATGCCGAGGCCATACCCATGCAATGCCCAGGCCATACCCATGCAATGCCGAGGCCATACCCATGCAATGCCCAGGCCATACCCATGCAATGCCCAGGCCATACCCATGCAATGCCCAGGCCATACCCATGCAATGCCCAGGCCATACCCATGCAATGCCGGGCCATACACATGTGATATAGAAGGTGATACCCATGTAATATAAAAGGTCATACCCGTGTAATACCAAGGTGACACCCACGTAATGCCAAGGCCAATGTGGTAGCCATTATGGCTTGGAAACTGAACGTGGCACGTGGCGCATCCGGAATCGTTTAGACTGGAAAACCTACTTATAGGAGAGGATTGGAGAGGATCCGTGCCGAACACCGCTATTCGATGCTCGTTGGTCAGATATTTAACGACTGTGAAGCATGACAACATCCCCGACCCACCATCCCATGCAATCCTGCAACTTCACAAGAATACCACAAAATTGCACAAATACCCAAATTCCACAAACTACTTGGAACCCAAGTAATTGTTTACATTCGTTTCTTACACACCAAACGAGATATCAGCTAACATGCAAAGGTAAATACTGCCTCCCAAGAGAAGGAAAAAAAGAAGAGATCTTCATTCAATAACCACTCCAAAAATGGGAGAGCACAGATCAGGCGCAGATAGAAACCTCATGTAAATAGCAATGGTCTCCAAGTACAAGGGGAAGATAAACCATGAGTCTAGTTCATCTGGCGGATGAGGTTGTTGAGCTTGGCCTCCCTGTTGCCGGCGTCCCCGTGCTCCACGTAGTGGTTCCTCTTCTTGGTGAGGCCGCCCAGAGGGGCGCTCAGCTTAAAGGGCCACAAAAAGTTGTTGGCCTCCTTGAAGTGGGGGCCCACGGTGTAGATCTCGTGGATCAGATCCTCAACGCAGATGATGCCGTACTTGCCCAGAGCCTCCTCGACGATGCTGTTGTCGGTCAAGGGCGTCCGGGACTTGTTCAGCTTTCCGTAACCACGCTTGTAGATCAACTCCCTGACACTCTTTAAGTTAGGGTACCTGCAAGAAAAACACAAACCAAAAATCTATGAGTCCTTAACCGTTGAACGTCAGAACGAGCACCTCGTGGCCACAGTATTGAACATGGATAATGTCGTATTTGAACATCATATTGAGATGACCTCCGAATGAAAAATGTTCGTTGAAGAATCTTCATTCCAAAGGTGTAGGTCTTGCTAAACTTTTTTTGTATTGCGTGTCTGTAAGTTCAGTTCCAGACTGAAGTTCAAGGGTTAAGCCATTGGTGCTGCTGTAAGAGAATGAATGCCATGTAAGTAGTTGCCAGCAGATTCAGAATGTTGACTTACCCGTAAGTGACGTAGGGCTCAACCCTGCGCAGCATGTTCACGGTCGCCTTGTTCACCTTCATGAACACTCCGTTGAAGATCTGCCTGAGCCTCAAGAGTTGCATGATCGTCCTGACCTTGGGGTGCATATCATTGACACTGGATAACAAGAATACATGTCAGTTGTGGCCGTAATAATGTAAAGAGAATCAATGAGGTTTTATGTAAAGTACTTTCGTAAAATTGCGAACCACATTCAGGTACATGTAATCAAGTTTAACTTGGGGGATTTCAGTTCATAAGCTTGTTCCTGAATTACTTACCCACGGATTCGGATCACAAACATAAGCTTTGGCTCGGGCTCCACATAGAATCCACCCTTGAGCTTAGCCTCCCTCTTCAAGCTAATCAATTGCGACTCCTGCAAATTAAGAAGAATAAGAAAAGAGCGTCAACAGAATACACCAAACTCACGAAAAAATCAGAAGTCGTTGAAATGCAAGGGATACTTCATCCAACACATTATCCCTACCCTCGCAACTCAAAACCATATTCAAAAACCCTAAAACATCGACAACCCGAGACGTTAATAAACTGCACGTTACAAATCCAGCAGATAAAGTGCCGACCAAACCCGTACAAGTCTATCAAACGAAAGACGATAGCAACTCTAGAATTCAACAATCATCAACACATAAACCATGATCTCCTAAAAAAACCTAATTCAAAACCCTAGAACAACGACAATCCTCGAATCGTATCAATTGCACATGAAGCTACTTCAAAAGAAGAATCCTACATCTCAAACCCTAAACCATTAAACGCCTTCAAGCCCTGAAACACCAAAATATCTCAAAACCCTAAAACATCGTAACATAAACTCAGAAATCACGATTCATACAACGACGACTCTCCAGATCGGAAGAAGGCACAATCTCCCACACAACTAAACACATGCCTCCACCGTGAGAGATGACAACACCTAACCCTAAATTTCAAGTAAACCTACTGAGCGCCCGAGAGAGAGAGGAGAACGGCACCTGCTTCTCGTACTCCTCCTGGTACTGCTGCGCGCGCTTGAAGATGAGCGTGCGGTTCTTAGCATTGCGGGTCTTGGCCTGCGCGAGCTCGTCGGCCTTGGCGGCGGCCCATTGCTCGTCGCGCTTGCGCTTCTTGAGCAGGGTCTCGGGCACGACGGCCGGGGCAGCCTCCGCAGCGCTCATGGTGTCGGGGGACGGTGCGGAACTCGCGTGGCTCCTCGTGATCGCAGGCGCAAGCGAGGGCTGCGAAAAGGAACAGGCCCGCGAAGCTCCTCTCCCTTACTCCTGCTCCCCAAACCCTAATCCTCATCCTACGGTAGCTGTGAATCGACGGCCACGATTTGATCTCGACTCGGGGGCTCGCGTTCTCTTGTGCTCTGTTCCCCGTAATTTAGTAACTTCTCATCTTACTAACTTTTCATTTAGTACCATTTCTACTACACTAAACACTGAATATAGTGTAGAGTGATTATTGATGTAGATCACTCACACTAATTTCCATCAAAGCATGTGCATGCCAAGTTCTGATTGGGTATTTGTTCTCAAGCAAGTGTGTGTCAGTCAACAATGGCATGTAAATTTTCAATTAGTGGAGGAAATTTCAAATAGTCTGGTCTACACTATATTCACGGAACGGTGTACCATACGCATTGGTCTAGTTCGGACATGCCTATAGGAACCAAATTTTTTTTAACACAATGGATAGCACCTAAGTATTACATAAGTATTGCCTATGTAATACAAGGGTATGATCTTGGCATTATATGGGTATCACCTTAGACAAATATTTTTATTTTCCAAAATTTTGGACACCCTCGATTTTGAATGAATTATGTACAAACCTGACCAACGTGTAGGGTACTTTGATTATAATGATAGGTAGTGTAAACCTCAATAATAGATTAATAAATGCTATAAGTTTTTACTGTTCATGACTATTTTTACCAAGTATTTTTACAATTATCCCCCTCTTTGAATGTCGTATGCAATAGCCACTCTCCGCACTTACTAGCCGAGGTAATCAATTTTCTAAATTGATGTGGTTTGGACACAATGAGTGTCATTTAGGCATTGCACGGATATCACATAGGGATTTCATGGGTGTCACATCAAAAAAAATCTTGAAATTTTGTCCTTTTTTTTATCATTCTCCATTGTGAATTATTCATGGACATAAGCGACCATTGCTTAGGATAGTTTAGTCGTTTTGTTTTTAGTTTTAAAAAAATTGAAAGTAAAAAATTATAGCATTTCCTAATCGATTAGTGTGGTTATACTAAATATCATTCTTAGTGCAGCGACTAGATGCTGTAATATCTAGAAATGGAGTAGATTATGCAAAATATTATCTAGATTCTAATACATTTTTGGTTTGCTTGAAGTGGCCTTTATTGACAGTGCCACCTATACTAATGTTTAGCCAAAGTAAATTTAGTTTTTTTTATGTACACTATGCAGTGGTCACTTTTGTACATAATTCATTCAAAATGGAGAGTGTCCAATTTTTTTGGAAAATAGCTTTATTAGGTTTAGGTAATTACCCATGTAATGACTAGGTACTACCCAAATAATGCCTAAGTGATACCCATGTAATACTAAGGTTATACCCATTGTGTCCAAATCCGTATGTCAAAAAATATATATATATATATATATATATCTTTCAATACAGAGGTGCCAAAAGTGGCTACTAGGTATGGTATACAAGATTTTTTCACCAAGATGAAAGGTATTAATGTAGGAGATTTTCTTTTTTTGAACATAGTCAAATTGTTCCTTTGATATTAAAAATTTACAACATTTTTGGATTACTTAGTGTGTGTGGCACTATTAGTGACGACTAGTACTATAGTTATTTGAAAGGTCATCCAAAGTTGTTATGAGATGCCTTAACTTTTCTTTTGGTATTACTATTTGTTTACTTTTGATGGTTATGGGCTTCAGGAGGGCTTAGTGGGTTTTCAACTATAATTTTTATTATGGAAGAGCTGGATAGCCCCTAAATTCATATTAGAAGTAATTTTAGTTGTTTTTGAGAAGGAAGGAGAAGTCATGTTGAATTGTGAATCCAAGCGGTCTTTTTCCTCTTTGAATTGATTAAAGACCATTAGACCTATTTTGAGTTGATTTAAATATTTTAAAATGAGTAAAGAGGTCGACCCTCGTGGAGCCAGTGCAGCACTCAGTGAACACCTCTGGATTTTTTTTAAAATAAATTCTATTATTGTTGAAATAAAATTATTCGTTTTTTACAACAATGTAAATTTTTGTAGTAAAGAGACATGTTTTCATCCATATTGTTTGATAAAACATAGTGTTGTCATCATAACTTATTTTCCATACATATTAACATGGCACACATACAAAGATGGTAATTAAAGACTAATAAAAATGCCAACCACAATGCTTGAAAAAAACTTGACATGCATGTGTGATGTAAATTAGTGATTGGTGTGTAGGAAATAAAGTTTCATTTACCCTAGAAAAAGTGGGGCTTCTTGGTACTCTTTGTTGTAAATTTATTATCTATGAAACTCTCTTTCACCCATGTTAAAATATAAATAAATAAATCAACTTTAATAGATTTCAATAAATAGAAATAAGAGAAAATGAATTACATATTTTTTGGAACTCATTTTACGTGGTTTTGAAGCGCTCTTCTCTAACCTCATTGAACTTGATTCCAGTTGTAAGAACTTGCAGTACAATATACAATTAAGCACATTAGAAAACAATATGATATAATATTCTAAACTTGTGATGAATGTCATAGTTATTTATATCATAGTTACTTCTAAAGTCATTCCAACAAAATTCCTAATGATATCAATCCTTTTATTTATAATGCTAAAAAGTTTTACCCTCAATAGTTTTTAAATGTAAAAGAACCCACCAAAAAACTCCTAGCTATAGACCAAAGGCAAGTGGTGCAAGGCCTTCAAACAATGCAAATTATGAAGTACGATCTCAAGCAAACTATGATGAGTCTTCAAAAAGACCTCATTGATGCAAGTTAAAACTACCTTAAAAAAAGGAGATGTTATGTTGCACCATTCACCTTCTAATGCCGAGCGTATTTGAAGAGAATTGGCGTCGAAAAGGCAAGCAACACGCTCCACAACAAACTATTATGGACAATCTTTACCGATTTGGATTTCAATTGTTCATATCGAGCATAACCGGGTCACCACTTTTGTGCCAAAATTTTGGGGAGAACAACGGGCAATACAACAACATCTGAATGGTTGTACAACAACCACTTCTTGAAATACCTCAATGTACAGCAAGAGGAGATGCTCTACACTGAACGACATATTTTCTTAGCAATGAATGGTCTTTATTCGTCTCACGCTGGCACGTGGCAGTTCTTTTTCTACATGGACGACACTGTCACAATTTTGGTGCCACGTTCCAGATTTGAGATAGTCTTGCGCTATTGTAAGCTAGGGAGCCATAGTCATGAGACAGGGAATTACACATGGCATGCTATCTTTTGCCCATCTATAGCCCGTATGTGCACAATCAAGCATGTATAATGTACCTTCCAAGTCGTGTCCTTATTCCGATTAGCTTGGTAATTGTTCCATTTCAAAGGTATCGACTATTGTCAGGTGCGTTGCAATAAGAAGATTTGAATCTAACTGATAGATAACGAGATATTTGCAGATAAGTACCAAATATAACCATATTTTGACTAGCTCAGCAGTAAAGGGTTAACCCTTTAAGATCAAGTTGGCTATGGCTAATGGAAAATCTACAAATGTAATAGATGATGTTTTGCATAATCTATTACCCTCGCAGATTTGACCATCCGCCACAGCCAACTTGGCATTTAAAGGGTTCATCATGATTGCATGTTTCCTATTTGATTTTATTATTAAAATTGGGAGCTATCTACTAAGAATTGATTTTAATTATTCAAGATGAGTAATAACTGTCAATACTTGTACTTTATAAATACACATTTTGCAATGACAAATCTCTACACTTATTGAGTAGATATTGTATAGATGCATTTAGATAAAGACTCTCGCATCTATGCTTTATTTAATATGCCAAATGCAAGTTGACAAAACATCTAAAAAACATGAAAGTAATGCCAAACTATATGACATCCTAAACCCTATGTAGCTCTACTTTCCTCTCTCAATGACTTTGACAAGTTGTATGTGTGCTCTCTTGCAAGCAAACAAAGTAGAGAAAGTACAAGACAAGAATCTGAAAACACATTTGGGAAAGATAATTGAAATTATCTCTTTGACAAATATTCATATTTAATAACTTCAAATTATCTCCATGTTTAGAGTATTTCATAATTTTATTTTTTTTGGACATGAGCATACATGTTTAGAACACGTGTGAATTGGATTTTGCCTCAATTGATAGTTACATGTGTCACACGTGAATGAGTATGCATGTTTTTTTGTTGACATGAGCATGGATGTTTGTCTTCCTACGTGTCCTGAAGAATCCACTCCTATAAATACAATTTGCGTCTATTTCAACATTGATATCAAGGTCACACACGTGATCTATCGTGGATTCTATAAAATCTACTTCCATAGTAAAGGAACCTTGTCTTCTCTTTTTCATACGTCCACAAGACTCTAAATGTTGACCTCAAAGTTACAACAAGAGGCAAAAGAGATCACAACAACCTCTAAAGCTATAAGATACGATGTACCCTAAACTATGTTTGTTGTGCATTGTTGTGTGTTATTAATGTGAAGCAAACGAACTTTGAGAACTAAAGCCTATGACGAGGCGCACCCCTATAACCAACTTGTTGTGCATGATTGTCTAGGTTTTGGATGTTAAGGAAGACAAACTGCAAGAACAAGAATTTTGATGGTTTGCAAGCGACATCAGGCACTTGACGACATTAAAGACCAAACAACGGAGTAGAAATTGTGTTGTTAGAAACGACGCCTAGAATTTTTGGGAGGTGATCATTAGCATTTATGGTGAGGGCTACAAGATCTGAACTTTAGATTGTCCGTTGGCTAGGGGGGACCACAAGCAAAAGCAAAAGTAACTCGTGCAACTAGAGTATCAAGATCTTAAGTGGACGAATTAAGTCTAAGTCTAGAGTAGATTATACTTATCATCATCTAGGTGAGAGGTACATTTGTTACGCCAACAACTAGTCTATGGTACGAGTCTACGCCGGGTTAGAATAAATTATGCCGATCATCATCTACGTGAAAGCTACATTTGTTGTCCTTGGAGTCAAGTAGGTTCTAATTGAGGGTTAAGGGTTCTATTGGTTTGGATGCAATTTTGGACATGTCACCAAAACTATGACCATCCTATGAACATACATGAAAAAAAAATCACGAAAACTATGACCATCTTATGAACATACATGAAAAAAAAATCACAAAAAATATTAACTCATCCACTGTAATGCATTCCTACACAAATACTTCGTAGACTTTTCTGTGTTTAGACCACTTTCATTGGCATAATCCCATCATACCCTTTGGCAATATATACCTCAATTTCTAAAATGGTTGATAATAGGTTGTCACTAAAAAAATTGGGTCTAAGGCCCACTTCAGGCTAGTGACTGCACAGTATAAGTCTATGATCTACATGACCTTTTCTACGACAACATTTTCTTTCCTTTTAACCCCTAAAGGACCAAGTGTCCAAAAAGGTCCATTTTGAAAGTTCGGTCAGGTTCCTATGGTGTCAATTTCCAACATTCTTCTTTGAAATTTTTACTATAGAAAGACATTACCAAGACCTTAGTGGGAAAACAATTTTATCCTAAATTGGACATTTGATGAAAAAGTTATAGGGTTTTGAATTTTAAATGGGGAGGGCGGGCACCTCGGGCACCTCCAAAAACTTTTGATAGGACACTCTATTGAAAGTGAGATTTTGAGTACTTGCAAGTAGTATTATTTCCCTTCATGTTGTCAAAAAAGAGTTCTTGTCTTTAGTGAAAAATAGCATACCAACCCAAGTCAAACATTTTCACACATTGTCACTCATTGTCGGGCAAGGTACCAAAAAAACTTCTTCTTTTCCACATAAAACCTAGAGATCTTCATATTTTTCACTTTTTATTTTTTCCACGTCAATATGTAATGTAAACCTTCATATTAACCATTCGAATTATCAATCAAAAACATATTAAGTTCAAAAAAAAAAAAGTGTGAATTAACAAATTTCGAGCCTCCTCTCCTTGCACACTTGTTTTGAATATGCTACACCCGGTCTCTACCTCTAAAAATTGGTGTGTACGGAGCTAAAATCATGCTTAACAAGATGGTAATAGATTTAGACCTTGTGTAGTGAATTTTTTTGACACCAACTGAAGTCAAAGTCTGTTGATCCACTAAATGCAGGGAAGAAAATGAACCATTTGCTTGACTTCAAACACTATAATCTTTCAATCCGTGCGGTCAAAGTTTATGAAATTTTGTACATGTATTATTTAATAGGCCTTTATTGAGATATTACGGTCAGAACTAAAAATCAAAGTTTTTGTTACCTTCTTTATTCATTGCACTAGAATCCATTAATTTTGAAGTGTTTTTGGTGTAAAACTGTCTTGGTACCTTAGGGGTTAATCCTTAAAGTATCAGAAGCCACATTTAGCTTGCAACATGATTTTTTTGGTGAATTTGACACACAAGGTATGAGAATTTGATGTATACAATAGTAACAAAAGAAGAAGAAGAACTCCGGTCTCCGAAGTAGGCCAACGGAGAAAAAAGTGTTTGTTCGTTCCAAAAGAATTAGAAGAATGATTCCGGTCCTTGTCAAGGACCACCGTGAATACAAAGTTTGTTCATTTTATGCACTAAGCCTATGGCCACGGGACATAGGGTAGTGTAATATAACTACTTTTCTCTTTTGAGGGTAAACACTTTTCTACACTAAGTGCCTTGGAGACTACGACATGTCATCCCCGCCAAGGGCTCTTTGGGTACCCATACAACGAGGTCTTAAGATCCTCACCATAGTTGGGTGGATTACGGTGGTAGGCACCACGCCTGCGTGGGAACTTGAACTCACAACCATCTCACCGGTGTGCCATGATTCAAACCACTATGCCAAGGCCGTGGTGCCTTATGTTTGTTCCACTATTAGTAGCAATCTTGATTGGACAAAGGATTGGTAATATGGAACTACTTCCCTCTCTTGAGGATAGACACTATAGAATTTGAAGCTCAAAGAGCCATTTTGGGTTTGATGGGGAGGTATATGGTGTTGGAGGGAAGGTAGTTTTGTGTGTATTCTTTGATCAAATGTGGCTCAATTAGTTTTATTATGAGTTGTGTGATTCAGAAAGGTTTGGTTGTTTTCAAGTCTTTGTTATGGAGGAAAATAGACATAGCATGTTGGGTAGTGATGGTGTTGATATTTTAAACATGTTTTTAATGAAAGTTATTGGGATTTTGAATGTGTTTCCAATTGATTTCAGATAGGAAATATAAGTAGTAGCTTTAGCTCCGACTGTAAGTATTTTTAATAGAGCCTATGGTGCTTATTTCATTTAAAAAGGTTGATATTTGTTTATCTTCTATTCTATGGAGTTTGGCAAAAATCTGTGGTTGCAACATGTGAATCCTACAAATTGTATGGTGATGTTTGAGTTGGGGCTTGTGGTGGAGGATGTTTGTATGGTATGCCACAAACACATGATAAATCTAGTTCAAACATGGCGTTTCAAGGGCACCTTTGTGTGCCACACATGTACACAAAAGTAGCCATGGACTGTACTTTGTGATGGATTATAAAGGTACTAATTTATTGATAAAGGTACTAGTGTTTGTAAAAATAAGGTATTGGGTTTTCCCATGAGATATAAATAGTTTTCTAATTTTCCACACTGCCCTTGTTGTGTCTTTTGCCTACCAATGAGTGTATGTGAAATTGTTGGCATTGAGTGGTACGTGTAACTATGTATTTGGTTCTGTGGAGTTGTAGATGGAGCATGTGATGGAGGGGTATCTTTCAGGTCCATAAAATAGTTGTTTTCTAGCATTTTTCATATATCGGCCCGTCCTGAATTTTATAATACATGTTTTCTCTGAATTGTGAGAAGGGGATATTTCTAAAAGCCATTAGAGAATTTATTGTCAATGACTTTATTACTTGTTTGTTTTTCAATAGTAGCAAAAGTTTGTATTTGTGTTGAATCTGATGCAACGACACATAGCATTTCAAATCATTAATACACCTGCTACATGTTTAAGAAGTTACAAAATGGGCATATATTCCACATATATGGTGTTGTATTTGAACATGATAAGGTTGAGATATTGAAATGACCTCCAAATAAAAGATGTTAGTTGAAAAATCTTCAATCCAAGTATGAAGTAGGTGCAATAATGATCAAAATTGAAATCTTCATGTGTCATTGGATTGGGCTATACACAAATCAAACTTTTGAAACAATTGTATACATCAATTCTTACACCTTGTATGGCAAATACACAGTAAACATCATTTTGCAATCCAAATGTGGCTTCTCAGACCTTTAATCCTTTATGGCCGGATTAGTTTTGGCTGATGGTCAAGTTTACAAATGTGATAGACTCTAAAAAATATGATCTATTATAATTGTAGCTTTTCCATCTACCATAGCAAGCTCAGCCTCAACCCTTCACCGCTCAGCTCTGTTGATGGAAAAACCAAGATTTCTACTGATTTTTTTCTTTGAATTGGATTTGATGGTAATACAATGCCTAGTATTAATATCTAACCTTACAAAATTGAACTGAACCCATGACGTGAACTTTGGGGAAATTTTGCACAACATCCAACGGTTGATGGAATAGATTATAGTGTTTAAAGTTACCGTATATTGGTAGTGAAAACTGTGGATTTTGGAGGGTGTACTACTTTAACCATCAATAAATTCTTGCAAGAATTTTTTACTTCAAATCAGAGCAGTTCACATGTGCACTAGGTTGATAGCTTCGCATTGACATATAATTTTGTGAAGAAAATAATTATTCACAATTATTGGTGATTTTCTTGCTTTTTCCTACTTGATTGTATACAAAAATGTTCCAACCTTATACGAATCAAAACGGAAGTTTTGTATGTAAGGAGAGAGACCAACAATCACTAAACAATGAAGAATGTCTTAAAGACGAAGTTCAATCAAAATTTAAGACCAAAATCAATGTGCTTGTGTGTGAAATACAACATAGTATGTGGCATGGTAGTCACTATATTCATAGAATATATGATGTATTTTGTGTTGTATTCCTAGCTTTTCCAAGAGTTATATAAATCCAAATCATGATCTGGTTGTTGGAGAGTGTTCATGTAATGTGTGCGCAAATTTGAACCTCACATCTCAAAGCCTAATTCCTCATGGATTTCATGCAAATTGAGTTTTAGCACCTCCGGAGCCCCATTTCAGGCTTCCTGGTCGGTAAAGGGATAAGGGTTAAAATGAAACCCTCACTGTCAATGTTCCTTTTTCATTTACAATATTTCCGTTTCTTTACTCTGACAATACTTTCTTTCCCTTCACACTCCTTTCTTTTTCTTTTTGGCAGAATGGGCAGTGCGTTGTCGTCCTTTGGAGGTTGTAATTTAGGGTTTCGAGTTCTACCGGCTTCGAAGCAACTCTGGATATGTCGCCGAAATCACTACAAGGTTTCATGAGTTTGTTCCGAGGGAGTGAGGCGATTCATTAACAGGAGTCTTCTTTTCGCACACACACTTGTTGCTTTGTCTTCAGGGAGGTGCCTCGAGGTCAATCTCCTCTCAAACAGGTGCAGGTACCGGTTTCGGAAGAAATACCGAACTGTGGATGCTGTCGTGATGGGAGTCCCGTCGTTTTACCGCTGGTTGGCGGAGAAGTACCCGCTCACGGTGGTGGACGTGATCGAGGAGGAGGTCCAGGTGATTGCCGATGTCAAGGTCCCGATCGACACCTCCAAGCCTAATCCTAACAAGCTGGAGTACGACAATTTGTATCTGGATATGAACGGAATTATTCATCCGTGCTTCCACCCCGAGGATCGAGTACGTTTCCGAACCTTTCCTTCACAAGATTTTTGCTTATGTCTTTCCTTGAGAATTGCATAGCTGTACCGCAGCTGAAAAAGCTGATGATGATGTTGTTTCTGTAGCTGTAATAAAGCTGAGGATGCTATTGTTGTAATTTCGCCTTGTGAATTTTGATCTTTGTTTTTTGCACGCAATTTTGTGCATCGTTTGAGAATTTGAAGCTGAGTACATGTGGCGCTTCGGACCTTATATGTGGAGGCCAGTCATCTGATACGTTTTGTGGTGTTGGCAGCCTTCGCCTAGCACCTACAGTGAGGTTTTCGAGTGCATGTTCGACTACATTGATCGTATTTTCGCGATTGTGCGACCTAGGAAGGTTTTGTTTATGGCAATAGGTGTGGATTTCTACTGTACACCTTTGAATTTGTTTTATGGTATTGTGCCTGGTGTCTCATGAAGGTTTACTGCTTTTTGGAACGGTTTAGGCAATGCGAGAGGGGGACGAATTGATATTTTATATAAGTTACTTGATTTGATCTGGTGTTGTTGTGTAGATGGAGTGGCGCCGAGAGCGAAGATGAATCAACAAAGGTCCAGAAGATTTAGAGCTGCGAAAGATGCAGCTGACGCGGTATGTTCTCCATGTTTTTGGTTTCTTTATTAAGATTCAATATTACTAGAGTAGTGAACACCGCTTTCAATCTTTCGACAGAGCAAGAGCATGGCTCTCCTGTGATATATATATACATATTTTTTTATTTTTTTATTTTTATAGTATATGATGTAATTTTTTTTCACTATGTACTGCAGGCCGCTGAAGAGGAGAGATTAAGAGCAGAATTCGAAGCAGAAGGAAGAAATATTGCCCCCAAGGTCGTGAAGGATACGGTTGATTCAAATGTCATCACGCCTGGGACTCCTTTTATGGCAGCTGTTGCAACTGCCCTTCAATATTATGCCCACTTACGCCTGAACCACGATGCTGGTTGGCAGAACGTTAAGGTAAAGGATTCTTACTAAAACTATCCACAAATTTGGTTTACATGCTGGCAAGCACATGTGTTTTTAGGGCCAACACTCTTACGATAAGAAGTTTTCGATTCTCGTACTGTTGAATGCGTTTTTCCAAGTTGGAGATTGTGCATGCTTTAAGTTTTGATCTTTTATCTAATATTTTGACTGGATGCTTGAAATAGGTCATTTTATCGGACTCAAATGTTCCCGGGGAGGGAGAGCACAAAATAATGTCCTATATTCGTCTCCAGAGGAACTTGCCTGGCTTTGACCCTAACACGTGCCATTGTCTTTATGGTTTGGTAAGTGTTTCAGAAAGTATCATCGATTTTCGCTAACAATGTTCATGTTGAGGCTTGGTCATTCACTGGTGCAAATGCAACTGAATATTTTAGCATTCTATCGTAATTGCAGCATAATATGTTTTTTGACATTGCGTACAGGATGCGGATCTTATCATGTTGGCGTTGGCTACACATGAACTTCACTTCTCAATATTGAGAGAGGTACTACTTATTCCCTTGCACAATGCAAAGTTTACTTCATGTCTCTCCGCGGGGTTACTGTGGAACTTAGTTGTTAGAAGTTGCTTGTTGAATATCAGGTAAAATCTCATGGTGTAACCTTTTTTGGGGGGTGATTTGCAGGTTGTGTATACTCCCGGGCAGAAGGACAACTGTTTCTTGTGTGGACAGGCTGGTCACCTTGCAGCAGAATGTGAGGGGAAGCCCAAGAGGAAGAGAGGCGAGTTCGATGAGAAAGGTGGGGAGGATGAAGACCCAAAGAAGCCCTATCAGGTGCTGTAGTTTAACAAGGACTCTTCGCAATAGCTGAGTCTGTATTGTTCTGCACATACGTCTTGTGATCGAGTTTTAACTGAATTTCATGTGCATTATTGATTCTAACTGGGTTCTGCGCTGGATTTTTTGCAGTTTCTGCACATATGGACTTTGCGAGAGTATCTGGAGTTCGATCTGGCGATACAAAATCCACCGTTTGAAATAGATTTTGAACGGACTGTGGACGATTTCGTTTTCATGTGCTTTTTTGTGGGCAACGATTTTCTTCCTCACATGCCGACGTTGGAGATCAGGGAGGTACGATGTGTATCTCCTCACTTAAATTTGTATATATGAAACCAGTCTCCTGGTTTTGTGTATGATTCTGTTTTAAGCATGTTGTATGGCCTCCATCTGTAATTCTATAATTTTTCATTTATCTCATTTGAAGTTCTTGCTTGTCTACAGGGTGCTATTAATCTGCTAATGTCAACATACAAGAAACATTTCAGAACATTTGGCGGTTATCTCACAAAGGATGGGGAAGTATGTCTTTGATTGGCGATACCTTCTTGAGATTTTCAATTAGCCTTTTGGCATTTTTCTTGTGATTCAAACTTTTTGGCCTTTGGTTACAAGTTAATCTTCATCATATTTTGTTTACAGGTGAATTTCAAACGGGTAGAGCAATTTATTCAGTACGTTGGTGCTATGGAGGAGACCATTTTCCAGAAACGTGCTCGTATACACCAGGTGATTTTTTTTGTTGAGCCGTTGTAGCTGTTGTTCTTTATAAGTTGAATAATGTATCTTTTTCTTTTGCTATCTTTCCGGGTAGTGGTAAGAGCAATTTTTCACTGATGCTTGAAGCGCGTATGTGTTTCAGCTAATTAAGTTTGTGTCTTAATTGCTGATCTGCATGTCTTCTACGCAGTGTTGACATCCTTTCTTGGTACCAAGCGTTCATGGTTCACATGTTGTTCCATTGTAATGTTACTTCTTGCTAGATCTAATACCTTTTGCTCTAATGGCCAAATGCTTACATGTTTGTTTGGTTCATGCAGCGTCAAGCAGATAGGCGTAAAAGAGACCAGCAAAACAAGCAGAGACAACAACGCGGAAGGGGAGATGATGCGCAGCCTACCACGATGCCAGAATTATTCGCTGTGGAGCGCAATAATTCTGCTCGGCTTGCTACCGCCCCTCAAGTCCCTGCACAGATTCCACAAAGGCCCTCAAGTGCTCCTCCAGCTATTGGTACCAACAATCGCCAAGCTGCTCAGCTGCTGCGTGCTTCCCTTCAGAAAAACAAGAACAAAAGTGATCATTCAGATTCTGTAGAGGATGGCCCAGGACCGAAACTTGCTCGAGTGAATGGTGCAGACGGTAGTGTTAGTGCTGCTGTGGTTACAGATGCGGATGATCCGGCAGCCCTTGAGAAGAATTCAGAAGAGGTGAGCCTTCTATTACTGGCTCTTTGTTCTGGATGACTCGGTCCCAAGCTTCTTTGCACTTTTTGTGACGTGTTGTCTCACAGCTTAATATTCTTTTTGGGACAACGAGTTTGCATATATGGTCGTGTATTTTACAGTTTTGATGTCAAAATGGTGGGGTTTTGTTTATGTGAGTCTGGCCGACGCTCTTGTTCGAGCCATCATTCAAGAAAATCATGAGTTGCAAGTATGTTATTGGTGATATGGCACTTGAATACTTCTGGAATAATGACGTCATGCTTTGGTTAAACTCTTTGCCAGGATGGGCTTGATAATGCCGATGATTTGAAGCAAAAACTGAAAACTGTGCTACGAGACAAGGCAGATGTGCTGAGTGGCGGTGGTGAGATAGCGGATTCGGTGAGACTGGGCGAGCGTGGATGGAGGGACCGATATTACCAAGAAAAGTTCGAGTGCAAAACTCCGGAAGAGATGGAGGCTGTCCGGAGAGATGTGGTATGTAAATTTTTCTGATACAAATTGTCTGCTGTGAGTCTGACTGTAAATATTACCAATTTTGAGAAATTTGTAGGTCATGTGTCGGTTTACATTATGCACACAACCAATATGCTTCTGACTAAGAGTAAGGAAGTGGGAATTGAAGCTCTGGTATATGCATCTTAATGAAGATTTTATGGAGTTCTTTTTGGTGATTTTGGCTGATTATTCCTATTAAACTCTCTCTACGGTGATTTGCTGTCCAGGAATGTTAGTCATACTTCGTATCAACAGGAGTGACTGAATCGTGTCTGTCTGTCTCTCAGGCTCATAAATATGCGGAGGGGTTGTGCTGGGTGATGCGTTACTACTACCAAGGTGTCTGCTCTTGGAATTGGTAATATTTCCCTGCCTTATTTTTGGTTCTGCGAGGTGTTAGATACTTTTTTACTCTATTTCTTTGTCAAAGAACATGAACGGTTTTCGTTTTGCTATTACTTTAAAATGTGGAGACAACGTTAATGACAGAATAGGTTTTAAAGTTGCCTCTTCATAAGAAAAGTTGAGCGTTTATTGCGAGATAGCGTGTATGCTTGTTATCTTATGATCACTCAGTGTGGAAGACATTAATGCGTTCGTTTTCCAGTTTTTTGATGGTGTTATTCAGTTCTCGTTGGTGGATTTATTCATTTATTAATACTTAGTTTGAAGTTGTTGAGTTTTTCAATGTTTTTATTTGAATGTTTAACAATGCAGCATTCTCGATGGCTGTGCTCCAGGTATTATCCGTATCATTATGCTCCATTTGCCTCCGATCTAGTTGAGCTGGATCAGTTGGAGATAACATTTTTTGCCGGAAAACCATTCAAGCCCTTTGACCAGCTCATGGGAGTTCTACCAGCCGCTAGGTTTGTTCATTTGTCCTGTTTTGGTTATCCAATTCATGCTGCATATACGGACTAACGTACATGAATAGGTCCTTTTAGAAAAAGGTTATCGTCATTATTAGTTGGATCTTCTCCAAGGTTGTGTAGATAGTTTGCGTTTTCCTTCTAAACAAGTTACATTCTACGAATTCCTTGTGGGGACTCGCTAATATTCGTCCCATTATGTTGGATTTATACAGTGCGCAGGCTCTTCCAGAGCAATATCGAGCCCTGATGACTGATCCAGATTCACCTATCCTTGACTTCTATCCAGGAGGTACTGTCCTGATCATGATTTGAATTTTTGTAGTTACCCACATTCTTTAGCTAGATATGTCGGAGATTTTACATGAAAGTCAACTATCAAATTCGTTAGTAGCGCACAAATGTCGTTAGAAGTTTACAGAGTTTCTGTCACAAGTTAAATTGGGGTTATAACATGAAGTATCACATATAACTAATTGAGTATTTCTCGTCCATGGTGACTGACTTTCTAACTTATTTGGTTACCGGATCTCTACGGATGTTGCGCTCATGAGTTTAATTTGATATTTACTTCCTGCAGATTTTGTGGTTGATATGAATGGGAAGCGTTTTGCTTGGCAGGTATGTTCATTTCCAGATATCTATGTTTATTTCTAGAGCAAAGTGCTGTATTTATCTTCTAACTTCCTGTAATGTTGTGGGTCCTGGCATTTTCTTATTATTGTGACAGGGGGTCGCCAAGTTGCCTTTTATTGAGGAAAACCGTTTATTGGAAGAGACCCAAAAAGTTGAAGAGAGTCTTACTGTAAGTTATTAAGTTTATCCTTGTTGTATGTCAATAATATATTGTAGTGCCCCTCATCTTCCTATTTTTCGTAATCTGCTTTGTTGGTTTGTAAAGCAGGCTCTTTTCTCATTTTGAATTGTTCTAATCAGACATTTACAGGTTGTAGAGTAAAACATCGAGTTGCCTCTGAAGATCTTAGTTCTAATGTGGTGAATTTGGTCTGTAGACGGAGGAAAAGCGGCGAAATTCTGTTCTAGCCGACCTATTATTCATATCATGCAGCCACACTCTAGCACCCTCTGTCTTCTCATTTTACGACAAATATTCACATTTGACTGGAACAGAGCGTAGTAAGGTTAAGGAGGATATCGATCCCAGGGCCAGGTTTGGAACTCACAATTCAAATCTCGTTATGTTGTTGGTCCTTGCTGTAAATATTCGTTTATTTATCTCTATACACGTTTACTTATTGTGATAATTCAAAATTGTTTCTAAATCTGTATCTGTACGCTGCTACTTCGCATGGTGTACCCTTCGCAGTTTTAATTGAAATGTTTTTTGGCTTTCCATGTGCAGTGGAAGCATGAATGGATATATGCAATTGTGTGAAGGCGAAGCTTGCCCCGCCATGTTTACATCTCCAGTAGACGGCATGCCCAACATCACCAACAACCAAGTTTTGTAAGCATTTAGTCACTCGCTTCAGGAGCTTTTAGTTTTAATTGAGTTATCATCGATTTTTTCTGATCAATATGTAGCTACTGTTGGATTTCCTTGGATGGAATCAAACCACTTAATGATTTAAGCTGCTGAGGATTCTCATGATAATGCTTCTGACGCTAAATTTTAACTGCAGGTCGTTAATCTACGAAAATCCACCATTCCATCGGCATATATGCCAGCCCGCACCTGGTGTGATTCCGCCAAAGAAGGTAAAGCTTTTCCAATATTTCTGAGCGTTGCATCTTGTTCCTAAGGCTATTCCACACCGACGATGCTTTGCGTGGCATCTAACTTATTGGACTGCGATCTGCTGGTAGTATTTGGGCACTTACAAGTTTGGGAGTGACTTCCGATGCAGACCATATCTGAACAGGATGTTAAGATGCAACCTTTGTGGCATGAAGACAATGGACAAGGACATAGGAATTACGGCGCAGATCGGCAACAAGGATACGACAGAAATCGCGGGGGAGACAGGCAACAAGGGTACGATAGAAATCATGGGGGAGACAGACAACAAGGATATGATAGGTCAGTATATTCTATTCACTCTTCATGCCGCATGATCGATAATGTTTGGTAATCTACACCTGACTGGTTGGAATTACAGGTTCTATCTCATTTGGGTACTGGATATGAGATTGCTCGAAACTTAGTTACTTGTCTCCTTTGTTGTCTAGGTCACAAAGACATGGCCCCTCAATTGGTGAAGCTGCCAACCGACTGATTGCCAACAGTTTGCCCTACAGTCACTCGCACCGCAACCAGTACAATGGCAATAGCGATCAGTACCAGCAACAACCGTACCAAAACGTGTCCGCTGGTGGAGGTAGATCAGGGATTCTGAACGCGCCTCCCCAGTCACACGGCTACCAAAGCTCTCACTACAACGGTGGCTCGAGACTACAACATGCCCCTCGTGACAGTTCTCATTACAATGACAACGGTGGCTCCAGGTCACAACATGCCCCTCGTGACAACTCTCCTTATAATGATAGCAGGTCAGGGTATCACTCCAGAGGCGCACCGCCGAGCTCATCGTACGTGCAGCAGCCCCAGTATCCTCCAGTCAATGGCTTCTACGTGCCTCAACACCTCCCTCCCGTTGGCGGCTCTGGATTATTACCTGTCCAAGGAGGATATCCACAATCAGCACCCGGGATGGTAGAGCCAGGGCATGGGTGGGGTCAAGCTCCTCCTGTGCAACAAGGCTATCAAAGAGGGCCGCAAAACCCACCCTCAACGAGCAACAGTTACTCCTCTTTCGACAACAGAGGCAGAGGCCATCAAGACAGAGGCCGCAGCGGTAGCTACCACAACCAAACTAGGTACTGAGCTCACTCATTTCGACATTCTTTCTTCCTGTAGATTACTACTATGGGTAGTACGTTTCTGATGCTTTTGTCTAGTTTTAGCACTGTTTTGAGAGTCGACGCTACCCTACATTTTTGCGATAGGGGTGTGACTCTCTGCTCAGGAACATTTGATGTGTATCGTATTTGGATTCGCTTAGGAGGGCTACTATTATCGTGTAGAGCTTTCTGCTGCGGTTGCTCTCCTTGAAAGCTATGACTGCAGCACCTGCTATCTTTCAAGTACTTTTAGGAATCAAGGTCTAGCAGTTGAAGATGGGTACTGGACTTTTCTTTCTCTTTTCCATCCAATTCCGTAGAAATTTAGACGGAGTGAGGAGGTTGATGTGGTAGAGCAGTCTGCAACAAAAGTGGTGAGTGGTGCGTTATCAGCATCTGGTCATGGGATTCCTTGTACTCCGGATAGCAGTCATGGGATTCATTTGGTGCCAAAGCGACGGCCTCTCGAGCCTCTCAAGTTAAACTTGGGCCGATCCAACTCGAGGCCGTCAACTTCCTTCAATTTATATCATTTGATGTATTTTTGTAGCCGAGGAGTTTGCCCTCTTGCCATTGTTTGGGCTGAAATTTTGGCCGTCGACCTTGACTTGGCTGTCAATGATAAAATGAATTGCAAATGTACAACATTGGAAATATCTGGCAAGAAATGATGGCAAGAAAAAGAAACCCGGAGTTACTGGTATAGAATGATTTTTTGTGTGCACGTAATAGATTGATACCAATTTTTGTGAAGTGGGATTGTAACATTTGTAATCATAAGATCAGCATCAAATTAGATGAGTATCACATTCTCTCAATACACTTGATAAGGTAGTTATGCCTAAAACTGCCAAGTTATGCAATGTGTATGTATGGAAAGTCCAAACAATATTACATTTATTTTTAGTAGTAGTCAATAGACTTACAAATTCAACCCAAGTGATTTTATATTTTTCCGATTAAATGTGAATTAGTTATGATTTTTCAAAGATCCATGTGGAGAATGCTGGGTTACTGTCAGTAGGTGGGGGTCATGACCCTCCCACAAATGGCTTAAAACCGCATGCATAACAACTAAAAACCGGCAATGAGTCAACCTTAAACTAATTCTAGAAATATTCCATTTTCTCGACTCTTGGATGTACAATAGGGTGACATTCAAATTGGCCGTTCAGTAGTTCCAGGGATAGTGTCCTACACTGCTGCCAACTTTTACACCCTCCCCAAAGCTGAGAAATTGTTATTTTACCATGAAAATTTGGGCACAACATCATCTTTATGTTGAAAACATGCATACCAAATTTCAAGTCCAGGAGACTCATACAAAAAAACTTATGCAAGATCTACCAACATGGGATAGCTGTGAGAAAAGTGTCACAGCTGCCAACTTTGACACCTTCCCAAGAATTGAGGAAATTTTTTTTGCCCATGAAATTTTTGGAGCAAAAACATTTTTATGTTGTTTGCATGTGTGGAAAATTTCAAGTCCAAAAGACCCATACAAAAAATAATATTCCAAATCTACCAACATGTGTAATTTTGAGAAACAAATGGGAAAACCATTTTACTATTTCCAACTTTGACGCCCTCCTTAGGATTGAGTTTTTGTTAATACAAAGTGAAATTTTTGGCACAAGATCATCTCTACGCTGGTAACATGTGGGATAAATTTCAAAGCCAAAAGACATACATAAAAAAAGTTATTCCATATCTATCAACATGTGTAACTATGATAAACAATTTGAAGGTCATATTGAAAATGTCAAAATATCTTTGACACCTCATGCTTTTTCATTGAACTCAATCATGTGAGTAAGCCACCAAACATAAATGTTTCTCAAAAAGATCAATAACATCTAAATGAAGAATTGAAGAGGTGTTCCATGCAGAAGAATCCACTTGGCCATAAAGTGTGCATTAGACACATGACAATTTTTTTCTTCTAAATATCTATTGAACACTATGTAAAGGGAATGGTGTGTGATTTGTGATAGACTAAATGTTGAGACAATCCTCAAAACAGAGAATGTTGTATTGTGGGATGCATGAGTGTTGATTCACATTGGGCATACATGATGAGTGATTAAGAGCAAAACGATTTTTCATGTATGCATATGGGCTTGTGTTTTGGCGACCCTTCTCTCTCCTCTTTGCTCCAGCTCCTTGGCTCCCTTCTCTCCCCCTTGCTCTGCTCTAACCCCTACTCTACTGCTGTAGCTAGCATCACGCACTCTATAAGTTTATGATGGCAATTTCAGATGAAATTCGTGCTCGCAACATAGGTTTGAGTGAGGGAGGATTTACAGGAGTTCAAATTGCAGCTACTATTGGAGTTCTTATTAGAACAATTACAAGGTTAGTAAAAACATTTAGAGAAGATGGAACCTACAAGCGCAAACCTTGCGGTGGAAGTCACGCTAAAAAGCTTAGTGATAGAGATGTTCGTAGTATTGTGCATTACTCAAAAATTCATCGTTGTTCTTCACTCTCAGAGATTACCAATGCATGTCCTACTCAAGTGTGTAGACGTACTATTCAAAGGGTCTTACATAAAAATGGCATTTTTAGTCGAATTGCAGTCAAAAAACCTTTTTTGACACCTCTTCACATGTCTCAACGACTAGCTTTTGCTCAGAAATACCGTGGATGGAGTGCAAAAGAGTGGGAGCGTGTTGTTTGAACAGATGAATCTACTTTTGAAATTGGAAAAAATTCTCGGCAAATTCATGTTTGGAGAAGTGCATACGAGCGTTATTCATCAAGTTGTCTAGCTCCTACTTTTAAAAGTGGAAGGACTTCTTTAATGATTTGGGGCGCATTTGCCGGAGGACAAAAGTCAGAACTTGTCTTTATGCCTAAAGGTCAACGTTCTGCTAAGGATTTTATAGAAGTGGTTTACGATGCCAAATTGGTTCATTTCATGGGTCAAATTCCACAAGGAGTGCTTATGGAAGATGGGGCACCCGTCCATAGGAGCAAAATATGTGAAGAATGGAGACAAAGCCACCTTCTCGAAAAGCTCAACTGGCCTCCAAACTCTCCCGATCTCAATCCAATCCAGAACGTTTGGAGGATGTTAAAAGATGTTGTGCAACATGGCAAACAATGCCCTAGAAGCTTAGATGTGTTGAAGGTAGTTCTTGAAAGAGAGTGAAAGTTAGTCAATGGTATAAAGCTCCTTCAACTATGTCATTCTATGCCCTCTAGGTTACTAGCAGTGATTGACGCTAATGGAGGACATACACGTTGGTAGATATGGAATAACTTTTTTGTCTATATCTTTTGGCTTTGAAATTTATCTCACATGTTACCAGCGTAGAGGTGATCTTGTGCCAAAAATTTCACTATGTATCAACAAAAACTCAATCCTGAGGAGGGCGTCAAAGTTGGAAGTAGTAAAATGGTTTTCCCCTTTGTTTCTCAAAACTACACATGTTGGTAGATTTGGAATATTATTTTTTGTATGGGTCTTTTGGACTTGAAATTTTCCACACATGCAAACAACATAAAAATGTTTTTGCTCCAAAAATTTCATGGGCAAAAAAATTTCCTCAATTCTTGGGAGGGTGTCAAAGTTGGCAGCTGTGACACTTTTCTCACAGCTATCCCATGTTGGTAGATCTTGCATAAGTTTTTTTGTATAAGTCTCCTGGACTTGAAATTTGGTATGCATGTTTTCAACATAAAGATGATGTTGTGCCCAAATTTTCATGGTAAAATAACAATTTCTCAGCTTTGGGGAGGGTGTCAAAGTTGGCAACAGTGTAGGACACTATCCCTGGAACTACTAAACGGCCAATTTGAATGTCACCCTATTGTACAATAAGTCTAGAAGATCCCATTTTCCTAAAACCACCAACTGTGCATCCAATTCATGCCACCCTAGCCTTTTCTCCCGCCATTAAAAATAGAGAGTTGGTTACATGTGCAAATAGTGGCGGTTTTTGGTGAAAAAATATTTGGCGGCCATGGGACATTGGCGGTTTTAGGCATAACTACCTTAGGTCTGGTTCCAAGTCGATCCATCAAAGAATTTTGAGCTGTACTAAATAATGTCTAACACTGCATGTTTGCTTTAGAAAGGTTCATTTTTTTTTCTAGATTTACTTAAATGAATGTTTAAAACGATTTAATTCTAAGAGTCCAATTAACTTGAGGGGATGATTTGCATTTTGGGGAGGTTCTTACAATTAAAAAAAAAATAGTAAAAAGTTTTATACTCGATTTTGATAAGAGCTTTGTAGAAATGATTTTTAATTTTTTTTTGGATTCATTATGTGAAAGTTATTAGCCTTCAAAGTTAAATTGGGGACTCTATGTAGCTCTAAAACTTTTGCTAGAAGTTTCTATTGACATCAAGATTTTTCATACATATAGAGAATATTACCTTCTTTGAAGATGTCAAAAAAAAGTCTTGTCTTTAGTGATAATTTTTTTTAACCCAAGTCAAACATTTTCACACATTGTTGGGCAAGGTATCAAAAAAGTTCTTCTTTTCTACATTAAACCTAGAGATCTTCATATTTTTCACTTTTTATTTTTTTGACAACATGTGGTGAAAAGTTCTTATTGACTGTTTGGATGATCATTCTCATACATACTAAGTTCACCAAAAAATAACACGTGAATTGGTAATTTTTGAACCTCTACTTCTTGAACACTTGTTTTGAGTATGCTACACTCCTTCTCTACCTCTAAAAATTGGTGTACAAGGAACTAACATCATGTCTAACCCGTTAGCGCCCAAGTCATGTTTCTCAAAAACCAATATATGTGCTGATTTTTTTTCTTTGAACTAACTTTGATGGAAATATAATGCCTAATTTTAGTATCCAACGTTACAAAATTGAACTCAAACCATGACCTAAACTTTGGGGAAAATTTATAGTGATTAAAGTTACCATGTATTGGTAAAGAAAATTGTGGACTTTGAAGGGTAGACTACTTTATCCATCAATAGATTCTGGCAAGAATTTTTGTACTTTGAATAAATGAGGTTCACATGTGGCTAGGTTGATAGCTTTGCATTGACATATCATACGTGAAGAAAACATTTATACATGACAATGATTTTTTTTACTTTTGTTTACTTGATTGAATACAAAATGTTCCAAACTTATACAAATTAAAACACAAGTTTTGTATGCGATGCGAGAGATCAACAATCACAAAACTATGAAGAATCTTTGAAATACAAATTTGAATAAAAATTGAAGACCAAAATCATTTTACATGTGTATTAAATACAACATAGTATGCGTCATGGTATTCATTGTATTTGAGCGTATTTGATGTATTTTGTACTGTATTCCTAGCTTTCCTAGGAGTTCTATTACTCCAGATCATGATATGATTTTTGAAGAGTGTTCATGTAATGTGCGCAAATATGAACTTTATATTTCACAATGTAATTCCTCATGGATTTCATGCAAATTGAGTTTTAACACCTCCAAAGTCCCATTTTGGGCTTGTGGGCACTAAAGGGTTGACACAATGGTAAAGGATCTAGCCCTTGTGTAGTGCAAAAATTTGACACCAAGTGAAGTCAAAGTGTGCTAATTGGCTCAACGTTGGGCAAAAAACGAACCATTTTCTTGACTTTAAACGCTTTCATCTTCATATTTGTGCAGTGCATTGCAGGCAAAAATATGATAAGTTCATACAAAAGTTTATTTTATGATCAAACTGTCAAAAGTCCAAAATTGCACTTAAATATTAGATTTTCTTGCCACTTGTTGATAGTGGCAGTTTTTGAGTGTTTCTTGAGGAAAAATGCCTTGGGCTCTTAAAGAGATATTTAACTCAATATGGGAAAAGAAGTCCAAAAAGAATGGTCAGTGGTATACTGAGAGACGTCACAATATCTTATCAACAATCTTTTGAAGCACATAACTCACTCAAATACTATCTGAATAGGGCGTCTGAGGTGTTTTTTGACAGTTACGGAAAATCTAGATGTCAAAAAACACCTCACATGTTTGATATGGACAAAATTTGAGTGAGTAATGACCATTTGAAAGGTTGCTAATGACGAGAGCATTGGCTAGCTTCCGAGAAGAATTTAAAGTTTAAGTTTTCTAATTTGTCCACCAATGATTATTTTTTCTTGAGTTTGTTAAATATCCATTTTTAAGGCCTACGAGACTCTAGGAGGGTCGATGCTCTAGGTGGTATAACTTTTCCCAACACTTAAAGGTTAGATGGGGACCATTTGTACGGTCACCTATTTTACAATACACCTTAGAATACCTTAGAATACAATAAATGTATTAAAATTTAGCATGACATACACCTTTAGATTGAAGATTCTCAAACTAACATCTTTCATCTCGAAGTCATTTCAATCAATGAGAACCTTATCATATTCATCTACAACACCTTATATGTAGATTACATGACCGTTTTGCAACTTCTCAAACATGTAGTATGTGCAATAATGATCTAAATTTGAAATACCAATTGGTGGGTATAAGATCAAGCTCAACACAAGTACAAACTTTTGTAACTATTGTTTACATCAATTCTTACACCTTGTATGTCAAATACAAAGAAAACATCATGTTGCAACCCACATGTGGCTTCTAGGACCTTTAAGCATTTAATCATATCACAATGTGATTCCAACACCAAAGTTGTGTGTACTACTCCCAAATTTGGTCTACAACTAGACAATATATGTCTATGATTAGAGTAGATTATGTCATTCATTATCTACATGATAGCTACATTTGTTGACCAAAAGTTATGATACACTTTAACATTGGTAAATATAGCACTTTTCTTTTATCGTTATGACCCATAGCCACCAACAATGGGTGTATTATATCCACATTTGACAATGAAAGCATAAGAATAGTACGTGCTATTTAGGTCCTCATGGCCTAAGTAGTAGCCTATCTCCAAGAGATGCTTAGTTTACATTGGTTGATAAGACCAATGTTTTGTTAAAAATGTTGTGCGCATGGTGAAATTGAAACTTTAGGAAATTACAACCGTGTTGTTGTGACACTATCTTTTGTAGAAGCTCCAAATTCCCAATCTTGGGTTGTTGATGACAAGGTCATGAGAGCTACCACGGCTTTTCGCATTGTAGGGCGCTTCCTGGGCAATTCTTGTGTGCATGCTCTTGCTAGTTGTGCCATCTGAAAAATTTTCATCTTCATGAAAGTTAGAACAACTTTATAACATTCTAAGACTAGGGGAGGTACATCAACCTAATTCTTTAAGAATGTGTTTTAAGATAGATATTTAAATCATTCAAAGTAAAAATTACCTTTGAATTACTATTCTTCTACTTCATTTAATGCTTGAAAACGTCTTACTCTCTCCTCATGCACTAAAGATTGATTACTTAAATTCATTCATGAACAATAACTTGCTATAACTGCACAAGGCCACATGTACACTAATTACAATATGGAACACTCCTATGAACTACATAAGAATCCTCCTTATATTTAAAAATTAGAAACCAAATTGACTCATGTATAAGTAGGTCCAAAATTAGGCACTATATTGATTGGTAGTATCTATAACATGTCTAGGTTTCAATAGTCAAATTAATGCATGATTGTGGAACAAAGGGAATAATAAGAAGCAAAAACAATGTAAATGCTATGTAAAGGAAAAACTAACCTTCCATGCCGCATCAAGTGGATAATCATCACATAGTTTTGGATCCATGAACCTTGGTAGGTTCTCTATTCCATTGGGAGCTTTCAATATAGAGTCAAACTAAAAATCATACCACAAAAAAATACCTTTTAGTACACAAGTTAACCCTCTAAGGACCCAACTTGTTTAAACTTGTAGATATTGGCATGTAAAATTGGTTTCAATGTCATTTATATGTGCATATCAAGAGACATATTCTAAGTTCTTTACTTATCCATAATGTCACACTATGTTTTATTCTTGAATTTAAAAAATAAACCAAAGAGTTGGGTTTAGAGTTTAGGTTTAAATATTTTAGACTTGTCAAATCTAACAATGGGTCTAAGTGAGGCACTTACATAGCTGACAAGAGCCCTTTGTTCCTCTCTAGGGCGTGGATTAGAGGAATCAATTTCCTCTTGAGTCAATGTGAAGGCACCGCGCATAATGGCTTCTCTTCCAGACAAAATCTCAAACAAAACCACTCCAAAAGAGTACACATCCACCATCGGTGACACGTCCCCAAATCGCGCATATCTGTAACAAAAAGAGGTTCAAGGGGCAGTTCAATCACTACTCTAAATTTGATGTTCAGTGTAGGCACACTCCATGATTTATAAATGCTACAAGTTTTTACTCTTGATGAATATTTTCACCAACCATGTTGAGAATGATCACCCTCTTTACGTAGTATAGAAAGTTGTACTCTCAATAAAAACCTCCAGTTAAAGTTGTAACACTTTCAAATCACAAAATACCACTACACTAAACATCAAATTCGGAGAGTGGTTATCTTCTATTAATGCTATATGAGAGACAATTTCAAATTTGTATATTGTGAAACTTTTTGATGGAATGAGTGCTTACTCCGGCGACATGTAGCCCCAAGTTCCCACCACTCTAGTGGGTTGGGTCACAGCGTTGCCCACTTTGGCCTCAGTCAACTTTGTGAGACCAAAATCTGCAACCTAATTCACACAACCATGTCCACATAGTCAAAGCTTCACTTCACCCAAAGGCCGATGAACTTTTTTAGCCTGCGAGAATCTACGAGTGTTCTAGATCATATAGAATAACATCTACGTACATGGCACATTTCATCACAACCCCCATTCACAAAAATCATTGTTGCTCGCCGATGCTTGCACCGATATTCATGACGATTGTCTCAATAGATGCCCATCTTCCTCCACCTCATTTTCAACCATGAAGGGTTAAAAAAAAGTAAGCAGACCTTGGCATGATACTCCTTGTCAAGGAGGATGTTAGCAGACTTGATATCGCGGTGGATGTAAGTGGGCTTGGTGTGCTCATGAATGTACTCCAGCCCTCGAGCAGCATCTAATGCAATTTGCACCCTTGAAGCCCACGGCAGAGTCGCCTTCCCAGCTCTGGCAGAGTGCAAATGTTGGTCCAGGGTGCCGTTCTCCACAAACTCATACACCAGGAACAAGAACTCGGTGGTGCAGTAGCCTATCAGTTGCACCTGAAGAGACAAGGTAGCATAGAAAGTCAGTCTCATGAAAAGGTAGAATGCACTAGTTCATACACCAGGAACAAGAACTCGGTGGTGCAGTAGCACCTGAAGAGACAAGGTAGCATAGAAAGTCAGTCTCATGAAAAGGTAGAATGCGCTATCTAGATGCCAAAGTTATGGGGAGGGTGTTACTAAGTTTGTGTGGTGGACGTGCGTAAGAACTTGAAGCTCAGCCATGAACTCCTTGGTTGCTTGCAGGTTCATTCTCTTGATGGCCAATTTCTGTGCGACACATAAATCACATGTCAGTAGAAAACTGACACAACTGGAATTTTCCTCTTGGAGAAGAATATCCTCTCCTGTTATTTATACTTTTATTGTTTTTGCATTTTTTAATATGATTATTTCAAACCATACAGACGAGTTTGAAGGTCTCCAAACTCAAGTCACTGAGGGATTGTGCATGAGACACCAAGAATCTTAGTCATCTTCCTGTCTTTTGAGGTGGTTTTAGATGAATTTGAGCACTATTTAGAGCTAAATTCGAAATGACCAGGAAAGAATGATTTCTTGTTGAAACCTTCCGGGGAAATAACTCTGGACATGATAATAAAAACCTGACACAAAAATAAGATGAGCTGAGAACAAACCTGTCCACGTATTTCCGCATAAAATACCACAGCAAATCCACCTTCTCCAATCTTATTGGCCACACTGAAGTCATTTGTGGCAGTTTGCAACTCCTCATATGAAAACTGCACCGACTTGTCCACTGTGTAATCTGCCAATGCTGTGGGTACAAACGAATTCGCACTTCCTGGAGTGGAGCTTGTCTTTGAAGACGCTGTTGAAAAACACCAAAAAAACATAAAATTTTAACCAAAATACTAAGGCTATTCATAAAGCTGTACTAACAGAGAAAAGAGAGGCTGGAAATACATGTTATAGCGGGATTCCAAGGTGGTTAGAACTACTACAGCAAACTTTGTACCACTTTATTTATTTGAACACACATGTATATATATACACACTTGACAGTTTTTTTTTTGGTGAGTGCACTCACTTGAATGGATTTGGTCACTGGCTGAACCAGAGTAATTTCCACCGGTTCGCACAAAAAGTGGGTCTGCAAGCCTGAGGGATCTTTTTGGTTTGTACACACAAACATAGTAGCAAACAAGAGCTAGTATGAGGAAAAAGACCACTATTCCCCCCACCACAGCCCCCACTATCACACCCGAATTCGAAGACTTTCCTGCATGCTCTGCCTCTCCAAAATGCCAAGGTTAGCCCCAAAATAAAAACAGTTTTAATGAAAATTCACTCTGCTAACAGGTAAAATAGAGGTTCAGTGTTTGGAAGCTGATGTATTAACTCCTGGCTGAGAGTGGGTGCAGATAGGAACTCACTTGTGCCTCTGCCACACGCATAACACACGTTAGTTCATGGTCACATTCTATAACAACTCATCCAGAAGAGCTTGGCTGGGATATCTATATAATGGAGCATGTCCTATGAACAACTCTCCACTTCCACTCCCAAGTTTGATTCATACAAAAGAATAGGTCTTCGCTCACCCTTGGAATGGAGGATGCTTCCCGCTTGTATCTGAAGTCACCGCAAAAGATGTCAGTTACACCAGCATTGCAATACTAGAACCATGATGACTTCAGAAGAAACTGTGAACCTATTGAGACTATGTTTGTTATGTCCGCGGTTGCAACTTGATACCTTTTCTGCACAAAAGTGCGACGTGAAGGGATGTGATTTTGCACCTGGAACTGGAATGAAAGCATGCTGAAGCGGTTGAGAAATCTCCCAAATGACGTTCGGGTTAAACTTCCTGATAATCTCTGGGCTGGTGTTGAACTCCCCAGCAACGCCACTCAAGTTGCCCCCGGTGCCCGCCGCCACCGGATACGTCAGAAAAAGGCCATAGCTGGAGTCCACGTCCGGGTTGCCGCATGTGCAGTTCACAGGGATCTCAAGGTAAGTTCCAGCCCTCACGAAGTCAGAGCCTGTGGCTATCCAGTTGGGCTGGGTGAGGTTCTGGTAGATGACGGTGCTGATGTTCGTGTAGGAGTTGTCTTTCACAACCTGACAATACACATTAGACTACATTAAAGTCACATCTGAAATCAGTACTAGAGGTATTCGTGTCCGGAGCTCTCTAAACCTCTCTTTCTAGCCTAAAACTGTAGAGTATGTCAAGATTGAGCTCTGAGGGAACTCTCTGCATGTAAACACTCCTAATTTGCACCCTGAGAGTTACGTTGGGATGCTCATACCGTCTTTCTAGAAGTAGCTTGTCTCCAGAGAGCATAGTTTTAACCTCCAAGTCTAGGTTTGCAGAATTCTACTCTCGTTTTCCTCTTCAAACATTTGGAGATGTATGAGCGGGAATTACCTTGTAGGGAAACGTGTGAGTCAGCTGGTCGTTGACGCAGTTGCACTTGAAGGGGATGTAGAGAGGATCACCCGTGAGGATGAAGTTGACGTCGGTGACGCGGGGGTTCACGGCCTGAATGTCCTCCTGCGTGGTCTGGAACTTGGTCCCGATAGAAACCAGGTCCTCGCTCTTCTCCACGCGGTAGAACGCGTACGCCAGGTCGCACCCTTTCTCTGGCACACACACGGCTCCCCCTCCCCAAGGGCCCCCAAAAAACACAAGCACCAGGAGTGCCACTGAAGAGATTATTGAGCTCCTCATCACGATCGTTCCCCCGCCAGCCTGTCTGTCTGTCTTTCAAGCGCATAATCAACTACAACTTCAAATGATCTTGCCCACCTTGGGACTAAGTGCTGCAATTCATTTCTCTAAATTGCAGAGCCACACTTGTAAGAGCCTCCGATACACCACTCACGACGAGACAGCCCATCTGCACAAAGATAGTTTCTTCTCAAAACCCTGACAAAAACTCCAGACACAATTTCGCAAAGCGGTTCATCACACGTTCCGGATTCCTCATAATCTCGATACTAGATGGTTTGAAGTACACCAAACAGTGGTAAACTACAACCAAGCCGGTCTCACTTGGATCATCTTAAATCTTATGGTGTGCAAGGATTAGGGAAGTCCTGGCATGATATTATTCATGGAAGAAATCCAGCAAGGTCCATCGCCAATAATGCGTTGCGGAGGTCCCTCAAAAACGTGAACCTCGAGTATATAAGCACAAAATCACTTGAAAAATACAGGGGGGACGATTGCTTACCGTGAGAAAACAGCCAGAATGTCCGCTCCCCATATCACGCTCCCAAATCAACATCATCTCCCTTCACAGCTTCAAACCAAGTCCATCGATCCGCTTCCTCAAAAGAGCTCAAAAGAAGGTGCCTTCAACCTTGACTCTACATCACAACAAGTGCAGGTGCAATGGCACCAATTTACTAAGCATGAGAGGAAGCAAGAGACAAAGGATACACTGAAGCGAGAGAGAGGGAGTGGTGGGTAGCGCTAATCCCAAGACCACCAGAAGCTGGCGACAAACTCAAGGACAAGCTCACTGACGCAGGAGCATGGGATCACTTATTTTAACCCCTCTTTTTAGCCCCTTTTTTTAACCCCTTTTTCTAACCCTTTTGACAAGTTTTATAAAATAAAAAAAGGGGGGGTTAAAAAACAAAAACAAAAAACAGACTAATCATCAAGCTGGTATGACTTCTGGCAGGAGTTATGGTCAGCAGCAGGTACTGCAGTCATCATTTTGCTGTCTGTGGGTTTGATGAAGTTCATGGCACTTGCCCGAGCAAGTTCCTCTATGAATTATGGGAATCAGTTAACCCGAAATCAGGTTTCTGAAAATCAGCCGGCAATCGTTTTTCATCGTTTTCAGCTAATTTTTGTCAGTGATTTGCTGCAGTCATTCAGTTTCTACCACTTTTGTCGATGTGTGAAAATTGACACTTGGTTCCGTAACTTGGGAAAACTTATTCACATTTCAGCAAATGTCACTCAGGAGATCCTTACAAGTTTGCCCCCAACAATCACATGAATGGCCATGAATACGCCTTTCGTGAAAGTTATTGCATGCATGATATGACATCTTCAAAGTCAAGGTTTCTAGAAGAAAGAGAAGGTATTTTGTGTTCCAAGCTTTTGAGTTCACCGGGTAATCGAGTGTTTGTTTTCAAAAAAAAATTAAAACTTTTATTGGTCAGTATCAATGTTGTTGGCAGTGCTTTTTCTATTTCTGGGGGAAATCCTCACTGGTACCCATGGAACCATGAGTGGCTGCAGTGACATTGGCAGTCCCGTTCCTACGGCATGTACAATGGTGGTAATTGAAAGCGCATGATATTCAATGGAGTTGTTGGAGGGTGGTGGACAAACTTTTGTACAGAAATTGAACATTGCAGTGACAAGGCAGAAATCAAAAGGACGTGGAGCACAATGGCCGTTACCCAATCTAGGGCTAGAATATTGAAGGTTACAAACGTTACGATGAAATGTAGGTCGAAGATTTTGATGTATATAATCCTTTGTACAAAAAATGGGGAACCATGTTCATCATTTACAAGGTGGAGGATAGTATTTCCTTGTGAGACCTATAAAAGCGCTTTGGTCTAACTAGAGAGTTCCTAATCTAGCTCCCTTGTATTTGATTATAGATTGAAATATTATTGAATTGTTGACAAGTGATTGATGGATGATGTGAGTGCACGAACTTAGTACTCTACTAAGAATTCTAGGGGGTCTTTTCATCAATCATTCATGAAGGAATCATTATGAATGAATTCTTTAATTGAATTTCTTGACTTGAGCTTGTCACTCAAAGTTTTAAGTGCGGCTTATTCTAATTTTATAGAGATTAATTCAAATACGGATATTTAACAAAATCTGGACAAAGTCACCATTTGTGGACCGACTAGACTCTAAATTCTTATCGGCTGGCAGCCCATGCTTCTCTTCGTATGAAAACTTCAAACGGTCATAACTTACTCAAATTTTGTCCAAATGGAGCATATGAGGTGTTTTTTGACATCTAAATTTTCCGTAGATGCCGAAAAACATCTCATATGCTCCATTTGGATAGAAAATGAGTGAGTTAGGCACTTTAGAAGATTATTGATAAGACGCTTTGGCAGCTCTCGGCTGGCAGCCAACCACTATTTCTAGACTTTCATTTGTCCATATTTTGATAAATATCTGTTTCAAAACAATAACCAATTTATATGCTTGAACTTGATTTAGGTCCCACCAATTGAAAGTTCCTCTATATTTGAAGATAATGATTGTTTGTGGCACCTCCAATTAGTAATGCATTTAGATTTCAAATATTTGCCCCCAATTTTTATATTTAAATTCAAATTTTTTTAACTGACTAGGACAATATTATAATTTATGCTATTTGGAAATTTTCATCATTTTTCCTCATCAATCCTTGAATTGCAATGTATTATACCATACACACATTCTAACATGAACTTCTCTATTGTAGTACATACTTACATATGCCTTTGTATACAAACCAACCAATTACACCTAATTCAACATCTCATCCTATTTTAGCTCAAGTGACTAAAAGGTATAATATGCTCCAAGTTAACAACACAATATCTCAATAGTGAAAGCAAAAATATATGGCTTCTAGAAAGAGACAATCTCTAATCTTGGACAGGAATCAACGTGAACATAATAGTGTTTGTTTGTTCCATCCCTCCACAAGACATAGTATGGTGGAATGAAACTATTGCCTCCTTTCAAGGTAAGCACCAAAGACAACTTCAATTGAAGATGCAAAGACAATTCATGCCTTTCTTATCCAAGGCAATGTTCTGTAAGTTTTTGCATCTACACACCATTCACGCACACAACAATTCATGCCGTTCTTATCCAAGGTGATGTTCTCAAAGTTTTTGCATCTGCACACTATACACACACACAACAATAACTTCAGCTTCACATTACATCAAAACATCATGATTAATTTTACATCCTCACAGTAGCAAGAGAATTCAGATATTGACAAGAGAATAGAGCTATTCATAAAGTGAAGCAAAGATACCAAGAGTTTTGGTCATCTTAGTTATCAAAATCAACCCTAGTTAGCTCTAAATTTCTGTAATCACGTCAAAGAGGAGAAAGACGGCTTATATTCATGGTACAGAATGACCTCTCCCTCTTTCTTCTCAAAGACGGCGATATGCACTTCTAACTTGAGTTTAGAGACCACCAAGCTCATCTACACTTAATTGAAAGATTCACCATCAAGCTCTTCCACATCCAATAGCTATGAGAGTATACAGACAATATTTAACTTTGGGTGACTTTACAAATAACAAACTTGACATCTTTCCATGTAGAAAAATCATACGGAACTGCTCACCATTGAAGCCTGTCGTGCAGGTTTGGATCCAGATCTGCCATGTCCTTCAACTTGTTTGCAATATGTGCCTTTTGTTGTTGCCTTTGTCGCTCCAACATCACGCATTGGTGACACAGAGCAAGAAGACTGAGAAACAGCAGAGCTCCGCCCACGCCCACTGCCACCCCCGCCAACACGCCCGCTGTGGTAATCTCGCTTGCTGATCCCTCTGGACAAGGCAAATAGTTAGAAGCCATGTCATTACATGTCATCACCTGGCTAATAGAGAACATCACATGTCATCCATTGATAAAGGTTTGGAAACAAACAGTGGACTATTATAGTTTTCACATTTTCCTCTGTGAGTGTTTTGTGTGAAGACATGCAGGTAAGTGATGGAAAGTAGATGGAGGGATCTTTTTGAAGGTCCGTGTATCACTCACTTGATCCACTGCCACACAAGGAACACACAACACGTCAGTTGGTTCAATTAAGATTTTGGGCAGAAGGAGAAATCCACATGAAGACAAACAGTGGACTATTATGGACTACATTTGGGGGAAAAGAATACCTTGCATGACATCATGATCCTATGGGTTCATTTAAGCTTGTAACGGAAAGCCACTCTTAAAGCAAAGATCAACATAAGCCAGAGGAGTATAGAAACTCACAAGGAGTATGAAGGATAGTTGCCACGTTTATCTGCATTCACCGCCACATCAGAAAATGCACTTTCCACAACATCATCTCAAACAAAAAGGCATCTTCACGTAACTGGAACAGCTACAAACCCCAAACTCTACATACATAAGTGTGAGAATTGATTGTGGTACCTTTGACTGGGATGAAAGCGTATTGATTGGCCTTGGAGCCATTCCAATTCAGATCTGGATTGTACTGCATCAGAAGAGCCTCACTCGTGTTAAACTCCGCAGCCATGCTGCTCACATTGGCCGCCGCGTCACCCACCACATATGTGAGGAAGAGGCCAAAGCGGAGGCTCACGGCGGGGTCCCCACAGAAGCATTTCACAGGCACCTGCAGCATGTCGCCGGTGAGGATGAAGTTGAGGTCTGGGATGGCATTCCAAGCGCCGATCCAGCTTGGTTGCGTGAGGTGCTCAAACACAGCGCTCGCAATTTGCTCAAGGGTGTCCGCTCTCTTAACCTGTCATATCATCCCGGACGAGTTAGAAAAGCCGAACTTTCTACACATGAATCAATAACAAATCTCAGCGCATATATGGAGCACGGTGATACCTGGTACTTGAACATGTGGAGAAGCTGGTTTTGCGTGCACTCGCACTTGAAGGGGATGTACAAGGGCTGATTGGTGACGATATTCTTCACGGGATTTGCTGCAAGAAGCTCCTCGGGTGTGACCTGGAACTTACCTGCAATGGACTCCAGCGTCTCGTTTGCTTGGGCTTTGTAGTACGCGTAAGCTGCTTCACATCCGCTCTTGGGCACGCACCCACCTTCCACCATGCCCATGGCTAAGTTGCATTGAAGTAGCACTAAGATTAACCACTGTAATAACATGCCATGCCTCATTGGTTGCGAAACTTGAAACCCCAAGAGGATAATCAGGTGAAGAGGGCATCCATGGATCTCCAGCGGCGTACGTTCTGCACATAAGTGTTCACGGATGTTAGATGTCTGCACAATTCCTGTACATGTGGGATGTTATCATTAGCTAGAGCAATTGGCGGCAGGCGTGCCCATGAAACTACACAAACAGGAGGCGGTTGTTAACACCATAAAGACGTACTCACAGAAGGAGGTTTGGACAAAGAGAAGCGCACAATGTCAACTATGAATCAACCTCACACCCACATATGTCTGGAATGAATGAAGGTCTCCTCACACAACAGCCTCGTTGGTTCTGCCTACTATAATGGAAGGTGTGGTGGAAGTTTGTAATATGGGAGTATTGGATGAATGGTGATGGCTTTTTCAGTTTGGTGGGAGTGATGACAACTTGGAAGTGCACCAAAAGCAAGGCCTAGGGAAGGGAGTTGATGATGAATGAGGTTGTAATAGCAAATGACTGTTATAATGAGCAGAAATTTGTTCTTGACCCAAGCAGCCTCTTATGATGAGATTTTGTTTATATCATATGCTTTTCTAAAGGGAGCTGATTGTAGTACGCCCAAACCGGGAAGAAGTTGGATGGCCATATCTGCTCGAGACTGCCCGCGGGAATCATACCAAATTTCAAGGTCGAAATATCTTGACTGGGGTGGCTGCCGCATCTACATCTAGGGACTTGATTGCATTTTGGATCATGGAATTTTAGCATTTAACATGATGGATTGTTCCACTGCTCATCTGTATGTACTTGCACACTATCCATCATGCACTCTATCAGCACATCTGAGTCTAACGCCGGCCAAGGCCTTATCACATGTGTAGCATTGTCATGAGCAGCTTTTCCTCAACTACTTCTGGATTTGGGCAGAGTTTGCCAGAGTCCTGCACGCTTTCATTGGACATGTTGGCCAGCCTCATCTGTAGTCTGGCGTCAGTCATGCCTCATATGTTAACCTGTACACATCAGAACTATTGCCTACTGACATTTACACATTAACCCTTAACCCTTTACCGCCCAGGGATGTTTCTGGAAAAACCAAGATTTCTGCTGATTTTTTTCTTTGCACCGGATTTGATGATAATAAAATGCCTAATATTAATATCTAACCTTACAAAATTGAACTTAACCCATGAAGTGAACTTTGGGGAAATTTTGCACAACATCCAACGGTTGATGGAATAGACTATAGTGTTTAAAGTTACTGTATATTGGTAGTGAAAACTGTGGATTTTGGAGGGTGCACTACTTTAACCATCAATAGATTCTTGCAAGAATTTTTTTACTTTGGCTTAGAGTGGTTCACATGTGCACTAGGTTAATAGCTTCGCATTGACATATCATATGCGAGGAAAATATTTATACCCAATTATTGGTGATTTTTTTTCTTTTTTCTACTTGATTGTATACTAAAATGTTCCAACCTTATACGAATCTAAACGGAAATTCGTATGTGAAGAGAGAGATCAACAATCACAAAACAATGAAGAATGTCTCAAAGAGAAAGTTCAATCAAAATTTAAGACCAATATCAATGTGCATGTGTGTGAAATACAACATAGTATGTGGCATAGTATTCACTGTATTCACTGTATTTGAGTGTATTTTGTGTATTTTGTGTTGTATTCCTAGCTTTTCCAAGAGTTCTATAAATCCAAATCATGACTTGATTGTTGAAGAGTGTTTGTGTATTGAGTGCGCAAATTTGAACCTCGCATCTCAAAGCCTAGTTCCTCATGGATTTCATGCAATTTGAGTTTTAGCACCTCCGAAGTCCCATTTCGGGCTTCGTGGGCGCTAAGGGTTAAGAGCCCATTTAACCCTTGGGGGGACGTTTTTCATTTTGGGCAGGTTCCTAAAATTCAAAAAAAAAATCTTTTTGAACTTTTTATATTAGATTTTCCTTGATACGATCTTTGTGGAATTTTTTTTAAAAATCTTTTTGAACTTTTTATATTAGATTTCCCTTGATACGATCTTTGTGGAATTTTTTTTTAAAATCTTTTTGGATACATAATATGAAAGTTATTAGCCTTCAAAGTCAAATTGGGGACTTGGGGCTGTTCCAAATTTTTTATGGAACTTTCTATTGACATTGAGATTTTTCATACATATAGAGAATATTACCTTCTTTGAAGATATCAAAAAACAATTATTGTCTTTATTGTCTTTAGTGTAAATTTTCTTTAACTCAAGTCAAACATTTCCACACATTGTTGGGCAAGGTACCAAAAAAACTTCTTCTTTTTTATGTAAAATCTAGAAATCTTCATATTTTTCACTTTTTATTTTTTTGACAACAACATGTAGTGAGAGCCTTCATATTGACCGTTTGGATTATCCATTTTAAACATATTTAGTTCACATTAATATAAAACGTGAATTGGCAATTTTAAAACCTCCACTTCTTGCACACTTGGTTTGAATATGCTTCACCCATCTCTACCTCTAAAAATTGGTGTATAAGGAACTAACATCATTCTCAATACAATGGTAAAGGATTAAGACCTTGTGTAGTGCAAAAATTTCACAACAAGTGAAGTCAAACTCTCCTTGAATTCACCATCGTAGGGAAGAAAATGAATCATTTTTTGGACTTCAAACGCTATAATCTTGATATCTGTCGGTGGATTGTAGCCAAAAAAATATGGTAAGTTGACATGGAAGTTTTTGAAAAGGTCTTACAATTAAAATTCCAAACTTGTACTTCAAATTTAGATTTTCTTGCCACTTGTTGATAGTGGCAGTTTTGGAGTGTTTCTTGAGGAAAAATGCCTTGGGCTCTTAAGGATTAAGAAGGGATTCAACTAGGCCATTATATGAGACCCAATCCCATTTAACCCTCTAGGTCCATATGGTCAATATTTTATGCACAATGGGGTTTTCTTGAAAGTCTTTCCAAAAGAATAAAATGAATTTTGTACATAGTATATTCAAAATGGAGAATTTCCAAAAAAAAAGGATATTTCAAGAGATTTGTATAGGTGATACCTATACATAGCCTGGGTGATACACAAGTAATGCCTAGGTAATACACATGTAATGTCTAGGTGATACACATGTATTGTCGAGGTAAAACCCATTGATATCCATTGTGTTCCAACCACTATGATCTAGAAAATTAATTTGTTTGGCAGATGGTGTGCAAAAGTGACCACTTCGTAGAGTAGAGTTGTAATGACAATCAATGTTCTTGGGCCTCACCTAATGCAAGCTAAAGCTCCTCCATAGTACTCCAAGTTCCGTAAACATTGAACCATAGTTCCTCCACACCTCTTCCAAACCAAGTCATCCCTTCCATGTGGTTCATATTACTAAGATAAGATCATAAAGCAAGGGGTAACATACAAGGTCACCCCCTCTCCTTACTCCAATTTTTAAAAACTGCAAAAAACACACAACCTAAAATCCCGCCAAGGAACAAAATATTCTTGTTTAACCCCTAAAGGACCACGACCACTTTCGCTCTAAAACCAGTCCAAAACTGCCACTGCCAAAAAGAAACATGGAAATCACATTTTAAAGTGAATTTCGGATTTTCAACCGTACAATCTTAAAATAGACTTCTATATAAACATGCCATACAATTTTGGTTGCAATCCACTGCACGGATTGATAGATTTTAGTGTTTAAAGTCAAAACAATGGTTCATTTCCTTCCCTCCGTTGAGTAGAGCAGCAGACTTTGACTTCACTTTGTATCAAATTTTTGCATTGTACGAGGTCTAAATCTTTCACCATTGTCTTAAGCATGATGTTATTACCTAGCACTCCAATTTTTAGAGGTAAAAAAGGGGTGTAGCATATTCAAAGCAAGTGTGCAAGGAGTAGAGGTTCAAAAATTGCCATTTCACGTTTTATTTTATTGTGAACTACGTATGTATTCAAATGATAATCCAAACGGTCAATAAGAAGGTTTTCACCACATATTGTTGTTGAAAAAAGAAAAATTGAAAAACATGAAGATCTCTAGGTTTTATGTAGAAAAGATGAGTTTTTACACTAAAGAATAAAATGACTTTTTACACTAAAGACAAGATTTTTTTTTGAAAATTTCTAAAGAAGGAAATATTCCTTATATATGCGAAGAATCTCAATGTCAATAGAAACTATTGTCAAACAATTTGGAGGTGCCCGGAGTCCCCACTTTTGGCTTTAAGTGGTACTAACTTTCAAACCACAAATCCAAAAAATAAAATAAAAATATCTCCACGAAGCTCTTATGAGAGGCTATCTTATATAGAATTTTCAATCAAAAAGAATTTTTTTTCGAATTGTAGGTACATTCCCAAAATCCAAATTGACCCCGGGGGGACGTTTGGTCCTTTAGGGGTTAATAGCTTCATACGGTCAACATACAAAATCAAAGCAACGTCTTAGCAATAGGCAGCCACTCTGTTGCATTAGGTGTGGCGTTTTTCATGTCATGTCATTTAGTTGGATAAACCATAGTTGATCCAACCGCACGCGAAGTTGCAACTTGTAAATGATCCGCACCTTTATCTCGAGAGTGATCATCATTGTTGTAGAAATTGACACTAATTTCAAAACTAATGTAATAAATGCAAAAAAAAAAAAAAGACAATAATAGGATGTTGTAAATTTTAAAATAAGATCAATTCTTTAATAATTGAATTCAAGCCTATTTTAAAATTGTGTTTGCCTTGGCACCGCAAGTGCCATTAATTTAAAGTGACAAAATGACCGCTCCATAACATATTTTATATATATATATATATATATATATATATATATATATATATATATATATATGTATATAATTTATTCAAACAAGTTTTAAATATTTGAATTTGGGTAGACTTCAATGTTTTAAAATCTAATGAGAGAGTTGATTGAAAACAACAACCTTGAATCTTTGCCAAAGGGACAATCTTGTTTGCATGTAAAAATCAACCAATCATTATTTAAATGTTAAAGATCCAATCAATTCATATGAAAGGTTTACAATAAATTAAAAAATAACATTGAAATAATATTTGATTTTCCATTATATTTTTATGTTAGTTTGAAACAACAATATGACATATATGATATTTGATACATTATTAAGAATACTATATGTGAATATTTTATCTTTATACAAATATCGTATTGTGTTTATATGACTTTGATACACTAAAATAAACTATATACATAAGTCATAGTACCCTAAGATTACTCACTTTTGGGCTAGAATGGATAATTCAATAAAAATTTGAAAAAAACGTTTTTTACACTTTGGTTGCTTGGTGGAGAAAGTTAACTTGATTCTACATGTGGGCCCAAGTTTTTTGTTATTTAATCCCTTCTACGGGGAGTTTCTAAGAACGCTAAACTTAAGAGCAGGTACATTGTAACACAAAAATTTACTAATTTCGAGTTAAGAGTTATTTCAAAGACAAACTAATTAACTAAGAATAGGCCCACTTGTAGAACTTTTTTAGCTTCCTCTACCAACCAACAAAAAAGGAATTTTTTTATTTCAATGTTTTATCGAATTCCTCATTTTTAGTGATTTTAGTGAATAAAACTAAACATTAATTACAAATGGCAAATTTCCCAAAGACCCTAGGATCCATTAGTAATGTCAATCATTACACAAAATTGAATTATGTAGTCTTCTTCATTCATGTACCCTTAAAATAATTTTGTTCCAAATATGGGACACTGTGGTATCAAAAAATACCTTAGTGTACTTATACCCACAAATTATATGAGATTACACTTACAACATGCAATTAAGCAATTTTGCCCTCACCAAATAAAAGTGCACTTGGTACAATTGCGGCCATTGCAAACAAAAGTGTCAAAATTGCAAGAAAAAAAAAGGTTTTCAAAGAAAAAAAAATTTGAGCTTGTGCAACAATATAATGTACAGTCATGGTTGTTAATATTGGACAACACCAACTTTTGGAAAAATCCCATAATCACGGACTTACAAAAAACATGCCTAGTCAAATTCCGCACCTGACAATATATGAGAAACACCTGTAAACGACTTTTCTTTGGCAAAGAAGGATTCCCCTCCATAACATGCTTAATATGCAACACTATGGATTTGGACACACGACTACATGTTTTACTCAAATGCGAGAACCCTGATATACATGCCCAACAAAGTAGTGTGGGCAATCCGAAATTTAATTGTGTCATCAAACAAATCCGGTTGTTTCATCCTCATAAATGCCGGAACCTTTAATGACAACCCGCAAGAAAATACAGTTGCCCCATGGTTATTACCATGCCATGTGGTATTCAAAGATGTGGTAAAGACCCAAATCTCACTATTCAATTTATTGAATTCAAATATTGTAATGATAGATTCTCAGTGGAAGCTATTGCAAACAAAACAAATAAATACCAACAACTCCTCAATGATATTCAGGCACTTGGATGAAAAGTAGACCCCCTCATTGTCATCACTGCGGGTGCTAGAGCCACCACCTTTATCTCCTCAATGACAATTCTTGAAGAAACATTCAAAATTCCCATGTCCTCAATCAAGACCACCTTTACAATTATTAACACTATTGCAATCCAACATGCTATGTCCATACTCCTATACAAAAGGAAACTCGAAAACATCCAACCCATCACGGACACGCTAGACCCCCCATGAAAACCTACTAGACACTTCATCGCATTAGACCCCTCGTCGTCATTGGTTCTTTGTTATTGGTTACTTGTTATATGGTACATAGTACCTATCCTCGAGAGGGGGAAGTAGTTCCATACTACTAACCTATGTCCGGTGGACATGAACTTAGTGGTGGAACAAACAAACACTTCAGTCATGTCTGCCTCCTATGGGGACCGGAGTTCTTCTTCTTGGTGGTGATATATGTGTCTCTGAGTGTGTAGGGCATGGTGAAGCCCATGTATTAGGGCATAGTGAGGCGCATGTATTAAGGCATGGGGGTAGCAAAATAGTTGTTGGACAATATAAGAGCGTTTTTTACTATTTGGATGGTGTAGCATGAAATGTTTTAAGGTCATTGTGGTTCATAATGTGTGTTCCATTTGGTAGCATAATTTTTTTAAGTTAGTAATATTTACTGAATTTTTTTTTGTAAAAGTTTTTGGGAGAGGTGTTGGTTGATTCTTGTGTCATTTAGGGTTTCTTGTAGCCACTTTTGTTCCAAAGGTGAGGGTTCCAAAAGGAAATCCGTGACTATGCTTTTTAGGTATACTTTTGCTTCATTTTTTTAGTAGAAAAGATGTTTGGGTGATTGGTGATCTAATGGAATTGGCTTTATTTATCCTAGGAATGTTTTTAGCATTATCGTACTTGGCAAGGATAGAGTAGGTGAGTCCTTTATAAATCCTTCCATATCTACCTTTGTCGTTGAGTGCATTTTGAAGTTGTTCCCCAATACATTGTAGATAAGCATTTTTAAAGGAAAAAGCTTCTAGTCCAAATAAATTTTGTGGGAGTTGGGTTATGACATCTAACATATGGATTTTTGTATGACTTTGATTTTTTTGTCTAATTTTTTGATAGGAGGCATTGAGTATGGGACTGTGTAGAATTTCTATGCTACTCCAAGTCTAAGTACCGTGTCTATCATTTTAATTTTTTGTTTCATAATGGTTGGGCATGTTATTAGTTCTTTGCATTGTTTAGTAAGTTTTGTGGTAGTGATGTGAATTTGTATCTTCCATTTTAGTGAGGCGACAATATTAGTGCCTAGATACACATATGGTTTGTTTTGATGTAGTACATGAATGGGTTGATTACGGTATTTTATTTTGGCGGATCGCATAAGTGCTTTGAATGCGGTGAGGTTCATTTTAGATTTGTTTGGACATTCCCTAGTGGTACATTTTTGAGTGCCGAGGTCCATACCAGACCAATCGCAAAATTGATCATTTTTACCAAGTTGGATTTACAAGTTGGATTTGCATCCATCTTAGTAGTGGTTCTAAGAAAATAATGAATAGATATGGGCTGAAGGTATCACCTTTTATGGTTCGGCGTTGTATGGGGATGAGGCTGGTTGTTCCAAAGTATTCTCCAACGTATGAGGTGGAGGAGTGAGAGTAGATGTTTCCAACTAGTGCAACTACATAGGTGGGGTTTCTAAGGTCAGACATAATTGCTAATAATCTTGCGTGGTCAATAGATTCAAAAGTCAATATATAAAATACATATATCTTGGTGCTTTTGAATCTATTGACCACGCAAGATTATTAGCAATATATCTTATTATAAGTTTAAAAGTCAATATATAAAATACAATATATCTTAATATAAGTTTCAAAAGTCAATATGTAAAATACAATCTTGCGTGGTCAATATATTCAAAAGTCGATATATAAAATACATATATCTTGGTTTGTAAATCATGTGTCTTTGAGTGCGGCTATTATTGTTTGGAGTTGTCTAGCAATACAAAGTGAGAGAATAATACAAATTGTATGAAAGATGTTGAAGCAATGATTAGTTTGAGTTAGTGAGAAATGAAGAGTTGATAGATTAAATGGCACCACTGCCTTGGTGTAGTGGTTTGGGTCATGGCACACCGGTGAGGTGGTTGTGAGTTCAAGTCCTATTACCGGCGTGGTGCCTACCACCATAGTCCACCCCATTATGGTAGGGGGTGCCAAGACCCACAAAGCCCTTGGGGGAGATGACATGTTGGTTGTCTCTAAGGCAATTAGTGTAGGGAACCACTTAGTGTAGAAAAGTGTTTACCCTCAAGAGGGGGAGTAGTTCTATGACACTAGCCATGTCCGGTGGCCATATGGCTTAGTGAAGAGAATGAACAAACACTATATTCACGCTGGTCTCCTTCGGAGACCGGAGTTCTTTTTCCTTGATAGATTAAAATACATGTCACAATCTTAATGTGAAAGAAGATGTTTGGAAACAAATCACTTATTTGTAGTAGAATGTGACAAATTTGGAACTTTGAATAAAATACAATTATATTTTAACATTGTTCATCCTTGCATCTATTTTATTTCCTATTGTGGTTGCACTTCGAGAGTAAATGTATATTTGAAAGATGGTGAAACATTTTTTAATTTTTTTTGTAAAGCATATTGCAACAAACTCTCTTTTTGGGAAAAAGAATCATAAAATTAATCTGCACAAATGTGTTTTGACTATGTATTGTTTCCATTTCTTTAGTTCTATGATTAAAATTGCAAGATCTTCAAAATCAATAGAACTTGAATGAAATTTCAAAGCCCATATTTAATTAGCATGTACGAATGGAACCGGAAACTATATTCCTTTTAAAAGGTAAGTGTATACACATGTGTTCATTTGCAATGAAGAAAATAATTGATGTCAATTTTCTATTACAAGCACTGCATGCACCAATTAAAAAATTCATCATGTATTGCTCTCTCTGTAAGTTTATATTGAAGTTATAGGCATTTTGATTTTTTACCTCTTCTCTTCAAAGTGCATATTTTTCCAAATACGACAACTCCATATACAAAATTATGTGTTTCTTCAAAATATTCATAAAAAAATCATGTGTTTATTTAAAATGTACTGTACAGTACATAGATGTCTTACATGAATGCCTCAAGCTTCACGTAAAATATAGCCAATGATTACACCTTTTGAATGATATTTAACAACCAACATAATATATCATCTTAACTAAAAGTATGTCCCCCCTCACCTATTAGAAACAACCATTTTGACGTATAACATTTGTACAAGCTACAATACTTGAACATACTACTTTTAACCCACATGGCCCACATTCGATCCTATTTCGCACAAAAGTAAAAGACGGCTCTCAACATGAGCACATTATTCTTTTGAAAAAACAATCTTTTTCTTTGTAGAATATCCTTGATGCATCACTATTTCAATCCTTGAAGAATGTAATCTATGAACAATGCCTTTGTTAAAAAATCATCCAAATTTTATTTGTTTTAATTGTGTGCTCCTCCTTTCCAGCGGACGCCACCATGACAAAGCAATCGTAGAAGTACATTGTTCTCTGAATATAGTGTGGATAAGAGTAGTTCGAGATTCTACACTGATTGGAAATTTACATGCAATCGTCAACTAGCACACGCTCGCTTAGAAACAAATGCCCAATCAAATTTTGACATGCATGTGCTTGATGCAAATTAGTGTAGGTGATCCACATCAATTATAAATCCACGCTGCATTCAGTGAATGGTGTCCTTGGAGTGAAGGAGTTTGTAAATTAGGGTTTTGAGTTCTATCGGGTTGGATGCAATTTTGGATATGTCGTCGAGATCACTACAAGCTTTCATGAGTTTGTTCCGAGGGAGTGAGGCGATTCCTCAACAGGAGCCTTCTTCCCGCATACACACTTCCTAAAAAAACTGTATAGTATCCATTGCTGATCATTTTCGTGAAGTTGTTGCTTTGTCTTCAGGAGCCTCAAGGTAAAATTTCCTTTGAAACCGGTATTTAGAGAGACTGGCAGGTGGAGTATTGAATAATTGGGGTACTTGCGGAAGTTCTCGCTTCTGTTGAGAATTGTGATGTGAGGACTGGGCGCACAAGCAATTCGCTCTGACAACAGTTGGGCGGCTTTTTAGGGTTTAGGGTTAAGGTTTGTGGGGTTGAATAGTGTGAAGAGTTCTCACTTTACGTTGAGTGGAATGTGGTAATTGTGTAGCAGAAAATATACCCACAAAACACTAAACCCTGAAAAGGTTGTTGTGGGAATATTTCCTTCGGTACCGGGCGCACATTGTTCTGATACAAGCAATTCGCTCTGGCAAGAGTTGGGCAGTTTTTTAGGGTTTAGGGTTTGGGGTTTTGTGGGGTTGAATAGTGTGAAGAGTTCTCACTTCACGTTGAGTGGAACGTGATAATTGTGATGTGAGGACTGGGCGCATTATAAGTATTTCCTTCTGGCAATATTTCCAGAGCTGGGAATTTTTTTGTTTTGAATTTAGGGTTTAGGGTTTTGTGAGGTTTTGTGGGCTCTCTACTTACGGGCATTGTGTTTTATTTATGGAGCAGGATGTTTGGGCATGAAGGTTTCAGATACATACCAATGTTGAAGTAGGAAACGTCGCAGCCATGGCATTGAGCTCGGTTTCACTTATACTTCCGTATGCTCTGTGTTCTTCCGGAGCTTCACGACAACCAGTGTTTCGACATTCTCAGGCGCGACAACCTCTGACGCTCTCCACTTCTCATCGCGTCCGGTTCAAATCCGGGATCAGGGCGTCAAATTCTGCAGGAAATGGCGATTCAAGGGTCGAGAATGAGGCAAGTTACGTCGCGACGAGGACGTACCGGAAGGCGTTGGCGTCCTTGCGAGTCACGGGCGAGGCGCTTCCGTTGCAGGTGAACGCAGCTCTGGCCGCGGACGGGGGGCGGACCGCGGCGCAGGAGCTTGCGCAGGGGAAGCCCATGCTAGTGATTGAGACGTACAATCCGGGGCGATTCTCGGAGGGGAGCACCGTCTCCACGAAGCTGCAGGCGCCTACGCTCTCGGTGGTGAAGAGGGCCAAGCTGATGCAACCCAAGAAGGAGAATCGATTCTCGTCCAGTAAGGCGTTCGCGATTGCGTTCCAGGCTGTGAGGCTGCTGAAGCTCTTCTCTTTCGAGCTCTGTTTCTTCAAGCCGGGGACGGTGAAGCGCATGGAGGACTACAGGGAGGCGGATGTGGTGGGATTCCTGGAGGTTTCCGACGCCAGCGCCCTCTCGGAGATCGCGCGCGGCGTTTGCTCGTACGCGTTGGCTTGTGTGAAGGACCATGCGGAGGAGAGAGTGCACGCGGGGGGAAAGCTCTTTCAGAGGCGGAAGCTTTTGAAGCCGACGACTGTGGAGTCTCCGGTTGTGAGAGTCTCTACTCTGACCTCCGCGGAGGTGCTGGCGCATGTGGAGGCGATCGTGGAGGAGAAAACCTTGGTGGGAGCTGGTATGCGCCTGCGTCAGTCGCCCTGGTGGGACAGGCCGCCCGCCACGCAAGCGGTCGTGAAGACGGGCGTGGACGCGCAGCTGGTGGACGAGTTCGTGCCGGCTCACGCGCTGACATTCTCCCTCTCTCCCGGGAGCTTCGAAGCCGTAGGGTTGCACAAGACGACGGACGACGCCTCGTGCACCATTCATTTGACACATGCACAGATGATGGACTTGGCAGATGTGCTGGACTTGTATTGTGGAGATCCCTACACTGGCTCAGGAGAGACCGTATCGATAAGCATCGATGTTCCGCGCCGCTCATGGGTGCAGGTGGCGCAGGCAGTCGCGGTGGGAGCCTTGGCGAGTGCACTTGGAGCCGGCTTGCTTCTAGGATTCTTGTCGTTCCGAAGGGGACGAGCGCCGATGGAGACCCCAGCGGCGGAGTCCATCTTTGATATGGCATTCTCCCAGAAACTGAGACAAGTAAAAGGCGACGAACCCCTGCCAGACCCAGTTGACGAGCAATCCGGCGCGGTCAGTGAGCATACTGAAAGTGACGTTGTGGAGCAAACCGAAGAAGCCGTCGATGAGGAACCAGATGTGGAGCCGGTTTCCAGTAGCCCTTCCAGAGTCCAGTTCAAGGGGCATTGACAGAAGCTCAAGGACGAATCACAAGTCCATGAGACAATCGTTTACTTTCTTGTGTAGGAACTACCACAAACTTTGACGGTGTTTCGAGGAACCGCCTACAGAGGCTCTACATTCGACGGTGCCACAAAAGCTCTGCACATGTGCTCAACAGGCTCCTTGGGATATGAACAACGACGCCTAGTTAGTGATAGGTGAGGCCGGTCTCACTGAGTAGAACTGCATGCTGAGATGAACAAGCTCTCACTTTGAGGGACAGGTGAGTTTCTCGGATGTCGGCCTTAAATTTCACCAGCCTTTCCTTGCGATCAATTCCGAGCTGGTTAGTTCAAGGCCTGGAACTAGTGAGATATCACAAGCCATGTGCAGGAACAAGCTGCTCCTCGGGTTGCCAGTTTTGTAGTTTATTGTAACGTTATTTTAGTTGTGAAACTCGGGTTTCATGTTGATGCAAAACGCTTGCGACTGTACTGATAGCTCTAATTGTTAGGATTCTTGTATCACCGACAATATTGGATCTACCACCAATCCCATTTTTATGTCAAGGACTTGCAGTTGATTTTAAATAAAGGCCTACACTGTTCACTTCCGCGTTTCTAGAGAGAGAGTCCAGCGAGGAGCATGTGCAGAGCGAAAGACGGGCCTTCGTGATTTGATCAGTCTCTTGCTTTCGAACCGTTCCTCTTTACAATCGAGAGCTATGTCTGAGAACTAGGGTGCATTTGTTGTAGCCATTGTACAGGATGGAGTCCAGTGGAGATGGAGGGAGCGGGCAGGCTCTCCTCGAGGATTACCAACAGATCTCGGAGGCTCCCTCGGAGAAGAGCATCCCCATGTATTTCATATCCTCCAGATGTAGAGATGGCAATGCAAGCTTGTGTGTGTGAAGAGTTTTGCTGCATTGACTTGGTTTTGCATTGGCAGAGTGTCGAAGAGGAGGTCCATTCCAGGATCATGGCAGGCCAAGGCGTCGCGGTCGATACCGCTGCCGCCGGAGTTCCAGCGCGAGGAGGGCGCGATGCCGACGTTGTTGAAGGCACTGATCGGGCTCGTGGCGTATCTCCTCGTGGGCATACTGGGGTTTTCCGTTTTGGAGCAGGAGATTCGGGGCGCCACCACCACCTCCACGATCGTGGACGCGATGTACTTCGCCATCGTGACCATGACGACGGTGGGGTACGGCGACCTGGTGCCGCAGGGCGTGGCCGCGAAGCTCTTCACGTGCGCGTTCGTGGTCGTGGGGTTCGGGCTCGTGGGAGTGCTGGTGAACGGCGCCGCGAACTACCTGGTGGAGAAGCAGGAGAACATTCTGATCCAGAAGTACAAGAAGCAAAAGTTCGCTGAGGACGACGACGACGACGAGGTGGTGGCGGCCAACTTGCGGGCTGGGATTTCCGGTGCCGCGGTCGTGGTGCTGTTCATCGCGGGAGTGCTGGTGCTCATGTTCTGCGAAGGCCTGAGCTTCATCGACGCGTTCTACTGCGTGTGTGTCACGGTGACCACGCTCGGCTATGGCGACGAGAGCTTCAACACCAAGGGCGGCCGCTTGTTCGCCGTGTTCTGGATTCTTTCCAGTACCGTCTGTGTGGCGCAGTTCTTCTTCTACTTGGCGGAGAGCCGGACCGAGGAGCGCCAGCGGCGTCTGGCAGTTTGGGCCTTGACTCGGCCTACCACTCCGTCTGACTTGGAAGCTGCCGACCTTGATGAAGATGGCGCTGTCAGGTTAACTTAAACCCTTAAACCCTAAGCTTTTGTCTCTGAATCTCAACATCAGATTCAAGTAAAATATCATTATTCATATTCAATCAAGCCCTGGTCTTTCTGTGTTGGACGTTGTGAAGATCATCGTCGTCACTCTGTGTGTGACATTGTGCAGTGCGGCAGAGTTTGTGATTTACAAGCTGAAGGAGGTTGGCAAGATCGATGAAGATGATGTGATGGAGATGTTGAAGCAGTTTGAGGCCCTTGACCGTGACCAGTCAGGCTCCCTCAACTGGTCAGACATCAAGAATGCCAGCCACATTACTACGCAAACAGCTCCCCATGCTGCATGAAACTTTGAGACTAAACATTGCTACAATACAGCTGCCATCTGAAGATAGAGGTTCACATGTTTGAAGGCTTTCGCGCCAGTGATTATGAGTGGCTATACTGTAGAATTTGGTCAGGTAGGAAGCCTAGAATGGTTTTGATGCATGCAACACATGATAATAGACCCATACAGAGGAACAACTGAAAAATGCGAACAATTTCTAACACGATTACCAAAGGTACTGCTGCGCATGGGATAAGAAAAGATCTATGTCAGACTGACGAGCATTGGAAAGTTGAATCCTCTTTTCAGCTCAAGTAACGAGAGAAGCCAATGATTTTATGCGACATTTTCCAGGAGACGACGAGCAACCTTCTCTGCAATTCATGGTATTTTCTCAAGAACCGAACTCTACTTCAACACATGATAAGCCAAACCAGAACGAAGAATTTTACAACCCTTCTACAAATGTTCAATTTACAACTAAGCTTGCTACCTCCATCATGTCCTGAGACCCAGTTAGTCGGCCGGGTGGGGCCGTTTTCTCCCGCTTCTGCTTTCCGACTTTGGCGTACTGGCTGCAGAGACTACTTTTGGTGAAGCAGGCTCACCTTGTACTGCTTGCTGAACTGGCTCAGGCTTTGCGTCCGACTCAGTTTGTGCCACAGCTGGTTCCGTCAAAACTGGTTCCGCTTCTTGTTCCGGTTCCGCTTCTGTCTCCAGTTCAGATTCCTCCTCCGGTTCTGGCTCCGGGTCCGGGTCCGCTTCTACTTCGGCAACTGCGGGACCTTGCGCTTCCATGGCAATAGGCTCCTCTGGAGCTTGCGCAGGTGTCGTTGCGTCTAACTCCATTGGGCTTACACCAGTCGGCGCATTGCCTGTTGCATCCTCGGTCTGAACACCAGGTCAAATAAGTACGAAGAAACACGGTGCAGATTAAAAAAAAAAAGTGCCGATCAACTTGCGAGCTTCCAATCTATACGGAAATATCCGAGAACACCATTAGTGAGAGGAAGAGGAAATGGTGACAATGCCATATATATAGATTACCTGGGCCAGGCCTGGAGTAGTGCCGTCTTCCTCTTTCTTCACTCCCTTGGCCTTTGGCTTGTCTGAAGTCTTGTACAGCGAGCTCCGCACCTCAGGAGTGAGGAGCTCTGGAGGTACAACGCCCATGATTTTCATGTCAGAGTACCGTGACAAGGCTTCTAGATCTTGTCTCGCCGCGAACCGGAGACCTTTCCAGCAGTAGACCTTGTTGTTCTTGCGATGGTACTCGTCCTCTATTCCTGCTTCGGGATCCATATCCTCCGCAAGAGGCTTGAAGTACTCGGTCAAGGGAGGCATTTTGGCTCTTTTGGCATCGGTGATGGCGTTCGGGTTATCTTCTGACCACTTCCAAAGCCGATGGAGCTCCCTGTTTCCGAGGCGCCATCTGGGTTTCCTCCTCGCAGGCTCTGAAGACAGTTTCTTCTCCTGCACAGAACGCTCAAAGGGAGTGCAGCCATCTCGTTTCCACCACACCCAGTTCTTGTCGCGCTCAAGAATGTGTTCGATGGAAGCCAGAAACTCCCTCCCTTTTGGCGGCGTTGTTCTCAGCAGCTTCTTCACACGATCCTCGTGCACCTTCAGCTCCTCACGAATGGCCTCTCGCGGCCCATCTTTCTCAGCCTTCCCAGGAGTCTTGAGGTAATCAAAGATAATCAAACACTGAACCAGGACATGGCGCCGGAACCTGGGGTCCTTCAACTCCAAGCTCATGAGATTACAGCTCGTGAGGTACTTGATGTTGAAGGTCGAATCATCGTCATCACCGTCGAGGCTTAAGCTTTCGTCTTCCTCGCCCAGAGGCTGCACTTCAAAGGCCTCCAGCACAGTAGCTAGGTTGGAAGAGAACGTCTGCCACTTGGACGGATTGTTATGCGCCAGGGTCGCCGGGTTGGACAAGTACTCCTGGAGACTCCAAAAGGTCTTGTAGAAGGTGAAATCAATGGCTGCACCATCCCCCGGGGGCGCTTCTTTCTCATACTTCGTCTCGTTCGAGGTGTTGAAAACGCCTTTAATGTTCACAGCTGACCTCTCCGAAAGCGGGAAAAAATGAGCCAGAAACATCAGGATCCTGCCACAGAAGACGACGTCGTTTGTCTTGGACAACCGGCGCAGGAGCTGGTTGCAAGTCCTCAGCATCACAAGCTTGCCCCGGCTAAAAAGCTCCGACTTCCCCAGCGTTTCCTGCTTCCCCTCTATGTACGCGAATACCTCCTTACAATCCTTGATGGTGGAGACCTCCGTCAAATCCTCCAGCAGCTGAAAAATCATTCCCCCTTCCACGTTTCCCTTCTCACATAAATACAACACAATGTCTAAGAGGCGCGTGAGAAGACCATTGCCATCGTCATCGGGACCTTCTGCTCGACCATACTGCATGACCGACTTCCCATTCTCAACGGCTGCACTGACGAGCTCCTCAAGCAGGGTCCTCAACCCGTTCTCCAACAGCTGATTCTCGTCTTGTACTAGAACAGTCTGCTTCTGAGGCTTCACAGCCTCCACCATTGTCGCCACCGCAGTCTGCGGGGCAGGAAATGGCTTGGTAATGGCGCCTCGAAAAACCTCCAGCAGGCGCGATCGGTCTCCATGGCAGGCAGCTGCAACGGGATCCTGAATCTCCATCCTATCAAACCCTAAAAGATGCCGCCAACTTCCGCCTGATATCTACGGCCAACGTATTACAAAGAATACATCTTAATCCTCACCCTGCACTGCACCGATTGCACCAAGTCAACAACAGCTCCATCCTCCATAATTCCTCCACAAACCCTCCTCAACGACCAGTATCATCTTATCATCTCATCATCCCACTTCAAACAACCCGTGAGCACAAAACCCAACGTCAGTAACCTTCCCACTTTCATACTCCACCCGCCCCTCTATCAAAATACTCGCTCTCACAAATCTCATCAACAACCAATATCATCTCATAATCTCCTCATCCCACTTCAAACAACCCGTGATCACAAAGCCCTGAAAACACTTTACAAAATACTTAATTCAGAATCCTCGCACCTTCCGACATTCTATCAAAAACACTACAAAAATCGCCAATACCACCTCATAATCTCCTCAACACTCATCATCCCACTCCAAACTATCCGTGAGCAAAAAACCCTACAACTCATAAAACCCTAAATTCGACACCTCATAATCTCCTCAACACTCATCATCCCACTTCAAATTATCCGTGTGCAAAAAACCATAAAACCCTAAATTCGAAACCTCAGCTCCTTCACGAAAAACCCGCTCATAGTAAACCAATCTCAAACCCTAAAAACGCAAAGTAAGCGCACAGGAACCCATTGAATTACCTGAAAAGGAACCCATTGTCTGAAACAAACGCCTTGGCGTCCGTCATCCGCTTCAGCGACATATCATAAGCCCACCAGAATCCACATCCAACGCGAGACCTAAACCCTAAACCCTAAACTGCGAGCAAAAACTTCACTGGAGGCTTGATGCGCCTGAACTAATTGCACTGCCATTAATCAATCGGAAGCCGATCCTGGCTTGCATATCAGCTACGGCTCGGTCACTCCTCGAGTCTCTATCGTGATTGTATCATGGCTCTTGCTGATGCGCGTCAATGCGTCTACGGATCGTGCTCTCTGGCTCTGTCTGCGACAACGTCTGCGGCCGCGCATTCACTAGAGTTTCCCTCAAAGTCCTTCCGGAAGAAGAAAGAGAAGAGAAGAGAAAGAGAGGCCGAGATTTGGATATGGAAAGAAATAGAGCATGAGAGATTTTATGCTTTCTTTTCTTGTACCAGTGAAGTGCAAGAGCATCTACCCTAGGGTCGGATACAGCAAAAAAATAATTCTAATATAGCTACCAAATATTTCAGAATAATTTTTTACTCAGTGAAAAATAAATTTCGAGACTACTCGATTTGTCAAATATCAATTTATAGACATAGATAATTATTGGCACTACATTGCGGTAGTAATGGCAGTCAATGTTCTTAGTCTATCCAATGCAAACCAAAGCTTCCTTGTAGTAACCTAAGTGCTCAAAGAGTTGACTAGTAATTCTTCCACACCTTTTCCAAGCTAAGTCACCCTCTCCATGTCGTCTTGGTTACAAACACATAAGATCATAAAGTAGGGAGTGACATACAAAGCCACCTCCTTTCACTTTCATCTTATCCATTATAACTCCATCTTATCCATTAAAAACACCTCACATGCCTAATTTGGATGATATTTGAGTGAGTTATGCTCTTCAAAAGATAATGTATAAGATACTTTGATAGCTCTTTGCAAACTACCGACCATAATTTCTAGGCTCATTTTTCTTCCAAATTTAGTTAAATATCTATTAATTGTTGAAAATCCATACTACAAGAACTCGCTTGGAATCTTTTAATACCCATTTGTAGATAGATGGTCATCTAGGGTTTAAAAGGAAAAACAACTAAGTCTTTTCTCCATCTCTTCAAACACCATGTTCATCCAATTTGTGTGATCAACTTCTATCAATAGTCCAAATCAAAATCCTATGGTTGGAATTACAAACAAAACTTTCATGATTTTTTTCATATTCACTACACTAGAACAAACAATTTTGAAGTATTTATGGTGAGAAACCACCAAGGTTTTCTACATGTTATTATTTAGCTGACGTAGAGCAGAAATTGAATATGGGGAACAACTCACTTGCCACCATCAGTGAGGAGAAGGTTTATGGAGCTAATGAATGTTCTGTGGTTTATCAACCGGGTTTAGGGTTTAGGGTTTAGGGCTCATGGAGACTTGTAGTCCAGAGTTGCAACATTCCTTATGCACACATACACACTGATTATCGATGATAAAATAGTGTGCTCTTTGGGAATGAGCGTCACACACACTAGTACATCACGTCATCTCCTTTCACAGATTCCACTCTGGATGGCTCAAGTGGGGATAGTGCAGAGTTTCTGCACACTTGGAGCGGAGAGACACGGTAGTCTTCACCAGGTATGGAAGATTGCACTCGCAATATCATAGGTTTGTTAGGGTTTCAAGGGAACTTTCTTTCATAATTCAGCGTAGGAAGAGACCACTCGGCACGTTTGATCGGCACTCACTCGGGTTTGGTGTATGCAATGTGCCCAACTCACTTATGCAATTGCTTCTGTCGAACTCGGTGATAGCACTTCGGGTTTGTGTAGGGTTCATGTATAATTTGCATTGTGACTCCTATTGATTCATCAGAATTAGGCAACCTTCGTTTTTAGTTGGTTTCAATTTCATGGATGAGTTTTTCTGGTTGACATTCCTGTGCTTGTGCATGTGTTTTTCTAAGTGACAGGCAGGGTTTCAGTCTAATCCCACCTCGAGATTCTGGCATGGAGGATGGGAATGGCGCGTCACAGGAGCCCCTGTTACAAGGCCAAGAGGGGCACACGTTCACGTTCACGAATGGCGTGACGAGATCCGTGAGCAGGCGGGACGAGGTGATCTCGTGCACGCCGGAATGGGTCCTGGGGGAGGTTCGGAAGCAGCTTTGGATCGCTGGGCCAATGGTCTGTGTGGCACTGCTGCAATACCTCGTGGTTGTGGTGTCGGTCATGTTCGTGGGCCACTTGGGGGAGCTGGAGCTCGCAAGCGCGTCCATCGCCACCTCGTCGGCGGGTGTGACGGGCACGAGCCTGATCATTGGCATGGCCACGGCGCTGGAAACGCTCTGCGGGCAAGCGTACGGGGCGAAGCAGTACCACATGCTGGGCGTGTTCATGCAGCGCGCCATCTTCGTGCTCTACCTGGTGTGCATCCCCATAGCGTGCGTGTGGTGGAACATGGACACGCTGCTGGTATCTCTGGGCCAGGACCCCGAAATCTCCGAGATGGCGGGTGTGTATGCGCGGTATCTGATTCCCACCATCTTTGCTGTGGCAACGCTGCAGCCCATGGTGAAGTTTCTCCAGACCCAGAGCCTCGTGCTCCCCATGGCGCTCTTCTCCGCCGCCACCTTGCTCCTGCACATCCCGCTCTGCTGGCTGCTCATCTCCAAGCTCGGGTTCCGCGGAGCTGCACTCGCCGGCAGCTTGTCCAACTGGCTCAACGTCATCTTCGTTGCCTCGTATGCCTCAACGTGCAATCAAACATGGACGTCGTTCTCACGGGAAGCGTTCAACGACCTTCCAGCTTTCGTCAAGCTCGCCATTCCATCTGCTGTCATGATATGTCTGGAGTACTGGTCGTTTCAAGGACTTGTGCTACTTTCAGGGCTGCTGCCAAACCCGCAGCTCGAAACTTCCACTCTCGCAATCTGTCTGACATGTACCGCGGTGCTGTACATGATTCCTTTTGGAATCGGCGCTGCTGTGAGCACACGAGTGGGCAACGAGCTGGGCGCGGGGCGCCCTCAGGCTGCGAAAGGCGCGGCCGTGGTTGCGGTTTCTATTGGAGTCTCCGAGGGCCTGGTGATGGCGACCATCTTGTACTGGGGGCGAAACCTGTGGGGAAAGGCATTCACACAGGAGCGCGACGTGATCGAATATGTAGCACGATCTGTTCCCTTGCTGGCGGTTCTGCACATAATGGATGCCACCCAGGGTGTGCTCTCCGGAGTGGCCCGTGGATGTGGGTGGCAGGCTTTTGGTGCAGCTGCCAATCTCGGCGCTTACTACGTCGTTGGCTTACCTGCTGCGGTGGTGCTTGCTTTTGTGTATGATTTGAAGGGGCGTGGTCTCTGGCTGGGCCTGATTCTCGGCGTCTCCACTCAAGCGCTCACTCTTCTCATCATGGCTTGCGCAACCGACTGGCAGCAGCAGGCTGAAGAGGCATTGCTTCGGGTGTACTCATCTGCTTCTGCAACGCTTCCCATCGAGGCCAACCTTGCTCAGAAAGATGAAATCCATCGATTGGAGGACGAGGATTGTAGTTAATTACACTGGAGCTCAATCACTGAATTGAAACTGCATGATGATTGTTACCTTCGCCAGTCAGGTGAAGTGATGGTTTTCGCTCATTTGCATTGTTGTCTTGAATTTTAACCATTCATTTGGATTGGATTTTCAAGGATTTGGTGCGCTTCTGGACGTTCAGAGCGCTTCGTATGTGCCAAAACTCGTTAATGAGACTTTTTGGTGGCACCATATTCTTTTAAGCTTATGCGATCTAGTTATTGTGTGCAGGATGCAGGAGCCCTTCACAAGGTGCAAATAACGCTTTGCATGTGCAAGTTACTGCAATGAGAGTACCAAAGGTTTTTGTTAAATGCCTGGATTCTAGTAACCTTCTTTGAGATTGTACAGGTTTAAAAAGGCTTATTTAGTGTAAAAACTTCGCGCCAAGAGGAGTCGAAGTTTCCGGGCATCGTGTAAAATCTACATTTGTATAAACAAAATCTTGAGATTCTTCTCCTTTTTTTTAAAACTATTTTCCAACCTCGAGGAAGAAAGAATAAACTCCATTGTTTGGATTGAAATTTTGTCAAAATTTGAGATCACAAAAAAAAAAGAACGTATTTTGTTCAATTTTGCACCCTTTCTTGTTGCATAATTATTTTGGATGTGCTAGATACCTTTACTAAATTTGATGGACATGTACCTTGCATCATATAGATTGTGCTGGTGAAGAGTGGCAACTTTGAAAGTGCAAGAATTTCATTGCATGAACGAAGCAAAGTGTGAATGAAGGTAGGTAATAAAACCTTATCGTTCTACAGATTTTACATGGCCTCGATCTTGCATGGCGATTGAAGCTTTCATGGCAGCTTTGCATGTCAACGTACCGTTTGCGTGTCTTCGTTACACTGAGCGGTTTCAGGAAAAGTGGAAGCCTTTCCGACAAAAGCTTGCCAGTCTGGAAACCGACTAAAAAAAGTGTGGCACGGACTTTGAAACAAAAAGTGGTCTAACATTTAGGAACACATTATTCACCCCGGTCGAGCGTTGCACCGAGCCACACGCTCCACAGCGCTTGGGAGGGTAGGGACAAAACCTGCCCCTATTTTTTGTGTTGGAGTGGGGCCCAACATGTTCCTAGGGGGACTCCATAGGGTAATTTGGGGCCGCATGCCTCAAAATTGTCCAAAAAAAATCCAAAAAAATCCTGTAGAACCCTTAACCCCTAAACGACCAAGTGTCAAAAATGGGCTTTTTGAAGTTTGGTCAGGTTCCTATGGTGTCAATTTCCAACATTCCTCTTTGAAATTATTACCATAGAAAGGCATTACCAAGACCTTAGTGGGAAAATAAAATTTTCCTAAATTGATCATTCGATGAAAAATTTATAGGGTTTTGAATTTTAAATGGGGAGAGCGGGCACCTCGGGCACCTCTAAAAACTTTTGCTAGGACACTCTATTCAATGTGAGATTTTCAATACTCGCAAGTAATATTGTTTCCCTTCATAATGTCAAAAAAAAGTTCTTGTCTTTAGTGAAAAATCGCATACCCACCCAAGTCAAACATTTTCACACATTGTCACTCATTGTCGGGCAAGGTACCAAAAAAACTTATTCTTTTCCACATAAAACCTAGATAACTTCATATTTTTCACTTTTTATTTTTTCCACAACAATATGTGGTGAAAACCTTCTCTTTGACCATTCGGATTATCAGTCTAAAACATATTAAGTTCACAAAAAATCAAAGTATGAATGGGCAAATTTTGAACCTCCACTCCTGGCACAATTGTTTTGAATATGCTACACCTGTCCTCTACCTCTAAAAATTGGTGTATAAGGAATTAACATCATGCTTAACAAGATGGTAATAGATTTAGACCTTGTGTAGTGCAAAAATTTGACACCAAGTGAAGTCAAAGTCTGCTGATCCACTAAACGCAGGGAAGAAAATGAACCATTTGCTTGACTTCAAACACTATAATCTTTCAATCCGTGCGGTCAAAGTTTATGAAATTTTGTGAGTTTATTACTTAATAAGTTTTAACTGAGATCCTACGGTCAAAAATAGAAATCGAAGTTTTGGTTTCCTTCTCAGTTTGTTGCACTAGAATCCAAGAATTTTGAAGTGTTTTTGGTGTAAAACTGTCATGGTGCCTTAGGGGTTAATCGGACAGGGCCAGAAAAATGGTCCCACCTAAACCTGTGGTTGGGTGCAAGGCTCGACCAGGGTAAATATAGTGATCTTAACATTTAGCCTGACTCCCAGATCTCTTTATTTCATGTAGAGCCTAGACCGACGTCATGGAAGGTGGGTCAGGCGTAGGCCTCCTTTTTCTGCCTTTTTTTAATTTGGAGGTACAAAAGCTTTTTTTTTCTAGCAAATTTGGGGCCTGCGGCACTAACTTTCGTGAGCCGAACCTTGCCTAGGAGTTATTGGCCCCCCTCCAACATAAAAGTAGGGGCCATATTTTGTCTACACCCCCTTCCTGTACCATCTGTCTAAGGTAAGCCTCCCCATAACCAACAAAAACCCATAGCCAACGCCTATAAAATTTGGGTATATCCAATTGCATTCCATCCCATTACCACCAACTAAGCTCCAAATGGAGGTATGTTATTAGTCAAGACCCTTACTTTTGATCGTTGGTTATGGGGGGTACCTATTGCTGGCCACCCACTAAACATGGTTGTACAGTTTGAAAATTCATAACTAATTTAGTTTCCATCAGAAAAATATGAAATCAGTCGGGTTGCGATTGTAATTCTATTGGCTATCATTGAAAAATGATAGTATAATTATCTCCTCTCTCCATATATGCACATTCCTTAACTTGCCGGTTTTAGGGGGGCTTACCTTATATGGTTTAACCCTTTACCGCCGAGGAAGCTCAAAATGGGACTCCGGAGGTGCTGAAACTCAATTTGCATGAAATCCATGAGGAATTAGGCTTTGAGATACCACATTCAGATTTGCACACACATTACATGGACACTCTCCAACGATCAATTCATGATTTGGATTTGTAGAACTCTTGGAAAAGCTAGGAATACAACAAGAAATACACCAAACACACTAAAATACAATGAATACAGTGAATACCATGCCACATACTATATTGTATTTCACACACAATGCACATCGATTTTGGTCAAAAAATTTGATCGAACTTCGTCTTTATGAGATTCTTCATTGTTTTGTGATTGCTGATATCTCTCCGCACACATGAAACTTCTGTTTTGATTCGTATGAGGTTAGAACATTTTTGTATACAATCAAGTAGAAAAAAGCAAAAAAAATCACCAATAATTATGTATGAATATTTTCTTCACATATGTCAATGCGAAGCTATCAACCTAGTGCACATGTGAACCGCTCTAATTCAAAGTTAAAAGATTCTTGCAAGAATCTATTGATGGTTAAAGTAGTACACCCTCCAAAATCCATAGTTTTCACTACCAATATACGGTAACTCTAAACACTATAATCTATTCCATCAACCGTTGGATGTTGTGCAAAATTTCCCCAAAGTTCACTCCATGGGTTAAGTTCAATTTTGTGAGGTTAGATATTAATATTAGGCATTGTATTTCCATCGAATCCGGTTCAAAGAAAAAAATCAGCAGAAATCTTGGTTTTTCCAGAAACATACTTGGGCGGTAAAGGGTTAAAGAGACCCCTGGCTCCCAATGTAGAAATCTGATGATAGAATCTGATCAAATTCCAAATGACCGGTTTGAACGAGAACGCCAGACAAGCTCCAGCTAAGTTCAATGCCAGATAAAATGGCATCTTCACGAACAACTCCCAGAATACATGCATCAGCATCCTTCAAATAGTCCTCCCACAAGACCTGCATCGTTTCAATAAATCTATTTATATGTCAACGCTATTGTGCATTACCGGAACAGTTAGTGTTAAGCACAGTAAATGAATTATAAATACTTGAAAAATTTATTCTTGTAGACATATTTTTACTAGATGTGTGCACAGTGATCCCCTATCTTAACCCCTAAATTCCCTTGGGGAACTCTTGAAGGTTTGTGCAAGTTCCTATGGTGTCCATTTATAACATTCTTCTTTGAAATTTTTACTGCAGATGGACGTTACTGAAAGCTTTGTGTGAGTATTCTTTTTTTCCCTACCACGGTACAAGATGTGGTGTAAACCTTCTTATTGACCATTTGGATTCTCATTCTAAGACACATTTAGTTCACCAAAAAATAAAATGCAAATTGGCGGTTTTGAACCTCCACTCCTTGTACATTTGTTTTGAATGCGTTACACCCCTTCTCTTCCTCTAAAAATTGGTGTACAATAGGGTGACATTCAAATTGGCCGTTTAGTAGTTCCACAGATAGTGTCCTACACTGCTGCCAACTTTGACACCCTCCCCAAACCTGAGAAATTGTTATTTTACCATGAAAATTTGGGGACAACATCATCTTTATGTTGAAAACATGCATACCAAATTTCAAGTCCAGGAGACTTATACAAAAAAACTTATGCAAGATCTACCAACATGGGATAGCTGTGAGAAAAGTGTCACAGCTGCCAACTTTGACACCCTCCCAAGAATTGAGGAAATTTTTTTTGCCCATGAAATTTTTGGAGCAAAAACATTTTTATGTTGTTTGCATGTGTGGAAAATTTCAAGTCCAAAAGACCCATACAAAAAATAATATTCCAAATCTACCAACATGTGTAGTTTTGATAAACAAAGGGGAAAACCATTTTACTACTTCCAACTTTGACGCCCTCCTTAGGATTGAGTTTTTGTTGATACATAATGAAATTTTTGGCACAAGATCATCTCTACGCTGGTAACATGTGAGATAAATTTCAAAGCCAAAAGATGTGCACAAAAAAATTATTCCATATCTACCAATGTGTATGTCCTCCATTAGCGTCAATCACTGCTAGTAACCTAGAGGGCATAGAATGACATAGTTGAAGGAGCTTTGTACCATTGACTAACTTCCACTCTCTTTCAAGAACTACCTTCAACACATCTAAGCTTCTAGGGCATTGTTTGCCATGTTGCACAACATCTTTTAACATCCTCCAAACGTTCTCGATTGGATTGAGATCGGGAGAGTTTGTAGGCCGGTTGAGCTTTTCGAGAAGGTGACTTTGTCTCCATTCTTCACATATTTTGCTCTTATGGACGGGTGCCCCATCTTCCATAAGCACTCCTTGTGGAATTTGACCCATGAAATGAACCAATTTGGCATCGTAAACCACTTTTATAAAATCCTTAGCAGAACGTTGACCTTTAGGCATAAAGACAAGTTCTGACTTTTGTCCTCCGGCAAATGCGCCTCAAATCATTAAAGAAGTCCTTCCACTTTTAAAAGTAGGAGCTAGACAACTTGATGAATAACGCTCGTATGCACTTCTCCAAACATGAATTTGCGGAGAATTTTTTTCAATTTCAAAAGTAGATTCATCTATCCAAACAACATGCTCCCACTCTTTTGCACTCCATCCACAGTACTTCTGAGCAAAAGCTAATCGTTGAGACATGTGACGAGGTGTCAAAAAAGGTTTTTTGACTGCAATTCGACTAAAAATGCCATTTTTATGTAAGACCCTTTGAATAGTACATCTACACACTTGAGTAGGACATGCATTGGTAATCTCCGAGAGTGAAGAGCAACGATGAATTTTTGAGTAATGCACAATACTATGAACATCTCTATCACTAAGCTTTTTAGCGTGACTTCCACCGCAAGGTTTGCGCTTGTAGGTTCCATCTTCTCTAAATGTTTTTACTAACCTTATAACTGTTCTAATAGGAACTCCAATAGTAGCTGCAATTTGAACTCCTGTAAATCCTCCCTCACTCAAACCTATGATGCGAGCACGAATTTCATCTGAAATTGCCATCATAAACTTATAGAGTGCGTGATGCTAGCTACAACAGTAGAGTGGGGGTTAGAGCAGAGGAAGGGGGAGAGAAGGGGGCCAAGGGGCTAGAGCAAAGCAAAGGGGGTTGCAAGATTGACACGTAACAATTGGCAGAGGAAGGAGAACAGGGCTGGAGCAGAGCAAGGGGAGAGAAGGGAGCCAAGTCGCTGGAGCAGAGAGGAGAGAGAAGGGTCGCCAAAACACAAGCCCATATGCATACATGGAAAATCGTTTTGCTCTTAATCACTCATTATGTATGCCCAATGTGAATCAACACTCATGCATCCCACAATACAACACTCTCTGTTTTGAGGATTGTCTCATCATTCAGTCTATCACAAATCACACACACCATTCCCTTTACATAGTGTTCAATAGATATTTAGAAGAAAAAATTTGTCATGTGTCTAATGCACACTTTATGGCCAAGTGGATTCTTCTGCATGGAACACCTCTTCACTTCTTCATTTAGATGTTATTGATCTTTTTGAGAAGCATTTATGTTTGGTGGCTTACTCACATGATTGAGTTCAATGTAAAAGCATGAGGTGTCAAAGATATTTTGACATTTTCAATATGACCTTCAAATTGTTTATCATAGTTACACATGTTGATAGATATGGAATAACTTTTTTTATGTATGTCTTATGGCTTTGAAATTTATCCCACATGTTACCAGCGTAGAGATGATCTTGTGCCAAAAATTTCATTATGTATCAACAAAAACTCAATCCTAAGGAGGGCGTCAAAGTTGGAAGTAGTAAAATGGTTTTCCCCTTTGTTTATCAAAACTACACATGTTGGTAGATTTGGAATATTATTTTTTGTATGGGTCTTTTGGACTTGAAATTTTCCACACATGCAAACAACATAAAAATGTTTTTGCTCCAAAAATTTCATGGGCAAAAAAAATTTCCTCAATTCTTGGGAGGGTGTCAAAGTTGGCAGCTGTGACACTTTTCTCACAGCTATCCCATGTTGGTAGATCTTGCATAAGTTTTTTTGTATAAGTCTCCTGGACTTGAAATTTGGTATGCATGTTTTCAACATAAAGATGATGTTGTCCCCAAATTTTCATGGTAAAATAACAATTTCTCAGGTTTGGGGAGGGTGTCAAAGTTGGCAGCAGTGTAGGACACTATCTGTGGAACTACTAAACGGCCAATTTGAATGTCACCCTATTGTACATCATGCTTAATATGATGATAATGAATTTAGACCTTGTGTAGTGCAAACATTTGACACCAAGTGAAGTCAAAGTTTGATGATCTACTTAACATAGGGAAGAAAATGAACTTCAAACAGTGTAACCTTTCAGTCCGTGGAGCCAAAAAATATTGAAACTTTGTGAGTACGCTACCTAATCAGTCTTTATTGCGTCCGGTTAAATGTAGAAGTAAGATTATTGGTTTCATTCCTTACTCAATGCACTAGAATGAGCAGTTTTGAAATATTTTTGGTGTGAAAATGCTTTTGGAGTTTAGGGGTTCACATATAGTTGTGCTCTTAGTAGTAAAAATATTCATCAAAAGTAAAAACTTACATCATTTCCAAATCAATTAGTGTGGTCACAGCAAATGCCAGTTTTAGTGGACATGAAGTTCTCGCCCAACCAGGTCATCGGTGGGCGTGGCAGCTGCACCTGCCATTGCCTTAAAAATGGCAACAGTAAATCCCACCACATTGAATCATTGAATATTCAGCTTTCATAATCTCTGAGCAAGTGACATATTTGCATGATGAGCAGCCAGCAGCCAGACGTACGAAAAGACTGCTCCACTAAAGTAAAAGACCCTGTATGCATTGAAGTGGGACGGGAACTCCCCTCCCACGCCTTGCTTGTGTCTGGGGAAACCGTTTCACTTCCATTTCTACCGCTGGAAATTACAGCAAAATTTGATATTTTTCCACCTTATTTGCGACCATCTCACGGCACCCCGATGATAAATCATTCCTTTCACACCGAATTTGTTAGGCTTTCCAACAAATCTCCCTAAAATCCAGTCAAAGTAAGCATTGGCGAAATACAATGGTTTCCGTGAAACGGGGCCACAATGAAATGTACCCATTGTGTAGATGATGTTTTGCATACTCTATTACTCCGGCAGATTCTCCCAGACCCTTGGCATTAAAAGGGTTAATGAAAAGGAGGACCACATAGGGGTGAGGACAAAATATATTCTAGCGGTCTTACCTTAAAAGGTCTAGATGGAAATTTAAAAGCAAGGTTTGGGCTGGTGTGAAAGGGGGCGGGGGAGGGGGTGCAAGCAGCCGCCGCGCCCAGCACGCGCCACAGTTCACAGTTTGAAAAACCGACTCACATTTGCCATGCAGCCCACGGATTCCCTCACCTTATTCCCGAGCTACATGGAAGTCACTTGTGGATGGCACCTTTGCCACTCTACTGTACTCACTGCCCATCTTATGATCATCTCCCCCCCACCCACGCGCGCCACTAGTGCTAGCTCAGGTGTGTGCTGCGAGATGAGAATTCCTCGGAGAAACCACCAGCTCCGTATCACCTGTCCATCACTCGCGAAGGGGGATCACATCGACCGTCTCAGGTCCGAGCTTTTTCTTTCCTCTCTGATTCCGTTTTGGTAACTTCAGATTTAGGCTGGGGTTCCTCCGGATGGCACACCAGTGGATCGTGTTTCTCTACTCTTTGAGTTCGGAGAGGCACGTTCTGAACCATATCAATCCTGTTTGGGTGGCTGGGTTCCTGGGTTGTTGCTGGCCTGTGGATTAGCGGTTGTAGAGGTGAGATGAGGTGGGGAAGCTTAGATGGTGAGTTCGTTCGTGGTCAGGCAGGCTCTGGTATCGCATCACAGCGTGTAGCTGTCGTCATTGCACTCAGATTGATCCTCATCAGTGTCGAGATTGGTTTTCACTGGAATTTGCCATAAGGAAGAATGAAGCTGCCCTTATTCGGGAGCAGACCTAGGTGTGACTATGTAAGCGCATTTTCTGGTTTTCTAAGGGTGACGCTCTGGTTTCGTTTCCAACCTGACTAGCTCTACGGGTGGTTACGTTCGTGTTGGTGTACATTCGTAGAACTGTAGGATGTCTGGAATCTAGTGCGCACTTTTGTGTCTGTAGAGCTCGAGAACGTGACCGTATATGGTGACCAACCGGTACGTGCTTCGTTTGATCATAGAAGACGAAACAGTTGGCTTGTGTTGCGGCATGAATATCCGAAGCCTGCATGTGGCAGTTTTAGTGGTGGAGGAATTTGAGAAGCCGCTGCAACAGGGGGTCTTTTAAAGGTGACGCCGCTTTTTAGGTCAATTGTTTTGCAGTGAATGTTGTTGACATTCCTGCACTGCTGTCTGTGCTGAAGCTGTTCCAGGAGTCTTATTTCAGGGGAATACTTGCTTGAAGCATGGGGGAATACGGGAACGGCGCGTTGGAGGTACCGCTGTTACAGAACCAAGGGGAGGCGAATGGAGGCGCACACACGTTTACCTTCGCGAATGGCGTGACGAGATCCGTGAGCAGGCGGGACGAGGTGATCTCGTGCACGTCGGAATGGGTCCTGGGGGAGGTTCGGAAGCAGCTCTGCATTGCGGCGCCCATGGTGTGCGTGGCGCTCCTGCAATACTTGTTGATAGTGGTGTCGGTCATGTTCGTGGGCCACTTGGGAGAGCTGGAGCTCGCCAGCGCCGCTATCGCAGCGTCGTTCGCCGGCGTGACCGGCACGAGCGTGCTCATCGGCATGGCCTCCGCGCTGGAAACGCTCTGCGGGCAGGCGTACGGGGCGAAGCAGTACCACCTGCTGGGCATCTACCTGCAGCGCGCCATCTTCGTGCTCACTCTAGTCTGCATCCCAATCACTCTGCTCTGGTGGAACATGGACGCACTCCTCGTGTCCCTGGGCCAAGACCCGGAAATCTCCCGCCTCGCGGGTATCTATGCGCGCTACTTGATCCCGGTCGCGTTCGCGCTCGCCGTGCTGCAGCCGCTCGTGAAGTTTCTCCAAACCCAGAGCATCGTCCTGCCCATGGCGCTCCTCTCCGCGGCCGCGTTGCTCCTCCACATCCCCCTCTGCTGGCTGCTCATCTTCAAACTAGAAATCGGGTTCCGCGGCGCGGCCATCGCAAGCAGCATCTCCAACTGGGTCAGCGTCGTCGTCCTAGCGCTCTACGTAAAATACTCCCCCTCATGCACCAAGACGTGGACGTCGTTCTCCCTGGAAGCATTCAACGACCTCTCCTCCTTCCTCAAACTCGCCATCCCATCCGCTGTCATGATCTGCCTCGAGTACTGGTCGTTCGAAGCCCTCGTGCTCCTCTCCGGCCTGCTACCCAACCCGCAGCTGGAGACGTCCACTCTCTCAATCTGTCTCACAACGACCGCCATGCTGTACATGATCCCCTTCGGCGTGGGCGCTGCCGCGAGCACCCGCGTGGGTAACGAGCTGGGCGCGGGCCGACCCCAGGCGGCCAAAGGCGCGGTGATCATCGCGGTGTGCATGAGCCTCACGGAGGGGTTCTGCACGTCCACGATACTCTATAACGGGCGGAACCTGTGGGGCAAGGCATACACTCACGAGCAAGAGGTGATAGCCTACGTCGCGCGGTGCATTCCCTTGCTAGCGATTCTGCACTCCCTGGACTGCATACAGGGAGTTCTCTCCGGCGTGGCGCGCGGGTGCGGGTGGCAAGGCTTCGGTGCGGCCGTCAACCTGGGCGCCTTCTACATCGTGGGCTTACCTTCAGCTGTGACGCTCGCGTTCGTGTACGACATGAAGGTGCGCGGTCTCTGGATCGGCATGCTCATCGGCATCGCCACCCAAGCGTCCAGTCTCGTCACCATCACCGCCCTCACGGATTGGCACAAGCAGGCGGAACGCGCCTTGGATCGTGTGCATTCATCTGCCCATGCCACGCTTCTCGCCAAGGCTCCAAAAGAGGATCCACATCTTGAAAAGAACGGTGACGATTGCGAAAGCCGCCGCAGCGGCTGAATTTCCATCTTAGTGGTGATCACATTCTCAGGTCAGAAGTCCAAGATCGAAGGGAGGATGGCATTGTGCATATTAGCTTAGTCAACTATCACCCTACAAGCAACCCTGTCAACTCCTCTCTCAGAAAATGTCACCTTTTACTTCCGTAGAGTGTGGAAGAGGGTGCTTTTTCTTGTGTATTGTGATGGCATTGTGCACCAAGAGAACACTTATGAATGCAGTCTATGATAGGTTTTCCATATTAGCTTAGTTGACTATCACCCTACAAGCAACCCTATCAACTCCTCCCTTAGAAAATGTCACCTTTTATTTTTGTAGAATGTGGGAAGGGGGTGCTTTTTCTTGTGTTTTGTGACCAAACCTACTAGTCACCTTGTCACCTTGTCACCTTGTTTGTAGAGTCTTTTTGATTCTTGAAAGTGTTGGGCGCACATTGATTCATTCACAGCATTGTTGCCTAGTAACACTTTTGTAGGCAAAGTGTCTAAACAACAATGCCTAGATTTGTACATTTATGCATGTACTTGTGGAATTTGTGCAAGTAAATTTGGATAGAATTGTGTCATGACTTTGCCAACTTTTTAAAAGATTTTGATTTGGACCAATTATGAGATGATATGGCTAGAGCCAATTTAGGACGGCTCCAAGAAATTTGAAGTAAGAATATTAGTTATGAATCTTCATCTATTTGCTATTATCAATACTGTAATTATAAAGGGCATATTTCTCCTTGGGTAGATTTTGGCAATTTGAGCAATTTCTTATGATCTTGATTATGTTTACAAATTTCTCAAAACAATAATGGAGATTTGTTATGGTATTAGTTAAAATGTGAGTTTTTTTTCCCCATCAAACCTCAAGAGAAAAATGGTTGTGTTATTCTCAATGCAATTTTGTTGACTTCAAGGCGTTCCAAAATTTTGTCACATCCTTTTTTTTCCTTTTTTCCACTAAGACATTTTACACAAGTAACTAATTATAGTTTTTTGGATTTTAAAGGAAGACTATGCTATAGTGCAATAAGCTTGCTTCAAGGCAAGTCAAAGGTTTACCTTGCTTGTGAGGAATTAGGAAAACCTTTTGCTTTTAACATATCATTCATTATCTAACAAGGTGATTTATGAACCTTTGATTTGACTCTTTGGATTATCATACCATAACTAGTTGGGCTGAGTTCATAAAATCAAAATGTGAATTGATAATGTTTGAAACTTTGTTGCTTGCATATTTTAGTCAAATGTTATATTCCCAACTACCTACAAAATTTGTAAAATTCGGTGTGCAGAGAACTATCAAATTAAAATGCTCTATGATAATAAATTGTGACCTTGTAGAACACAAGAATTTGACACCAAGTGAAGATAAAGTATGTTGATCTTCTCCAAGCAAGATGGAAAAGGCCTTTTCTCTACATATGAACACTATAATTTTCCATTTTGTTTGGTCAATATTCATGGCTTTTTGTTAAAATATTCATTTTGTAGCCAAAATAATTTCTTAAAGAACCATTTCATCTCAACAAACATTTTCCATTTTGGAAAGGTTCCTATGGTCTCCATTTGGATCATGAATTTCTAAAATAATTTATATGAAGATGCAATATAGTTGTAGCTTTGTCGAAGTATTATTCTTTTTCACAGCGGACCTTGAGAACAAAAACTCTATGCTAATATTCTAATGGTAACTTGCTTGGCTCTATGGAGCCCCTAAAAATTGCTACAACCATCTATAAACAATTGAATTTTTCATACAAATAATTTTTTCTTTTTTTAAGATTGTCACAAGAACTTAAGCACGTGTACACTTACCAAAAACACTTCCTTATTTTTATGTAAAAATGAAATATCTTAATTTCTAATTTTTATTCTTACTACTAGGAGGTGTGGTGTAAACCTTCTCATTATCCGTTTGGATTCTCATTTAAATTCAAATTGAATTCAAAGAATATTAAAATGTCGAGTCAGAAATTTTGAACCTCTACTCTTTGCTCAATTTAAAAAAAATGGGCAACATCCCTTCTTGACCTCAAAAAATTGGTGAAAGAATAAAATATTATCATTTTCAAAATCAAAATATATAATTTAGACCTTGAGTGATGCAAAATTTTTGCACTTCTCAATGTAAAGTCAAAGTCAAAGTCAAAGTCAAAGTTTGTTAACCCTCTCAATGTAAAGATCAAAAAGCAAGCATTTCATTACTTCAAACACTATAATCTTTCAATCAATGTCATCATAGATAATAATATTATGTGACTTGTGAGTCCATGGCTGAGTAAGAGCTCCGAGATTTCTGGTTAGGAGGAGGCAAATGACTCAGTCTCAGAGAGTGGAGGCACAGACAACAGGAGGTTGCTGGCCCTATTGTATGTCCCAAGTGCGCTTCAGATCTGAGGGGTGGGGAGGCTTTCAGTTGCATGTGTTGGGAAGGGACGATTAGAACACTAGATCTACAAGAAGTGTACCCCATGAGAGTTGTTGGAGTCCTATCTGAGTGGTGTTTGATCTGGAGCTAAGGAACACTTCTGTTGGCACGCAGATCTATACTCCCCATACTCTTCCACGGCAAGATCTAAACTAGATCTAGTGAGGGGATACCGAATCTGAACGCCTCCTCCGTGAGTTCTACCGCCCCTCTCCAACCTAGACTTCGACACTACCATTGAGAGCAACAAGAAGCCAAGACGGCAGCGCTGTTGCCATCGCATCAACGCCCTTCCACCACTTACAAGCTACCTCTCACCCTTCCTTCATCTTTCTGCTTTCTCTTTATTTCATTGTTGTTATTCCCACAGTATCACCATGCTCTATCAATAACACACACCTTATACTATAGATCTGATATCATTCGTTTAAGTTATTTGTACACTAGATCTGGAGGACAACACCGCAAAACAACCTCTCGAGTGGAGCACGACAAAATACGACTCATAGATCTCCTCCAAGGCAGCAACGACACATCAAATCACGCCATTTCTATCCATCTCCATTTCTTTTCTGCACTAGACACTCTGATTTCGACCAACACCTTGTACCTCACCACACCCACACATACTAGCTGTAGTACACTAAAGTCTAACGATAACATCACACACATAAAGCTCAACGCTCCAACCCGAATAGAAAACTCCACTAAGCTCGTGTGAAGATCGCACGCGGAAGCGCTCGTAAATTTCTCCAGATCTGGATCTACCTACACATGAGCAGCAAGGAAACACATCATCAGCATCGAAACAAACGACAACACCTGGAGGTGGCCGGCGACAAGAGACCAACAAACTACCAACAACAATACAACAGCAAGCGCCTCACGAACGTACAAAAACGAGATGAAGGACAAAAAAGAAGGTAAGTATAATTACAGAACCTTCAACTCTCCCTACAACCCCCCTCCTACGTCTCTACAGCCTTCCTCCCTGACATCTCTCATCTCCTTCTATCCCAACCTCACCTCCCTCTACCCCAACCTCACAGCCTCCCACTCCCTCCTCTCCCCGCCCTCCCTCTCACTACACCCCACCTCTCTCCTCCCTCTCCCTACAGCCCCTCCTCTGCTCCTTACAACCCCTCTCTCTTTCCCTGCAGCTCTTCCCCTGCTTCTTACAACCCCTCCCTAGCTCCCCACAGACCCTCCTCTGCTCCCCACAGACCCTCCCATGTTTCTCACAACCCCTCCCCCGATCCCCACAGACTCTCCCATGTTTCTCACAGCCCCTCCCCGACCTCATCCTCTCAAACCCTCGACCACACCCTCTCCCCGAACCCTCACCCACCCTAAACACTTACATCCCCTCCCTGAATCCTCACTCCCTGAACCCTCACTCCCTGAACCCTAAAGCCGTTGTCCTTGCAACCTCCCTCTAGAGACAACGACGTCCCTATAGCGACCCCCCTCCCCCTGCGACCCCCCTGCAACGACCCCCCCCAACTCCCTGCAACCTCCCCCCTCTCCATGCAACCTCCCTTAGCGACCTCCCTCCCCCTCTTGTGACCTTCCTCTCTCTAAACTCCCTATCTCCTAGTATAAACCCCTTCTTTCATCACAAAACCCCCTCTTTTCCAAAATCTAACACTAAACTAATACTAATATACCACCACAACTTAGTTTCAGACAAATTAATTACGTCAGTAGTATTAAAAAGAAGTAAAATCAACATGGCAAGGATCGCAAGAAAGAACTTATCCCAAGATTTAGAGATGGTGGACCAAATGGAGGAAAGCCCCAACCTCACTACAAAATCAAAGACACCAAGAGGCAAAGAAGGCGAAACCAACAGCAGCAAAAAAAGCAAAAGGGAGAACACCAATAAAGATAAGTCCACTAAACCCGCTTTCACTACTTTCAAGTTTTGGATGGGATTTCAAGCCATGGGAGCACTTGCAGTGGAAGAAAGAGCTGAAGAACTCTTTAGCGGTTAGACGGTGACAGACATGATAACTAGAGGACTCAAAGAAGAAGAGGCCAAAGAGGCCATGGCGCGCGGGTGGCCTTCCCTCGAATCCCACAAGTTTTGTACCCCATGGAGGTAAGGGAAGGTATTGTCAAACAAGACTACAACATTACACAACTTCCTTGCAAAGTCAAGACAAACGAATCCACAGGTTTATCTCTCAACTTTCACATTGCCGTCCATTTTGAAATCCCTAACACCCCTATCATATATGACACGGCTAAGAACATGATTATGAAAAATTGGAGAAAATGAACATCATGTTTGGCACCGCTGTCTATGACCCTCTATAAGAGAAGAAGAAGAAGAAGAAGAAGAACGCCGGTTCCCGAAAGGCGACCTCCTATACATACAATGTCTTAGCGTCAAACAAGGAAAAACAAAGGGAGTATGGGCTGGAAGCTTTTAGGTACATCTCCTTAAACCTGAATATGATGGTCTCGCATTGCTCAAAGGTCTTAGATTGTTCATCTTAAACATTGATGGTCAAAATGAGGTTGGCAAAGTTTGCAAGATTTTTAACAATCTCTCTAAAGGTTCTAACCTCTCTGTGAAAGTGAAAAGTGAGTGTCTAGAGGCAGTTTCAGCTCAAGCGGTGTTTGAAAAAATACTTGGGCATAGTTTTGTACAAGGTCATGACTATGAAATAACCAAGGTACAAAAGGTGTATGGTGAATCATGGGCATTCATCATAGCCTCAACACCAATACAAGTGAAGAACATGATCACCAACCGCATCACAGTGCAAAACAAAATCCTGCTGCCAAGGCAAGTGGTTGACAACAATTGACCAAATGGAGTCATCGAAACAAAGGCAAGGAAAGAAGCTCTAACCCTTACCCTCTCTTCTCTTCCTATCACTTTGAACACTATGAGCACCTCACAAGAAATTTATAAGATTATAAAAGCCCTTAATGCAAGAAAAATTTGGTTTCATAGAGAGAGACAATTACCACAATAGAAGTTGTAATGTGCTTTGTGCTAACCCCCTTGTAGAACCTTTGTGAAAAAGACTCATATGATAGATGGAAGCTATGTGGACTTTTCGCCACACCCAAGGAGCTTGGAAGTACTACACCCACCCATCGCCGACGCCATCAAAGACTTTGGCTTTGACGACATCAACGTCGCCCTCGTCAACACAATCACCACATTCAACGCCCAAATCCCCCATCATCACCCCCTCATTGCACCACAAAGGAGGTGGCAAAAATGATAGAAGACAACAACAAAAAAGTGATCCAAACGAACAAGGACTACACCGACATGAAGCACGACGAACTCAAGCTCCACATGGAAGACATCCAAGCAACCATGTTCTCACTAGTTCAAAAGAGTCCGCCGTGACCGGTAAATCCAACTTACCTCTCCTCCAAGACAAACCGCCAAACTTGCAATGATCAAAGACCACAAGGTAAAATCTATTTACCACCTCTACACTTCTTTTACGATACCATGGAGTAGAAAGTATAGTATAGAATAAGTACTTACATACCTTAGCCACATACAAATATCAATATTTATACTATATAAGTACATACATTGTATTAGACAATACACTAATTACAAAATACAATACTGTATTATACCTCACATTCAATACAAGTATTTATACTGTATGAAAGAAAACACAGAATTATACATACATCGTAAATTATACACAAAATTTGAGTTGATACTGTAATGTACGGCATATAGTATAGAATATAATACGATTAGTGGTACAAATATTGGTACGAATACAGATTCAAATACTATACAAATATTGATATGAATATTGTACGAATACTGATATGAATACTAATACGAGTACTGATATATATATATTGATACGTATACTGATACGAATACTGACTAGATACTGAGACGAATATTGAGACGCATACTGATATGAACATAGGTATGAATATTGATACAAACATACATATGAATACGGATACAAATACATGTAAGAATATTGGTACGAATACTGATGCAAATATTCATATAAAAAAAAATCGATATATTTGTATTTATATTGATATATATACTGGCTCAAATACGCATACATATATGGATACAAATTCAAATATGAGTACAAATATAGGTACAAATACGGGTATAGATACATCTAATCATATGGATATGTATACCCATATTGGTACAAAAACAGGTGTATATACCGGTACATATAGAAAGAAGAAGAATGTTGGTTCCTGAAGGGGAGCCGACACGAATAAAGTGTTCGTTGGTACATACACTGGTACATATATTGGTACATATATTGGTACAAATATTGAAATCAATATTTATATAAATAACAATAAAAATACGCATACTATCACAAGCAAAACTCCACCCACAATTATTGCAAAAGATACTAATACAAATACTAATATACATTTTCTTACAAACACCTTTACAAACTCTTGTACAAATACCAAAACAAACACACATATTAATACCAAAACAAACACACATATTAATACCAAAACAAACACACATATTAATGCAAAACCATATACAACTGCACATACACACACATATACAAAGACAACTACATACCATCAAAGAAACACATACACACATATATACAACGACGAATACATACGATCAAAAAAGTACAAAATAAAATACCAAAGCCACATACAAAAACAAAAAATTCTAAAACAAAAACAAAAAACCCACCTACTACAAACTACTAATACTAGTTGGAGGGGACATAGAGACTTAACCCAGGACCCATGCCGAATGTATTAAAAAGACACCCCGCTTCATACAAAAAAAATGCCAAAATATACTTTATACCAAATACCATAAAACTACAACCCGGATACGAACACATCACCCAAAAATTTGCCCCCATTTAAAAACCACACACATATCACATCAACCACATAATGACACATACCCATATATTGCCAGATATATAAACCAACATAATGGACACCCACCATCCCACATCCTATATGCCCTAGTCATTACTATACACCCAAACATAGACCTGTGCAATCAACTCCTAAATACACAGAATCAGAACATAACCCAATGGACCAGCTGTTGCAGTTTGTAGAGACAGTATCCCTCCGGAATGCACCCAATCGTCACTAAGCGCTTTCCAAAGTAACCGCTCCGGTTTCGTTCCCACAGAGACCTAATGTTATTTTCCAAATACTCCGGATTACTAAACTTATCACATCAAATCGTTTACGAGTTAGCTATCATCTTTACTTACGTAGGGTAGATCCGGATCCTTTCAAAGCCGGATGTTATACGACCTTCTCCGGAATGTAATTTCCAGAACGCCGAAGGATAGTTTGATTTATCTATGTTCCTCCTCAGAGAGTCTCCTGGAGTTTTTAAACGAGTGGCCGGAGTCCACTGATCCTGTTTTGTGTAAGTGGCTGGATTTTCCACTGCTGTATGATTTAAAGTGGCTAGGCACCCACTGTCCGGAACTTATAGTGACCAAACACCACTCTCCCTACGCTGCTAACAAATGATTTGATTGCTGGTGCTAGACTTAGACTCTCACGACATCCGGAAGGCCTTCCGGACGCGGTCACACACAACTAAACCCGGACTACAACGATATTCCGGGGAGTACAGTTGCAATTCTCCGGAACAGAGGCTCACCGTTCGCTATGGTTATTTCATCTAGATCTTTGTATCAGGCTTTTTCCTATCTCAGGGAAGAACTCCGATCGCTGACCGGAATCTAGGTTAACACGGATTCTTCCGTGAACTAGAGATTACCAGGAACACCTCTGCAGTTCATCTCCTCCCCTCATGGCTACTTCCGGACCCTGGAGACTACCAGGAACACCTCTGCAATAGCTCTCTCCAACTCTCCCAGGCGATCTCCCGACACAGACCTAGATAATTTTTCCCTCCGGTGAAACAATCGAATTACACTATTCCGGACGAACCATTCACACAACAATACGCACAAGAATGGATCAAGCCCTCACAAGTCATAAACACCACACCACAAGTACCAGGGAGCAAATTTGAGTAGAAAGGAGCAAAGTTTATTTTAACCTGAGAAGAACAAGAACAAAAGGTTTTTCCCATAACCTCACTACTAAGTACCAACTAAGTCCCTACTAACCTTAGCCTTCCTCCTAGCTACCCTAAGGAAAGTCTGCTAGATCTTATCTAAAAGATCCGAGAAATCCGGGAAAGTTCGAGATCGGATCTCAGATCCAAAACTCTCGGAACAGTTCCGTCTTCGGAACTCCTACTCTAACTACTCATCTGAAGGTCCATTCCGACAGCAGCCGGGTGCACTTGGGGCCCCATCGTTAATCGCTGTTGGTCCGGAATCTAAACCTGAAAAGAAATTCGAAACCTAACTAATCCTAAGTGGGAGCACCTGGGCCCCGATTTCTCCCACTCTTGTGGGAGGGGGAGATCAACACCGAAGCGCGCTGCTTGCCCTTTGCTTTCTTCGACGTTGCCGGCGAAAGATTGGTCCTCCGAGTCAATGGTCTGGTCGCTGGAGAGACGCCAGCTACCGGAGTCCTAGCGTCCAGCGGTGGAGGGGGCTGTTCCGGTGATCCTTCCGGCACCGGCGGTGCTGGCAGTTCCGTCGTGGAAGTTGACCTGGTCACCTGGACCAAATCTCGGTAGCTTCCGGACGGACTCCTTCGTCCGGGTGCCAACCTCCGGGACACAGACTTGGGTGGTACCGGAAGCTCACCTTCTGCCGGAGGATCTGACAAGCACATATTAGGTGGTGACAGAAGATCCGGAAGCTTCTTCATGATCTCACTCGTACTTCGATTGAGAAGTACGATACCCTCCGTTGGTGTCCGTGGTGACGGAGTGTCGAGAGACTCCAGATTCGCTGAGGTACACGGAGCTGGAGTGGTCTTGGTCGTAGCTTCCGTAGGAGCCGTGGTCCGCTCCGGGGTCGCGGCTTCTCCCGATGCTGGTGCTGCTGGATCTTCCGGATGGTCCTCGGTGATATTGTCGACCAGGAGCTTCATCAGACCCCAGGTTCGTCCCATCTTCTCCGCTTGATCCAGGAGAAATCGGATGATGTTCGCCCTGGTGACCTTCTCCTTCTTCTCCACCAGTTCGGTGAAGAGTTGACTCCGGTTGACCACATCGATTGGTACCTCCAGAGCCTTCTAGACCTCTATCAGAGCAGCTGCGGAGGCATTGGCCTTTGCCTCAGCCAGTTTCCGGGCCGTCACCGCTAGCGTAGCCTCTGCGAGGTACTGCTTCACCTTCTTCTCCATCTCCGTACTGGCCTTGTACATGGAAGAGATTTGGGTGTGCAGTGCCTTTGTGTCCGTCTCTCGGTGCCGGAGTTCCTCCACTCTGTTGATGGCGTCCTCCAACCTATCGAGGTCCAGGCTCCGGAAGATTTGCTCTACGCTGGTGGTGATGATGTAGTTGGTCTCCCTAAGGAAGCCAACTCTCCAACCGATCTCGCGCGAGAGTTCGTCCATCTGCCGGAGCTGACCCTTGGAGTCCTCCCGGTCGACTTTCCTCCTCTTCCGGCGGTTTCCGCTGAGTGTCCGGACTCGTCTTCTCTAGACGACGTGGAGGAGCTGCGGATTCCCAGACTTTCCGGCTCGGGCTCCTTCCCTCGAGGTTCTTCTTAGCCCTCTTGCCTTCTGGAGTTTCTGCCGGGGTGGTTTCCAGTGCTGGCTTCTTCCCTTCGGACTCTTCTTCCTCCGATTCATCTCCTCCGTACTTCTGGAAGTTGAGGACCTCGTCGTACTTTCGGACCTCTGCCGGAACTAGCTGCTGGTGGTGACTGTAGAGGTGCACCACATATGAGGCCAGAGGGGTTGCCGACTTCTTTACCTTTTGGAGATTGGCCACCAGGCGGTTGATTAGCTCGGTCATGAGCGTACCCCAGTCCACGACTATCTTCTCCCGGAGCGCTCCGAGAAAAGTGCAGGCCCACTTCACCACCACCCGCTTCGGCTTTTCCGGATAGAAGATAGGGTTTAAAAACCCTAAAACGAGCTGGGCGTCTAGGTGCCGAAGGTCCTGTATGTTGTAGCCATCCTTCGAGTCCGTCGGTCCTCCAAATTCGTCCGCCAGGAACTCGTCCCGCCGTTCCACCTCCTTGGTGCGGCCGACCCGGAAGTCATACGTCTGAGACCATTCCGGGACTCCCCTGAGTTCCGGATGGGCTCTCATCAACCCCTTGTACTTCTCGTCCGGGGTGTCCACCAGTTCCTGGACGTAGACCTCCTCCCGGATGCCCTAGGGAACCTTGAACAAACCCTCGCATCTCATTGTCTTCAGGCTTGCCTTCAGCAGGTTATACTCGTCTATGTCTTCTGGGATGCCCGGAAGAACACGGGTTAAGGGTGGGAGCGCAACTGTCGGCTCTTTGTCTCTCCGGCCGCGCCCATCTTTGTCAGTTCGCTTCTTCTTGGCCATGGGGACCGTCTTCATCGAGTTGACCCAATTCCTTACTTTCTCTCAATGTTGTCCCTGCATGCACCGTCCTCGCCAAAACTCTCCCTAACGGACGCACGTCCGTTCTAACTGTCTGAGCTCCAAACCCTAACGGCCAGTAGTTAGAAAAACCGTAAGAGAGAGAGAAGGGAGGAAGAGAAAGTACGAGAGTAAGCGCTGGGCGGAACCTTAACACGCGAAGAAGAAATGAAAGAAAGAATTTTCCCCCCAAACCCCAGCCTTAAGTAGTCTGGCCGTTAGTACGGCCCATAATGACAGTTGATGGTGACAGCTCCGGCTGACGGTTCCGGATAACTAACTACCCTGGAATTCCGGTAACTACTCCGGCTCCGCTTTTAACAGCTTTAGGCTTAATTAGGGTTTGCAACCCGGCCCATCCGCCTTTATTCTTACATCAAGGCTATAGGCTGTATTTTAGCACGAATCTTTGTAACTACTTACTAATTTTTTTTTGTTTTGGCCGGAATTTATAGTTAACTTCTGGCACCATGTAGGAACGGAGTCCCACACCAGTACACTCCTACATACTCTACACAATCTACAAAACCCATCCGAAAGACACATTAGCATCCCACACCCTTACACAACATTTCCTGAAACTAACCTAAACATCATAAACTACAACACATCGATAAACAAAGAATTATATGACTTCATACTCAACCAAAATACACCCCCATCAAATGACATGATAAAACAAAAATTCCCCTACCTCCCAAATACAGAAGAAGAACGCCGGTCTCCGGAGGAGGCTGGCGTGAATAAAGTGTCTGTTCGTTCCACTACTAAGACCAAGCCCACAGGACAAGGAATTAGTAAGCTGGAACTACTTCCCTCTCTTGAGAGTAGACACTATGTAACAAGAAGCCAAAGAACCACAAATCAATCAACCGACCAACAAATTACAAACCAAGCAACAAGCCAACGAATTAACCACAAACCAAGCTAGTAGTCAAAAACTACAAAACCAACTAGTCATGAAGAATCAAGGCGGGGAGGAATTTAAGGGGGGGTCCTGTGTATTGGGGAGGGCTTGGTTGTTTTTGATTTTGCGTTTATGTAGAAGAATGGACATGGCATGTTGGATAGCTATGGTGTTAATGTTTTTAAAGGAGGTTTTAATTGTTTCAATGGGTATCTTGAAGGTATCTTCTAGAGTTTTCATAGATGGGATAAAGGTGGTGGCCCGAGCGCCGGATGTGATTACCATAAGGGGGTCGACATTCCATCCAAGGGCGATGATGTTGTCAATAAGGGGTTGGTATTTGTCTATTTTATTTTGGATTGTTTCCGGGGAAAATCTATCGTTGCAATATGTGAATTCAATGAATTGAATGGTGTAGTCTTGGTTGATGTTATCTGGTGGTGGGTCATTATATGGTAAACCTTTGACACAAAGGATGTCCGGTTTGAGCCTAGCATTGCCATGACATCTTTGGGTCGTACATGAGCATGGGAGTAGCCATGGGGGGACCGTATTTTCTTGTGGATTGTTATTAAAATTGCCGGCGTTCATTAGAATAAAACATCTCGATTTATTGTAGGAGGTGATTAGTTTTCGGACTTCCCAAACCGCTTTATTATGTCTTTTAACAATTAGGGAGTGTATGTGGTGGTTTTGGCATTTGAGTAGCACATGTAGCCATGTGTCAGGGTCCGTTGAGGGGCATATGGGGCATGTTATGGATGGAAATCTTTCTATTCCAAAGAAGAGTTGTTTACGGGCGTTTCCCATGTATTGACTGGTACGGAATTTGAGAAGGCATGTTATTTGTGAGTCGGTGATGATGGGGTTTTTCCAAAAATTTGTAGAGAGTTCATTGTCTATGTCGTTATTGTTAGTCCATTTTTCTATGTTAGGAATATTTTCTGATATTGTATCAAGGTTATTGTAGAGGTCTTGTTTTTTGAGATATTTGCCCAAAAATCTAATTGGGCCTTTGTCAGGGGTATCTTTTGTGGAAGGCCATTCTTCTTTTTGAAAGTAGTATGGGTTAGCATGGGCATGCTCGTGTGGATCTTTGGCATTTTTGTGTGTTTTTTCTCGGCCTTCTTTTGCTAATTTGTCTGCTTGTTCGTTGCCATCAATGTTGGCATGGGCTCTCACTTTATGGAGGGTTGTGATTTGTGTACGGTTTTGTAACATTTGGACCATTGATGTTAATATGATTTGATCGGGGTGGCTATTATGAAGGGTAGGGTGTATTATTTGAGTGTTTAATAGGTAAAGTGCATTTATACAATCGGTGAATATATGTGCGGGTTCATTGTTGTATTTTGTTGTGATGATTTGTAGTGTTTTGTGGATGGCCATGAGTTCTGCTCTAAGGATATTTTGTAGCCCATGGAGTCTTTTGGCTAGTTGGATTTCCTTGATAGAATTATATATGCCATAGCTAGCTTTTTCTCTACGCCAGGAGCCCGGGCTAATTTGTTCGGGTGGTTTAAAGGAGCCATCAATGTAATAACTGTGTGCGGGGTTAAATTTTTGTGTGGTATGAGTTAGGTAGTCTGGAAGAGGGGGAGGTGTGACGGAGTAGTTTATTGTGTTGTTGACATAGTTTAGGTATGACCATTTTTTAACTTTTGTTTACAGGGGTTTGTGTGGGTGTTGATGGGGCCAGTTTTGTATATGGTCGGTGTATGCCTAGGTTGTCTGTTATGGAGGTGAGTTCCTCCACTTGTTCGAGGGATCCGAGGGTTTGGTTTTGATGATGGACGCATATTATTTGTAGTGTAGATGGCTCAATTCGGGGTTTTATTAGCTCGGGTGGAATAGTAGGTTCTTCATATCGTATTGTGTCTGCTTCAAATAATGCAATGATATGGGAATCTGGAAATGGATTTGAGTGTAGGTTGTTGTTTTGGTACCAGTTGTTGTTCACTATGATGATGATTGTATTTGTGTTAATTGGATCTTGTTTGGCGGCAAGTTGAGCCCAATGTATTGCTTGTTCCATATCTTTCTCGTTGTGGGGGTGAGCTATACCATTGCCGGTCCATTTATAGTCAAAGGCCTTTCCTAGGGATCCGAATATTTTGTCTCTTTCATAAGGTGAATAGAATTTTTTTAGTTTGGTAGAACATGTCACCGGGGAAGAAAGATATGATTGTTCAATGTTAAAGGATGAGATTAGTAAGTCTAAAATGGGAGTGGGTAATGTGTATTGTGCATTTTTTAGGGGGCACCCAAACACAATAATAAATGAGTCACTAAAATGCCTAAACCCCCTCCCGGAATACACACACCCACCCCCACCGCCGAATTACATCCCATCACAAAACCATAACCCACACACGAACAACAACAATAACACAAGCATAACAACATGGAATGCCTTATCCCTTAACACTGCGCTCCCAAGCTTACAAAACATAGTTATGCACACTAACACACCACCGGCACTCATAGTTATACAAGAAACAAAAATCTCGGCCACAAAAATCCACAAAATACATACAAAGACTATGTCCCGACTACAAACTTATCTTCAATAATACACATGCCCTAACATGATGTATACAACAAAGAAGACCATATACACCAGGCCGAGGAGGCTTCCTCACTCTCTTACACAAAAACTACTCCTTTCCAGGAAATGTTAAAAAAATTCCCACCCCGATGAACATATCCCCATACCTCCATATTATGGAAATTTCCAATCACCCACTACAATCATGGCTAATCCACCACATATACATGCCATCCCACCCCGAAGACACTAGACTCACCGAAGACATCAAAATTGACATCACCATCCATATTACCAACAATGCCAACCACAAGCACATCTTATGTGGTGACTTCAATAGAGACGTTGCCCTCATAGGTAGGCAAAAAGGAAATCAACATACACCACTACAAATGACAGACCTACAATGGAAACAATTTACAGAAAACCTAAACCTTAATTATATACCCACAAACACTACATACTCTAGACAAGGAGGATACAACTATAGCGACTGGAGCCTAATTGATGGATTCTATGTCCGGGCGCCAACCATAATATATTTACCTCCACAACAAATAATAACATTTACCTGAATTCCAATCACTCACTCATACAACTCTACATTCCAAACAACACACTCATAAATCGTATATCAACCACCACAAACAATGGCCACATACGTATCCTCAACCCCATCCCACAAAACAACATAGAATTATTCAACACAAAATTCTTTGAGGAAAACTCATTACACATTGATTCCCTAATTAATGCATTAGAATCTAATAACCATCTTTTCAAAACTCAATGGCAAGAAGCCTCTCACACCCTAAACATACTCATCAACAACACACCCTATACAATTGAACAAACCTGCAAAGTCCAACTCATACCACAAATGACAAATCGAACATCACAACAAGGTGGATATTTACCTCGTAAATTATCTAAAACATGGAAACAACACTTAACCATTTACCACACTATACGAAAAACCATAAGATCTGTAAATAACAACCCCCAATGGCGAAGCCGCCCTATCCTCAACGAACTACAAAACCTTCAACATACACAAATCTCAAATCCACCCCCCATACATCTACCTCACGACACATGGATAAGTAATATAGCACTAATTGCAAAAAACGCCAACATACAAGTCCAAAAGATTACCACCAAGTATGCTCAAGAGAACATTAGAAAAGCCATCTCAAAATACAGACAACTATATAAAACCAACCCCAAGAAAATAAAAAGAAGAATATTCAAAACTATGGAATCCCCACCATTAGACTGCATCACCGACCAATATGACAATATACTAACTAGCCCATAAGACATTGCAAACAAAATATTTAACCAACAAACCAAAAATAACAGACCTACAATAGAGATATGCAACTATCAACCGGACCACCCCCACAACATGCACATGTGCAGTACGACAATATCCATGGCACGACCTAGATGGTTTTACATTAGAGAAAAGAGGAGACCCGGAAACCCCACTACACATACTTTAATTAAGCTACATATGACACTTGCTTACAAAACCTAGGAAATAATAAGGCCCCCGGATTGGACCGGATACCGAACTCCATACTAAAAAATATGCCCCCAAGGTTCCACAAACTATTAAACCTCTTCTTCTCCCACTACTATAAACAAAAATAAATTCGTGCTTGATGGAAAATAAGTGCAACAATTCTACTATACAAAAAAAGAGACCGATCCATGCTACCAAATCATAGACCCATTGCATTAGCCAATACCATCTATAAATTATTTACAAGCACATTCACATCAATACTATCATCATATGGCAAAAAACACTAAATACAGCATGATAGCCAAGAGGGTTTCCGCGCAGAAAGAAGTCCCGCTAGACAAATCCAAACAATAATAGCCGCATTAGAAGATGCACGCTTTACAAATCAAGACATATTCATACTATATGTTGACTTTAAAAATGCCTTTGGATCTATTGACCACGCTAGGCTTTTAGCCATAATGACGGACCTTGGATACTCCAAAGATGCAATCACACTAGTGGAAAATACAGTATATACTTTGAATCCTCAACCTCCTACATAGGAGAACACTTGGAAAAACTAAACCCATAGCCATCCAAAGGGGAAAAATACAAGGGGATACTCTAAGCCCATATTTATTCATCATATTCCTAGAACCACTAACTTAGATGGCTAGATAGAGGCAAGAATAGATACACATTTGGAACATTACAAACTACCATTAACTCCATGGCATACGCGGATGACCTTGCGGCCATAACCAACAAAATCAAAGCTATACAAATACAACTCAACAAAATAGACAAGTAGTGCAAATGGACAGGAATGGATGTAGGTGTCCCAAAATGTGCTGTCAGAGGATGCCCAAATAAATCAAAAACAAATCCCACCGCATTCAAAGCCCTAATACAAACCTCTAACATTAATTACGGAAACCAACCAACACCCGTACTACTCCAAAACGAACCATACATATACATTTAGGAAAAAATCTTGTCCCCTCCCTAAAATGGAAAATCCAAATTCATGCCACCACCAAAAAACTAATTAACCCCTAAGGTACCAAGACAGTTTTACACCAAAAACACTTCAAAATTAATGGATTCTAATGCAATGAATAAAGAAGGTAACAAAAACTTCTATTTTTAGTTCTGACCGTAGGATCTCGATAAAGGCTTATTAAGTAATACTTGCACAAAATTTCATAAACTTTGACCGCACAGATTGAAAGATTACAGTGTTTGAAGTCAAGCAAATGGTTCATTTTCTTCCCTGCGTTTAGTGGATCAGCAGACTTTGACTTCAGTTGATGTCAAAAAATTTCACTACACAAGGTCTAAATCTATTACCATCTTGTTAAGCATGATGTTAGCTCCTTACACACCAATTTTTAGACGTAGAGACCGGGTGTAGCATATTCAAAACAAGTGTGCAAGGAGTGGAGGCTCGAAATTTGTTAATTCACACTTTAATTTTTTTTTAACTTAATATATTTCTGATTGATAATCCGAATGGTTAATATGAAGGTTTACATTACATATTGTTGTGGAAAAAATAAAAAGTGAAAAATATGAAGATCTCTAGGTTTTATGTGGAAAAGAAGAAGTTTTTTTGGTACCTTGCCCGACAATGAGTGACAATGTGTGAAAATGTTTGACTTGGGTTGGTATGCTATTTTTCACTAAAGACAAGAAACTTTTTTTGACAACATGAAGGGAAATAATATTACTTGCGAGTACTGAAAATCTCACTTTCAATAGAGTGTCCTATCAAAAGTTTTTGGAGATGCCCGAGGTGCCCGCCCTCCCCATTTAAAATTCAAAACCTTGTAACTTTTTCATCAAATGTCCAATTTAGGAAAAAATTGTTTTCCCACTGAGCTCTTGGTAATGTCTTTCTACAGTAAAAATTTCAAAGTGAAATATTGGAAATTGACACCATAGGAACTTGACCGATTTTTCAAAAAGCCCTTTTTGGACACTTGGTCCTTTAGGGGTTAAACAATGTAAAGAACTAATAGCTTGCCCGGCTACTATGAATCAAAAAATAAAAATGATTGACACAGTTTTAAAACCGAGCGTGGCATACAGCTTCTACGCGGTAGCATACTCAATGCCCGCCATCAAAAAACTGGACTGAAAAATAACGGCCACACAAAAAACCGTATGTGGCATGCGAAATTTTTTGTCTAATATGATAACCCAATTACCGCACAATCTCTTTTTACTACAAGTTTTTTTGCTAAAAAATGCATACCTTAGATGCATAGGAGAACAATTACAAAACGTTCTAAATGACAGTGGTAGACTTGGAACAATATATAGGGACCTAACACTCCACATCCTCGCCCAATATGGAGGAGCCGAAAACATACCCAGAATCAAAAAGACGAAGTATACAAGATCACCAATAACACGTACCTTCTTCTTACTAAAACACGTAGCAAAAATCCACTTAAAAAGTTCTCTCTCCAACTTTCTTACAGAACCAACAACACTAGAAATAGCTTGGAGTCTCGAAACACAAAATCATAGTACACTTAACACACAATTATCTCAAAAATTATTACAAAAACTCCCATCAAAAAATATCTACGAACTAAAACAAATCTCCCTACCTAATGGAACGCACATCATGAACAATGAAGAGTTTAAAACCTTCCACTTCACCCCATCAAGACTAATTAAAAGTGCCCTCAAAATCGCACAACAACTCTTTTGCCACCCAGTATATCCCCCCTCACACACTACTCATACCAATACACATATATACTCCCATACACTTAAAGACTCATTCATCACTATAAACAACAACATCATCCCAAGAAATACCCCCCCACGGGCCACCACCGATACATCCTCTCCACTCCCATCCACACCACCTCCGCCCCCCAAACCACATCCTCAAAAACCCCACCACATACCCCATTAACAACATCATACACCAGGAATATAAGAAAAAAACAGATGATAACCAAATTGAAAACAACTATACCAGATATTTATGCCAATGGAATCACAACAACAACACCTACAACAAATGGCTCTCCCAAAAAAACCTCTTCCCAAGACACAACCAAAACACCATTACACATAATATCAATAAAGTGACACAATATTATCAAAGAATTCAACACAAATTCTACACCGAAATTATTCAAGCTCACCACCCACAAATCAAACCCCAAGACACAAGGTCCGTCATCCCACCCATAATAATCCCCTACTAAACATTTATACAACGGAATGTAATCCCAAAAACGACATTCTTACCTCATCTAAGGGGATTGCTTGTATGTGAGCCGTGAGCCGTGAGCTGTGAGCCATGAGCGGTGGTTGGTAGGGAAAATTCTGACCAATATTTTGACAACAAGAGTGGAAACCGCCAAAATTATATTGTATGAAGCCTATATCTATGGAAAATTGTTATAAACTGAAAAAATAATAAAACCTATTTTTGTGCAAATTTCACATGTGTCTTGATACAACAATCTTTCCACCCTCGCCTTCCTAAATATCCATCCATTTCTCCCAATCCCTACATGTCCATCAATATCCCACTATTTGAGTTATTTTAAATATTTGTATCCATTTATTATACCTTCGTTCTTTTTTGTACACGGTTCTATGAGTTTTTTTAATTTATTTATTTCAATATTACCTTTTCAAGTGAAAGTACCTCTTTGATTTTTTTTCCCACTTCTATATCACTCAGTAATTTTCTTTCACATACCAATTTTTATTGTATTTTATTAGTCTATTAATTTCTATATCTTATTTGTGTCTAATATTTCCACAACTTTCTTCAATGTAATATGTAAGGTGGTGCATTATATTTTTTGATAATAGTTGTAGTATGTTTATTTTTAATTATAGTTTTTAATTTCTATCATATCCTCTATCATTACAATTTGAATGAATTCTAATCATCTATTAAATATTCATTATTGTGCTTTTCTTTCTAATTATTTATGTTACATGTAAATTGATTGCCATTTCTGTCATTCATCTACGTATTAAAATCTATAATGCTCTTAATTTACTTCTGAAAGGATTGTAGGAGTTCCCATCTTTGTCAAAATTGACACTCTAAAACGACCTTCTTCAATTTAGGGTTTAGAATCGAATGTCTCTATTTATTTATTTTTTATTACGAGTTAATTTAATTATTTCTCAAATAATATGCAAATATCAATCAAAGAAGTAAAGTATACAAGATCAAAAAGCGAAACAAATGATGAACACAACTGTAGAAGATAGTAAAATTTGAGATGGAATACCAAAAATACAAACTCACAAAGTGAAGGAAAAAAGATGTGAAACAAAGAAGTACATAACTCATGCAAATTTAAAAAGTAATATTTAGACTATCATCACTGTCGATGCTATCCTCGCTAGCCTCAAATGCTTCAATGTCCAAGTATTGAGCAACACGAGGGTCATATCGACGGGTATGATATGGTGGGCGTGGAGATGATACTGTAGCCATTGCCTACGCTAAGCCTTCTATATGCGGCGGAAGTAGAAACGGTCGAGTAGGTGATTTGGCGATGGCCATCAATCTATAAAGAATAAAAAAGAAGTGTCAACGTATAATTTTAAAATATGAAAGTATAAGAAAAAAATAATAACCACAGCTCTGAGCTTACTTACTAAAACGATTTTTTTTTGCAACATGGCGCACTGGAATGTCATCTTTGTCTACGTTAATAACCGCTTGCATAGAATTAGAGGTTTCTGGCGGTGGTGGTGCATCTCAAAGTGATGCAAGGACGACCTCAAAAATTACAAGATCGGCTTCAAAAGAAATCAAATGGCAACTTGAACAGCGGCAAACGCGAATAGAGGCTGCTATAATTAAGCCAAAAAATTAATGGAATACTAAAGCCTCGAAAACAATAACAATAAAAAGAGAAGTGTGGCACTATTACCTATAGGAGCAGTGGTATCAAGGACAACACCACCAAGCTTTGTCAATGCTTGAATTAGGGTGTGCATTAAAATTGGATCCTTCTCTCGGCCTCCTCTCCATGGCATAGATCCATTAAGGAGTTGTGTTTTTGCCGATACGTTGTTGAAGATGGTATCATCTTCACCAACATTGATATATCCATCCAACCTAGGTTGATCTTGTTTTAAATGAAAAGTTGGAAGCGATTCATGAACTAGGAGAAGGATGCGGAAGCGACATGTACAAAAAACAATGTTCATATTAGTCTCAAATATGTAGAAAGTAATCATGGAAGGGATAAGGACTATAAAACTTACCAACATAGACTAGTTGGTAGAAGAAGTCAATTCAAGCTCATTAATGCCCCACCAATCTTTGATAATTTTGAATTCATATGTTTTTGCATATGTTCGTATGTCTGTTCAAATAGTCAATGACTCGGGCATAAAAATCAATAAACATGCATGAGTTTGCAAGTAGAAATGAGCAAACTCAAAGATAGCTTCCAATTTAGTCATACTAAATGCATTCCATTGTGGAATGTCAGTGCTAGTAGATGAAATATTTGGAACCGGCAGTCCTTCAGGAATGTTGACAATGATGAGATCAAATCCATCATGAGGCCACGATGTAGAACGCACCTCAGTTCCTCGACCTTGTCCAACCTACATATATAAAACAAAACAAAGTGCAATTGCGAGTCAATGTGTATAGATATTAATATTGATTGAAATTTTTGTTAATATACATAAGGAAGCTTAGAAACGTAAATAATACCATAACTCACTCAAAATATATTATAAAAAATTCAATACTCAAAATAAAAATATAGAAATAAAATAAATCATGAGACATATCGTTTCAACAAAGTCATGCATCCTCTTCATAAGTGGATGGTCCTTCCCCATTTCCATCAATTGAAAAATGGATGTATTTTCGACAAGAACTTTTGTTGATAAGTCCATTGAAGAATTGGGGCAAGTACCATATACAAGTTTCCTAGCTTGAATAGAACTTTAATATGCTTGGTTGGCATTGATGGCCGGAGTAGGAATTATTGAATTAGCCGCATCAAATACATTTGGTGGAGTCAATAATCGAGTGCCATCCTGGTCAACAATAACTTCTGCAAGAATCTTTGATGCCTCTGCAACTTCAGTTGCTTTAGATGCTTTCGGTGTCTTTGTTGTCATTGCTATGATTGTTTGTGCCTTTGCTGAAGGAACTCATAGCAGGAACCTTGGTTTTCAATCCTACTTTCTCCTCTTCTTCCTCGGTGGGGCAAAATGCAGGTGGACAATCCAAATACCTAGTCTTCCTTCGCAATGAGTTTGAGTTGTCCACCGCAGGCGACAACCATGCTTTGCAAAATTGATGAATGCAACATGATTTTACTATGTAATATACAAGGCTCTTCACCTATTTTATGAGTCAAGGGATAGTGTCATACGCGTCAAGTTGTATTCGAATGCGATCCGTGGACACCTTCATTTAATCGAGCCCCTTTTCCACTCGGAAAAATTTTGCTACGCTAAACAACTGCCCGGATGTCTTGTTGAACATTCCAACATCCATTTGAAATGTCATGTTATCCTATATGTTGACAAAATAAAAAAATATTGATAATAAATTAAATACCTAACGTCAGTACAAAAGGTTAATACCATGATTTTTAAATCCATATGCTACAATGTCATACACCAATTTTTGAGTATACAACAGTTCTAACCTCGTTATCATGTTGTAAAGTTGGTCCGTAAACTTCTTTATTGCCGTTTTATGGGAAAGGTAACACTATATTGTTGCTGTCATCATCTAAAAAATCCATGCTCCCAAATGTAGGCTTTCTTCAAGACAATGGTCCATGCCTGCCCTAACAATTGGTAGTCATGTACATGCCTGCGCGCATACTTTTTTTTAATGAATGCTTCCCGCTTATAACTAGACAAGTTTGTTTTAAATTTTTTTCTTATGGATCTCCAAATCATTGTGTACCTAGTGGGAATTGCATTTGAAACATCAAGCCCATTTACACATATTTTGAAAGGACAGAGACTATACTAACCTCCCCCTCCAACAAATCTTATAACATTGTTGTTCAAATTGACATGGAACTTAGCACTGTAAACCATGCGTAGTGAATGTAGGATATGTTTAAATTATTGGTGCAATAAATTACTTACTAGGTTCTCTGCAACAAATTTATATTTGGACTATTCCTTCACATTCCTCCTCTAGTAACGGATTCCCGGAGACTTCATTTTGCGATGTTCATATCCCGCATCCTTTGTCCCTTATTGAAACGTGCAGGGCTCGACCACCACGCTAGTAGGGTTTGGTGCTTGTTTGTGGGGCAACGCAGGTGCTTCACTCCGTGTTCATAGTAGTGCTTCCAAAACACCAAACGTGTCTTCTCTATCTCCTCCTCATGTAGTCCACCATCCAAGTTGGTTTAAGAGAGGTTTTAACTCAAACTTCTTATATATGGCATTTTTAATAAAAAAAAATTCCATCACTATCAACGTAGTGGATTTGGCTATGTTCAAGTATCTTTCCACTAGTTGATTAATCAACGAAGTCACTTTATACTTGAGCCACAAAATGTTCCCCACTGCATCAATGTGTATCACTCCAGACCAATCCACATTCCACTTCTGGTTGGGCTTCTCCAACATGGAGAAGCTTGCGAAGGACGCAAACCTTGATCCACTATTTAGTGGCAAGAATGTATCTGATATGAAGATCAGAAGAGTACCCAAGACAGAGGCATAGGAAGCTTTGAGTGCCACAATATCTTATCCCCAAATTCCTCAAATATTATATCCCAAGGTGAGGGAGAATGGTGTTGAGGGGCAACACTACAACCTCACACAACTCCCATTTGATATTCCCACTAACCCTGAAATTGGCCTATCGTATGACTTCCATGTGGCCATCATGTTTGAATTGCTTAAGACCCCATTGTTTCACGATGATGTCAAAAGGCTTGCCAGAGATAACCTCACTAGGATGGACATCCCCCTTGGTACTAACCTCTTGGACCTCCTTGCCATCTACTATAAAGGGGTGAAGAAGGAAGGTCAAAAGCATGTCTTTTTAGGTTTGATTAAGTTGCACCTTCTCAACCCAGCAACTGATGCCATCTCCTTACTCCAAGGCACAAAATATTTCATATTGCAACTTGACCATATGGGACCGGCATCCATGGGGAAAGTTTGCAAAACATGGCATGCAGTGGCCCGGCAAGGTCTATCTGTCAACATTAGGAGTGACAACTTATGTGGTATTTTTGCGCATACCTTGTTCCATAACGTGGTACTCAATGGCTTTTCCCATAACCTTAAGTTTGAAATCATTGATGTCCAGAAACAGGAAAAGGAGCCCTTTGCGTGGATTGTGGCACCTACTCCTACCGAAGCAAAGAAACTGGAGATGCAAAAGATTACGACCTTCCACGTGATAGTCCCCGCGAAGCCCAACAAAACCAGAACCTTCCTAACCACTGATAGGGCCAAGAAGAATGCGCTTACACTTACGCTATCTCAGCTACCAATCTTATTGAGCGTGGTTGAAACCACAGAGGCCATTACAAAGGCCTTAGAAGCCAAGAGCATTGTGAACATTTCGTTTCACCGCCAGATAGATGGCAAGCACAATGGCTCTACCAATGTGCAAGTTGCTAATTCTATTGTCTATAGACAATATCTTGACAAGACCTTCAACATTGGCTGCCACCAAGTTGAAATTCGACACCACCGCCGTAGTCTTGATGGCATTGATCCTTCTCCATCACTTTGGTGGAGAAATGGGGATTCAATGACATAATCACCGCCTTGGTGAACACGATTGCCGCCATCAACCCCACTACCGCTCATACCACCAACATACGTGAAGACGTGACGGCTATTATGGCAGAAGGTCACGAAAATCTCCGCTAAGAGTTATCTACTCTCAAAAAAGACATCATTCGAGAGACTCAAGAATACACCGACGCCCGCAACATTAAATCCAGTGATGAAAGGTATTAAATCCAACCTCGAAGTGCTATCTCTCCCTCCCGTGGATGACCCGTCAAACGTGGATTGATCAAAGACCGCCCACAAACTCTTCAACAACTCAGTGATCATCGGTTTCCTCTATATCTAGCTACATCTCCCCTTTTAGTTGCATGTCTCCCCATCATCTTGTATATCTACCTTATCACTCCCCTCCCCCCTTCATCCTATAGTACTATTAGTGACTTATCTCATTACAATCTCATACTATTGCTCCCTTTCTATTTCTATAACCCTCTTTACTCTTTCTACACCTCTTACCTCCCTGGTACTTGTTGTAGCTTCCAATAGGTATTTATTTGAAAACACATGTCACACATATGAATACAAACCCATAAGAAGGTCACAACCTTCCCCATGGGCTCCTCTAACTCGTATGACTACATTCTGTAACCAATACCACTACAACAATACACACCTTACTTGTCATTGTCATATGGCATTGGCTCACTACCAGAAAACTCCTCACCACACATATACCACATGCCAAAAAACATACAATACCACCTTATCTTTACCACCAACAAAAGCAATTGACCGCAAACGATACATATAAATATCCTTACAATACACTACTACCACATTACAAAACCTTAACATTACCTAACACACACATCCAACAACCGCACATAAACAAACACCATTCACAAAATACGCCATCATATACACCCATCACTCAAAACACCAACTTTAAACACATAAAACTCCTACCACTTCTAGGCGGAGACATAGAAACTAACCCAGACCAATGCCTAATATACTAAAAAGATATCCCACATCACATAAGAAAAATGCCAAAATATACATTATACCAAATACCATAAAACTACAACCAGAATACAAACACATCGCTCAAACATTTACACCTCTTTTAAAAACCACACATACACTACACCATTTACACAACACTATACACCCAAATATTTCCCAATACATACAACAAGAAAATACCCATCTCCCAATACACATTTCATATGCCCTAGTAATTACCACCCATCCAAACATTGACGAATGTAACCATCTTTTAAACCCACAAAACCCGAATATAATTGCATGGGCTAACACACTATTACAAACCTTATCAAACTTACAAAACCCAACTGAAAGACATATTCATATACCGCACCCGTATACAAAATTTCTTGAAGAAAATCAAAGTATTATAAACCACGGGAATTCAATACATAAAGAACTATACCGCTTTTTACATAGACAAACCATACCGCCCTAAAGCGATACAATAAAACAAAAATTTCCTTACCTTCCTAACAATCTAATTAACAAGACACTAAAATGCTTCGACCCCATAATAGAATATACCCATGTGCCCCCTCCCCCCTTTTTCCTTCCTCCACAGAACCAAAACATTAGCACAAACAATGAAAATACAAACATCATTACATGGATGATGGAATGCATCATCTCTAAACACTGCTCACCCCAGCTTACAAACTTTGACCACATATACAGAAACACCACCGGCCCTCATAGTCATTCAAGAAACAAAAATATCCGCCACAAAATCTACAAAATACATACAAAATATATTCCAAGACTATAAACTTATCTTTAATAACACACATGCACTAACAAGATGAATCCAACAATGGAGACCATACACACTGGGCCGCGGTGGCCTCCTTACACTAATACACAAAAAATATGCCTTCCCGGGCAACATCAAAAAAATTCCTACTCCAATGCACATATCCCCCTACCTTCAAATAATTATAATTGCTAATCAACCACTACAACCATGGTTAATCTTTCACATGTACATGCCATCTCACCCCAAAGATACTAACTTTATTATAGACATACAAAACACTATTACATCTCAAATGAATCATGATCCTAATCACACTTACATGCTGTGTGGAGATTTTAACAGAGACATAGCATTAATTGGTCATAACACCCCCTCTTAAACCATAAACTATCAATGGTGCCACTTTACAAAAAACTTAGACTTCACCTACATAAATATTGTTACACGATACATTAGACAAGTCGGCTGTAATTATAGTGATTGGAGCCTAATAGACGGCTTCTATATAAATACAAATAATAATACACAATACACTTCCACAACAAACAAAGACATTATTCTCAACTCGGATCACTCGCCAATACAACTTCACATCCCAAATAATATATAAATTAGTCGTACTCCTATAATCACAAATAATCCCACTAAACGCATACTCAATCCCATCCCAAAAGACAACTTAGAAAAATTCAATACAAAGTTCTTTTAAGAAAACTCTTTGCAAATTGACTCTCTCATAAGCATCTTTGAAAACAATAACCAACCCTCTCAATCACAGTGGCACGAAACGTGCCACACCCTAGATACACTTATCAATAATATCTCCGATACATTGGAACAAACTTGTAAAGCCCAACCAATACCACAAATGACAAACCAAACATCACAACAAGGCAGTTATTTACCCGACAAACTTTCTAAAAAATAGAAACAACACCTGGCTACATACCATATAATACAAAAAACTATAAGAATCGTAAAAAATAACCCACAATGGCATAACCATCCCATATGTAACGAATTACTAACTTTGCACCATACCCAAATTTGTGCCCACCTCCCGCGGACCTACCCCATGATACATGGATAAAAGACATTGCACTACTTGCAAAAAAAAACCAATATACAAGCTCGGAAAGTAACTACAAAATACTCCAAAGATAATGTTAAAAAAACCATCTCAAAATATAGACAATTATACAAATCTAACCCTAAGAAAATAAATAGAATTTAAAAAAAAATTTGAATCACCACCACTAGATTGTGTCATTGACCAACACAATAATATTCTAACTAGTCCCGAAGACATTGCAAATGAAATATTCAACCAACAAACAAAAAATAATAGATCCACAGTACCAACATGTAACTACCAACCACAACACCCAATTGAATGCACATGTGCAGTACACCAATATCCATGGCATGATCTAGACGGATTTACCTTAGACAAACGAGGCGAACCTGAAATTCCATTACACACATACTTCAACACAGCCATATACGACACATGTCTCCGCAACCTCAGAAATAACAAAGCTCCAGGGCCAGACTGTATACCAAATTCAATACTCAAAAACATGCCCCCAAGATTTCATAAATTACTATTTCTATTTTTCTCTCACTGCTACAAACAAAAACAAATACCAGCCTCATGGAAAACAAGTGCAACAATTTTACTATACAAAAAAGGAGACCCTTCAATACTACCAAGTCATAGACCAATTGCATTAGCCAACACAATATATGAACTCTACACCAATACACTTATCTCAATACTATCCTCATATGGTAAAAAGTTTCAAATCCTACACGATAGTCAAGAAGGATTAAGAGCAGAGAGAAGTACCTCCAGACAAATATAAACCATAATAGCGGCACTAGAAGAGACACGATTCACAAATCAAGACATATATATTTTATATGTTGACTTCAAAAACGCCTTTGGCTCTATAGACCACGCTCGACTACTAGCGATAATGACTCATATTGGGTACCCAAAAGATGCAACTGCACTAGTTGGAAATATCTACTCCCAATCATCTACTTATTACACCGGTGAACACTTTGGCAAAACTAAGTCTATCCCCATTCATAGAGGAACTATACAAGGAGACACCCTTAGTCCATACCTATTCATTATATTCTTAGAACCACTATTTAGATGGCTAGAGCGTGGCAATAATGGATATACTTTTGGTATATCAAAAATCACCATAAACTCCGCCGCCTAGGCCGATGACCTTGCTACCATTACTAACAAAATACAATCATTACAAAGACAAATTGATAAAATCGATAGATATTGAAAATGGGCTGGTATGGACGTAGGCGTCCCAAAATGCGCTGCTACTGGATGCCCAAATAAATCCAAAATGAATCCAATTGCATTTAAAGCCCTAATACAAGCTTCTATCATCAACTACCGTGGCCAACCAATCCCCATTCTACGCCAAAATGAACCATATGTATACCTAGGCACAAATCTTGTTCCCTCTCTAAAATGAAAAATCCAAACTCCCACTACGACCACAAAACTCATTAAACAATGCAAAGAATTAACAACATGTCCGGCCACTATGAAACAAAACATTCAAATGGTTGACACCGTAATACGCCTAGGTGTTGCATACAACTTCTACAATGTACCATACTCTATGCCAACTATCAAAAAACTTGATCAAAAGATTATAGCCATACAAAAAACCATTTGTGGTATGCCAAAATGCATGTCAAATGCAATAACCCAACTCCCACACAACTTATTTGGACTTGAAGCTTTCTCCCTCAAAAATGCCTATCTCCAATGTATAGGAGAACAACTACAAAATGCTCTAAATGACAAAGGTAGGCTCGGAAAAATGTATAGTAGACTAACTCATTATGTTCTTGCTCAATATGGCGGTGCCAAAAACATATACTTAGAATTAAAAAAAAGGATTGTATAAGATTACCAATAACTCGTACATTTTTCTTATTAAAACACGTAGCTAAAGTTCACCTTAAGAGTACACTTCTAAATTTCCTCTTTGATCTAACATCATTAGAAGTATTATGGCGTTAAGAAACACAAAATCATAACACACTCAATGCTCAACTCTCCCAAAAACTTTTACAAAAACTCCTCTCAAAAAATATTTTTGAACTAAAACAAATTACTTTACCAAACGGCACACAAATCATGAATAATGAGGACTTCAAAACCTTCCACTTTACCCCATGCAAACTAATCAAGAGTGCCCCGAATATTGCCAAACAACTTTTTTACCATCCAACATGCCCCACCACATGTGATATCCCTTGCAACATACACCCATACTCCTACATACTCCAAGACCCATTCATCACCATCAACAACAACATCCTCCCAAGAACTACCCTACCACCAATCCATCCTCCCAACCCCTCACACCCATACCACCCTTGTCCCCCAACATACATCCCCAAAAATCCCACCATATACCGTATTAATAGCATCATACAACATGAACATATACAACATCTAGATATCAACAATATACAAAATACTTATACAAGATATTTATGCCAATGGCAACACAATAACAATACATTCAACAAATGGCTTCCTCAAAGAAACCTCTTTCCAAGACACGACCGTAATACCTCCACATTTAACACCGAAAAATTAAAACAATCATTATCAAAAAATTAAAAACAAATTCTACTCGGAAATCGTTCAAGCCCACCACCTCCAAGAACAATTACAAGACTCAAGATCCGTAACCCCACTCATAATCATCCCACTCCTATACATCTATACAATGGAATGTAACCCCGAAAATGATATACTCACATTCTCGAACACAATTAAAATAAAGAATAATCAAGCCCATCTATATGAAGCAAATGGCCGACATTTACACACTATTCTTACTACTAGACTCCAATGGCTATGAAATCAATACAATATGAAACTACAAACTCCTACAAACATTGAACCAACAACCCAACCATTTGAAACCAAATTAATTTGGCTATACCAAAGATATAAATACCGCATTCCAAAAAATAATCCCCTCAAAAGTGCACAATACACAATACCCACACCCATCCTAGACTCATTAATCTCATCCTTTAACATCGAACAATTGTATTTTTCTTCCCCGTCACATGTTCCACTAAATTTTAAAAAAAAATCTATTCACCCTTTGAAAGAGATTAAATATTTGGCTCCTTGGGAAAGGCCTTTGACTATAAATGGGTCAGTAATGGTATAGCTCACCCTCACAATGAAGAAAAAACACAACAAGCACTACACTGGGCCCGCCTTGCTGCCAAAAATGATCCACACCACACATCTACACTCATTATCACATCGGACAAAAATTGGTACCAAAACTTCAACCAACAATCAAGACCATTTGCAGACTCCCATATCATTGCAATATTTGAAGTAGACTCAATTCCATACAAAGAACCTACTATTCCACCTGAGCTTTAAAAGCCCCGGATTGAACCATCTACATTACAAATAATATGTGTCCACCACCAAAATCAAACCATTGGCACCCTAGAACAACTTGCCAAACTCACCTCCATAGCAAATACTCTAAGAGCATCTCCACCCGGAGACAGAGAACCACCAAATTGGAGTTTTGTGAGGTCAAAAAGTTGCACCCAACACCTCAAAACGGGGAAACTTTATAAAATTTTAGAAGTTTTGGTGCATGGCACACCAAAATCTCCTTGGATGGGGGGAGTGCACCATTTTTTGATGTTGGCGACACACCCATACCCTCGCGACACATGGCGCCATGTCATTGATGGCGACACATGGCGCCGTGTCATTGATGGCAACATGTGGCGCCGTGTCATTGGTGGCGACACGTGGTGCCGTGTCATTGGTGGTTTGAGGTGAAAGGTGAAAGCCTTTTTTTGGGTTGAAAAATTTGGAGCTTGGGGTGGAGCTCTTGTGACACCAAACCCTAAATCACTCTTGGAGTGGAGTAGATTTTCCGACCTAGCGTGGAAAATTCCATGCCAGGAGTGGAGATGCTCTAAACATACACCGCCTATACACAAAAATGGCCCCACCGACAATTATACAAACACCCGTAAACCGAAGCAAAAAATGGTCAAAACTAAACTACATCAATAGTACATTAGATTACCTTGTAATACCTCCACCCCTCCCCAACTACCAAACTCTAACCTCTCCAAAATTTGACTCGACATATAGCTACTATACCGATGGCTCCTTCAAACCACCAGAACAAATTAGCCCGAGAAATTGGCACAGAGAAAAAGCTGGCTATGGCATATATAACTCTATTAAAGAAATTAAATTAGCCAAAAGACTCCATGGATCACAAAATATCCTTAGGGCAGAACTTATCGCCACACACAAAACACAACAAATCATTACAACAAAATACAACAATGAACCTGCACACATATTCACTGACTCTATCAATGCACTTTATCTACTAAACACCCAAATAACACACCCTATCTTCCACAATAGCCACTCCGACCAAACTATATTAAGGTCAATGGTCCAAATGTTACAAAACCGAACACAAAAGACAACCCTTCACAAAGTTAGAGCCCATGCCAATATTGATAGAAACGAACAAGTAGATAAACTAGCAAAAGAAGGCCGCAAAAAAACCCATAAAAATGCCAAAGATCCATAGGAACATGCCCATGCTACCCCATACTACTTCCCAAAAGAAGATTGGCCTTCTAAAGATGATACCCCTGATAAAGGCCTGGTTAGATTCTTGAGTAAATATCTTAAGAAACAAGACCTCTATAACAACCTTGACACAATCGCAGAAAACTTCCCTAACAGAGAAAAATGGACTGGCAACAACAAAATAGCCTATGAACTCTCTACAAATTTCTGGAAAAATCCCACCATTTCCGACTCACAAATAACATGCCTCATCAAATCCCGTACCTGTCAATATGTGGGAAATGCCCCAAAACAACTTTTCTTCGGAATAGAAAGACTCCTATCTATAACATGCCCCATATGCACTTCCACGGACCCTGACACATGGCTCCATGTTCTACTTAAGTGCCAAAACCACCACTTACACCCCTTAATTGTCAAAAGGCATAACAAAGTGGTATGGGAAATTCGAAAACTAATTACCTCCCATAACAAATCGCGATGTTTTATCCTCATGAATGCCGGCACCTTTAATAACAACCCACAAGAAAATACGGTCCCCCCTTGGCTACTCCCATGTACATGTATAACTCAACATTGTCATTGCAATACTAGACTCAAACCAGACATACTTTGCATTAGAGGCCTACCATACAATGACCCCCACCCGACCACATAAACCAAGACTATACCATTCAATTCATCAAATTCACATATTGTAATGATAGATTTTTCCTATAAACAATTGAAAACGTAACAAATAAATACCAACCCCTTATTGATGATATTATAGCCCTCGGATGGAAAGTGGACCCTCTTATTGTAATCACAGCCGACGCTTGTGCCACCACCTTTATCCCATCTATAAAAATCCTTGAAGATACCTTTAAAATCCCCATCAAAACAATGTCACACACTTTCAATAACATTAACACCATTGCCATTCAATATGCTATGTCCATCCTTCTACACAAACGCAAAATTGAAAACAACCAAGCCCTCCCTGACATACAAGACCCTCCATAACATTACTCATTACTTGTTTTTCTTTGAAACTTCAAAAACCTCCCACATTGAGAAACACCCCCCCCCTTCTCTCTCCCAATGTTCCCCTCCTCTCTTTCCTCTCATCCTCTTTTTCCCCTCTCCCCTTTTCCTTTGTTACTCTTTGGATATGGTTGGTTACTTGTGTATTTCGGTTACTTGTCACATAGTGTCTACCCTCAAGAGGGGGAAGTAGTTCTATGCTACTAATTCCTTGTCTGGTGGGCATGGTCTTAGTGGTGGAACAAATAGACACTTTATTCACGCCGGCCCCTTTGGGAACCGGCGTTCTTCTTCTTCTTCCTCTTCTTCTTCTTCTACAGACGGTTGTTTTTTCATTGTTTTGAAAAACAAACCCTATTTCTCATTATTTCTTCCATTTGAAGTACACATATGTATATCAATTTCACATTAACTGTATTACTAGCAATGATGATTACCTATACAACTATTGATTTTAGAAGAACAACAATCTAGCCAACCTCACCCTAAATTCTCTCCTATATCCTTTGATATATTACTACGGTAATTAACGGATAATACACATCTAATTTGTGCACAAATTACTATTACAACATTTGTGCTTAATTGCAAACATGGGGGAAAAAGGGAGGGGCTATGGATACAACATTTTATGAGAGCATTGACCTTGACAATGGCATGGAGGAGGACTTATCCTTGCCTAGGAATGACCTTGATTTATTGTATGGAAAGCGGAGAGAAAGCTTGGATGCAAATGCTACTTCACTTGGAGATGCCGCTAAATTTTGGATTATTTGTCCTTGCAAGTCTTGCAAACTACAGCCGAAAGCAGTGCTTTGACAATATGCTGTTGTGGTCGTTCATATACAACATTTTCTTATTGCAAAACATCATAAGGTAAATCTCTTTCCCATCCCTTGATAAAATATACAGTACAAAATTATTTTTCTTACAATGTAATGTACAAAGTGTATAGAAATAAATATATACATACAATTTTTGATGAAAAACATATGTATTTTTAAGAAACATTTATGTGGCGTCCCCTTATAAATTATTTTACTCTGAATATATCCATGTATACCATGTTCAAAATTCACATTTACACCCGTATTCAACAACATTTTATGTAATATCCTTTCTACTACATGATTCATAAACAATTCATTTTAACATACCATTTTCTATGTCAATTTCGAGTTGTATATAATAATGTATTTTCCATCCTTTACCCTCTCTATTCCTTTCTTATTTATTGTTTGATGAGAATACACAAATGTTAAAACTCTATTACTTTGATTCCTTTAAACCTACAATATTTATCATTCCCTCCCTCCCCCTCTCCCTCTTTTAAATTTGAGTCTATTTTATATGTGTCCCACTATTATTCTTTATCACTTCTTGAAATATGATTTTTGTCACCCATTATCTCCATGAACCTCTACTTCAACTGTAATTGATTTAAAAAAATTCCACTATTTATTTTATTTTGGATCATTCCTTTTTGTTTTAAAGTTTACAAAGTTGTTCTTCTTAGATTTTTCCAGAAATTCCTACTTTAATTTTATGAATTCTCTTAATTCTCCATTAACAATGTTATACAATTGTAAGCTTCATATTTTATTTCTGTCAAAAAATCAAAGAATTATGTTTAAGGGTTGCACCCTAAAACCTAAACATGCTATTGGAATTTGGACTTTGTAACATAAAAATTTGTTCCCTACTGTTAAGTTTTCAAGTACTAAAAATATAATAAAAACTTAATTTTCCAAGAATACTATTTAGAATTTCTAATACGTGGATATCAATAGCCTTCTAGATTTGTAGTGGAACTTGGAGTCTTTATGACTAAGATTAATTTGTGGGAGTTGGAGAAATGCAGATTTCATTTTAATATTACTTACTAAGCACATGTTTTATACCTTCTTACTCTAGGACTTAAATTAAATTGCTTTCAGTACGATTCATTTGTTTTGTAGAATTCCAAATCTGTCCTCCATGTTTTGCTTTAATATATGTTTTAGAACCATAACGTTATGTACCGTCCTCTAAACCTATGAACCTTGTTTATTTATAACTGGGTTTTTTCCGCCTTTTACAAAATCTTACCTCCGCTTGTTTTTATATATTTTTTTCCTCTAGAGAACATGATTTATACCTTGAATTAATGACACTTTCACATATGGTTTACACCTTGTTTTAGTCACTTTTTTTTGTTGGTTTATTAAAATAGCTTGAATCTTGGAAGAATACGTAATGATTTCCTCTAATTAGAACATTTCCATTTCTATGTTAGCTATAATATGCCCTCTATTTTGTTATTTTTTCTTGTAATTTTTAGATTCCCTCCTCCATCGTGGTTATAGACCTTTTCAAATTTTGCGGTCATATTTGTATACAAATTTGAACAGAAGTTGTCATAGAGTCCCGTTGCAAGATTCAAAGTTTTTTTCTCCACTCTATCCTCCCATGTTTTTTTTTGTTGTTTTTTTCTTTTTTGTTTTTATTTCAATGAGACATCATGGTAGTGTAGCTTTCTGTGCACCGATTTGATAGTTGAATTTATAATTGTACATATACAATTAATTTGTAGCATTCCATGATGAGTCCGTCAAATAATGTTAACTTAATTTTACCGTAAGCCACTACAATTGTACACAAGCCGTCTCTTGTCCATAGCTTAGGGTCGACGGATTAGATTTTGGATTAAGGATTTAGGGTTTAGGGTTCATGCTTTAGAGTTTAGGATCTACGTAGTACGATATATTTTGTAGAAGTCAGTTGTATCGGAAGAAATGTCACTTGGTCGAAATGTCACTTTTCTAAAAATCGTATATAGTAGCATCAAAATTTGTGTGGCTACTGTGGTGCATAAAGGCAACTTTCTAAGATAGATCTTTGACAATATTAGAAACTAGGGTGTGCTTGTTTGTTGGCTTAAAGACACCCTAAATAAAAAAATATTGAATTGTCCACATTAGCCAATCAATGGTGTGGACGCTCTAGTTCATTTCTTTCACAACACTTTGTAGAGGCCTCCGTCCTTCCTGTCGTTTAGCCCAGACATGAAAACAATGAACTTTGTAGATAATGATATGTAACGCTATAAACATAGGGTGCTCTTATACATATGTAGGTTTGTACTTACTACAGATGTCTGCAACGTGTTTTTTTTAAGCTAATGGATGATAGTAAAACAATAGACTAGTGATATATTTTGCTAATGGAGCAGGATTGCTAGGGCGTGAGCTATGAGCCATGAGCAATGAGCGGTGAGCGGTGAGCGGTGAGCTATGAGCAGTGATAGTCACACAAAAATACCCTATTTTTTTTTTTGTATGATCGGAGAACCGTGGAAAAATAGCAGTATGAAAGTCTATATCCGTGGAAAATTTGTACAACCTATATATGATGTAATGCCTATATCCGTGTAAATATGCTTCTAATTTCATTGTGTTAGTAACTATTCTCATTTTAGTCTCACATTGGTCCCCGTATTTTGACAACTATTTTTAGTACTATCAATTATAAGGTGATGTGATATATGATTTTACCATTTCATCCTTATATTTTTTAATATACTTGTTACTTATTTTTTCTATAATTATGGCCTTGCCTTTTATAATATAAATCAATTTGACAAAAAATTCAATTATACATTATTGTTCATTCTTTCCAAAAAAATTTACGTTCATGAAATTATCTATTTCTCTCAAACCATTATCATATTTTAAAACACAACAATTGGTATAAATTTCTCCTGCTTTGACTTACGTCTATATAAAGTGTAGTATTCCCAGAGTGTATGAAATTTGATACTAATAGAATGCTCTATAGAGTTCACAAACTAACCATGTAACTTATTTTTTATTAGAAATTATGATCTTTGTTATTTATCTTTCACAAGCTATGCTAATATCTATTGAAAATATAAAGTATAGAAAATAAAATGGATAATATAATGAATACACGTTATAAGTTTGAAGTTGAGAAGACAATGAAAGCATGAAACTGAGTACTAAAAATGAAAGGAATACTGCAATGTAAAAGACACGTACTAAGTGAACAAAGAAAATTGCGAAATGAAGAAGTACATAACCATAGCAAAATTATAAAGTAGAATTAAAAGTATCATCACTATCCTCGCTAGCCTCAATCGCTTCAATGTCTACAAACTGAATAATACGAGGGTCATAACGACGAGTCTCAGACGATGGACTGGGAGATGGTAAAGTAGCTAATAATTGAGCTAAATCTTCTATATGCGAAGGAAGTAGAAACGGTTTAGGAGGTGATTCAGCGTCCGCCATCAATCTACAATGAATCAAACATTAATGTCAACGCTCAACTAAAAAATATTTAAGGAATGCAAGAAAATAATAATTCACAACTTACTTACTCAAGCGGTTTTGTTTTGGAACATGACAAACAGGAATGTCATCCTCTTCCAAGTCAATATCCGCTTGCAAAGACACAACAGTCTCTTCCAATGGTGGCGCGTCTCGAAGTGGTGCAAGGATGGCCTCAAAAATAGCAGGATCCGCCTCAAAAGCAACCAAATGGCGATTTGAGCGGCGGCAAGCGTGAATGGAGGCACCTAAATTTAAGAGGAAAATATTAATGAAACACTACATCATCTATTTTTTCAATATAAAACGTATCATAATTACCTGTAGAAGCATAGGCATCAAGAATGACACCACCTGGCTTGGTTAGAGCTTGAATAAGAAGTTGCAATAAAATTGGATCTTTCTCCCGGCCTCCTCTCCAAGGAACAATTCCATTCATGATCTGTGATGCTTCTGATACAAAGTTGAAGAGAACATCATCGTCGCCAAGGTTGATAGAGCCATCCAACTGTGGTTGGTCTTGTTGAAAGGAGAATTGAGAACTTGATGGTTGCGAATTATGAATAAGGAGGAGGATGCGAAAACGTCGAGTCTACCCAAAAACAATTGTGTTGTTAAAATAAATAAGTGAGAAAATAACATTATAGAAAGAGTAGAGATAGGGAAACACACCGAGATTGATTGGTTTGTTGAAGATGTCAATTGGAGCTCATTGATGCCCCACCAGTCTTTGATGATTTTAAAGTCATAAGTCTTTGCATATGTACGAACGTCTGCTCGGATGGTCATTGACTCAGGCATAAAGATAAGTAAAGATGCATGAAATTGCAAGTAGTAATGAGCGAATTCGAAGACGGTTTCCAATTCAGACACATTATAAGTATTCCACTGAGGAATGTCATTCGTCAGAGATGAAATCTTCGGTACCGGTAAACCTTCGGGAATGTCAATAATGATAAGATCAAATCCATCATGAGGGCACGATGCAGAACGCACCTGAGTTCCTCGACCTTTTCCAACCTACGAATATAAAATTCTTCAAACATTAATTAACCACTCCAAAAAATTATCACTCTCAAGAAAGCAATAAACCACTTCAAAAAATAAGAACAAATTAAATATTAGTTATAGCAATGTAAATGATTATGAATAAAGCGTCATACCGTTGAAACGAAATCATGCATCTTCTTCATAAGAGGATGATCGCTCCCAAATTCCATCAATGTGAAAATTGAAGTATTTTCAACAAGAATTTTTGTTGAAGAGACAATGGAGGAAGAAGCAATACACGTAGCATTGGCATTTTTCATGGCCTGAATATTAGTCTGATAAACCTCGATGGCATTGGCGGCCTGGGAAGGAACTGATGAATTTACTAAATTCAAAACATTAGGTGGGGCAATCACTCCACTGCCATCCACAAGAATAATAGTCGCAGTTGAAGTCTGAGTTACCTTTGAAGCTTCAAATCCCTTGGATGCCTTGGATGACTTTGTTGCCTTTGTAGCCTTTGTTGTTATTGTTGTTGAATCTGTTGCCTTTGTTGTCGTTGCTGCCTTTCTCTTCCCTTTCTGAGCTATTACTAGTGCCGCAGCAACTTCGGGGGCATCCAATACATCATCTACATCATCATCAAGTACAATAGAAGAGACCTTGGCTTTTAATTGTGCCTTCTCTTCTTCCTCCTCGGCAGGACAAAACGCAGGTGGACAATCCAAGTACCATGCTCCATTCTGTAAATGAGCAAGACTCCACTTTTGAGTCTGCATTGGAGTGTAGATACAAAGCGGAGACGCCTTGTCTATCCAAGATGATAAAAACGGTGGTAAAGATTGTGGAAGTACGGCTTCCTTGGCCACCAACTCCCTACGTAGATATCTATACAAAAAAATTCAATAAAATATTAGTTCTTATGAAATGAGAAAATGTGAAATCAAATTTTCCTATTGATAATATTACCTGAATAAGACACGCTTGATAGCTAGAATACCAGTCGCCATATCAACGACTTTAGAAGATTTAGTGAACGGGGTCTCAGCTTTAAAGAAAGGAATAAAAGCCTTCTCCCAAACTGCAATCCTCCAACGCTCCACGTATTCACCAATCCTCAAAATTCCAGGTGATGCCTCCCAATTAATGGGACCAAGGTCGGGCGACATATCCTCAAACTCATGCACCACAGCATTCTCCAACTAATAATACACAATAACATATATTATATGTAGGCAATTTGATATCATGTTGTTATTTGAGATTTAAGAAAAACCAAAAATACTGTATTCAAGACAATATGAAAGTGGAACTAACCTGAGCCCAAAATGTGGCACGAATTAGCCATAGATCGAAGACTGTTTCTTTAACAGCACCAGTTGGAAACCGTAGAGACTCTCGAGTCATCTTGGATGAATTCCACCATTTGAGCCAACGTCCTTTGAACTCAGCATCAACCATTGCAGTAGTTACCTTTTGTAATTTTTCGAGGGTCATATCTGGCTTCGGATTATTGTTCCAATGTCTTGTGATCTAGTAAAAAAATATATATCACCAAAATGAGATAACATATTAAAAAAACCAAATTAAAAACTATGGATCGAATAGAATTCAATACCTCGTACAGGAAATCTGATCCATTTTTAGGATCTGCCACTGCCAATAACTTTTCAAACTCATGGCTACGAATACTTTTGATAAATGCCTTCGCAGCCTTGTCCATTGCTTCCCAAACCCCTTTAGCAGTTTGCTCCTCAATAGGCATATTTGCCTTATATTCTTGGCAAGCCTCATCAGATGCAGAAGCAATCTCTCGCTGCGAAGGAAATGATTAATAAAAAAATTAGCTAGAAGATGTAATATGAATCAGTATATAATAGTGCAAATGTACTCACCCGATAGAGGAAAGATATAAACACATTGATGGTCAATGTGTACCAAGTGCGAGAATTCTTTTTGAATTTCTCACAAGTCTTGAAATCCGCGTCCGGAATAAGAGTCTTGAAATCAGCTAGAGGTAAAACTCCGAAATGTTGGATTCGGTGCAGCTTGTGCACTAAATTTGTTTTAACATGATCAAGCTCCGTCGACCTGCAAATAAAGGTATATAACTAGTTAATTATATTTTCAAATCATGCAATGAAAGTATAAGAAACAATACACATCAATAAGTTGAATAAGAGTTCACTCACCTATTCACATCATTCATAGCATCGAGAAGGGGCCCCAAAGCCCCTCGAGCATCAATACAAATGCATTCAACAGGCCGATAAAAATTGGATTCATAACGGTCTCCTGAATAATTCTTCTCAATATATCTCCACCACGCTCTAAACCGATGATTGCCCTCCCAAATAAAAAGCATTTTACCATGAAGGCATGAAAGTTCAGGATCGTTTTTTACTTCTTCATCAAATCGCTCACTGGCATCTTTCCAATGGGCACTCCAAGTAGATGAAACCGTTGGAGAGGCTTCATGAGTTTGGCCAATCTCATTATAAATGGATACATATAGAGGACGGTCTCCAGAACGGTAGCCATTCACAAATTCAGCCTCAAGTTTTTTCACATCTTGGTCAAGAATTGGTCTTACCAGTGGAAGAGGAATTAGCCGACATAATGGGATCAACACCCTAGCGTGGGACGGATGAACATGAAGGCCTGAAAGGAAGCCAAACGAATCAGGCTTTTGTTCTTTTCTGACCTGAATCTCAACGGCATCCAAGTCTACCACCTCCTCGGGAAATGTTGCCTCCGCAATGTTTGTAACATCTTCCATGTCCTCATGAATCATATTAGCCTCCTCCGTCGCACTTGATGGCTCTATATTATCCTCCATGTCCTCCGATGGAATTGGACTTAAACTTGGTTGCCTCTCCTGATAGTACACAAAATTAAAAATCATTAGAATATTAGACTTGACCTCAACACTTAAAATGAGTATGAAAGTCCATCATGCAGATATTAGTTGCCCTCTCTAGACCTCGGTAGCACGGTCGAGAGTGATCAATTGAGGTGAAAAGGGAGTCTGGATAGTGCGGTTGGCACAGTAAGAGAGAGAGAGTCGAAGTAAGAGAGAGTGAAAGTGCAAGTTGGAGGAAGGTTCCTCGGGAAGAACGTGGTGAACATAAACTGACAGAGGCCGACCAACTATCTTTCCACGCCCTAAACAACTGTCTCGGCACCGAGACAGTCAGACACAGGCTCTTATCGCCTGTGCTCACATCGCACATGCTCTTATTGCCTAATGTCCCTGGTCACTTTACCACACGTCCATAACAAGTATCTCGGCACCGAGACGGTTCGCATGAGCTCATTATTCACTGTGCTCTTTAACTATGTATGGACTTTATGGATCGTTGCTTTGGGTGTACAACTGTCATTTGCTCCCCCACCAGCCTGTGTCATCGTAACCCAAGCCAACCCGAACAACGCACACCAATCCGAGAGACTCATGTCCCACCACGTGGTGCCCCCCATCATAATCCTGCGACACTCAACCGTCCCCACCATCACCCCCCAAAATACACTTAATCTCCCGGTCAGCTGCTTCGAGGAGCAGGATATAAACCACACTTTCAGGTGTGTGCAAAGTGATGCAACATCGGAGTAGCATCAAAAACAGATGCTGGCGAGCCGAGTCGGGAGTTTGTAAACGTATTAGCTCTAGAATTACTACGGTTATCCGAGTAGCTAGGTACCATCAAAGAAACTATAACTGATTTAATGAGCCATTCGCAGTGATCATAAACTGGCGACTCATCCAAGACCGTGGGAGAGGCCGGGCAGCTCTAAACAACTATCTCGGCACCGAGACAGTACGCCCTTGCTCTTTATCGCCTGCGTGAATTCAACGCCTGGTCACTTTATCACACGCCCTAAACAACTACTCGGCACCGAGACAGTGACCCTGTTCTCTTTATCCACTGAGCTCTTGATCCATTGTGCTCTTTATCAATATATGCGACTGGCAATACCCCGACTCGGTTCACGCCCTTGTATAATCTTCATGTATAATCCTCAATAATCCTCACGTAATCGACCTGCATAAAATCGACCTGCGTGAAAGACGCTTGAACCTGGATCTTGAACCAGATCTGATGACCTCGGAACGCTTCCGCCTTGAACCAGATCTATTGACCCCGAAAAGCTGACGACCTCACGAGCCTCGGCACCTCGATTTCAAGATACTCGGCACCGAGTCACTTCTAACTAGACGCACATCATCATGCGCACCGATACATGAACGCTCTTCATCAGCCCGGTACCTGAACGGTTAGATCAGGTAGTCTCCCTTGTGCGGATTAATCTCTCGCCCGAGCGGCGAAGTAGCTAGAACCTGGACCTGAACTGCGCCTTGAACCTGATCTACGAAAAGGCGCAAGATCCAGGACCTGAACTGCGCCTTGAACGTGATCTGCGAAATGGCGCTAGAACCTGGACTTCGTGAAGACACTGTAGATCACGCGTGATTTGATCGTGTACTCTAGTGATCAGGCGCGTGAACGCTGTTGATTCGGCGCGCGAACCCTGTTCATCATGCGCGCGGCCACTGTTCATCATTGGCGCGAACTTTGTTCATCGTGAACACTCGAGGTCAGGCGAGAGAAGATTCTTGAGGCTCGGGAACACTATAGATCATGCGCCTCGTTAACATGCGCCGCAGCTCTGAAGTTCACGCAAATTGGCACCTCGCTCACAAGTGTCTCGGCACCGAGATACTTCTATTGTGCGACTCACACAACCTATCTAGAGTATCGATGACCTATTTTCAATGACCTGACGGCAACTGGTGCGGCTCAACCTGGGCAACCTGTCAGCATCCCAACCTGGTGCGTCTCCTCGGATACTGCTGCACCAAGAAAGATGTACGAGTTCTGGTGTACAAGCTCTAATGGTGTACGAGTTCTGCCGCGCTAAGAATGGTGTATAGCTCCCTGGTGTACGAGTTCTTCAGCGAACTATAGTCCTCATGATCCAGTACATTGATCGCAGCACAAGAAACACGTTAAGATACCTACCCCTCTTGTTAAAACCTCCACTCACAAGAAAGAAGCCACAAACTCTAAAACAATCGCAAGAACATCAGATTTCCGTTCATCACCAAGAAAATTCCGAACGAGACAGTACAGGACCTTCCTGATAATCCTAGTCACGATTGCAGAAGTCCGCAACTTCCATTCATGATTAACAGTCCCGGCTCTGCCCTCGAGCAACGTGTGTGGTTCACGAAGATCATGATCTTGATGAGCTTGAACGAGAATATGACTCGTTGGACGAGATCTGTTAGGTTCGACGACAATTGCTATCATTCTCTGCAATATTTAAGAGATACTCTGGACGGCAGTGCATAATTGATTTTTATTGTGGAAGGCAATCACCATGGCGGTTTAATTCAAATATGAGTATTATACCGCCGTATAATACCGTGAACTCTCTGCTTTATACTAAACAAATATCACTGTATACTACGGTACTTGTAACGTCGGTTTACGTATAGCTGAATTTTCCAAATCTATTTTGCCCCAAGGCTTGTTGTAAGTTACGAGAGTTGAATATGTGATACCAATGTCTTACCCTGGTGACATCCGTGCAATGCCTAGGTTATTTCCCACGTGGACGTAACATACTCTAAGGAAACATGTATAATTTGTCATGGTGTTCATCAAACAGACCATTGCACATGGAATTCACAATAATTTCCACAAAAAATTGGGGTCTCGGCGCCGAGACACCTCATATTTTGCTCGAGAAATTTGAAATCATTAAAAGTAACAACAAATTACTAGGACCTACCACAAAATATTTCATAATTATAGAGTGATCTCGGCACCGAGATACCTCATATTGAGCTCAAAGAATTTGAAAATATCAAAAGTGACAACAAATGACTAGGACCTACCACAAAATCTTTCATTTTAATAAAGTGATCTCGGCACCGAGATACCTCATATTGAGCTCAAAGAATTTGAAAATATCAAAAGTGACAACAAATGACTAGGACCTACCACAAAATCTTTCATTATAATAAAGTGATCTCGGCACCGAGATACCTCATATTGAGCTCAAAGAATTTGAAAATATCAAAAGTGACAACAAATGACTAGGACCTACCACAAAATCTTTCATTATTATAAAGTGATCTCGGCACCGAGACACCTCATATTGAGCTCAAAGAATTTGAAAATATCAAAAGTGACAACAAATGACTAGGACCTACCACAAAATATATCATAATTATAAAGTGATCTCGGCACAGAGATACCTCATACTGAGCTCAAAGAATATGAAATCATCAAGATTGACAACAAACGTATTGGACCTACCACAAAATAATTCATAGAATTCAGTTGATCTCGGCACCGAGACACCTTGTAATTTTAGGAACGTGCCTAAAATCTTTATTGTCTTTCCAAGTCACCCATGGTTAGTTAGGGGTCAAAATTTAATGTTCCTAAAATGTTTTCATGAGACCCCCAATGTCAACATCTTAAAATTCCAGAGATTGCAAACTAACACGTTGAGTTCAAACATCAAATCTATTAACATCCAAGGAGAAAACAACATGAGCCGCGAGTATAAGAAGACAATCGAGAACAATTGACTGAGGGACCATTACCAACTTATCCGAACATCCAAAATAGGCAACAACGACGCAAATTTTGAAGACAGTCTCTGATTACAATTTCTTCCAAAATGATTGTTTCGGCACCGAGACCTATTGAATCCAAGCAAATGTGGTCATAAACAAATCTTGAACCAGCATGGTTAGGTCATGAAAAGGCACCTCAAATCCTTCAGCAACCCTGTCTTCAGCCATTGCCATTGACGCCGCTCCACTAATTGAGCTCAGCTACAACATATCAAAATGGAATCGGTGCGCATGTCAGTCCTAGAATTCCATCAAATTCAAAAGATCAAACTAATCAATTCAATATAGTAAAAGAGAAGTTTTTGAAAAATATCTTACACTGATGCAACGCCCGAGAATGTTTGCAGCGGGATTGTCTTTTTCTTCTTCAAAGTGAGACACCTCTACGTCATTTCGAGCATTGTCATCAAGTACCTGATCTCCAAAATTGAGCGTTTTAACAATTGCAGTGCATGAAGAACTCGTCCTGGATCTAGTTTTTCTAGATTGCATCCGGGCCCTATTCAAAGTTTTTCTATCTGAAAAATATATCCGAGGCCTCTTTTTCTTCTTCTTCACCTTAGACCTAATAGGCGACCCTATAGACTTCTCTTCTTCTAGCATCTGTAAAATCTTGTGGACATGCTACGATCAACAACACTCTGAATAAATCGATCCATTTGCAGCAGTTTGCAAGAACAAAATATACAACACTAGAAGGAAGGCCTTCGTCAATGTGTTCAGATATCACGACATATAGTTAGCGTTCAATTCTAATTTAGACAATGAATTTGAAACTATAGAGTTCTATTATATTTCTATTTCATTTTAAGTAAGATTAGATTAGTTTCCAATCTATTTTCTTCTATCTAGCTGTGATGGTGCCTAATTTATTGCTCTGCAATGACGTCATGTAGCTTATAGTACAGTCTTCATGAAACTTCTATTTCATTAATAGTACAATCTTCACCACAACAAGCGTCATCTATTTTCTTCTCCTCGGTGAGGGTGCCTGATTTATTGCTCTGTAATGGCGTCCTGCAGTTTATAGTACAGTCTTCACCAAACTTCTATTTTATTTACAGTACAATCTTCACCAAAACAAGCGACATCTATTTTCTTCTACTCAGTGACGGTGCCCTATTTATTGCTCTGTAATGGCGTCCTGCAGTTTATAGTACAGTCTTCACCAAACTTCTATTATATTTGAGTTATTTGTAAAGGGAACCGGTCTTTTGTCCTCCTTTTTTCATGCAAAAGAGAATCTAACCTGTATTTGAGTGTAGCCGCAAAGTAATCCTGTGAAAAAAATTCAGGGTTTGAGGGTTTTGAGGAGGTGTTATTTATGGCACAAGTGGCACAAATCTCCCAAAAAAAAACAAGAACAATCATGAACGTCATGACACTCTGGCATGTATCCTACATCCTAGAGTTGTGCATGATGTGAAGGGTCAATGATTGCTTAAAATAAAAGCCAGGCACAAACTCGAGTTTGGGAATTCTAAGGCTCAAAAACAAGTCTATCCAGTGTTCTATTCTAGGTCTACAGTGAAACCCTGCCAGTGGACTCGGCGACCCTGGCTTTTCCATTTTACAGGTTAGAAACTGAGGATTTGGGGTACTTTGCGGATAACTCTATTTACAGTACAATCTTCACCAAAACAAGCGACATCTATTTTCTTCTACTCAGTGACGGTGCCCTATTTATTGCTCTGCAATGGCGTCCTACAGTTTATAGTACAGTCTTCACCAAAGTTCTATTTCATTAATAGTACAATCTTTGGCAAAACAAGCGTCCTCTATTTTCTTCATCTTAGTGACAGTGCCTTATTTTTTGCTCTGCAATGGCGTCATGTAGCTTATAGTACAGTCTTCACCAAAGTTGCCAAACTTCTATTTTACAATTACTTCCGTCGTCTAAACTTCATGAAATATCCGTCAGAAGACACTTTAGCAGTCAAGCTACATTGGTTAAATTCTTGATTCCTACTTCCACCAAGTTCGATAACCTAGTAACCCCCCTACTTTCAAATTTGTCCTCATTTCATAATTTACAGTATGATTTGGTGCCATATAGCTCTTCTCCTCTTGTAGGTTCATCTGTTTTCTTCTTACCTCTACTCTTAGCGCAACGTGAGAATGGCAACATTGAGAGGAGAGGGGCATCCTGTGCCAATCCGAATACCATTAGGATCTGATGGATTTGCTAGAGTCACTTCTCCACTTCTAGCTATTCGTTTTGGCTTCACTCTAGATACTATCCATGTAGAGGAGGAGGTCTTAGATGCTGCTGGGATTATATGCTACACCATGCTTCAACTCAGTTCAATTGTTGATGAGGGCAAGGCCTGGTTTTTGAGGGAGGGATCATACAAAGTGATAGGTCTGAGTGAATTGCAAATGCAAGCTTCTACCGAGATACTCACACCAGGAAAATCCAGCACTTCTACTGTGAAAGTTGAGAAGCAATCGCCAACAAAGAGTAGACCGGATATTCATCATGCTTGGGGAGGGCATACTACACCTCCCACAATTCATTTGGATGACAGCGACGACGACTGCCCTGTGGTGGACATCACTGCGTGTACTCCTCCAACCTTCAGCAAAGCGGCGCCCTCCCCATCAAGTCCTCTGGTGCAAGCGGGTACACCATCTTCCATGTCCCGTCCGCCCTTGCACCCTTCAACACAAGGCAATTCTTCTTCCATGTCCCGGCCACCTCTGCATCCATTCTCCCAAGAACAAACAAGCGTTGTTGCATGTTTAAAGAGACTGGCCTCTAGGCCGGGATCTAAGAACGTATTGAAGAAAATTGACTATGCTGTCGTACCTCACAAAAAAGTTGAGTTCTTGCCCTCTACTTTTAATGGTGATGTCATATTTGAGTTGCCTCCCGCTTCGTTAAATGCTAGTTCTTCCAATGCTCGAAACATGCAAGGTATGGACAAACGGTACGACGGTCATTGCTGGTGTCTAACAAAGACATCGAATATTTCAAATGACATGGGTCTTACCTTTCGTAGATCTTCATGTGGTGGACACTTGCGTTGTGAGAATCCAGAGTGCGATTATTTGAAGAGGCTCAATCGTGAAGATCCGTACAATGAGAAAGAGTGGGAGGGGACCACAGCGATGCCTTTTGTGCCCGGAAGACCAATACCAAAGACCTCGTCGTTGGTTTGTAAGGTATGTAAGACTTCACCTAGTGTACTTGCTATGTGTCAGGCCGTCATTTACTATGTGCAAGGACCTCCTGAGATGACCCGTGCTTGTGTGCACATGGGCATTCATGATCATCCTGTAGCTTTTGGAATTTGCCGTGAGTCAGAGGCAAAGATTAATAGTCTATTAGGCGAGCATGTGGAGCGCAATCCTACAGGAACAAATTCAGCAATTGCCATGTCAGCAAGCAAGGAATTTCTAGCAGAGTATCTTCTTCGACCCCAAGAGTCAGAGATGACCATGACTATGGAAGACATGAAGGACGTGATGGAGAAGTATACTAATTTGGCATCTCCAAATGTCAAAAATACCATTTCATCCTTCAAGCAAGTTGGACGTACAAGCGCAATGGACGGTATCCGCACAATGAGAGGTTGTACGACTTGGCCATTTGTCCAGCGCAACATGTTTCCAGGTCAAGGAGGCGACAAGGACAAAGTTTTTGTCTTTAAGATGTGCGAGATTGGCCCTGGTTCAGGAGTCGATCTAGTTTCACGCATGCAGCCTGGTGGAGACCTTCAAGACACATGGATCATGTTTGATCATGTAAAGCGGGTTAAGAATTGGACCACCATGGCTTGCCATGTGTACGACTCTCGGTACTGTAGAGTTATGACTGTTGCAGTTTGCGACATGCAATCTGAAGACTCAGAAGCCCAATGCATCATGTGGAGGAGCATCAATGAAGTTATGGGGAGGCACGGGGTCCAGCACGTCAACTTCAAAGGTTTCATGGCGGATAGCGCAGGAGCAAACTGGAATGCTGTGCGGACGGTCTATGGTTCAGGTAATCCCCAAGAGGTTATGGTAGATCGAGAACGCACATGTCTACTTCATTGGACAACATCCATGAACCGCCACACAGACAAGTATATCAAGAGCGAGTTCCAAGACCAACACCGTCTTCTGTGCAAGCAATATAAGGATGCCAAGAGTTTGGCAGACTCTGAGATTCGTTACCTTGCCATTAGAGCTTGGTGGCAATCTTGTGGTGCCCAAAATGATGAGGCCCTAAGACAACTTGACCAGTGGCTTGCCTTTTGGCATTACCGCTATCGCCAATGGGGGGCATCTATGGAATTGGTATGAGTTGTATCTTTTTTTATTATAATTTCATTTCAATATACGGTCCAAACAACCATGTAAGTGACGTTGTGATTTGTGTTACAGAATCTTACAGATGAAGAGATGGCCGAAATGCCATCCTGTAATTTGGCGGAGATTGTCCATAATCGATGGCTTCAACAATCAGGGAATAGAGGAAATGACCTATACGATGCGACGGTGGACGACTTTGTTCGTGCGTTTATGCAATGCACGAACTATTATCACTTTTTAAAAGGAGGGCGATCAGGGACCGGCCCTTCCAAGCATGAGTTGCGAATGAGGCTTGCCCAAAGGACCGGTAAACACGAGAAGGTGATTGAAGCCATGGAGAGCATCCCGGAGGCCAAGGAGTGGTGCACACGCACTCCTCACTTTGAAGGAGAAGAGGTGTTTGGCTCCAGCAAACGAAAGCTTGATGAACCATTTGGTTCAGACCTTGATAGTCATCGCTCTGATAAAATAAATTACTCCCGTCCGAAGGCCTCTACAAGGTCCAGGAAGGGACGTCAAGACAATTCTTCTGCAGCGACAGCGTTACCTCCCACCTCTCCATCTTCATCTTCGGGTGATGTGAAGCTTGTGTCCCCACCGTTGTCTCCATCCAAAACACCTACGGGAGTAAAGCATGTTACAAGTGTTCAAGAATCTAAGTGTGACATACATAAATGGCATATTGCAAGGCTCCCAAAGACTTCCGGTAAGTGTTGTCATGCTAAACAGGCCAGGACGGGTATGACGTGCACCGAGAAGATTGTGCGTTTGGGGAAAAACACTCCTGCTCCTACATACACCGGGCTCCTCCATGTTCGAAGACTCTTGAAGGACCAAGTTACCGAGTTCTTCCACTGCCCGGATGACATTGAAAGGTGCGTAAAGGGAACTAAGCGAAAGTGGGTGAATCACCGTCCGCTAGTTCCAGATGTATGGCCTGTGACGAAGGGCACCAACCTTACCAAGGCTGAGATTCTCAGACTAGAAGAGGCAGGATTTCAATCTAGAAGAGCGACGGGAAGTCTCACCGAGGCGGCTTTTTGGAGATGCTGTGAATCCTACTACGCACGCAGCATCCGTGCCTACACCTGCAGATGCCGACTCTTATCCAACATTGCGTGAAGGCCGCCGTATCCGTCGTCAGGCAAAGATTTCCGTGAAGCAAAAAAATCGATGGGCATCAGCGGACAACCTCAACGTCCGCATCAACTCCATCTCAATGCTTCCCTACTCCGCCCTCGGATGCATCATTGTACTACAGTCAAAGAAGGGGCAGAAGACGAGTGAATATCGCCTTACTATTGGCCCTCTCCCAAATTGCACTTGCGGCGACTTCAAAGACATGGTGGTTCAATCCAAGAAGAGAGGTGCTTGGTACCATTGCAAGCATCTCTACTATATTTTTCGAGTCGTATGCAAGCTCAATTGCGAGGACGATGCTTTTGTCCATGCTGCTACCTTAAGCTTCAACGAGATCAAGAAAGTACTGGAGAGTGGTGTCTTGAAGCATCTATGATGTGTAGCTTCGAATGTAGGGACATTGCTATATCTCTCTATAGTATTTATAGCCCAACTTATATGGATAGTTGCTAAATGTTGTTAGTATATGGATAATGTACCTCTTATTTGTTATAAAATAGAAAGATATTTTTATTCTTATACTGTAGTTCATTTCGTTGTCATATCCGCATTTACTTCACTTGTGTCTCCATCACTTATACAATACTTCACCAACTTAATTATCTACCATCGATTTATTTAGTGTATACATAAAATAAGAGTTTCGTATGTATAATAATCCTCTTTAGGTCCCAAACTCGTAGTGCCTACAATCTCTCCAATACACCTTCAACTTTGCGAAATAGGAAGATCCAATACTACTTGAATTTGAATGCTATTGGACCTGAAATATTGTAGTCAATTCTAATTGCACGGTTATAGGCACTAAAAATTTACTAAAAATATTTTAGTCCGAATTTTTTAGTACATGCATAACATTATTTTTAGAAAACAAAACCTATTTTTGGTAAATCAGAGCTCACCGCTCATGAAATCTCCGCTCATGGCTCATGGCTCATGGCTCATGGCTCACACCCTAGCGTCGTTGGCTAATGGAGGTGTGTATTGTGACACAAGCAGTAATATGACGACCTTAGAAGGAATGGATACAAAGTTCAAGGAAAGCAATGAGAGCCTCAAAAAGCTTTTGATTTTCCACCTTATGCCATAGCCATGGAATTTCAATTTCCGACTATCACAGTAGAGGAACATGGAGAAACTTGTGAAGCAATTGCTCCATGGGGTGATACAGAGGTTGTGGAACACTTGGTAAGTAACCTTGGAGGTATTATTGGTGACAATATTAACATTGACCTTCAAAGGGGCCCTTTGCCTAGAATGTCATTTATTAAGCGAGAAGCTACAACACCACTTTACACAGGTTCAAAGACAAGAAGACTTCACTTTATTATTTGGACATTGGGGTTGCAAACCAAAAACAAGATGACAAATGTTGCTATGGATAGCTCGTTTTTTGGAATCACAAATATAGTGGTTCCAAAAGGAAAGGCCATACTTAACAACATGCTGCGGTCAAGGTACGAGGCAAGAAAGGTTATCTCATAATGTGGTCTTGACTACATAATAATAGATATGTGTCCTTGTGATGACACAATTTACTACGGACGTAACAAAACTTTGCAATCATATCCAATATGTGGGCTATCAAGGTATCAAGAGGACATGAAAAAAAACAATGTACCTAGGAAAAATTCCATTATTTCTCATTAGCACCTCGGTTGCTAGCATTGTATGGAAGCCTTGTGTTTTCTAGGTTATTGCAATGGTATGCCTTCAACAAGTCAGAGGACGGCATTCTACAAGTTCTTGCAGATGGGATGGCTTTTAAGCACGCGGAAGAGTTGTTTAGGGACCACCTTGGTGAAATGTATGATGTGAAAAACGTGTTTTTAGGCTTGGCAATGGATGGAGTTAATCCTAGGGGATTTAATTCCACAAGTCATTCTACTTGGCCTATTTTATTTGTGATATACAATTTCCCTCCATGAATGGCAACTAAAGGGGCACACATGCTATTTTCTACCATTATTCCAAGTGATTTTCTAATTATAGTGATGTTGGAGAGGTACGTTGTTTTTTCCATGAATATATATATATATATATATATATATATATAATTTTTATTTTTATTTTTAAGTTTAATTTTAATTTTAATTTATATATATATACATCTGGATGTTGTATATACCAAACCGATCTTAGTAGGTAATGAGTATTAATGATTGTGTACACATTTTTAGTGTAATTACAAAATGGACGCAAGATCCAAAAAAGTGAAGGATGTCCATGTATACATGGAGCCATTGATTGATGAACTGAAAAAGTTGTGGATGGATGGAATACCTACGTACAATGTTTATGCCCAATCGCAAGAAAATAAATTACTTTTATAACAATGTTGTTGTAGACAATGCACCACTAGCTTGGTAAGACATCCGTAGTTGATTACATAGTTCTGCCATGTATAAGAAGCTATGGACCATGTAGTTTAGAACGTTGTATTGGAGGAAGTAATTGATTGAACATAATTACCTAATGTTTATTGCATTTTGAAAATTGCGAAGGTTATGGACAATGCTCCGGGTTGGTTGTTGGAGGTTACAAAGCATGCCCAATATGTGGACGTGACGAATTTGAAGGTAGACACTCTCCTCACTTCAACATGATTATATACATGGGCTATAGAAAGTATTTGCCACACGGGCATGAGTTACGGAAAGAAAAGTACACTCACTTGTTTGACGGCAAGGTTGAGCACCATTGTAAACCAATTGTGCCAGATCAACACTTATGGGAAAAACAATGGCGCAAAGTGTTGGCTGAAGATGCTCCAGACCATATTCCTTGGCAAAGAAGCGGCATAAACTACCTCTCTACCTTTTACATGTTGCCGTACTTCAAGGTGAATTAGGTGGCTTCTTTTTTCCTTATTTATTTTTAAGGTTGATCTGGTTGTGGTAACTCCTAGACAATCTCCATTTTTGGTTTCAAATATATGAGTTGTAAAAAAGTGGTCTTAAATGTGCAGGAGTTTATACTACCTCATTAATTGGATCCCATGCATATTGACAAAAACATTGTTGTTTCTCTAATGAAAACCCTTACGAATGCTAAAGGATCTAAAGGTGATGGACGTGCTGTGAGAGAGGAATTGAAAGCCACAAAAAGAATGTTGCATCTTCACAAATTTGAGTCTATTTGAATAGAAAAGAAAATAGGGGATAAGAAGTATATGTACAAGAAGGCACCATGGATTTGGATACTGCAGGAATTCAAGTCCGTGACTGAAACAATATTGGGGATGAGGAGGCCAAGTAGCTACGGGTCATCTATGGCCTTGAAGTTTCAAAACGACAAGATAGTCGGAATGAAGACACATGACGGGCATAATGTGTTGCATGACTTTTTACCTATAGGCTATAGCAATACGGGGGCATTGAATGTGGAGGTACGAACAATTGTCTATAAATTATGCCATTTCGTCAAAAACTTATGTGCAAAGGAAATCAACATTGTTGATTTACCACGCTTAGAAATTGATGGATATGACGTTATGTGCCACTTGGAGATGACAATGCCATCTAAATGCTTTGACATCCAACCCCATCTACTGGTGCATTTGGTGAGAGAGGTATCATTAGCAAGGCCTATACAATATAGGTGGATGTATTTTACAGAAAGATATGTGAAGCATTTAAAAGATTGGGTTATACAACGGGCACGTCCTGAGTCAAGCATGGCTGAAGGTTACATCAGCCTAAAAGCAATGATATAAGCAGCAGAATATGCTATGCTTTTAGATCCAAAGGCCTCTACTCTGTGGAAGATTAGAGAAGATCCAAAAATGCAAGAGGAACAATTTCCGAAACCCTTTGTTATTAAAACAATGGATGAGGTTATGTATGAACAAGCACATACATTTATTTTAAATAATTACCTTAGCTTAGAGCCATGGCGTAGGAAATACACCAATGCAAAAGAACAAGGTCAAGACTTACCGCAATTTAGGCAGTGGATAAGAGGTGTTGTGTTAGCAAGATTAAGAGAGGGATACATAAGGCAGGTTGTGCTGGACATTACAACTGGGCCGTTGCATAAAGCACGTTTCTATGCTAGAATGTGGTCAAGAAGACGCCACTTCTGTATCGCTAGTAGGGATTCTTCTCAGAAAACCACGCAAGACTTTTGTATATCAACATGGGTTGACTTGGACTTCCAGATAAAGTTGAATACGTAGGACAAGTTGAATACATTATTCAACTTAATTATGACAGTGTGAAGCCCACCATTTTGAAGGGCAAATGGTACAAAACAATGAGATCCAATGGCAAAGAAGTACAACGTTGGTGGAAGATGAGTGTGGCTACAATTGGGTCTTGGCAAGGGAGTTCATAAGTTTCCATTTAGAGCGCCATGACCTTTTGTTTTCCCAAAAGAGTGCACCCAGGTCTTTCTTGTCAACAACAATCTTCATCGGTATTGGAAGATAGTCTTGAACACTAAAGTGAGGAAAACTAGGCTTTATTCAAGGAACGTTATATCGAATTTGGAAAATGATAGCAACACCTCCGCTGGAGATCAGGAGCAGGTTAACCTTAACCCCTAGAGGACCAAAGTCTCCTTCAAGG
>OZ020522.1:10090929-10210873 GCA_963971425.1 Bryoerythrophyllum caledonicum | reverse complement strand
CACATTGTCGGGCAACGGGGGAAAAAAACTTCATCTTTTCTACATAAAACCTAGATACCTTCATATTTTTCACTTTTTATTTTTTCAACAACAATATGTGGTGAAAACCTTCTTATTAACCGTTTCGATTATCATTTGAATACATACGTAGTTCACAAAAAAATAAAACGTGAAATGGCAATTTTTGAACCTCCACTCCTTGCACACTTGTTTTGAATATGCTACACCCCTTTTTAACCTCTAAAAATTGATGTGTTGGGAAATAACATCATGCTTAAGACAATGGTAAAATATTTAGACCTTATACAATGCAAAAATTTGATACAAAGTGAAGTCAAAGTCTGTTGATTTACTCAACGCAGGGAAGAAAATGAACCATTGTTTTGACATTAAACACTAAAATCTATTAATCCGTGCGGTGGATTGCAACCAAAATCTCATGGCATGTTTATATAGAAGTATATTTTAAGATCTTACGGTTGAAAATCCAAAATTTACTTTAAAATGTGATTTTCATGTCTCTTTTTGGCAGTGGCAGTTTTGGACTGGTTTTAGAGCGAAAGTCGTCGTGGTCCTGTAGGGGTTAATGATGAAGCTGAAGAATGTTATATTGAGGTAGAGGAGGATTACACATCAGACAATAACTGCTTTGATTTTCCGCGTTTAAGCAATAGAGTGATAACGGAAGGCAATTGTAATTATGACGAGGTAGATGAGGAGGACATTGGTTACTGCACCATAAGACAAAGAGGCTAGTAAATTACCATACTCTAAAAGATGAACAAGAAAGTGAGGTTAGGGGAGATGAAAAAGAGTCATTGGATATTGCGGATGGAGAAGTGGGCGTAGACAAAGATTTTGGGATTGATGAGTGCCATCGTAACGGTGATTATATACAGTTGACAATATATAACATGTTTTTTGGGATGGAGGTAGTAAAAAGTGGTATTGTGGAAATATTTGGTAAGAAACCAAGTTCCAAAAATAGTAGTTTGGAATAGTACAAACTAACTTATGCTACGTCAGATGGTTGGCAAAATAGATCAATGCAATATCATGAAGTGACGTGGTTATAATTGACTAAGTCCAGCTCATAGGGAATGGAGAAGTAATGGTATGCCAAGATAAGCGGGCATATTTGGACAACGAGGAATTTTGGTATTATTGTAGACTGTGTAGTATTTAGCAAATTCTATAGGAAAGCTATGTTTGTTGACAAGATAACGTATTGAAGAAAAGTGAGTAATGTAGAGCAAGGAAGCACCTAATGGTTGTTTGTTAGGGTGAAGAATGGAAGGACTCCTTGTGAAGGGAACATCTATGGCGGGAAGCAGGATTCTTGAATAATATGAATGGCATTGTGATATGGCCGAATTTGATTGGCTCTCGCCTAGGAAGCACGAGAATACAAACTGCCGCCTCAATATTGTTTGAAGTAGTGGCATATAGAAAATATTGTAATTGTACCTGCATTGTAGCTGTCCATTGTGCGGCATAATTGAAGTCCTTCTTCATTACTTTTGAAGTTCGAGTCGGTAATAACGCCATATTCATTAAATTGAGACATTTCACAAAGTTTGAGACTTCCATCCCTATTATCGTCGAGTTCAAAGTCACAAATATGTAAAATATGAATGAAAATTTGTTGTACAAACTACAATTTGAACACAATAGGTTAGTCTTGTTCAAACTTGAAGGTATTTGAGGCTTTAAGAGTCAACATATACAATTTTATGCTCGGTTTGAGTATAACTTGAGACTCTGAAATGTCTCAATTTAATGAATATGGCGTTTAATAGACTTCTTTGAATATAGAATTGCCAGATTTGTCTTAGTAAAGTCGGTTTTTAGGGTTCATGCCTTATAGATTGCCCTTGGATTTTAGATTGTTCTTAATGTTACTTGATATGAGAATGTTAGCAATGTGGATAGGTTCATAATCTATTGCATATTTCATGGTGCTAATAAAACTGCTAATCATGAATATCTTACTTTAGGCATAAAGTGCCCATCAATTTACTATGGTGTGGTTTTGGAAAGTATTGAAAAACGGGTTTTAATTTCCAATGTCTACTATTGGATTTGAGTGAGAGAAGAAGAAGAAGAACGTCGGTCTCCAGAGGAGGCCGGCGTGAATAAAATGTCCGTTCATTCCACCACTAAGTCCATGCCCACTAGAGTGAGAGACATATTATTATAGCACCTCTTGTAAGCTACAAAAAATAAGCATGGGTCCTTACTATGGACAAGATGTTGGAAATGGGGAGTATAGAAAATACCACTTAGATTGTTCCTACCTCAAAGTATATAAATGTTGCAGAAAAGTTCTACAGCAGAATGGTAGATGTTGGAAGCACAATACTTTGAGTTGTCATGTTTCTAATTTCAATGTTGTATTTTCAAAACATCTCAATATAATTGTTGAGTACTAACATAATAATTAACTAAAATATATTTTACGTGTTAATTACGTTGGCTATATTTTATTGTACACGTCTTGTACCGCATTGCTAAAAATGACAGGACTAGTTTATCTGACCTCTACATTGTAAATGAAAACTTAACCTCAACCGTGATGACTAAGCACCCAAAAGTGCGGTAGGCTTAGCCACATCAGAAATGGTGGGCCACTCTATTTATTCTCAACATAGGTATAATGTCACGTACATGCAATTGATGTTCGGAACGGAAACGTTGCTTTTTGGTAGCCGAAAGAGATACTTTGTGCTTACTAGGAAATTCTGACAATAGACGTCACAAATCCGACAAATGTTGCTTTTCAGACGTTGCTATGGCCCCCGTTTTTTTGTAGTGCCATTTGATTTTTTTGGTGCTATATCCCATTGCTTGACGCCTCTCACCAAAGGCCTTCGTAGCCTACTTTTGCCTGTTGTTGCTCCTTCTCTCAAGACCATCAATATTATTTTGGATTTCATTTCCATCCAGAACCTGGAAACGCAACTACTTTGAGTTGCCACCATTATTATAAAGAGCACCCTTGTCACCATTACAGTCATCAAAAAAATCATTACCTTTTTGGATAAAATTTGCACAATTACTAGGGTCATTATCACTACAATCAGGGCCGCGAGAAAAATCATCTTCCTCGTTATCGACCTCCTTATCATGAGCATCTTCTTTTGTTAAGAAATAAGCAAGCAAAGTTCAAAAAAAATCAAGAATTACTAAGAAATAATGGAGGAAACAACACAAAGCAAGGTATTGGAATGTTCATGTAAAAAAGAGTTAAAAAAGAGTTTAAAAGATATAATTAACCTTCATGAGGTGGACTTTGAGTCACCTCCAGTTGAACATTCAAATCAACAACTTCATCACCTGGATCCGGCTCCAAAACGACACCAAAAAGATACATCAATGGAAAACAACAATGGAAAGCCCAAAATAGTGTGATCCCTAATGAGACAAAGTTTTGTAATGAAACAATAGCATTGTAATTTTTTTCAGGAATGAAACATGTAATAAAACAAAAACAATCTAAAGCATTGTTCTTCTATTGTGTTGTTCTTCGGCGCTTCTGCGCTTCTCACTTTTGCTGCAATTCCACTCTTGTGCTCCTGGTCTGACTATGGCGCTTCTCTTCTCACTTGCGCTTCTCAAGGTTGTAATCATTATTTAGATTTTTGCAATCTACGCTCTTGCACTTTTTGCAAATATGTAAGGTTGATTGCTTTGAGTGCAGATCGGATTGGATATTTGTTTTATTATAGTCCTCATAAATTTTAGTTTCCATGTGTAGATTTGTGAAGATATTGGTTGTAGTTGTCTTTAATTGTAGGTTTTCAAGGCTTTGTATCTTAGTTGTTAGTTGTCTGTGTGTGCACGTGTTGTCTTACTTCATTGTTCTTTGTCTATCTTTTTTTTGTCCTCGTGCATTGTCTGCGTGTACGTGCTTTACTGTCTTGTTTTTTTGTTTTTTCTTTCTTTCACATGGATAGAGAATACTTAATTGCTTATTCGCAAAGGCAAATACAATTTTCTTTACCCAAACCATCTCTATGATTAACTCGCCACTAGTAAGTAATTTGTAGTTGCATTGTTTGTTGTTGATTTATCTTATGTTTTATTTTTGTTGTTTGTTTATCATACTTCATCTTGTCCCATGGTAAGAAGTTGTCGTCCAAGGTAGCATTGGTGAGGGCGCACAATGGTCAAGAGTAGTGGATACGTTTAGAAGGTGGATGGAATACATTCAACACAACGCTGATTTATGCTACCAGCCACGGTTAGCCTAGATTTTTGCAAGCGCACACGTTACAGTTGGAGTTTTTATTGTGTTTAAAGTAATCTACTGGGAAATAATTTTGATACACATCTATCCATGCCTTGACCTTCTTCTGCCCATTGACAAATCAAGCCACAACAACACAAGAGATGGCAAGGATGAGTGCAAGTTTTTTAGGAAGACTTTGCGTGCATCCCACACGTCAAACACAATTCATGTTTTGTTTTAAGTCTATTTCTCAATCTTTCTATTAAATTTTAGGTTTTATATTTTGTTGTTTCATGTTGTTTCTTGTTTGTACAAGACATTCTAACCGCGTTTTGGAAGCCCTACCGCATGGAAGGATTTGACAACAAGATCTACCTTCCACATGGACTTAGAACGAGTTGTGAGGTCAATGTTGTGGCAACTTTTAATAGGGGTGGGCAAAGTTTAACGATGAGAATGATTTCAAGACTAGGGACAATTTGTTGTTTAATCTTTTTGTGGAATAGGTATTCCGGGTTTCCTTTAAAGATTAGTGAAGACTAGTGAGTAGTTGAAAGTAGTCGTAAATAGTTGTTGTATGTTGTCGAGGATTTCAAAACACTTCTTGGTTTTGACAAGTTTTGCCATTGAACTTGTCTTTTGCTACCAACAACCTAATACTTCTATTTTTGTAAAAGAATTCAATACATACACAATTATTACAGACACAATAATTCAATAATAGTGCAATACAACAGTTGATAATATATTGCAACACTACATAAGGTCCTGAGTAGGCATGATATTAAATTCCAAGAAGATACAAGATAATAAGTAGCGGCGAGCAACGGGGGGCGATGGGGGGCAGTCAGGGAGCAATGGGTAGCAAAACCAAAGAGAAAGTCACGCAACAAGAGGCGCGCACTCTTAGACCTTACGGGAAGGGAGTAGCCTTTCTCGTCGAGCCGTCCTACCGCCCTTGTCCTCCTCGTTAGGACCACTCCTATCTCCCAAGGACTTCAAACAAGGGCCTTTTGCTATTCAAACAATCCCATTCACAAGCTCTGCCGCCATGAGTGCTGACAATCTTCATAAAGATCCGCGCCAATGTGATGCCCCACCATCTCGACATCCACCATCGCCCTTGTCTTTGTAGCAACAAGACCTCACCAACTGCCATCGCCATGACCACCACAACGCGCCAATGTCTGTGCCGGCTTAAGGTGTATGCTATTTAAAAGTCCCGACATGACCATGAGTCCATACTTAACCATGGATTGTGGCAATGGGGTGGCGGCTATAAGAAGCGTGTGGAATATGTAAGGAGTTTTTGGACGTCAAGAAGAGATTGGCGCATCTGAAATGTGGAGTTTTGTGTGGATATTGTGTGGATATTGTGGATTCTATTGGTTTTTAGTATGGTGATGGTTTTAAACCCCATAGAACCTCTTCATAGGTCTCCATAATATTAGTCATACCACACAGTATCAAATGAATACATCCATAGGCAACCGTATCCATACTCCAAAGGTTTCTCCACATTTGTTCATTCTTTTACTACAATTCTAGATGCTATCACCATATACAAAAGAATTCCTCCTTGGCTAGCATGCCAAAACCCATATTTGGAAATTTAAATTGTATTCATTCTATTTTAAATTATACAAAGAGATTTTTGTTGCCTATAGCATGCCCTTGTAACATTGGGTTATAATTCCACTAGCGCCAATGTATATCCAAGGAGGTTTTATCCCCCACATCTATCAACTGAACTTGTATAAAACACATAATAAAAGCATTTATATAGGATTGAATTCTCAAAACATATATCTTATTGGCACTACCGTTGTACTATGGTTCTATGTGTATGGCTATATGCCAACTCATCAACTCCTTTCACTCATTTCAATTTCATGAGTGTTTTGCAAGAGACCACACACATCCAAATTAGGGTTAATACTTTCCCTTAAAGAAGATGTTGTGTTAGATCTTGTTGTAGTAGAGCTTGAAAGAACACCTTCACTTGCTTCATACTCAATGTCTTTAGAGAAAGTACTAATTGGCATAATACCTAATAGCATAGACACAACGTCATGCATTTTAGGACGTTTTGATGCCTTATATTGCACACATGCAAGTGCAACATTTATCACTCGTGTTATGGCTTCAAGATCTACGGAAACATGTTCCATCTTTGAATCAATTAGCATCATCAATGCATGTGCTTCAAATAGCTTCCAAGCCTGTAATATACATCGAGCCAGATTTGTTAGCCACAAATGTAGATTGAATAAGCATAAGTTCTAATGTAACATCATTAAATATATTTTCTTGATTCATAATTGTTGTGGAATACATTACTACGACAACATTTAGATATGAATAATTATTTTAAAGCATGTTTATCAATTAAATAAATGAAGAAATACCTAAAAGCTTGTGGCTAGAAAATAATACTTTGGAGTATGTTCTACAAGAAATTAAATGATTTTTTTTCAGAAAATCTAATAAATGAATCAAGTTTAGAAGGAATTAATTTTGTTTTGCGACAAATTACATCCCTATTTAAGAATTTTTGTATGGAGAAACATATTGATATTCTTTCATATTCTCCTAAATTGACAATCTTATTTTCCTTTTAAAGATGGAAATCAATTTTTAAAAATAAGAATGTAGTTTTTTCAATAAGAAGGCTTCTATTTCTGTTCTAAAAATTTCCAATTCAAGGCTCAAGCAAATTTTTTTATGTTCAAACACATTAATTAGATTAGTACTTACCTTTCAAATAGTTCAAGCTATTTTTTAAAAAAATAATCATATAGTCTTATTTTGCCTTTGGAATTCCAATCAATAGCAATTATTGCATACTAAATGGTTTAAGTATCTCTTGAAGAAATTACTCAAATATAGGCTTCCCTTCTCTTTGTAGTTTCAACCAATAGGACTTGTAGACACATATGTAAATTTTGGCTTATATGGCAACATTCTAAATAACTTAAGAGACTTGTTGCATTAAAGTTGTATAATACATGCGTCAAGATCAAAATTGTAAATAAAAGCAATCAAGTCGATTATTTTGCATTACATATTGAATCCATTAACTGTAGTGTAAATAAAAATGTTCAATAACTATAACTTTTACTTGATAACACGTACCCAATCTCTCAAATACACTTCATCACTTGATTTTTGAAGATCTATGTTTCTTCTCCCGCTCACAATTTCAAGAATCATGATCCCAAAGCTATATACATCAAGTGCTGGTGATATATGTCCTTGAAGCACATATTCGGGGGAACAATACCCTCTTCATGGAAAAGAAATCAAACGACAAAAGTTTTGTAACCTCTACAACTGAACATTGTCTAAATCTATAGTATCAATGGTAAAAAACATAGATAACAACTTGTCTTACATTCACATATTCAACAAAAAAAATTATCAATAACAATAGGTGTGTAGAATGAGATACTTACATAAAAAAATAAAAAAAATAAAAATAAAAAAATAATAATAATAATAATAATAAAGACACATACGATAGAAAATCAAGTAGGAAATTTAATTGTCATTTAAGGAAATCAATGTGAAGGACAATCTAAAGAGTTAGAACACATACCTTGTTCCAGCAATTTCCACCAAAGTCAAATGAGTGTCTTCATTATCAAGTATTGGAAATAAATATGCCAAACCAAAATCCGCAATTTTGGGATTATAATTCTTGTCCAAAAGGATGTTGGCGGCTTTAATGTCTCGGTGGATGATAGGCGAGTGCAACTCTTCATGAAGGTAGACAAGACCTCGTGCAATTCCAATAATGATGTTGAATCGTGTATTCCAATCCAAATATAAAGGCTCTGAAATTCCTATTGAAGAATGAATAAGAAATGATATAAATTCATTAAAAACCTAATCATTGTGATTGTACATAAAATATTCATGAAAGATCACAAAAATTTCAACTTCTAACATGATTATTACAAATTAAGCTTCACTATACATAATCCCTTTCTCTTAATTTACACATATGTAGACACACACACACACATATATATATATATATATATATATATATATATATATATATATATATAATATGTGTATATATATAGAGGTATCAATATATGATGGTTGTAAGGGCTAGTCTTACCTTCCATCCACAGCGCATCTTCAAGATTTTTGTTTTCAACATATTCAAACACTAATATGCGTTGATCACCATCTCCAAGACAACAACCTTTTAGTTTCACCAAATTACGATGTTTCAAACCGGAAATAACCGCCACTTCATTTAGAAATTCAGAAAGGCCTTGACTTGATGACATTGTCAACTTCTTCACAGCAACTATTGTACCATCAAAAAGTTCTCCCTAAAATGATCAACACTTGAATTTATATTAATAAACTTCATATACATCAAACAAAAAATCATTTGTAATACTAATACTAATACTATGCACATGAATCACACAAGAACCTATATCAGTATACCTAACATGACCTATTAGTATGATTTGTTTATATGATCTAATTTTTGTTCAGTCACAATATGTTGGAAATTTAAAACTAAGGTTGTCAAAAAGATGTCAATATATTGGCATCATGCAAGTTCCTACTCTTTGGACATCATCATGCATTCATATATATTACAAAATACACAATTACTTTGACACGTTTATGCACTTCCAATTGTATCAATAATCTCAATACTTCAATTCTTAAAGACTAAAGAATTAATCTAAATTCATATAAATGCATCACATAGTAATGAATAAGAAGAGAATTGATGAAAAATGTAAACACATTCAAGAATTACATGACAAGAAGAAAGAATTGCATTGGATAAAGATATTAACACATGATTTAACAACCTTTCAACTTCGTGAGGTTTATACACTTCTTTGAAACTTTTATTCAAGAATAATAATTCAGTCAATATAATTGTAAAGGTAAAATAAGATTGACATTATGTTCTTTAATACACACATGTTTGCATTGGGTTGCTAAAGTAAGTAATTGCAAACAACGAAAAACTATGATAAACGCACCTTATATACAATGCCAAATCCCCCTTCTCCAAGCTTATTTCTCTTATCAAAGTTCTTTGTTGCCAATTTGATATCTCTATAAGAATATAAATTGGGTTTCACTTCTTTTTTTTCAAATTCTGAGATCATCAACTTTACATATATTAAAGCCAAATAAACATTGCCTCAATGCATATTCAATTTCAGATTCATGCTAATTTTTTATGCAATACTAAATTCTTCAACTCAATACTTAAAAAGCTCTATTTCATGATTAGTAAGATTGAGTTTCAACTATAGATTTTTTTCCAAGTAATGAATGATAATTTGGCATATATTAATAGCTCAAAAGTATATTTATAGCATTTACAAATATCACAAACACAATGAATTTTGCTACATTTCATCATCTTTTGGCACACATCGTCTTTTGGCACGCATCATCTTTTTATATACTAAAATAAAGTCTGTAGTACTTTATTAGCATTCAACTGCTGCAAACTTTGTTTCCCTTTTCCACATTCTTGGATAGGTCTTAGGTTCTATTATCAATAATTTGAGATCCACATGTACTTACTTAATTTCCTTTTGTTGATCTTGAATTATACAATCATTTCATTCAAAACTAAACATTTATTTCTAATTCTCAATACTCATCAATTGTGTTTTTCAAATAGATAAAATATTGTACTTTCTACTGTACTAAAAAAAATCTACAAAGAAACTACAATTACATTCAAATTTTCCATGTTAAACTAATGATTTCTTTATTACAATTCATAATTTATGTCATTTTTCTATCTTCTAGGTTTTGATTTTTGATTTTATGAGTAAGTTATCCAACCACTATTTGTCTTCCCAAGATATACTCTTCTTTGTAAGGTGTTCATACTCAATTCCTTTTTTATTTCTACAAACTCTAATATGTTCTTGGTGATAGCATTGAGATAAGACATTTTCTATCACTTACACATTTCAGTGCACTTAAAATAGACTATGAACATGGTTCATTGTTCAACAAAAATGAAAATAGCTCGAAATAGAAGAATATGGTCTCACCTGCTAAAATATTGCGGAGAGAAGCAATTCTATGTATTAGTTTCCATACATACAAAGCGGCCATTAAAAGGAGAATAGTTGTTGATATACTTATTCCAATAATGATTCTATTATTGGAACTGGATTTAGATTCAACTGTTACACTCAAAACAAGAAAACAAATTTCATTGAAGTTAGTACCACTTTTACACCTTTTTAAAAAAATTGAGAATGACTTATAGGTCTTTGAACTAAAAGGTCTTAGTTTTATTCACTTACCATCTAAATTTCATCAAAATATATATAGTTGTAAAACAAGTGACTGTATCATATAATTCCATAGCAAAAAAATTTGATGGATTTTTCCTACTAAACTATTTTCATTCAATTGTTAAATATCCACAATATACGGCTTCAATAAAACTATTCGAAGAATGATCCAAGTATGTCCAAGTAGATTCATACAAGTTCAATGTTACTTGTAGAATAGATCATGATATAATCAAGTTAGACAAGAAAACTAGGCTATTACAAAAATAAAACTAAAATACATTATTTATGTAAGTTTTAAAACAAGTGTTGCACAGTACACACTAACATTCATGGAGCATAAGGCCACACCTTTTAGATATACAACTTAGATGCAAAGTGACCTCCAATTGCCACTTTAGAATATATTCTTGAATAATTTCTTGAATGTTCTACCATTGATTATCAGTTTATAGAATTTATGTTTATGTACTTTAGATATTGTAGGTGTAAAGACGTACCACTGAGAATGGGAGACGTTTGATTCCAACGACAAATTCTTGCAAGAAGCTGAGTTTCAATATGTTTGCACATAGGATTCCCACCTAAGCTGTCAATTCCATATCATAAACCATTAAACATTATGTATCAAAATCATGAGATTTTGCAACATCCAATAAAAGTCTTGAACAAAATAATTAGTCATTAGAATCATCTTCAAATTGTGCCAATGTGCAATAAGCTTTGCCTTCTTAATCCCTCATTTAGTATATGTATATATCTGTAATTTATTTTTCTAAATTTATTTTCTAAATTGTAATACAGTATAGAAGAGCTTACAAACTATCTAAAGCCATTGTGCCTCCATTTTTCATTTTTTACATTCATGGAAGAAACTTGTCATTTTTCACTTCAAAGATCACCAAACCTTTTTTTTGTAGAACCATTACATAAATTAAGGAACCAAAAATCTCATCTATTTTTTAATAACTATTTGGAAAAGACTAAATCAACAATTAAGTGTGAGAATGAAACAACTAATTTCATGGTATCTTGGTTACCTTTAGGATAATTCTTATCTACTAAAAAATACAATACTTGTACAAGAATGTAAAGATATACAACATGGAATGAATAAGAGTTGGTATTCAATTGCTTACAATAAAATATGAGAAACTTCTAGGTTGGAGGTTGTAAAAAGTCCAATATTTGCATATTGTACATTTTCAAACTTGTTGTTTGTCAGGACCAAATTATTCAAGTTGGAAGTTCCAAGTGTCACATTGTCTGGGAGTTGCAATGTTTCATATTGGTTGTGATCCCCATACCTGCAAATATTTTCAAACCTCGTCAATCAACATCTCACAGTCATGCTTTTGAATCTCGCACATGATTTTGCATTTATAGTTAAAATTTCAACATTGATTATCAGAATGGTGGAATTTTGCCAAAGAATTTACTCATTATAACAATTAAAATCCCACTCAATCATGGGGTTACTTGACCACAATTATTAGACACACTAATATTGCATGGAATGATCAAGCAACTATTATTACTTTTTCTTTAAAATAAAAAATCTAACTTTATGTTTGTAAATGTTGATTTCTTTCAAAATGAAGAGAGAGAATAGATTTACATACAAGACTTGCAACAAAGGAGCTTTCAAGATCTCAAATGGAAACGCTCCACTCAAATTGTTGTTTTGGATATACCTGTTAAAACATAAAATCAAATTTGCACATAAGTGATGTCAACTTGAAATGAAATATTTCATTTTTGGAAAAAAATGCTTTTAAAAATAACTATAAATCTTGATAATCATAAGCCAATATGATTTTTTACAATAATATCATGATATTACTAACTTGTAATTAAAATAATGGGATAGATAAAAACTTACAATTCTTCAATCCTTGGCAGGTATACATTTGTCCCATTGTAGGTTTCAAAAGTGATTTTTTTGAAGAGATTGTTGGACAAATCCATTACATGAACATTAAGGTATGACCCAACCGAAAATGTGTCATTGAAATTGTTGAAACTGACATTTCTGGAAAAAAAAAACCCATAAGAAATGTAGTTAGTGTAATATAGTCAATTTGCTAAAAATAATGTAATAGATGTTCAAATTTTATTTTACAATAGTAGTAAAAGCTCTTTCAAAGTTTAACAATATTAATCTCCTTAGTCAATATTATGATACTCAAGAATTGCACATTAGAGCAACATAAATCTAGTGTTGTTTCAAGTATCCTTTAATGTATGAAATGGTCACCAAAATAGAAATATAAGAATGAAGAGAAGTATTTGTAATTTAATCCAAAGACTTTGTAAGAGTCCGGGCAAGTTTTCATTATGACGAACTAGATTAGCACTAATTATTTCTTATGTCTAAAATTGTTTGAGGAAAGATGTGTAGCCATAATGCCTGATATTTAATTAATGCAAACTCTTAAATTAGTTCCAAAGACCCTATTAAATACTTTGTCAAAAATTGAACAACACCATGCTCTTCTATATCTATTTGAAGGATTATGATTAGAAGACCCAACTCTTTTATATCTAATTTGTACCTTTGATGAACAAGTAAAAGTATAATAGTTTGATCAAGGTAGGATCCTTGTTGAAACTACAAGTGACTTTTCAAATAACTCTAATGCATGCATCTAATTAGATCACACTAAAAAAATTGAAAAGCTTCTTTCTTTAAAACCTTTTGAAGTTTTTGACCCTTTAGAATGCAATCATTTCAAGATCTACTTCTTATTAAGATATAGAAGACACCTTTCAAACATACATAAAAGAATGTTTCATTTCATTTACTCAGCAAGTCAATGGTATAAAAACATTCCATAAAATGCATGTATTAGATGAATTTGAAAACTACTTACATTGACAAAGATGATTTAATCCAAATAAGAAAGTTACTACAAAAAATATTCAATATTATTTTCCAAATAGTTGTGAAAAGGAGACTTTTTAGAAGTTTTCTACCAGTTAGGAAATTAAAAGTACTAATATTTCCTACTTGGCCTCTCAAAAACTAAAATTGGTTATTATTATCATATGTTTCAAATGATGTCTATTTTAATTTTAGTTTTCATAAAAATGAATAGAGGAAATGCTCAAACAATAAAAAGATTTTGATATAAAAATTTAAAAGATATTTTGAGACTAAGATGGAAAATACTCTAAAAATAATTATTATTTGTATTTTCTTTGAACTTTATATTCTCAACTCTTATAAGTTCTCTTAATTTTAAAATAACTCTAAGATTGTGTCATTGTATTTTTTAATGGAATATGATTGCTTATCATTCATAATAAAAATATAATCAATATTAAAATGTGTTATGTTGGTATCCTAAATTTAGTGTTATGCAAGCAAAAAGAAAGTGCATTAATTTACAGATGGTAAGGAATATACTTACAGTTTCGTCAAGGAGGGCATTTTCATGACTTCCTTTGGAAATGGTCCGCTCAATTTGTTGTTGTCCATGAGCCTACCCTTACACAATTGCAGCATGTGTAAGATTACAACACTTGGGCTTGGTTAGTTAATGGATATCCATGCATCAAAATCCTCCATTGTACCATATTTCTTATATGACTAATGTCCTCTTTTAACACAAAGAAGCAATTGAACTAGTCGAGTAACATGTTATGGAGAAGTGATATTGAAGAAGTTTGAACTTAGAAGAGGATAGGAGTCACTCCTATAACATCAAAGTAGAACTTACAAATCAGTTAAGCTTGGCATGTAGACAACACTTCCTTCTAGTAGTGTTGGAACTTCATAAAAGGGCCAAGACCTAGAATAATTTGCAAATTTGACACTAGTAATTTCATTTCTGGACAAGCGCAAGGTACTCGGATTGAAGTATGAACCGGTGGAGAATGTTCCATTGAATTGATTATCAGTGAGATCCCTAAACATGCACCAAAAATATTGTTAAGTCAAACTCATGTAAAAATTCAAGCCAAGATTATCATTAACTATCTAATATTCATACTAAATTTTAATTTAACTCTTATAAGTCTAAAAATAATCTTATTTTATAATTGAGTTATTTGTAAAGTTGCCCAAACTTTCAAAGAGATACCCCTACTTATGAATGTTGATGTTACTACTTGTTCATTCTTAATTGCTATTATACATAATGGACAAGATTGTTGTTCTCTAAACACAATTTTGAACTAATATTAAGTGCCTCACATAAAAAATAGAAACATCATGTTGTACCATAAACCTTCAAAACCAATTTCTTATACTAAATTCTTATATTCAAAAATACTAGTGTTCAAACATTAGTATGTTCTGAGTTCAACCTTGCTACATTTGTCTTGTATTTAACTCAGATCATTCATAAAATCCTTGGAATCATACAACATGCTCATACATAAGTACAATTTCTTTATAAAGGTCCCATTGTCATGTATGCAAGTGGTTGACACAAATGACAATGACAATGGAATCTATGGATGAAGTAGCAACTCAATCTATCTTCCTCATTCATTTTAATATTTACTACCACATTAGTGAGCTAATTGTAGTGTAATCAATGCAAAATCTACTTTATTCTCAGTGCTTGTGGCAAGAATGATCTACAACCATAATTTGGAGAATACAATGCATAAATATAACAACAAAATATACTTACACTACGTTGAGACCATTTGAAGTTTCCTTGAAGCTTTGGAAATCTAAAGGTCCATCAAGTTGATTGTAACTTAGATATCTGCACAAGTCACATGGTAGAGTTTTGCCATGACATGCATTTTCATTCTTTTAAGTGCAATACTTCTATTGGAGGAAAAAAATGCAATTCCGCTATGTGAATATTTTGAACATAGTATCACAAGAGGCTTGGGGTAATTCCCACATCTACTTCAATATATGTAAGTACGATTAATTTCAAAATGAAAATTGAAAATAGATGTCCTAAATATGTTGATAGAACTTTCACATTATAGAATATGTGTTGCAATTGTTAAAGTAGGAAAATTTGAAATCAAAATCACTAAATCTGTGAATGGACATACATTTAATATCCTTGCATTTGTAATTGAGTTTGTCCTTTGTACCATACATTAAATTTCTAAAAGTCTGTATCTAGCATTCTCGATCTTAAGATGAATTCACATGGAAGAAACAAAAAATTATCTATTAGAGATGCATGTATTTTGTTGATGATATCTTCATTGCTAAATAAACCAACTGACCTACATGAATTCAAAAGATAAAGATGAAGGTGATAATAACATCATAAAATATTACGATGAGATTCATTCACTTGAATTGAATAGGCTATTGCATGTCCTCTCGCCTCAAGCAATGACCTATGATGTACTAGCAAGTTCTAAGATAGAAAAATGACTTCCTTATTGAAAGACCAAATAAGTAGCAAACCTTACGAAGGTGGAAAGATGAGTTTACAAGAAAAAGGAGTATTGTTGAGCATTATCCACTCAAATCACAAACCTTTATCCAATCCTTTGACATAGATACTAAAATTCCTTAGTTTAATGTAGCATATATAAAACTTGTTGTCCATGGATAGGTATTGAAGAAACTTACAAAGCTTTTAGATTCCGTAAACCAAATAAAGTCCCATCAGGGCTTACTTGAAGCCTCCCACTGAAATTGTTGAAGGAAAGGCTTCTGAAATGCAAGGAATCCAACTTAATTGAGTATCTTGTACTAAAACTCGATGTGCTTGAAAGACATATTAGAATCTCAGTATCACCAAAGGTGGAATTGCCAAAACACAAGTTGATCTCTCCACTTAATTGGAGCAAATTTGCACCATGACTACAAATAAAGTTGTACTGCAGACCAATTTCAATCTTACATGTCAGCCAGTGTCGGGGAAGCATTGGGAACATGTGAGGGGAGGGTACCATTGAGGGAGTTATTGTTCAACGTTCTGCAACCACAGATAAAGCACTTTGTTATCCCTGCCTTCAAAAGAAGAAGCGTAAATAACTCAATCAATTCTCTCCCGTGTTCGAGAATAAGAAGAGCATAACGATGATAGGAACAAATACAAGGTGCACATGGCACAAAAACCCCAAGAGATCATCTCTATATGCACAAAGCTCTGCCCAAACAAACATGAACTTGGAAGATGAACGAAGTCCTTCACACCAGACATGAATTGCAGGACGTCTCCACTTACAAATGTTCTAGGCTCGGCATTTGCCAAATCTCAAGTGGTATCGGTCCTGTGAGCTTCGGATTACCTAGTATGGATCTGCGAAAGTTCAGGTCATGGGTAGGAGCAAATCGCCATGACATAGTGTTGTGAAATTGAAGAGCCTCTGAGAGGAGGATTGGAACTTACAAAGTTATCAGATTCACCAATCTGCTGATTGTAGAAGGCAGAACTCCTTCAATCCCTGTGAAATTGTAGCACCTCTTGAAGCTGGGAATCCATTCGCAGTACAACTTGAAATCTTGGAATCCATTCCCGAATAAGCTGCAGTAAGGCGGATGATAATCAAGTACATTTGGAGAGAGCCCAGTGCATGGTACATAATGATGCACCATGCCAAGGAAGATTTGCACTGATGGCGCTCACGAGTGCAAATTTTCTGAATCCACAGATTTGAGAACCAGAACTTTGCATCTCCAAACAACTCAGAAATATGTCAACCTGCTCTAGAGGAGGCCTATTCTGATTGATCATGTATTGAAGGGAGAGGGTAACTCACTCCAAGCTTGTCACCGAGGCGTGATAATAATTGCCCGTCGCATTTGCATCACGCAGTATTAGAGTGCATCCAACTCCGCCCCATGCCCCATCGTAACTCTTTGTAAAACCGCGACCTTCGACCACTGCCGTTAAATCACTGCGATTACAAGGGTGTGGAGAGGGCTCTGAGGTCCAGTTGAGAACGGTGGTCAACTGTGGGTTCAGCTGCAGCGCAGTCCAGTTCTTGTAGACGGCGTTCAAAGCATCCGCTGCAACAGTGTTCAAGCAAACAGACCTCAGACGCTTTCGAGACGGTTTACACAGTGTATATACACCTCTTCCTGAACTCTCACCATCTCAAGAGCCGTGAATATGGACGTGACCTTCATCAACTCAAACACTTGTTTTTGAACTAAGATGGACGTCAACTTCAAGCCTACAACTCGACAAATTTCCCTACAGATACATGACTACAGATTCATGATATGCATATAAGATACGCAACAGACTACATATGCTAGCGACAAAGAAATAAAGTTGCCCGTGTCAGAGTACCGTCATTCGAATTGAAGGAGAAGAAGTATTGCTTTTGCTGGGTTGGATCTGAAGACACTCCTGGGGCAGGTGCAGGCGTGATGCAGTGACCATGGTCAGCGATGATGCTGATCACAACCAAGAGAATGGCGACGACGAGACGTAGGTTGCCCTGCTTGCCCAGCACCAACATCCCAACACTACCACACGGCTCGGCTCCTCCTCCACTACTTCTCCTTGACGCCATAATTGCTGCGTTCAGATCACAATTTATAAGATTAGATGGAAATCCTGCCCGGAAGCTGGGCCGACTGCAACTCCTTCAGATACTCTATGATGGTCATACACTAGAGTCTCATCAATCAAGCCAATTGCCTTCCTACCGGTGATCATGAGATGTACGCTAGACTCTCGACCAGTTTCAGCAGACTTCGTTGAGCGCGTGCGGAGGTATGCTAGAGGTTGCTGCACGAGCAGCAGGAGCAGCTTGTGCAGAACAGATCAGCGGAGGTAATATATCTACACTCCAAACAGCGAAATCGATTCAGCAGTGATGCTAAAATACTCTTCCGGCAGGTGCTAAAATACTCATAAAGAAGTCTGAAACTGTAAAATATTGAAAAAAACACTGTGGGGAAAGTGGACAGATTCTGAGACTCTGCTTGCTTGACTTTCATGGTCGAGATTGTGATAAGCATGATTCGTGGCGACCGTTTATTGTTCTGGCTAGCTCGTAAACGTGTTAGGCAAACTTGGCGTAATACGGCGCATTGATTAAGGTAAGCTCCCCCATATTCAACCAAAACCCATACCCAACGCCTGTAAAATTGGGGTGTATCCAACCCTCTTCCATCCCATTACCACCAACTCACCTCCAAATGGAGGTTTGCTATTAGTCAAGTCCCTTAATTTTGGTCCTTGGTTGTGGGGGTACCTACTGCTGGCCACCTACAAAACATGGCTGCATAGTTTGAAAATTCATAAGTAATTCAGTTTTCATTGGAAAAATATGAAATCACTTGGGTTGGATTTGTAATTCTATTGGCTATTACTGAAAAATATTAGTGTAATTATCTCCTCTCTCCATATATGCTCATTCTCTAACTTGTCGGTTTTAGGGGGCTTACCTTAGATGCGGCGCATGCTCGGCCTGCTCGATGGTTCAACTTTTGATTACAGGTTGCGTATTAATGATCGAGCCAGATGTCTCAATGCCCAACCCTTCATGAACCTACTGAGTAATCTGGACTAAGGTAAACCCCTTTGACAAGTTAAGTGCATCTGGTCTTGCTACTGGAGCTCTGCACCAAACACTGAATATAGTGTGGATTGATAACTGGTGTGGATCAGCCACACTAATTTTTATCAAGCACATGCATGTCAAAATTTGATTGGCTATTTGTTTTCAAGTAAGTGTGTGTTCAGTCGCCGATTGGATGTAGATTTCCAATTAGTGTAGAAACTCGAACTACTCTAGTCCACACTATATTCAGTGTTTGGTGTAGTGCCACCAGCTTGCAGGTTGATCTCTCAAGTTCAGTAACTTGGTGCTCAACTTGGTGGGGAAGTATGGAGCTCACTTCAGGGGCTACAAAGCGCTGTTGTTGCAGGTTGGTGCAAGTACCAAGACGTTCCTCTCTAAGTCCCTTTGGTGAAAGTTAATCCTTCAAGGCCGGGCTGGCTATGGTTGATGGTCAAATCTATGAATATGACAAATTCTATAGAATATCATCTGCTATACTCGTAGATTTTCCATCAGCCATAGCTAGCCCGGCCTTGACCCCTAAGAGCCCAAGGCATTTTCCCTCTCGGGGGGACACTTCCCGTTTTTTAATAACCTACGTGCGGCGGAATATAGGGTACATTTAAATAATCTTAAGTAAAATTTATAAGAAATTTATATATAAATTAGGGGACATTAAAAGTGGCATGTCCTTTATAAATTATATAGGGAACCGGAAAATATGGTCCATTAAAATTTAGATAGATATAAATTAGGGACAAAAGAATGGGATCCTAGGAAAAAAATTTAGTACGTTCAATGGCAGCAAGTACGATCACCCCAAGCATATCTGTAACGGCTAGAGGAAAATGTCAGTTCCCGGGTTTCTTCCTAGGTGTCAAGATACTCGAAGTTTGCGCGTTTCTTCGTAGAGGGATCAGGGTGCCGAGGTTCTCGCAGTTCGCGCGTTTCTTCTTCGTAGAGGGATCTGATGTTTTAGGGTTTCAGTTCGAGGCATTTGCGTGAACTCGTTACGTGAATTCATTTGCGTGAACTCGTTACAGTTAGGGTTCCAGGCGTTTTCGTCAGCTCCTTATGGTTTACGGGTTGGGATAGGGTTTAGTGAAGTTCAGTCATGGCCACTACAATTAACCCCTAAAGTTCCTTGACAATTTCCCTCAAAAACTATAAGTGGTACTAACTTTCAAACCACAAATCCAAAAAAAATAAAAATAAAAATAAAAAAATATGTCCACAAAGCTCTTATCAAAGGCAATCTAGAATAAAAATTTCAGAGAAAATTGATTTTTTTTCGAATTTTAGAAACCTGCCCAAAAATCAAAAAATCCCCCCGAAGGAGACTCTGGTCCTTTAGGGGTTAAACCGTGGACAATGGAGGAGGACTTCGGAAAACCAACTTTCTACAACAAGGTCAAGGTTTCCGAGGACGAAACCTATGCATCACTGAGGCTGCATTTGGAGGAGTAATCAGCGCTGGAATGGCCATTCGACTTCTGGGACAAGGAGGAAGGCAGTAGAGTTCCGCAGAAAATGGAATCCTTCAGCGACATGCCTGCGGATGTTTTTGTTTTGCCATTGGGCAATGAGATTTCAGGGATAGCCTCCAAACGCCGGCGCCTGGACGATGCAGGTACGCAATGTGAGGCCCTACCCGAAGATGGAAACTGTGCTCTCGGTTGTGAAGCAGTTGCAGTCCCCGATCTAGCGAACTCTAGGGCTAGTGTGACATCGGGAGTCACCAATTCTTTAGAGCATCAATGTCATTCCACTTTGATTTTGGAGCACATCTGGGAGCGCTACCTTGAACACGGCGAGAAGTTGAAGAGGGAATCGCAGTGCGCCTCGTTGGAAGACAATCGGTGGTTGCTGAAGATTGCCGATATCAATGGACTCGGGGTAGTGAAATTTTTTTGCGTGGAATGCTGCAAGGAGGTTGGGGGGGCAGTGGTAAGCATAAGAAGAGCAACATTCAAAATCTATTCAACAATTTCAGATGGAAGCACTTGCTCAGCAACAGCCACGTGAAGAATTGGTGGGCTCATAATAGAGTGGAATATGCTGATCACCTGCAGTTTGTTGCTCCTAAGGGCAGGAACGTTCCATTGACTCCCGATATGCACGAGAGCTTGATATAAGAAGGTACTGAAGTCATGGAAGCAGTGAAAGCCAGTTTGGGAGATTTGTAGAAGCCTTTCACCGTGTTCCAGCCGCTCAAGGAAGGCAAACAAAAGAGTTTCTGGATGAAGGTGCGCTGTTTCTATTGTCGGGAGATGCACAACATGTGCCCGCCCAAGAAGAATTTGGAACCTAATTTGCAGCAGCACTTGGCGTCTAGCAAGCACTTACAGGCCGTAGAGCAGGCGAAGACGGGGAAGAAACACGGCACCCCACTCCTGTCTGGGAAAAGAGGTCGGCATGCCCTCTCCTCTGGGGTTAGTGTACACTCAAATCAACCGCATCTTGGGAGATGGTCGAGGACCGAATCTGGAGTTACTGAGGATGTTACTACCGACCACGGTGGTCCTCCTTCTCAGACATCACCGAGTGAGTGTTCAAAAGCCCGCATGAATGCATTGTTGGGTTCCTTGTGTTGGGGTTTTTGAGGTCCACATTGCATTTACGGTGGTTTGTCTTACTCTGTTTCTGAGTTGTTGAATGACCTTCACGTCGGTTTAGTTCGGTATCTCGAACCTCATTTGACTACAAGTTTCACTACAAGGTCGAAAGTTATCAAAATCAACGGTATGTTTAGGCATACATCCTGTATTAGGGTTGATAAATGTGGTAAGGGATTCTCGGATCTCTCTTGCAGAATGTGCTCTTCTATCCCGCAGGAAAATGACTTCTACAAACGAGTTGTGAGAGAAGGGTTTAGTGTAGAAAAGCGGGGATCGAGAAGCACAGGAGCCGGAAGGCGACTTGCTTACCTGTCCATTTCGGAACTCGCTGGGCATGGTCGAGACTTCAGGAGGGAACTTAAGAGTCAGAAATTGTTGCACAAGTCCACTCAGGCTAGGATTGTTCAGCTCAAGGTCAAGCGTCCAAGTTTGAGGGATTTAGCTAGAGAGGCTTCTTGTGGTCATAATGTCCTTAAATTTTGTCAAAGTATAATCAACGCCCATAGGTCCGGTGCTTTAGGTGGAAAGCCTGCGCTGTGGAATTTCCTCCGTGATGTGGCACAGAATCTCAACCGTGATTGTAGAGGAAAGCGGTACAGTAAGAACACGCAGTGCTTAGGGGAAGTCATGAAGGTTTATGGTGGTCGTAGGATGGTCGATATATTTTCTTTGAACTACTCAAGTACAAGTTATCATCAGGTGAAACAAGAGGGAGGGAAAGGGGTCCAATTTTTACCCGGTGAACACTCACAGATTTTTGCAACTGTGGCACAGATTTACAGGGATGCTAAGCTTTCTCATAACATTCTCGGTCTAGTACCAGTACTTCTTGCTGAGGATGAAACAAAAGTTAAAGGGAGAGTGGCTTGGGAAAGTAAGTGGGATACTCTTGCTGGGTTTTGTGGTCCTTGTGAGATCCATGTCTGTGTATCTGGTTTCAGGCCAATTGTCGGGAGTGGTGAGGAGGGGTACCGAAAATTGTTAGAATCATTTCCCAACAACAGGAAAGGGAGTTTTGCTCGAGTAGTAGTTGTAAATCCTTTGCATGAACTACTTCCTCGACTTGTGCTAGATTTCTGATGCACTTGCAATTGCTTCAATTCCGATTGGGTTATAGGTCAGTGGGACAGTATTGACAGGCTGTGGGAACAAGAATGTCTTGCAGCAGTAGGCCCAATTGTGGGACATGCTAGTGACGGTGACTCCCGTAGAAGGCAGCTGATGCTGGCAGACTACTAGAGGAACGATGGAATCCGTTTGGATGTAGGGTGGGAGGGTTGGGTGTTCACTACTTCTTTAGATTCATGTGGGAATGCTAAGGGTCTTCATGACCAAGATTATATCCACAATGGGAAAAAACTAATAAATCCGTTGCTTTCAGCTGCTAAAACTTTGCAATTAGGTGGAGATTTGTGTCTCCATGGTCACATAGAGCAAGTATTTTAGCAGTTTACGGTTGAAGAACATGGTTTGACTGGAGAAGATGTAGAAAGAAGGGACCGGCAGAATTGGGTTGCGGCATAGAGGTTGTGTCAGTCAAAAGTCAGGACATGTTTGGCTCGCATACGTGCTCCAGATTATCCTCATTGTGAAAGAACCCTTGGAACGGAATTTTACTTGGATATATGTGCTGCCTATATTGACATTTTCTGTTCTCCTACTTTGGACCTACGTTCTAGGATAGTATTGTGTGGCAAGGTCTCCTTTTTTTTCGACTTTGGAGGTTACGCTTGCAGCATGGAGATCATGGTGTATTGGAGAATTCGGAACCACCTGTGCAGGCAAAGAACTTTGTAAGCCTACAATGTTTTATCGATATTCAAATATCATGTCATTTTGTTGTTCTTCTAATTTGTCATTTCAGAGACAAGTTCCCCGACTTAGCTGTGCCGCTGCATTTAACTGGGAGCGATTCTTGCAAAATCTTCTTCTCAAGAATTGGTGGCATGAATGGCCAAGAACGTGCCTATGACTTCCATCAATTGGTGAACACCGCAAATACATTGAACCACATTTCAGCTGTTGAGTATGGGAAGAACGGTCTAGTCTTCAAGAAACAACACAACAAGATGGATAGTGTGTGGGAATCATTGCACAAGCTGCAACCTGGGAGCAGCCGTGCAATTTGGGTGACTACAACATGATTCCAACAAACACAGAGGTGATATCAGCGCTACAGGAGGGACTGAAACAAGCCCAAGGCATGTTGAGGTCTTTGAATATAGCGCCAAGTACACAATGCCAACCACGACGGAGAATTTGGTGTGACAAGCCATGGCTGGTGGAGAGAGAAGATCCTAAATGCTTCCACTACAAACCACGTGCTAGACCTACGTCTGGGGAGGATGGGGACTCCGAGGTCTTGCGGGATCGCTTACAAAACGAACCTTCAACATCTGACCTTGTAGCATACGCGCCTTACATGAGGGACAACATAGAGGAGGATGCTGCAGAGGATTGCTTACTCGACCATTTGACAAGTCTTGAAGATGAAGCCCGAGATGCAGTGACTGATTTGCTTAATGCTACTGAGGTTCAAATTTCACAGCCGAAAAGCAGTCAGCCAATTGAAGCAGCTGTCAGCGTGGACGGACATTGCATTTACAAGTCCACTCTTGTTTTGCAGCTGAATGGCAGTACATTTCTTTCCAAGGATCGATTGGCTAGAATAAAGCATAGCATTGAGTTTAATAACCACGACAATTGTATGCAGGCAAGCTTGTCATCAGGGTCAGGTTTGCTGTCTATTGGGTCTGATTGTGTTGTTCATTTTGTCCAGCGAAGCACTACTCGGTTGTCCTCTACTGTCAGATCTACTGCAAAGCGGAAACGAGGTCGTCCATCCAATATTTTAGGGTTAACTACTACTAATGTTTTACATGCTGTAGATGAGGGTGTTTGCTGGTTGGATAGAGTCTAGGCTATGAGGCGACGCAACGGAAAGCAATTCGGTGTGCTGCGGCAGCCTGTGGATTTGCTGGCGAGATTGGAGGAAAATGGGAAGCGAAAAGCTCAGAATCCGCATATTGAGGTCATATTGCAGTATTACCGCAAATATATTCGACGAGACAAATTCAAGTACGATCATACTGATAGCAAATGGATCGACATTGACTGCATTATCTGTACCGTGACCTTGGCGTATAACCCTGGAAATGAGGTCTACTCTCTAGATCAAAATGATGCAGAGCATTTGCGCCAGTTCTTGACTGACAAAAATGCAAGATGATTTTTCCACATGTATATTTGGGCTGGAGAAGCCTCTTTGCAGAAGCTAATATCTTAATAGACTTGGTAATTTTTAGGCAATCTTGGGAGTCTTGGGATGAAATGGCAGATTTTCTGATCTAACTCCATTGATGTTTGCAATTTGGTTGGGTGCATGAGATTGTGCTATGAACAACCTTTTTGAAGTTTGGGATGCATCATGTCATAGAGCTTGATTTTTTTCTCTCACATGTTATGGAGGGCATTAGAACGGCGTATTTCTGATGTAATTTTTTTTTATATCAAGCATATATTTGTGGTCATACTTCACAGATGAACTTCATGTCTGTGTTTTTAAACACATTTTGTCCCTAAAATCTCTTCAATACTTTTTCAACCCTAATGTCTTGCTTTTCATGCATGTATTTGTGTTGTATTTGTATTCATGCATTGTTATAACTTGAATCTTTTTTTCTATAAGGTATTTGTTAGTCACTTGTATTCTCATTATTTTTTAGTTAGTTTTTTTCCTTACAAAGAAAATAGCCTCTAATATATTCCTTTGGCCTACATATTATAAGTAATGATAGATATGATAATATGGGTAATTTTTTTGCTTTATGTAACAATAGGGGTCCTTTAAATGCTTTCTAGGAGGTAAATAGCCCCCCTAAAAATACCCCGCCGTCGCACGTGGGTCCCCCAAATACACAAGAAGTGTCCCCCCCGAGTTCTCCCTCAAGAAACACTCCAAAACTGCCACCATTAACAAGTGGCAAGAAAATCTAATTTTGAAGTATAATTGTGGACTTTAAGCCCTAAGATCTTATAATGGACTATTGTGTGAACTTACTATAGTTTTTTGGTTGCAATCCACGGCACGGATATGAAGATTTAAGCGTTTGAAGTCAAGAAAATGGTTCATTTTCTTCCGTGCGTTGAGTGAACTAGCAGACTTTGACTTCACTTGGTGTCAAATTTTTACACTACACAAGGTCTAACTCCTTTACCGTTGTGTTAAGCATGATGTTACTTCCTTGTACACCAATTTTTAGAGGTAGAGAATGGGTGTAGCATATTCAAAACAAGTGTACAAGGAGTGGAGGTTCAAAAATTGTCAATTCACGTTTTATTTTTATCTGTGAACTTAATATGTTTAAGAGTGATAATCCAAATGGTCTATAAGAAGGTTTTCACCGCATATTGTTGTTGAAAAAATTAAAAGTGACAATTCGAAGATCTCTAGATTTTATGTAGAAAAGAAGAAGTGTTTTTTGGTACTTTGCCAATAATGTGTGAAAATGTTTGACTTCATTTAAAATGTTTTTTTTGCACTAAAAAAATTAAAAAAATTGACCTCTTCAAGAAATGTAATATTCTTTATATGTATGAAAAATCTCAATGTTAATAGAAACTTCTAGCAATAGTTTTGGAGTTGCCCAAAGTGCCCAATTTAACCCCTAAAGGACCAAGTGTCATAAATGACATTTTGAAGGTTTGGTTAGGTTCCTATGGTGCCCGTTTCAAACATTCCTCTTTGAAATTTTCACTGTAGAAGGGCATTACCAAAACGGTAAAACCTCAATGGAAGAACAATTTTTTCCTAAATCTGACATTTAATTAAAATGTTATAGGATATTGAATATCCAATGGGGAGAGCAGGCACGTCGGGCATCTCCAAAAAAAATTCTAGGACATTTTATTGAATGTAAGATTTTCAATACTTGCAAGTGATATTATTTTTTTTCATCTAGTCAAAAAAAGTTCTTGTCCTAGAGAAAAATAGCATATTAAACCAAGTCAAACATTTTCACACATTTTCACACATTGTCACACATTGTCAGGCAAGGTACCAGAAAAACTTCTTCCTTTCCACATAAAACCTAGAGATCTTCATATTTTTTACTTTTTATTTTTTCAACAACAATGCGTAGTATAAACCTTCTTATTGGCCATTTAGATTATCAAACTAAAACATATTAGTTTCACAAAAAAATGAACTTGAATTGACAATATTTGAACCTCCACTCATTGCACATCTGTTTTGAAAATGTTGCACCCCTCTTCTACCTCTAAAAATTGGTGTATCAGGAACTAACATAAGGCTTAACACAATGGTAATGGATTTAGACCTTGTGTAGTGCAAAAATTTGACACCACGTGAAGTCAAAGTCTGTTGATCCACTAAACGCATGGAAGAAAATGAACCATTTGTATGACTTCAAACATATAATCTTTTAATCCGTGCGGTCAAAGTTTATGAAAATTTTGTGAGGACACCACTCAATAAGTCTGAATTGAGATCTCACGGTTAGAGGTAGAAATGATTTTTTTTGTTTTCCTCCTTCCTCATTGCACTAGAAGGAGGATTTTTGAAGTGTTTTTGGTGTGAAAATGCTTTGGGCCTTTAGGGGTTAACTTTAAAGGATTATAAATTTCACGTACTCAATCCAAAAAAAATTAAAACATATTTCAACAAAGCTCTTACCATGAACAATCAAGTATAAGACTTTCAAATAATAAGATTTTTTTCCAAATTTTAGGAACTTGCCCAAAATGCAAATCGTCCCCCGAGGGTTAAATTGGCTCTTTGGAATTAAAGGGTTAACGCCCTTTGCAGAGGTTTGAATTTGATACATTTAAGTTTTCTCATTTCAAGGTTTTCAGCCTCTCAAGTTCAGCAATTTGGTGCTCAACTTGGTGGGAAGGTATGGAGCTCAGATTAGACGTAAGTTACAGGCCTATGGCGAATTGATCCACTCCGACGACTTTCTCATCATCTGTTGTAGTTCATGGCATCATCTGTTGTAGTTCATTGCATCATCTGTTGTAGTTCATTGCATCATCTGCTGCAGGTCACAAATAAATTGCTAAACCTTTTTCATGCCTAATTTTTAAATTGCCAAATTGGAAGTCAGTGACTTTAGAATCTAGTGATTAGGGTTTTTAAAATGTGAGTGACTTTTTTTAGAAGTTCTTGGTGAAGGTATTGCAATGTGGGAGCGGGAGCGCTTTCATGTATGCTTCAAGGAGGTTGCAGAGGTGCGAGTCAATTCTTTGTAAGGACTGATAGTGTGAGACATCATATTCTAAAGTATTCAAAGTGAGAAACATCATATTGTGAGTGACTTTTCTTGTGAGGAAGTGAGAAAGTAGTCAAGAATTATGAGTTACTGAATTGTTTAGCCAATTGTAGTGGTTTTGAGGTGTTGTGATTTTCAACAATCTAGGACAATGACATATTTTGGCAGTAGTGGGGATGTTGTGACGAGTATTGCTATTTGTCTACAAGGCTTTTGGATGACGTGTTTAGGGTTCACTAGGTTGCCTTTGAAGTACATCATATTACATGGAATGATTTGACCCTAATCCCTAAACGATAACGAATGAACCATTCACCCTTAAAGGTCACAAGTGGACCATGTATACAGCCACCAATTTAACCCTTAACATACAAAAATGTATTAAAATTTTGCAAGACATACACCTTTGGATCGAAGATTCTTCAAGTAGCATGTTTCATTTGGAGGTCATTTCAATCAATATGGACCTCATCATGTTCAATTACGACACCGTTCGTGTGGAATACATGACAATTTTGAGAAAAAATGACCATATTATGGTATAGCACAAAAATTTATGACCACCAAAACCCCAACTTTCAAAAATGACTCAAACGAATCATTTCACTCTCAAACCCTACATTTCAAAAAACGGCAAGTAACTAACCTCAACTTATGCACTTCAAGGAATCATGTGTGGGTTTTGAGCCTTGACTTGCTATTAACCAAGTGCTGCCAAATTAAAAATTAAAAAATTAAAAGAAAATGATGCAACTTAGTAGAGTTTTCCTGAAAGTCTGAGTTTGAAAGGGTGGCTGCCTTGTGTCAGCCAAAAAGACCCGGTGCAGCATCCTTTAAGGACCTTGTGTCTTTCTCTATTCACCAAAGCAGGGTGAGATTTAAATACGGCAATATTTGCAAGGAGAAAGTTCTCACCCTCCATATTTTATGAGCCATGTGCATGGAACAAGCTAATGTAACCAAATTAGTAATTTGGAGTCACCAATGCCACCTTGCGTTTATGTTTGGACGGTGACTGTGCCTAGATGATTAACCCTGTAGCATGTTGGTTGGCTGACAAAGGACCATAATTTATGGAATAAACCCCAAAGTTAACCAAACCACCATGTTTCTAAAAAACAAGTGGACTTTCAGGAGTACAACCCATATCAGCGTTTTGGGGTGACAGTCAGGGTTTAAACCCTGAGTACTTTCAGGAAAACTCTAGTACATCGCCTGTGTTTGTAGGCAAAAGGTTGGCTGCAATGCCAGAATTAGGGATCGGGTCGGGGCAGTGAGCAGTATTTCCTTATAAAGTCCTTTTGGGCAAAAGTTATTGGTTTTGGAAGAGGCTTGTATTCTCAACTTAGTGTGAGATATGTATTGACTTATGTACTTTGTAAAGACATGTATTGAATCATGTAAGAATTTGCAATTTAACAATGTAACGTTCTATTGAATAGGCTATATACCCTATCCAGTGGTCATTAATTCTTAATTGAGAATGTCCAATTTATTTGAAAATTTCAAGAGATTTGTCTAGGTGATACCCATGTAATGCCTAGGTGATATCCAATGATATTCATTGTGTCCAAACCACTATGATCTAAAAAAATAATTTGTTTGGCAAGTAGTGCCCAAATGTGACCACTTTGTATGTTAGTTCTGTTACAAGTTGAGTTATTTGTAAAGTCACCCAAAGTTTCAATAAGATACCGACTCTTTCTGTAAAAGCATAAATTTGTGTTTTGTTTTTTTGTTTTTTGCTCGATAGCAATTAGATGTGGAAGAGTTGGGTGGTCTTTAAACACAAGCTTGAGAAAGAAGGAGAGGCCATGTTATACCATGAATCTTAGCCGCCCTTTTCCTCTTTGAACTCAAATGGGAATATAGTGAAAATTTTCAATGAGAGAAATTGATGAAAGTCCAAATGAAAGGAATGAATGTAGAACTTTGATGATTTTGTGATATGGATATGGACATGGTAAGGACATGGTATTGTGACACTCTATACGTCACATAATATATTCAAAGCTATTTAAAGAAGAAATATTTTTAGTACTGGTTTATATAAAATATCATGAAAATTGAGTTAGAAACTAATGCTATCTTTGCTTCATTTTACAAGTAACACTAGTATATTCAGAAGAAGAAGAACTCTAGTCTCCAAGGAGGCTGGTGTGAATAAAGTGTTTGTTTGTTCCAATACTAAGACCATGCCCACCGGACAAGGAATTAGTAAGGTGGAACTACTTCCCTCTCTCGAGGGTAGACATTATGTAACAAGTAGCCAAAAACCACAAAACCAATCACTTGAAAGATTAATAAGGAAGGAGGGAGGGGGGGAGAAAAAGAGGGGGAGAGAGAGGAGGGAGAGCTAGAGAGGAGGAAAAGATGGGGAGGAGGGTGTATTTCACAATGTCAGTGATTTAAAAATAAAGTAAAGGGGTAATTTTATGGGGGGTCTTGTGTATCAGGGAGGGCTTGGTTGTTTTCAATTTTGCGTTTATGTAGAAGGATAGACATAGCATGTTGTATGGCAATGATGTTAATATTTTTAAAAGTGTTTGTAATAGTATCAATAGGAATTTTGAAGGTATCTTCTAGAGTTTTTATAGATGAGATAAAGGTGGTGGCACAAGCACCAGCTGTGATTACAATAAGGAAGTCCACTTTCCATTCGAGGGCAGTGATGTCATCAATAAGGGGTTGGTATTTATTGATTTTATTTTTGAATGTTTCTGGGGAGAATCTGTCATTACAATATGTAAATTCCATGAATTGAATGGCATAGTCTTGGTTTATGTGATCGGGTGGGGGGTCATTGTATGGTAGGCCTCTAACGCAGAGTATGTCCGATTTGAGTCAAGCCTTGCAGTGGCATCGTTGAGTTTCACATGTACATGGGAGTAGCCATGGTCGAACCGTATTTTCTTGTGGGTTGTTATTGCCAGCATTCATGAGGATAAAACATCTCGATTTGTTATGGGAGGTGATTAATTTACGGATTTCCCATACGGCTTTGTTAAGTCTTTTGACAATTAGGGAGTGTATGTGGTGGTTATGACATTTGAGTAAAACATGGAGCCATGTGTCAGGGTACGTGGAAGTGCATATGGGGCATGTTATAGATGGGAATCTTTCTATTCCAAAGAAGAGTTGTTTTCGGTCATTTCCCATATATTGACCGGTACGGAATTTGATGAGGCATGTTAATTGTGAGTCAGTGATGATAGGATTCTTCCAGAAATTTGTAGAGAGTTCATTGTCTATGTAGTTGTTGCTAGTCTTTTTTTCTATATTGGGAAAGTTTTTTGTGATTGTGTCAAGGTTGTTATGAAGGTCTTGTTTATTGAGATATTTGTTCAAGAATCTAATCGGGCCTTTATCGGGGGTATCTCCTTTAGAAGTTTCTTTAGAAGGCCAATCTTCTTTTTGGAAGTAGTATGGTGTAGCATGGGCATGTTCGTATGGATCTTTGGCATTTTTATGCGATTTTTTGCGGCCTTCTTTTGCTAGTTTATCTGCTTGTTCGTTTCCATCAATATTGGCATGGGCTCTAACTTTGTGAAGGGTTGTCATTTGTGTTTGATTTGTAACATTTGGACCATTGGCACTAATATGGTTTGGTCGGGGTGACCATTATGGAGGGTAGGGTGTGTTATTTGGGTGTTTTGTAGATAAAGTGCATAGATGCAGTAAGTGAATATGTGTGCGGTTTCATTGTTGTATTTTGTTGTGATGATTTGTAATGTTTTGTGTGTGGCCATAAGTTCTGCTCTAAGGATGTTTTGTAGCCCATGAAGTCTTTTGGCTAATTTAGTTTCTTTAATAGGATTGTATATGCCATAGCTATCTTTTTCTTTGCGCCAATTTCCTGGGCTAACTTGTTCAGGTGGTTTGAAGGAGCCATCGGTATAGTAGCTATATGCCGGGTCAAATTTTGGTGAAGTTAGAGTTTGGTAGTTTGGGAGGGGTGGAGGTATTACAAGGTAATCTAATGTACTGTTGATGTAGTTTAGTTTTGACCATTTCTTACTCTGATTTACAGGGGTTTGTATACTTGATGGTGGGGCCATTTTTGTCTATAGGCGGTGTATGTTTAGAGAGTTTGCTAAGGAGGTGAGTTCGGCAAATTGTTGTAGGGTGCCAAGGGTTTGTTTTTGGTGGTGGACACATATTATTTGTAATGTAGATGGTTCAATCCGGGGCTTTTTAGCTTGGGTGGAATAGTGGGATCTTCGTATGGAATTGACTCTGCTTCAAATAGTGCAATGATATGGGAGTCTGGGAATGGGCTTGATTGTTGGTTGAAGTTTTGGTACCAATTTTTGTCCGGTGTGATAATGAGTGTAGACGTGTGGTGTGGGTCATTTTTGGCAGCAAGGCAGGCCTAGTGTAGTGCTTGTTGAGTTTCTTTTTCATTGTGACGGTGAGCTATATCCTTACCGACCCATTTATAGTCAAAGGTCTTTCCTAAGAAGCCGAATATTTTATCTCTCTCAAAGGGTGAATAGATTTTTTTAAATTTGGTGGAACATGAGACGGGGGAGGAGAAGTATGATTGTTCGATTTTGAAGGATGAGATTAATGAGTCTAGAATGGATGTGGGTATTGGATATTGTGCATTTTTCAGGTGATTATTTTTTGGAATGTGATATTTATATCTTTGGTATAGCCAAAATAGTTCAGTTTTAAATGGTTGGGTTGTTGATTCGATGTTTGTAGGAGTCTGTAGTTTCAGATTGTATTGGTTCCATAGCCATTGGAGTCTAGTAGTGGGAATAGTGTGTAAATGTAGGCCATTTGCTTCATATAGCTCTCATTTAGATGGGCTTGGTTGTTCTCTATTTAAATTGTGTTTGAGGATGTGAGAATGTTGTTTTTGGAGTTACATTCCGTAGTGTAAATGTTTAGGAGTGGAATGATTATGGGTGTAGTTACGGATCTTGAGTCGTATAATTGTACTTGGGGGTGGTAGGCTTGAATGATTTCCGAGTAGAATTTATTTCTAATTTGTTGATAGTATTGTTTTAATTTTGCAGTGTTATATGTGGAAGTATTATGGTTGTGTCTTGGAAAGAGGTTTCTTTGACGGAGCCATTTGTTGAATGTGTTGTTGTTGTGTTTCCATTGGCATAAATATCTTGTATAGGTATTTTGTATATTGTTGGTATCTAGATGTTTTATGTGCTCATGGCCTATGATGTTATTAATAGGATATATGGTGGGATTTTTGGGGATGTATGCTGGGGGACGGGGGTCGTATGGGTGTTATGGGTTGGGGGGGTGGATTGGTGGTAGGATAGTTCTTGGAAGGATGTTGTTGTTGGTGGTGATGAATGGGTCTTGGGGTGTGTTTGAGTATGGGTGTATGTTGCAAGGGATAGCACATGTGGTGGGGCATGTTGGATGGCAAAAAAGTTGTTTGGCAACATTGAGGGCACTTTTGATTAGTTGAGCAAATACATATTGAGTCAATCCACTATATATTTTTTCAAGCCTACCCTTGTCATTTAGGGCATTTTGTAATTGTTCCCTATGCACCGGAGATAGGCATTTTTGAGGGAGAAAGCTTCAAGTCCAAATAAGTTATGTGGGAGTTGGGTTATTGCGTTTGACATGCATTTTGGCATACCACAAATGGTTTTTTGTATGGCCATAATCTTTTGATCAAGTTTTTTGATAGCTGGCATAGAGTATGGTACAGCATAGAAGTTGTATGCTACACCTAGGCGTATTACGGTGTCAACCATTTGAATTTTTTGTTTCATAGTGGCCGGACATGATGTTAATTCTTTGCATTGTTTAATGAGTTTTGTAGTCGTAGTGTGAATTTGGATTTTCCATTTTAGAGAGGGAACTAGATTTATGCCTAGGTATACATATGATTCATTTTGGTGTAGTATAGGGATTGGTTGGCCACGGTAGTTGATGTTAGAAGCTTGCATTAGGGCTTTAAATGCGGTTGGATTCATTTTGGATTTTTTGGGACAACCAGTAGCAGCGCCTTTTGGGACGCCTACGTCCATTCCAGTCCATTTACAGTATCGATCGATTTTATCAATTTGTATTTGTAAGGATTTTATTTTGTTAGTTATGGTAGCATGGTCATCGGCGTAGGCGGTAGAGTTTATGGTGGTTTGTGATGTACCAAAAGTGTATCCATTATTGCCTCGCTCTAACCATCTAAGTAGTGGTTCTAAAAATATGATGAATAGGTATGGACTAAGGGTGTCTCCTTGTATAGTTCCTCTATGAATGGGGATAGGCTTAGTTTTGCCAAAGTGTTCACGGATGTAGTAAGTAGATGATTGGGAGTAGATATTTCAACCAGTGCAATTGCATCTTTTGAGTAACCAATATCAGTCATTATCGCTAGTAGTCGAGCGTGGTCTATAGAGCCAAAGGCGTTTTTGAAGTCAACATTTAAAACATATATACCTTGATTTGTGAATCGTGCGTCTTCTAATGCCGCTACTATGGTTTGTATTTGTCTGGAGGTACTTGTTTCTGCTCTGAATCCTTCTTGACTATCGTATAGGATTTTAAACTTTTCACCACATGAGCATAGTATTGAGGTGAGTGTACTGGTGTAGAGTTTATATATTGTGTTGGCTAATGCAATTGGTCTATGACTTGGTAGTATTGAAGGGTCTCCTTTTTTGTATAGTAAAATTATTGCACTTGTTTTCCATGAGGCTGATATTTGTTTTTGTTTGTAGCAGTGAGAGAAGAATAGAAATAGTAATTTATGGAATCTTGGAGGCATGTTTTTGAGTATTGAGTTTGGTATACGATCTAGCCTTGGGACTTTTTTATTTCTTAGGTTGCGGAGACATGTGTCATATATGGCTGTGTTGAAGTATGTGTGTAATGGAATTTTAGATTCGCCCCATTTGTCTAAGGTAAATCCATCAAGGTCATGCCATGGGTATTGGTGTACTGCTCATGTGCATTCGATTAGGTGTTGTGGTTGGTAGTTGCATGTTGGTACTGTGGGTCTATTGTTTTTTGTCTATTGGTTGAATATTTCGTTTGCAATGTCTTCCGGTCTAGTTAGAATGTTATTATATTGGTCAGTGATACAATCTAGTGGTGGAGATTCTAGTTTTTAAAAAACTTTTCTATTTATTCTCTTAGGGCTAGTTTCGTATAATTGTCTGTATTTTAAGATGGTTTTTTTAATATTATCTTTAGAGTATTTTGTAGTTACTTTTCGGGCTTGTATATTGGAATTTTTGGCGATTAGTGCAATGTCTTTTATCCATGTATCATGGAGTAGTTCTGGGGGAGGTGGGGCAGGAATTTGGATGTGGTGTAAAGTTAGTAGTTCGTTACATATGGGATGGTTACGCCATTGTGGGTTATTTTTACGGTTGTAATAGTTTTTGTATTATATGGTATGTAGCTAGGTGTTGTTTCCATATTTTAGAAAGTTTGCAGGGTAAATAACCGCCTTGTTGTGATGTTTGGTTTGTCATTTGTGGTATTGGTTGGGCTTTGCAAGTTTGTTCTAAAGTATCAGATATTGTTGATAAGTGCATTTTGGGTGTGGCATGTTTTGTGCCATTATGTTTGAGAGAGTTGGTTATTATTTTCAAGTATGTTTATGAAAGAGTCAATTTGTATGGAATTTTCTTCAAAGAACTTTGTGTTGAATTTTTCTAAGTTATCTTTTGGAATGGGGTTAAGTATGCGTTTAGTGTTATTATTTGTGACATAGGGTTACGACTTATTAATATGTTATTTGGGATGTGGAGCTGTACAGGCAAGTGATCCGATTTGAAAATAATGTCTTTGTTTGTTGTGAAAGTGTATAGTGTATTATTAATTGTGTTTATATAGAAGCCGTCTATTAGGCTCCAATCATTATAATTATAGCCGTCTTGTCTAGAGTATTGTGTATCGGTGTTTAAGTAAGTGAAGTTTAGATTTTTTGTAAAGTGGCGCCATTGGTAATCTATGGTTTGAGGAGGGGTGTCGCAGTTTGTACAGTCAATATTCCTCCGAAATGCACTCAATCATCACTAAGTACTTCCAAAGTGAACCACTTAGGTTTTGGTTCCCACAAAGATCTTTTTATCCTTTCAAATTATCCAAAACAACTAAGCTATTGATCACCTATGTTAGTTATTCTATTCAGTAACGGCTCCGGATCCTTCCGGATTCCGGAACTCAAACAGAATTTCCCGGAACTAATTTCCGGAAGGTATATACAGTTGTTTCCGGAAATGATTTCCGGAAAATAGGAGGGTAATTTGATTTACCTCTGTTCCTCCTCAGAGCGGCTTTCGGAAGGTTTAAACAAGTGACCGGAAGACCACTGATCCTATTTTGTGTAAGTGGCCCAATTCCCCACTGCCTTGTGACTTTAAGTGGTTAGACACCCACTGCCCCGGAGTTTATAGTGACCGGACAACCACTCTCCCTAATCTACTAACCGGTGATATGGTGTTGGTCCTAGACTTAAACTCTCACGACATCCGGAAGGCCTTCCAGATGCGGTCACACAAAGATAAGTCCGGATTACAACGACGTTCCGGTAGCACTTTTGTAGCCCTCCAAAGAAAGTGATATAGTTTACTTGGGAGGACTCCTTCTAGACTCACATAGCAGGCTTTTCCTATCGTGGAGGTAAACTCCTGCTTTTGGCCGGAATTCGGGTTCACACGGATTATTCCGTGCCCTAGAGACTACCAGGAACACCTCTGCAATATATCTCCTCCCCTCCTGGATTCTTCCGGACTCTGAAGGTGACCATGAACACCTCTGCAATCTCCTCTAGTTATTCCGGGCACTCCCCTGCTGGAGATCCAAGCCGGTTCACTCCTAAGTACAACAAAATATCCCCTTCTTCAAAGTAACTTGCACAACACGTACTACAGCAACGGACCTTGAACCTAACACAGAAAACAACTCTCGTTACAAGCACTAGGTAGCAATTCTAGTAATAGCTCCGAAATTTATTCAATGTAAAGGAAAAAAACAAGGTGATGAGTTTTCAAAACTCATCTACTAAATACTACAACTATTCCTAATCTTAGGCTAATCTGATCCACAAGAAATCCGGAGGATCTTATCCCTGAAAGTAAAGATCTTATCCCTAGAAATCCGGAAAAGAGAATCTCAGATCCTATTTTTCCGGGTCCGGATTCCGGACATCCGAAAAATACGCAAAAGTCCGGAAACTTACAAAAAGGTCTTAGCTTCCGGATTAAGTAGTCGGGTGCAACCCTGGGCTCCATCGTTAATCGCTATCTAATCTTGATCACTAAGTTGTTGCTACTTCTAAATCTAAACCTACCTAAGGGGGTGATCCAACACTCTTGAATCGGGGACTGGTACGCCTCGTGGAAGCCTCTGCCTTGGACTTGTCGGCCCTCCTCCGATGGAACGTAGTAGCTACCGGAATCTCTTTTGATCCGGCTCCGGAAGTTGGTACCGGTGTTGCTGCCGGTGGAGTTGGATCGGTGGGGATATCCAGCACAATGGTCTTCGGAGCTTCAGCAAAGCCCTGGAACTAGGCTTCGGGACTGGGAGGATCCGTCGCCAAACGCCTAGCGAGCAGGGGAGTTGACTTCCGGCGGCTTGACAAAGGAGGAGTAGGTGCGGGCCGGATGGGAGAAGGGATTTCGTCCAGACTCACCTCCGGAAGTAAATCCGTCCAATGCTTTCCGGTATCGGTGTTCGGGTTACCGGGAGGACTGCAGCTCATGTGTGCAGCAGGCTCCCCTTCTGCTTTCTGGATGCCTCCGGATGTATGCTTGATGGTCCAGCATCATCCGGGGATGTCCAGATACGGACCGGAACTGCGAGGTCCTCCGGTGCTTGGGTGCTCCGGTTCTCCGATCCTTCCGTGGTCATGTTGGCCACCAGTTCTTGCATGCGGCTCCATGTCTTCTCTATCTTCTTGCCGTGGTCGTGCAGGAACCGTATAATCTTGACCGTGTTTAGTTTGCCCTCCTTCTCTAGCTGACCTGTGAAGAGAAGACTTCAGTTGACAGTGTCAACCGGAAATGCAAGTGCTACACGTACCTCTATCAAGGCGTGGGCGGAAGCGTTTGCTCGATCTTTGGCTTCCTTCAACTTCTTTCTGGACTCCGTCAACGCCGTAAACGTCTCGTCACACTTGGCAGCGAACTGATCTCGACACTGGATGATAGCAGCCTGCTGAGCCTCTAAGGCTCAAAGTCGGAGTGTGTTCTTCTGCAGTTCTTGGATCGCTGTCGGTATCTCCACAAACTTCTCCACCTCTAGCTCCTGCCGGATACCGTCAAGGATCTCACTGTATCGTGCCTCGGATTGGCACACAAGGGCCGCACGCCAACCCGCATGTTGGATGAGCTCCAGTAGGTCGGGTCCGTCGAGTCCAACGAGGTGCGGGGGCTCTGCCGGAGGAATGCGACCTTCCCGTGGAGCTTGTCCAGGGTCTCCCTGAGGTTGACCACGTGTTGGCTGAATCGATGAAGATGGTCCCGGTGTTGACCCCCTCGGTACAGATCGATTCTTCTTCCGGTGTTGAGGAACAGCCTCGAGCACGGAATCTTCAACGTCCTCCATACCTTTGTTGTCGGTTACTGGTTCCGGACCGCTATAGTTCTGGATGTTCAGCAGCAACTCGTATGCATCTTGCTCTTCCGGGGGTAAGTACGTCGTATTGTGCGTAGAGATGGGTGAGGTACGAGGGAAGTGGGGTGCCGGCCCTCTTCGACTTCTAGAGTCCTCTCACCATCCGATTTATCATCTCGCTCATAAGTGAGGCCCAATCTACACTAAACTTTTCCCTCATCGATCCTAGAATGGTGGTGGCCCATTTAGACACCACCCATTTAGGTTTTTCCGGGTGAAAGATGGGGTTCAGGAACCTTACCACAATTTGCGCATCTTGATGCCGGAGGTCGTCGGTGTTGCAGCCTTCCTTGGGGTCGGCTTGCTTCGTGAACTCGTCTCCGAGGATGTCATCGTTTTGCTCTGAGCTCGGATGGTGCCGTCGTACTGGTTGTCCGGCGCTCCGAGTAGCTCCACCACCAGTTTCGCTTCCTTCGCGCCCCACGCAACGTCGAGCTGCCCGCGGCAGCCTATGTTGGTGAGGTAATGCTCGAGGACGGCCTTCTCCTCCGGGTCTATTGGTATGATCGGAACCACCCGTTGTACCGCCGGCTAGGTCGTCGTACCTCAAGTAGTCCGGGCAGTTTCTCCTTCCGCCATTTATAAAGAAATCTCTCACAATCTCTCTGGTACCACCTGCACACACTGACCTCACCAAACACCCTCTCTACCGGAAACACTTCCGTTCTAACAAAATCGGAAAGATAAGTAGCAAGGGAGAAGAAAAGAGAGCAAGCCAAGAAGTGTGGGAAGCCAAATTTAGCTTCTTGCTCTTATACTTTCGTCGGTGTACGGATGGTTGTTACGGTCATGATGGCGTTTCCGGCTCCAAACCGTTTCCGGATCGGGGTGCCCTCCGGTTCCGGTTAAGTCCGGTTCCGGTTAATTCCGGTTCCGGTTAATTCCGGTTCTGGAGACTTCTGTAGGGTTCCTTCCGGTTCCGGTTAATTCCGGTTCCATTCCGGTTCGGATTTATGGCAATTCCTAAGAGCTTTTAAGGATTTTGTTTACCCCTTATTTGTCCTATTTGCTATTTCCCTTTGCTATGGTTTAAACCTACCTTTCTAACATCCTAATAGTACATTTTTTTTTGGTTTGCCGGATTTTTAGGTTAAGTTCCGGAACCTTGTGGGAACAGATTCCCACAAGGGGTGTTATGATTTCCGTTTTGTCTACCAATTAATGTTATGTCTCTGTTGAAGTCTCCATACAACAAGTAAGTATGATTAGGATTTTGATTCATTTGAGATGTGATAGTATTTTATATGTCTATAATAAATCTAGTACCTTCGGGGTGGGATGGCATATACATGTGGAAGATTAACCATGGTTGTAGTGGTTGATTAGTAATTATAATAATTTGAAGGTAGGGGGATATGTGCATTGGAGTAGGAATTTTTTTGATGTTACCCAGGAAGGCATATTTTTTGTGTATTAGTGTAAGGAGGCCACCTCGGCCCCGTGTATATGGTCTCCGTTGTTGGATGCATCTTGTGAGTGCATGTGTGTTATTAAGAATAAGTTTATAGTCGTGGAATATATTTTGTATCTATTTGTAGATTTTGTGGCGGATATTTTTGTTTCTTGGATGACTATGAGGGCCGGTGGTGTTTCTGCATATGTGGTCAAAGTTTGTAAAATGAGGAGAGCAGTGTTTAGAGATGACGCATTCCATGTAATGATGTTTGTATTTTTGTTATTTGTGTTAATATTTTGGTTCTGTGGCGGAAGGAAAAAGGGGGAGGGGGTGGGTGGGTATATTCTACTATGGGGTCGAAGCATTGTAGTGTTTTGTTAATTAGATTGTTAGGAAGGTAAGGAAATTTTTGTTTTATTGTGGTGCTTGAAGGTGGTATGGTTTGGCTATATAAAAAGTTTTATATTTATTTGTGTATTGAATTCCCATGATTTATAATACTTTGATTTTCTTTAAGAAATTTAGTGTATGGGTGCGGGGTATGAATATGTCTTTTAGGTGGATTTTGTAAGTTTGATAAGGTTCGTAGTAGTGTATTTGTCCATGTAATTATATTCGGGTTTTGAGGGTTTAGAAGATGGTTACATTTGTCTATGTTTGGATGGGTGGTAATTACTAGGACATATAAGATGTGTGTTGGTGGATGTGTGTTTTGTTCTTATACGTATTGGGCAATATTTGGGTGTATTGTTGTGTGAATGATGTAGTGTATGTGTGGTTTTTAAGAGAGATGCAAATGTTTGAGTGATGTGTTTGTATTCTGGTTGTAGTTTTATGGTATTTGGTATTTGGTATATTTTGGCATTTTTCTTATGCGATGTGGGATGAGTTTTTAGTATATCAAGCATTGGTCCTAGGTTGGTTTCTATGTCTCCGCCTAGAAGTAGTAGGATTTTCATGTATTTAGATTTGGTGTTGTGTTTTAGAATTCTTGCTTTTAGTGTAATTTTTTGGGGTTTTTTTATGTTCTTGGGGTTGTGTTTGTTTGAAAGTGTGTGTGTGTCTTTGTTTGGGTGTGTTATTGTGTTTGTAGTGTGACTGCCTTTGTGTGTGTGTTGTATGTTGGTTGTGGTTTTGTATGTGTTGGTAGAGTGTGGTGGGAATGTTTTCTAAAAGTGGTTGTATGTGAGTGCCTTTGGTCAAGTAGGTGTGGTTTTGTTCGTATTTTGGTGTGTGGTATGTGTTTGGTGAGGAGCTTACTCCAAGGAGTGAGGATATTTCAATGCATTGGCATTGATAAGTGGGGGGTGTGTTGAGATAGTGATGTAGTCTACCAATTATTGCTATGATTGTTTGAGTAAGACATGTAAGGTGTGGTGATATTTCAACAAGGCTAACTACAAACGTGTGACAAATGTACGTGAAGGAGTACTTAAACAAGGAGATAGTAAGTGAGAGAGGGATGAAGTGTGTAGTAGAATTATAATGTTCTATGAGAGTGGAGGAAGAACAAGAATATGAATATATTGATGATGGACTTACAAACACAACTATAGCTTGGAGATAAACTATGTAGAGATCTAGGAGATGAATCATAATGGTGGCATAGAAGGCATTAACGAGAGATAAAGGGGGAGAAGGTAGAGCTAGTGGGAGGGAGAACCAATGCCAACGCGGTTGGAGAGTCATTTGTGGGTGGTCCGTGGTCAATCCACGTTTGACGGGCCATTTGGGGGCGGGAGAGAGGGCACCAAACCGCTTCCATTGATACCTTGCATCACCGAAAGGGCATTCAACATTAGTTTCTCAACATTGATGAGTTTATATTTTACCTCATTCGTGTGGGCGTCGGTATATTCTCAGGTTTCACGAATAATGTCTTCCTTGAAGGAGGAGAACTCCATTCGAAGTTGTTTGTGGCCTTCTTCCACAATCGCGGTCATCTCCGTCCCTAGGGTGTTAGTAGAGGTGGACTTCATGGATGCCACCGTATTAACCAAGGCCGTGTTGATGTCATTGAACCCCCATTTCTCTACCAAGGTGGCGGATAGGGGGTCAACTCCATCTAGGCTCCTTCGATGCGGGCGGACTTCTACTAAGTGAAGCCCAATGTTGAAGGTTTTGTTGAGGTGTTGTCGATACACAATGGGATTGATGACTTGATGTTGGCGGATCCGTTGTGCTTGCCATCTATCTGTCTATGGAACCAGATAGTGACAATGTTCTTGGCTTGGAGGGCATGGGTGATGGCTGTGGCGGTGTCATCCACGCTCATGAGAATGGATAGTTGTGACATGGTTAGTGTCAGAGCGTCCTTCTTGGCCCTATCAGAGGTGGAGAAGTTATGGGAACTGCTAGCTTTGGAGGAGAGGATCTCTTGAAAAGTGGTGACGTGGTGGCGTTCCAGTTTCTTAGTTTGTTTAGGAGTGGGTGCGATGATCCAAGCATAGGACTCCTCTACCTCCTTCTGCACATCCGTCACTTCAAATTCAAGGTTTTTAGTGAAACCGTTTTGTACCACGTCTTGGAAGAATGCTCCTACGGTGACTCTCTTCAAGTTGTCACTCCTAATGCGGACCGAGAGGCCCTGACGAGCCACCGCATGCCAAATTTTGCACACTTTCCCCAAAGATAGTGGACCCATGGGATCAAGTGGCAAAACAAAGTATTGGGTGCCGCGGAGGAGTGCTAAAGCATCCACCTCTGGGTGGAGGAAGTGAATCTTGATAATCCCTGAAAAAACACCCTTTTGTTCGTCCTTAACCTTTTGCAAAGAATTGCAAGAGGGTCAATAAGGTTAGTACCCAACGATATGTCCATGTATACAAATCTGGCTTTAACAACTTTTTTAATGTCGTCATGGTATAGAGGATGATTAGGCAATTCAAAATATGTGGCCACATGAAAGTCATATGACAAATTGGTCCTTGGGTTAGTAGGGATGTCGAAAGGGACTTGAGTGGTGTTGAAGTGTTGTTTTTGAACATCATCATTTCTTGCCTTGAGGTAGAGTACCTATGGGATCCTAGGATAAGCAATAGTTGCCTCCAACGCCTCTTTCGCTTGTCCTTTGGGTACACCTCTAGGGAACATATCTCTCACAGTTTCCCCACTATGGAGGACCTCTTGGCCAGCGTCCTGTGCTAGCTTCTCCATGGTGAGGAAGCCTAGCCAAAACTTGAAGGTGGTGAAGTCAGGGAATGAGACATGGGATATGCCATTGGAACTACTTCTAGGCTTCTTAGCAAGGTGTGGGGTGTCTATGTTGGAAGAGGTGGAGGTGTTCTCTATTGGAGGCTTTTTGGTGTAGGATGTAGGGTTTTCGACGTCCATTGCTACTCTACACTATAAAAAAACCCGTGTTTTTGTTATGTCCTTAACCCCTAAAGTTTTTGGCCATAAAATCCCAAATTCTGCCTCAATTCTGCCCTGTTTTAGTTCAAGGTAGAATTATGCAAATTCGAACGTATTTTAAAGAATCTAACCGTAGGATCTAGTACCTAACTTGTACATGTATGTGTACACAGAATTTTAGATTGTAACTCCTCACCGTTTGGAAGATCATAAGGTTTGAACTTGAGAGAAAAGTTTTTTTTGGTACTGCCCGGCAGGGACAGCCACCCTTCGGAGAGTGAAACAGCCAATTTTTTGAGATCGTGTGGTTGGAGGCTCTTCAGTTTTGGATTCTAAAGTGAGTTGGGAGTATGCTCAAAAAAATTGAAGACAATACAACACACAGAAGCATTGGAAAACCACATTTCCAGTGACGGGAGTCAAATGAAATGCATATACACTGGCTCTTTTTCCACACTACAAATGCCTAAGAAGATCATCTATTTTTTGAAATCCGAACGGTGTATACATGCATTTGTATGGAAAAGAAATTGTAGAGGAAAGAAATCCAAAAAATAAATAAATCCAAAATAGATATGAATTTTACAGCATATACTGTGGTTTAGGAGGAGAAAATGGTGAAGGAAAAATGGGTGACGAAGGTGACCCAATCACTGTTGATCTGCCTGAAAGTTTTTATAAAACTTGGAACTTTGACTGGATATATCTCAAGATCCGTACGGTCAAAATTTACAAAACTTGGTACACATAGTAATTGGATGGCTCTAAACAAGATCCTACGGTTGGATTTTTCAAAATCAAGTTTTAAAAAAAATTGTGAAACGATTTCAGAAAGGATCATTTGGAAGTCACTGTAGACTGTCACAGATTTGGTACACCACTCCCATTGGCCACAAACCTGCCCCAGCTGCCCTGAATTGAATTTTGATCTTTAAACACGAATTATTTCTTAACTACGGGCCCGATGAAAGTAAAATTTGGTCTTGTTAGGAAGATATGACAATTTCCCATGCTGTGCCAAAGTTACAGCTACATCCGGTAAAATTTGACTCATAGGGAGCCTGACCGGACCCTAAATCATACCAAAACTGTTGAGTTGATGCTTTAGGGGTTAATCATGTCAGCGTGTTTTTTTGATGTCTTGGAGTTAGCCAGTAATGTCCCCGTGAACGTGAGGATGTCCACACGTCAATAATGAACAGTGGAGGTGGGAGGGTCCCGAAACGCGCGTGCGAAATAGGAGACGCGACGATGTCTCCAACAACGCGCCTGTCTCCGAAGACGTCATCGAGGACATCTTGGGTGACGCAAAACTGCCACGCTGGCAGCGGACAAGCATTTCACCTGGGGTAAGAATGTCGAAGTTACTGCTGTGCAAGGTAGAAAGCAGCCCAACGTTAAAAAAAACAACGAAACGGGCAGCGGTCTGCAAGAGGAGAAAAAAAAGGGCACGAGCCTTATAAAACAAGATTAAAAAAAAAATTTAAATAAAAAAATAAAGTATATAAAATTGAAGAATATTCTGATTATATTTATTAACTTTGATCCTCTGAAATTTCTGATTTGTCCACTTCGTATCAAAATGGTTTCCAAAATAAAATTTAATTTTAAATATTAAAAATACAAAATATTAATTAATATTATAATAATATTTTATAAAAATTGATTATTCTATAATTAAAGCGGACATATTAAATTCAGTACTGTATATTTAAATATTAAATAATATTTATTAATTAATATAATATTAAAATACCACTTTTCTACCAAAACCAGAATTATAAGGAATTTAGGGTGATTTTGTAAAGTCCTTGGTGGCTTACCCATGTGGACATATTATATATTTTGTAGTTTACAGCACTTCATCTACATGGCAAACACAATTCCATGTCGGACAAGGTGACACGTCATTCTGTGTATAGGTCCACGTCACTTGAGACATCCAATTGAAGATGTCTCGAGTAACGTCTACATGTCTTTGAGGACATCCCACAGAGACGTCTCTGAAAACATCAGCAGTGTTTGGCAAAACATTGACATGTCCTAGAAAACATCATCGTGTCTTGCAAAACATAACCATCAAGTAGAATGAATTTCGTCAAGTTCATTGGATGAATAGAGGCGGCGAGGGTTAGCTGCTGCAGCCATAGTTAGGTCATGAGACCTTTAAGTAGAATTTGAGGTTGCAGAAAGCTCACTTTGGCCTTCATTTCTCCAAGTAGTTAGAGTTTAGAATGTAGAGGTTGGAGTTTTAGCGTGTAGACTGAGTTTACAAGTTAGAATGTTAGAGTTTAGAGTGTAGAGGTTAGAGTTTTAGAATTTGAGAGTGTATGGTTTAGATGTTAAAGTTTTAGACTTTGAGAGTGTAGAGTTTAGAGTGTAGAGGCAGCAAAGAAGAAATGAAGAAAGAGGCGTGCAAGTAGGCGAGTAATTGCACAATCTAATGCTGGCCCAAATGAGACTTAGGTGAGCCACTGCATGATGTATGAACAACACGGGAAATCTAGAAGACGTCTTCGAAGACGTCCTCAAAGACATCCAATCAAACGCGTCGACGTTTCCATCAGCGTCTGAGATGTTTGGTAGAACATCCCAAGAGACGTCTTGTCACATGATGCAGGTTGTATTGCACTTTGTGGGGCATGTTGAATGTTCCCATAGTGCTGTGATTAGAGCTAACAGTTTATGGACGTTGTTCTACTAACTAGATTTATAGCAATTTCCTTCTTTTGTAAATCCCTTGTTTAACCGCATGCGTTGTTGGCCTGTTGAACATGTGCAGTGTTGGACATGCAATGTGTTGTGAGCGACATATAGATGTGACCATGTTGTAGAAGACGTATGCCGCATCACTTAGGAAACGCAGGGACGTCTTTTGAAACATCCCCGTGTCTATGGAGACATTCATGGACATGTTCACAAACACAACAATGTTTTAGGCTACGATGTTGTGACACTTTAGCGATGTTCAATTTTGAGTACAGTGTAGGCTGTATTCGTCTATGTAATGACTATAAAGTGGAAGGCATTCATATTTTAAATTGCATGTATATCATATTACCACATTTGCAAGTAGGCCAGTAAGGATGAATTTGGATGAATGTACATGTTACATGTATGATGAGGTATTCATGTCTTGTACAACATACTCATGTCTTGTACAACGTATTCATGTCTTGTACAACATCTCTCAATGTCCCTCCAAAACACCATCACATACACAGCGTCAGCAATACCATGCATCAAGGGATGTCACGTCAGACACGCATAAGTTCTTTGAGACGTCTGCGATGACACCTTCATTGCCAACGACCATGGGTGGGCAACGTATTGGAGGACGCGATCATGTCCATCGCCACGTCCTCTAGGGCATGGCGATGTTCAACAAAATCAGCATCAAAATCCAGGTAGCGTTGGCGTAGACGTCGAGCAGGACATCTCCACGTCAACCCGGGACGTCTTAAAAAACACAGCCATGTTACCAATGACGTCCTCGCAAACACGAATCTGAAAAAAAAACCACGCAAATCTCTGCTGATGTGGCCTACCATGTCACTCTTTCCCGGGTCCAGGTCAGACGCCACGTCAGATTCCACGTCACCATTGGATCGGATGAAATTCCCGGCCATGTGGCACTGCCCGTCATCCTGCCGCTTAGGTGTCGTCTACGTGGTGCCCAGTTGGCACCATTTCTAGCCTCCCAAAATCTCCGTAAATCATCCCTATCGCAGGGATGTCCTCGCATTTTTGGTGATGTCCCCACGCGTTATAGCGTGTTACACGCGTTGGTACATCAGAGGGATGTAAATTCGGATGTCTACATGTCTCCTGGGACATGATTCAGGACGTGACAAAAAACACGGGTTTCTTATAGTGATACCGAGTACGGTCAGGGCCTGGTCCGTCATGCTTGAGGGTAACGCAAGGTCAACAATAGTCTTTTTCTTCCTTAGTCTCGTCTAGGAGCACTTCAGTGAGAGAGGGAGGTTGCAATTTTGGGCGAGAGGAGGTCGTAGGGAGGGGGAGAAATGGTAGTGGAAGGTCGCAGGGGATGGGAGAGGGTCGCAAGGGGCTAAAGAAGTGGGTTGGAAAGGGAGGAAGGTCGGAAGAGGGAGGTCGTTAGTGGGTGGGAGGTCGCGGGGGGGGTAGGAGGTCATTGTAGGAAGGAGGTCGTTGGGGGGTAGGAGGTCACTAGTCGGGTGTCGAAGGTCGCAGATCAGGGGTCGGAGGAGGACAGAGGAGCCAATGCACGATACAATATGTCTCAGACAGACTCTATGGGATCGTGTATGGGGTCGGGGAGAGCAACCGTTTGGGGATTACGAGGGTCTGGGGAGGGTAGGGACGGGGTCTTCGTCTTGTTCCAGTGTCTGTTTGCACTTCTATGTCGGGGGGTTTGGGCGTTGAGGGGGACTTGCGGAACTGCAGCGAAGGGGACTTGTATTTGGTGCCTGGGGATTGTGTGTGGGGGGGTTTGGAGGCTGTTGGATTCTGTGTGTGTTGTGGGGAGGGGTTGGGGTTTCTATATTTTATTTTTCTTTTCTACTTTTGTAGATGAGAGGGGGATAGTGCAAATCGGATCTGTGAAGATGGTGCAAAGAGTTGGGAGGGAGAATATGCAAATTACGGTTGTGAGGATCGGGAGAGGAAGGGGAGAGGCTGGAGGGGGAGGGGGAGAGAAAGAGAGAGGGGAGGTAGAGGAAGTTGGTTGAGAAGGAGAGAGGAGGCGGGGGGGAGAGGATCTTGTTGCAAAGAGAAGAAGGTTGTGGAGATTGAGAGGTGTTGAAGGTTTTGCAGGTGTACTTACCTTTTTTTGGAGTTGTATTCATGTTTCTTCGTGTTCGTGCGACGCTGTCAATGTATTGTTGTTGCTTGTCTATTGGTCACCTTTCGAGAGTCGCTTCCAGATCGCTTGTCTCTGTTGATGGTGATGTGTGGTGTTGTGATGATGTCGTAGATCGTCTGTAGATGTGTGCGAAGTGACTCCGGGTTGGCGTCTTGGTTTGCTCCTTGTGTTTGTTGTTTAGATCCGCAAGAATTTTTCCAGCACTGCCGCATGCGGCGTGTAGACACACATGTCCTAATATTGTGCCTAAGGGTTAGAGGATCAGTGACAAGGTGATTGTGCCTAGTGTTGTGCCTAGTATGCGTGAGGGCTAAGGTGGTGTGATTAGTGTGTGTGATGTGCCTTTGTAGACAGATCCATACTTTGTAAGAATAATGCAATGAGTAAAGTATAACCTGAAGTGGTTGAGAGTTGATGTCGTATACCAATATGAAATTGATCTCTTGCTCAATCTTGCGTGTGGAATGTCTGGGTCGGGAAGGAGGAAGAGACTTGTGAGATGTGGCAGATCTGTTGTTTCCTCACCAGATCTAGGTTAGATCTGACTTCTAACGTCTAGTAGGCATGGGTCTATGCACCAACACAAAGTACTCACTCTCAGATTCACTTTGCTTAGATCAATCCCTCATGAACGTTTTGTCGTCAACTAACCTTGGATCTGGTGCGTGAGCACTTTCCAACACAAAACACTGCTTCCCAAACCTCTCTACAACTCAGATCTATAGTTTATGGGGGCTCTCAACAAGACCAGCCACACTTGTCGCCCATAAACCTTACTTCTGAGACTAAGTTCTTTCTCCTCCCTCACCAGAAAAAACGGAGCTCAACTAGACCTCATCTCTAATTGTTGTGAAATGATAGCTCAAGGGCAAAAATATTTGTTTGATACCTGTATATTCAAATTACAATTATTCCACCAAGTTCTCAGCAGAGCTTCACAACTAGAAGCTTCAGATTTTAATGATTCTACAATCCTTCATCACTCTGGTTCCCTCTAACCTCTAAGAGCCCAAGTATACGTGGGGCATACATTTTGGATTTTGGACAGGTTCCTAAAATTCAAAAAATATATCTTTTTTAAAACTCTTATACTAGATTTTCCCTAGTAAGAGCTCCATGGAGATATTTTTTTAATTTTGTTTTTATTCATGGTTTGAAAGTTAGTACCACTCAAAGTTAGAAATGGGGACTCCGGGCAGCTCCAAATTTTTTGCTAGAAGTCTCTATTGACATTGAGATTTCCCATACATGTAAAGAATATTACCTTCTTGGAAGGTGTTGAAATTTTTTTTTGTCTCTTGTGTAAAAATACATTTTAACTCAAGTCAAACATTTTTACACATTTTGGCCCTAGAGATCTTCTATATGCAACAAATCCTAGAGATCTTCATATTTTTCACTTTTCATTTTTTCTACAACAATATGTGGTGTAAACCATCTATTTGACCGTTTAGATTATCATTCTAAAACACATTAAGTTCTCAAAAAAAAATTGTGAATTGACAATTCTCGAACCTCCACTCCTTACACACTTGTTTGGAATATGCTACACCCCTTCTCTACCTCTGAAATTTGTTGTACGTGGAACTAAAACCATGCTCAACACAAAAATAAAAGATTTAGACCTTCTGTAGTGCAAAATTTGACACCAAGTGAAGTCAAAGTCTAATGATCCACTAAACACATGGAAACGAGGAGCAAAATAACTTCTTTTCTACATAAAACGTAGAGATCTTCATATTTTTCTATTACAAGACGTGGTATAGAACTTTTTATTGACCGCTTGGATTATCAATCTAAAACATCTATTGTTCCCAAAAAACTATAACCTGAATAGGCACTTTTTGAACCTCCACTCCTTGCACAATTTTTTTGAATATGCTACACCCTTTCTCTACCTCTAAAAATTGGTGTACTAGGAGCTAGTATCATGATCAATATGGTGATATATGATTTAGACCTTGTGTAGTGCAAAATTTAAGACCAAGTAAAGTCAAAGTCTGATGATCCACTCAACGCAAGGATTAAAATGAACCAATTTTTCTACTTCAAACACTATAATCTTTCAGTTTGTGCAGTAAAAGTTGATGAATGTTTGTGAGTATGTTATTTATTAAGTGTTGAATGAGATCCTACAATTAAAACTAAAAATATTTTTTTTTTGTTTCCTTCATTATTCATTGCACTAGAGTTAACAATTTTGAATTGTTTTTGGTGTGAAATTGTCAAGGAAATTTAGGGGTTAATAGAGGAAGGCCAATACCCGGTGGTGGAAACTGGCGATACCTTGGTGATACCTCTTTCTCAAGGGAGTCGACACATGACATTTATTTTAATACTTCTACTTTAAATACCTATATATATGCAACCCATGGTATCTCAAGTAAATAACGGGCACACGTCTACACAACTAGGGATTGTCCTTGATCCATTGGGGACAATGGAAGTTCCACTAGTATATATATACTAGTAGATCCCCGGTTGTCATCAAATTTACCCATTATAAATGCGTTATGTACTTTACATATCTATTATTTACTTTTAAAACCCATTATTTATTTCATAGACGTGTTATTGTCAATAGATATATGTCACTTATTTTTATATACCCGAGGTAGTGTACTGTGTAGTTTCAATATGTAGGAAATAATGATTTTAGAATTGTATGTATAACACTTATTTTTCTATTTTTGATACATTATGCAATATTAAAACTCAACAAGCCAAATTCTAATTAAAAGAAAACATGAAAAGGAATCCTTCAAAGTTCACATTTGATTCAAAAAGCACATTCAAAGGGTTAGGAATTGTTGGAGGAAAACTCTCCGATGGGAACCGGCAATTGGATGAACGAACGAACTCATCTTTCCCGTCCCACGTCAGAACCGCCACGCTGGACGAACCCCCCACGCTCATTGGCCACCCGTTCCACGTCAGATCCGCCACGCTGGACGCAAGCTCCACGCCCATAGGCCCCGAGTCCGACACCAGAACCGCCACGCTGGACGCCCTCTCCACGTCCATTGGCTCCCCGTCTTGCATCAGCAAGCGCCACGCTGGACAGGCCCTCGACGCTCATTGGCCCCCGCAAACCCCTGCCGCGTTCTATTGGCCGCAGAGCGTCGACACCGAAAAGCGCACTTCGAACTTCACACTATTCACAGCAACCAACAAACAAAGAACCGTCGAGAAGACGCACGATTAGGGTCGCACACGAGCCCGGATCGAACCTCATCACTTCTCGAGAGGACGAGAGCGAGAGCCGGATCAGTCACGTTGTTTTCCGTCCCGAGAGAGGGCCTTGATCGCAAGATCTGAAGTCTTGTGTTTATTTTGAGCGACTTGGAGCTTTTCGGGAGGTTTCTCTGTAAAAATTGGAGAGGGAAGTGTTTTTTGGAGCTTGATCGGCGGATCTCGGTGCCAGGGAGGGAGCATTGGGTTCGGTGTAGGTGAGAGTGCAATTTTGGTTGAGGAAGGGGGAGGATTGGTGACGGAGCTAGGGTTTGGCGATGGCGCGATGGCGGTCGCTGCTCTTGGTGTGTGTTATGTTGTGTTCTTGGAGTGGAATGAGCATGGCGGCGCCGGTGATGAGCGTGGATTTGGGAGCGGAGTGGCTGAAAGTGGCGGTGGTGAATCTGAAGCCCGGGCAGCCGCCGATCTCCATCGCGCCGAATGAGATGTCCAAGCGGAAGTCGCCGGCGCTCGTGGCGTTCTCGCGCGGCGATCGCCTCGTGTCGGAGGAGGCGTCGGGCATTCTGGCGCGCTACCCGGAGCGCGTGTTCGCCAGCTTGCGGGATATGATCGGGAAGCCCGTCGGCGCAGTGAAGGAGATTCTCAGGTCGCAGCATTTGCCGTACGACGTTGTGGAGGACGACTCTGGTCGTGCGAGAATTCGCGTCGGAGAAGACTCCGGGTGCGTAACCTAATTCGGTCAATTTCGCGCCAGTATTTTTTTTTTTTCAGATTGGAATTGATTTCTTTGATAATAGTGCAGCCTATTACTTGACTTGAAAATGTACATTGATTTTTAGGCAAGTTAATGGAAGTATTCTTTGCGTTGGAGTATAATGCAAGCTTTGTCATGAGACGAAACTGGATTTTATTTAGATATACCCTGGGTTTTTTGGAAGTGATTGAGGTTTGGTTTGATATGTTTCGGATTTGAGAAAATTTAGAAGGTTTTGTGTTGTTTTTTTGTACGTGAGACTAATATCTATACTTACGGTTTCGGTGGATGGACAATGCTTGTTGTGCAGGTCTGTGGTGTACAGTATTGAGGAGCTTCTTGCCATGCTTTTGAACTACGCGCGTGAGCTGGCAGAGTCGCATTCAAAGGAGTCTATTAAGGATACTGTGATCACAGTTCCTCCTTTTTTTGGCCAGGCGGAGCGCCAGGGGTTGCTTGATGCTGCGGAGATTGCTGGTCTGAACGTGCTCACTTTGGTTAACGAACCCGCTGGCGCATCCTTGCAGTATGGAATTGACAAGGATTTTTCCGTGGAAGATCGTCACGTGGTGTTTTATGACATGGGTGCCTCAAACACGCACGCAGCGCTTGTTCATTTCACTGCGTACACGACAAAGAGCCCCGCAGGCGGAAAGAACATTACCGCTCAGCAATTCCATGTAAGGAGTTCTATGATGCTTGAGTCTGTATGTGTGCTGATTGAAGACATGCCCTCGTCAATGATCGCACATTACCTTTATGAGTTCACATGTGGAGTTTCTTGAAAAGAAGCTCAATGATTGTCGTCTGCCTTTCCTTGCAATACAATACCATTGCCGTTGCTACGAAAAACTTTAGCCGGGCTTTCGTTGAGTATCTGAGGTCTGTTTCTTTGCTGCATTGTATGTCCTTTCTCATTTTATTTTATTTGGCTTCTTTTCATCTTTCTAGGTCAAAGGAGTCAGCTGGGATCCAACCCTTGGCGGACAGACTATGGATACTCGGTTGGTAGATCACTTTGCTGCTGAATTCAAGCAGCAGAGTGGCATTGATGTTCTCAAGCATCCCAAGGGCATGGCTAAGCTCAAGAAACAGGTCAAGAGAACAAAGGAGATTTTAAGCGCTAATTCTGAAGCTTCGATTACAGTGGAATCGTTGGCTGATGATGTCGACTTCAGGTGTGCTTTGCACTTTATGGATGACACAGCTAATAATAACCTTCGATTGCCATTCTTTATACGCTTCTTTTCTTAGTCTTCACCCTAGTTGAGGTTGATTGTGTGGGAATGGTCAATTGCACTTTAAAAGGGGACGATTTCTAATTTTAGTGCTCGTCTTTTGCAGGAGTCATATTACAAGGAAAAAGTTTGAGGAGCTTTGCAAAGACTTGTGGGGCCGCTCGTTGATCCCGCTGAAGCAAGTTCTGGCTGATAATGGCCTATCACTGCAGCAGCTACACTCTGTGGAGCTTCTTGGTGGTGCAACTCGAGTGCCAAAGTTGAAGGTAGACAACTGCTTTATTTGGTTCTGATGTCCTAACTACCAGTCTTTTCTATAAACTTTTGACCTTTGAAGAGGAATATTGCAACTATATGTTGTGACAAGTTTTGATGCCTTGGTCTTCCTTTTTCTTTGACTACTGTGCTAAAAATACTGGTTTTACTGGCATGAAATAACGATCGCTACTACAGTTCCTAATTTCAATCCTCAGGTCAAACGTTGCAGCCTGAGTTAGCAACCTGAGGTCAAATTGTATGCTAGTCTTCTGTTAATCAATGTACACTGGACTCGTGCAGGAAGTTTTAACTGGATATGTTGGGCAGCAAGCACTTGCTAGACATCTAGATTCTGATGAAGCAGTTGTGTTGGGCTCTTCATTAAGAGCGGCAAACTTAAGTGACGGTATCAAACTCAACCGGAAGCTTGGGATGGTGGATGGTGCTTCCTATGGCATAGATATCATGTTGGATGGTGCCACTTTGGAGGCCAAGGATCAGGCTCTACTTGTACCACTTCGCAAAAACCTTCCCAGCAAAGTACGTACATTCCTTTGTTCCCTTCTTGTAGTTCATACCTGCATGGTTACATTTTATATGTTACGTGGTTGCAAGTTGGTTTTGTTGTGCCTGTTAAGGCTCCTGTTGCGTTTATCGAATGACTTTAGGTCGAAGTTCTAAGAGAGGACAGATCAGTTAGAGCTTAGTATCGTAGTGCAACTATTATCTCATCTATGATTACGTGGAAATGCAGATGGGAAGAACACTTAAGAATCAAGTCAAGGACTTCAAAGTTACTCTTTCTTACGATAAAAATGGGAAGTTGCCACCCTCCATTTCTTCTCCGCTCATTGCAGTGTACGAAGTCAAGGGTGTTGTCGAGGCTGTTGAGAAGTGAGTGGCTCTTGACGTCATGATTTTCTTTTATTACATTCAGTCACGTTCCTTGAGAACAAACTTTTCATATTACTGCAGTTTTAGAGTGGCAAGCTTGTTACTTTGTGTGGACTGAAGTGACAAGGATTGGGGCATCCTGTTCTCGACTAATTTTTGTATGTTAATGTGCCATGTTAAATATTTAATCAGTCTTTCAGGAAATGGGCTGTAAGGTACATTGGGTTATTGACCTGTAACTGTGTGACTTGCAGGTACAAAAATCACAATCAATCGGCTCCCATGAAGACTGTTCTTCATTTTTCGCTTGACCGTAGTGGGGTCGTGAATCTTGACCGCGCTGAGCAAGTTGTAGAAGTCTCAGAGTGGATTGATGTGGTGGATCCTCTCCTTAACATCTCTTCCATACTTGCCAATCTGACTGGGAATGGCACAATTGGCGGTTTAAATGGCTCTGACTTCAACCTGACTCAGCTATTGAGTGACGCTGGAAGTCTGGCAAATGGAACCGCCACGGGAGCAAACAATGAGACCGCACCTCCCAAGCAGAAGTTAAGGAAGAGGATTCTCAGGGTTTCCCTTAAGGTATGTTGGTACCATGTTGATTCTGTGTTCAACCTTATGGTTAGAAACATCATGTTATTCACCATGTTACTGAGTACCGTTTAGTTGAGATGATTGATCTTTAGAGTTTTGGCGATTAAATCCGTATGTGCTATATTTGGAATTCATGTAGGTAACAGAAGTGACGCAAGGTCCTGCCAAGTCATTGTCTAGCAAAGAGCTCACCGAAGCCATCCAGCGTTTAGAAAAACTAAATGCTGCAGACGCAAAGAAGCGAGCCACAGAAGCTGCAAAGAATAACTTGGAGTCTTATATTTATTCTGCAAAGGATCAGGTACGGCCATTTTCTGTATATGATTGGATAGAAACATTGCATCTTGTTTTTGAAGTTTGTGTAGATTATCACTAGCGTGAGGCTTATTATGTGGTTTCAAATCCTTCCTACAAACTCTTTCCTGATTCGACAACAGTTGTACCTAAGTAGTACGGCATTTTTTCTCAATCCACTTTTCTCCTTGCAGTTGGAAACTTTGATCGAGTCCGACGAGAAGTCATCTCAAGCAGATCGGGATTCTTTCACGGAGAAACTCGCTGAGGTTAGTTTCGCTCTCCCTTGTAGTTTGTTTTCCTAATTGTACGACGTCTTGTCCAGTGCACTTTCTTTCGAAGGATGTCTCGTCTTATCGAAGAAAGATGTTGAGACTCTGGAAACTCATTGTGCTTTTTATTCTATCGAGTAATTGATTCCTTTGTCTTTGGATCGAATGAAAGAAACTTTACATTTTATACTGATCTTATGACTTGTGTTCCTTGACGTGTGCAGGCTGAAGATTGGTTGTACATGGATGGTGAGAACGCTGGAGCGTCTGAATTCCAAAACCGCCTCGAAGCATTGAAATCTACGTGGAAGTCGTTGTTCACCAGGTTATTGATTCTCCTTGCAGGCTGCAAGTTATTGGTTTTTTTGTGAATATATACAGTTCCTTGTAAGAGCAATCAGGAATCATAATAGGTGTTCCTTAAAGTGTTGAATGAATCTAGATTGAGTTTGAAGTTTGGATTGTACACCAAATCTAAGAAGCTTACTCTCCACTAAGTTTTTACTGGTTTTATATAATCCCCAGAGAAGATAGACGTCTTTTCTCACTCCCATATGCGAATGATATGTTGCCCCTTCGATGCCTGCAGACCTGAACCAGCCAAGGAAGAGGAGTCGCCAGTGAAGGATGCGACACAACCTGATCTTGCTGCCAATCTAGAGGAGGCTATAAAGGCGGCACAGAAAGCCACACGGCCCGACGCAGATATTTCCAGCCCTACTCACGATGAATTGTAACTTAGGTAGGCTAGAGCACGGCATAGTACGAAATTTGAATGCGAGGAAGGGCTGAGCACGTTTCCTCTTTTCGCATTCCTCGAGATCATTAGACAAGCTGAGGAGAGAGAGACACATTGGAGCTTGGTAGTAGGAATGGCTGCTTGAATCATTGATTTTCATTCTTGGTCCAAGTTGTTCTGGACGACTTCTTCAATCTAGCCTGAGGATGCAAGCTGATTGTACAGAGATGGCCTGACGCCATTACGCATTATATCTCTTAATACATTGTCCTAGGACAGAACCTTGAAACGTGAGCCCGTGTCTTTGTGACTGGCATGTGCAGATGCGTGGGGATGCGGATGCCAACATAAAATTGTTCGGTCGACGTGGCCCACTCTGAACTTGGCTTGTTGTCCACGTTGCTGACTTTCCGAACAGTGTTCTTCGAAGCTGCACCGAAAGTGAGGATGCTCACATTTTTGTAGTGAAGATGGCATTCTGACGTTGTAGGATCAGAAGCAGGGACACTCAGATTGGTGCAATGCGGTGGAGGGAGAAGGTGTGGCGATGGATGAACCGATCCGCCGAGGTTTACTTGGAAGGCCTGCCTCGGAAGGCCTTCATCAACTCCCTCACAAACTGTATCAAGTAAGAACATCTCAATTGTAAACTGAAATTTATGTTTGAAATTAGGGTTTGGGGCTTTCCTAGAGACAACCTGATGTTCCAGTCTTGGAACAATTTGGTGGCTGGTTGAAATTAGGGCTTGGAGACTGTTTGATTGTTGATGGACATGGCAGAGAGTATCCGCAGCTGAATGGCAGGGAGGCATCCATACTGCATCGGATCGAGGAGGTCTGCCAATCCGGCATGGAGCGCCACGGCGCCATGGCGGTTGACAACCGAGCGTCCACGCACCTGCAAGTACGCACCTCACAATCCTGTCTAGAGATGAGATGATTTCTCTGCTAACAAGTTGAGTGATGTGTAGAGTCCCCAAAAAGTTCGAATAAGTTACTCCCCTTCCTGTTCTTTCCTCACTCTTAGAGCAATGGAGAAGTTTGGTGGTGTCTCAACTAGAATCCTTGATCTCTCAAGTCAAGTTAGAAGTAGTTTCGGGCGCTTAATTAGAGCTAAAACGCATGGGACTTCACCACTGATGGGAAAAGTTGGGCAACTTTGGTGAAGATAGCTTGCTTGGTGCACGGCACGTACCAGACGCTGCTGCCGTGGTTCAAGAACGACCAGGAGAAGGTGATGGAGCTGATCCGCAAGCCTGTGGGCGAGAGCTCCGCGGCCGCCGTGGGCGTGGCGCAGCGGGTCGCGCTGCTGCTCAGCTTCGACAAGTTCCGCCTCGTTTCCAACGGGCTGCGTCACATGGAGGCTGATTTCGGGAAAGCCTTCGTCGTCCAGCATCTCGAGCAGCCCGAGTAAGTCCCGTACATCTATTTCTTTTCTTAATCGATTTTACTTCACCTAAAAACCATCACTTCGAAAAACTATCACCTCAATTAGTACCTCAATCTGCCACCGCAGGAAACATCATTATATTTCATTTTGTTAACTGGAAAAGCTTATTCTGGCCTACATCTGAGGAGACCCAGTTGTTGCGAATTTGCAGTCTTCATCGGGCACGAGTGACGCGGTGCCTCTACCATTCCGTCTTCACAGCGGAAGGCAACCCGGAGTTGACGCCCATCTTCTGTGCCTTGGACAGCATGTGGTATGCCTTCTCAATCCCGTTGTCCTTACCATTGCACATGAGGGTTGAGAGCATGAAACATCGCCTGATCCCTCAGAACTGAAGAATTCCCTGATGTGCAGGTTCGATCAGCTGAACCCCCAGAAACATGGAGTGGAGTTCCAACGCCCCACCACGCTCGCCAGAGGAAACGCCGCGTGCGACTTCGTGTTGCGGAGAACACCTGGACGGAACTTCACTCAAGGCCAAGCTCCGCAATCCTAAGCAATCTTCTTTCATCTCAATAGATACATGTGCAGCATGTCGTAATTTTTTAGAGAGCAGTCCCCCTCTTGTTCACGTGAAGCAAATACTCAACAAATTCTTCTCACGATGATGTGCCACATGCGATATTTGCTTCCATGTTTATAAACGATACTGTTGTTGCTTACTCTTATGCCAGACTCACATGAACTCTTATGAGCGATTCTTACATGAAATAGAAGGATATTGCAGTCGCTTGTTCCTACGCCAGACTTGTAACCAAAGTGTCGACTGCCATCACATGCTTGATGCTAGAAACCAGTCACACGTGCTTGTCATTTCGTTCTGGAATAGTATCCGCCACCGAGGATTTAGGAGTAGGTCGCACTTTTTCTGTAGAGAGATCAATGCTACTTCGTCTGAAGCCGTGTTGTTGTGACGAGGAGTTGCGTGTAGTCGTGTGTCGGCCGCGATGGGTGAGGAGAGGCGGCCCGTGTCGATCTCCAGGCGGCCTTTGGACCTGTTCCTGGTGGGGTTTCTGGTGATGAACATCCCCGTGGTGGTGCTGTTCGAGTCGCAGGTGCTCCTGCCGCCGCGCCTCGTGCCCCAGCAGCTGCGCGACATGACGCGGTGGTACGTGGAGGCGTCGGGGGACTTCCTGGTGGGCGACAAGCCGGCGTATCTCAAGGGCCTCGTGCTCGCCGAGCTCCTGTTCCAGCTACCGCTCATGGTGGCCAGCTCCTACGCCTTCATCGCTGGTACGCCCCCATTTCTCCTGGTTTAGGGTTTCACAGAAAACACTGTGTCAAGTACGAGAGATAGTAGGTTAACAATGCGGCCAAGTTTTTAAGCCGTAATGTCTGCCGGTATGTCACCATCTCTTGCGTCTGAATCTTAGATTAGGGTTTCAAGGACGTTTTAGCATAAGCTTGTTATGATTTCAGCCAAAACTTGAAGTTAGCTTGCGAAACTTTTATCCCAGGCTTCCCATTTCGTAAAGTGAGAAAAGTAGCTTCGTTAATGACCATCCACGTTCGTTATGATGAGCTGTGTTTATGATGACCACAGGGAAGGACTGGGGCCGCATCACTGGCGTCATCTATGCAGCTCATGTTGCAACCACCATGGTACGTACAGACTTCCACTCCATTGCAGACACTGTTCGTACTGAGACACGGGATAGAAGAGAGGAATTCATTCGCTTACATCTGCCGTTATGTGTGTCTGTGTCTGTACGATCCTCAGTTGGTGTCTGGTTGTGCAGTTCCCCCTCTTCGCCGACATTCTGGCGGCCAACGTTCCCACTCAGAGTCTGCTGCTCGGAATCTACATGCCTTACCTCATCGTCCCGCTCATCATGCTCATCCGCCTCGGGCCAGCGCCACATCCCTTCACAGAAGTAGTGGCCACCCTCAAGGCGAAGAAAGCACAGTAGATAAATTTTGCATCGTTTGAAAATTGTTTAATAAAGAGACAAGGGTGGCAATTCTCTCATTACAAACGGTTCGAGTTTTGCTGTAAGAGAGATTGAAAAAGCGGGGAATGTATAAGAAAATAGATAAACTGAAACTCTTCGTCGAGTGAACAGAAAGAAAAATGAGGCAAACCAGGGCCCCGTGTGGTATCGAAGGAGCTACTGCAGGCCCAGTTCCTGTCCATCGTCGTCACGGAGGTTGGCGGAGGCACCTAATGAATGGCCCAGGGCACTATTGAAACTATACTGCCCTTGTGTACTGCACTAAGTAATTTAGAAGGAGCTCTTGGCGGAGGCATCAGGCCTTGCCTTGAACCTGGCTCCCTCTTTGAAGTCTCCCGAACCGGAGGCACTGCTCCAGACATTGCTCCTGAAATACAAGGAAAGCAGAACTGCGAGGAGAACAGCTATCGCAGCTCCCACGACGTATTGCATGGGCATACCAAAGAGCTTCTGCTGCTTCACCCTGACGGGGATTGGAGGAGCGTTGGCCCTTGCAACGCGAGCTGCTTGTTTCTGTGTGCTTGTGACGCCACGTCTGCGCTGGCGTGAACTGACTGCGCTGGCGCTGGGTTCTTCAGGGGCGGAATCCTGAGTTTCCGCAGCGCTGTCGACGGATTCTGCCGCAGGAGCACCGTCGGAGACGTTACCGGAATCGGCAGGCGCCACTACTGCTGACTTCTTGCGGGCCTTCTTCTCCTTCTCCTTCTCCTTCCTCTCTGCCTCCTTCTGAGCCCACACTTGCGCCTTCGCCTGGGCCCTTTCAGCAATACGCTTCTTCCGTTCCTCAGCCTCCTTCGCCTTGGCCATCTCAGTAGCTCGTCTCTGCTCCTTCAACTCCACGGCCTCGCGCTCGAGCTCCTCTGGGGATTTCACAACCTCAACAACAGGAGCTGGGGCAGGCAGCCTCCTAGGCTCTCGTTTTACGGCAGGCTTCTCCTCCGCAACGGCAGCAGGAGCAAGCTCGACCTCTTTCTCCACAGGAGCGGCAGCACGAGTCTCAGCCTTCCCTGCGCTTCCCGGGGCGGTCTCCTTCACACTGGCACCTGCCCGACCACCGTTCTGCTGCGAAGCTGAGAAGGGTGCTTCCGCGTTGGCCAACACTGGACGCGTTTCATCTGGACCCAACGACCGCCCATCCAGAGTCCCGAAGCGCCTCACTGTGCTCACCTCGTTATCCTTCACGTAGTTCTTCCTAAACTCGTCTTTGGTGTTCCACATCTCAAGCATGCGCTCAACCTGCGCACTGCAGAAAGCCTCCACCTCCTTGCTGTTGTATTGCTTGCTGGCCAGCAGCTTGGCTTCTTGGATCTCCCTCTTGTTGTCGTAGTGATCCTTCATGCGGAGATACTCTTGGTCCTTGAGAGTTCTATGATGTGCATAAGCCTCCTGCATCATTCCACTCGCATTTTGCAGATGACCTTGAAGAGATTCCACAGCAGCGTTCAACTTGTCGTACTCCTGATCACACTTGTCCAGCTGTAACTTTGCTGCCTTCCGTTCAGACTCCAGTTGTTTAAGCTCTGCCTCCAAAGGTTTCAGTGCACTCTCCAGATCCTCGCGCTGACCCATCGCCTCATTGACTTGGGAAATAAGAGCTGCATTTGCACGGACAGTCTCGCGAGATGACTGAAGCTGTTTGATATCCCTCAACAACTGCTTCTCCTCTTTGAGCGGAATGCTTTCATGCTGAATACGCCACTCCAGTGACGCAATTCTATGGTCAAGATCCTCCTCTGACGTCGGCATGTCCCGGCTCTTCTCTCGCACTGCTCGACCAGCTTCCTTGATCTTCTTCAGACTGTCTCTCAGAGGAATGATCTGATCGACCTTCTCGCGCATCTTCAGAAACCAGTCCCGTTCAACTTGACGGGCAGCCTTGCGCTTCTCGAATGCTTCGTTCCGTTTGGCTCTGGCTTCCTGGACTGTGTCATTCTGGGCTCTGCGCTCATCTTGCTTGTCCTGCCATTTCTGGCCTGCAGCGTTGATCTCAGCTTTGCCTTGTCTGTCTACAGGCCTAGGGACCTTCACCATGTAGAAGTTGTAAACCTGCGGAGGTGGCTTCTCCACTGCTTTCGCGGCAGGAGCAGAACCGAGTACGCCAGACTCGGTGGTAGCTGCAGCATCAGTGTGGGGCTCTGCCACGCCATTTTCTAGACCTAGGGGCGGCTCCGCACTTGTCCAGCCCACAGGTGCACTGTTCCAATCAGTTGAAATCGGCGCATCTTCATGTTGAACTTCAGGAACTCCGATGTGAGTCTCTGGGGCATCGTCTTCGGTGGACGCTGCCGGAGTGTCTTCCTCAATCTTCCCATTAGTCTCAGGAACAATAAGCGGTTCGAAATCAACAGCTGCTTGGTTCTCTCCGGCAGTACCTACACAGAGAAGCGGGGAATAAGAACGACATAAAACGTGCTACGCCGCCCCCAAGTAGCCAGAATGAGAAGGTTAAGATCACACGACAAACCCGATTCCTCACCAGCAGGTACTGCTTCGACTTCTCCGTCCTGATTCGTCATGATTTTACTGGCCTCCTCAGACTGTGAAGCTGGAGCCTCGAAAATACTCCGAACAGTTTCTCAATGCTCTGGAGATGTGCCGTTCGTATTCAACTACTCCGATACACGCACAGCATGAATCTGGAAGAAAAAAAGCTAGAAACTTAGTCCGACTGAACATCTCAGAGGCGATTATAGACGTGTATCAATTACGCATCTTTAATGTTAAGTTTAAAGATCAATGCCAGCATCTGATACTTCACGAGTGCAGACTTATAAACCTGGCAGATCTAATGAAACCTGGTCCAATACTTTGATTGAATGGCATAACAAAGCCCATTCCCTTTAGTCAACTAAATACATAGAAACCTCTTAAAACACTACGTAACCAAACAGAAAACAGCACTCCACAGAACGAAACCCAAAGACCCTCTTGACAGGCCTCAGTTTCAATAGAAAACCCCCGCGTCCCTAACCAAGCTCCTCCGAGACCTTGCCCAGCACCAAAACCAACGGATCACAATGCACCCCCTCTCAACAACATGAACAAACAATGAATACCGCTGAAACAAAAAAAAACCTCACGCAAACGCTCGACCGAAACACACCGCTCACACCAAACCAAACCATGCGCCCTCCGCAAATTAAAAAAAAACCACAATCGCACACTCCTGCAACTACCAGAAGCCAATCCAGCACAGAATTCCACCAAAACCGCGTCCAAAACCACTCGCTCCGGAAACACTATCACAAAGCCTCACAAAAAGCTACTCACCAGCGCATGATCCGCAGCCCGAAAAAACGTCCGTCCCGAGGCAGGTCAACGCAACTCCGCGGCGGCGGCGGCGGACTCCAAGCTCCCACGCGGATCCTCGGAATCTACAGATCCACAACACAATCACGTCATCAACCACGACTCCAAAACCTCTCCATACTTCTCCCCGTTACCGTGACCACCAGCTGACGGCCAACGAAAACACACACGAACACAAACTACATTGACGCTCCAACCATCACTCCCGCTTAAGAACCAAAACTCCACGCCATCACACCACACAAAACCCTCCGACCTCAACCAGATCTGACTCCGCACCAAAACTCACCTCCTGAAGAAGCGAAAGTAGCGAGAGTGACCTCGCGGCGGTCCTAGAGGTGGCGCATCCCGGATCTGAACACAGCGGCAGCAGCAGCAGCGACGACGACGACGCGACCGAAAGAGCTCGAGCTCGAGCGAGAAAACACACAATGACAAAGGCTTCTTCACGGGACTTCCAAGTTTCAAGGCATTCCTGGAGACGACGACAGTTTCGTCGCGGAACTCGTCGCTTAAAGACGACGACAGTTCTGCCACGGAATTCGTCGGCTCGGGCACCCTCCCACGTTTTGCGCGTTGGAAACAGCCCGGAACCGGTGATGGCGGCGGGTCCTGGTGTGGAACCTGCCGTGCTCGGGTCTGATACCTGGGCGAGGACCGGCGAGGTTGACGGGTATGGTCGATTCTGGTTTGGAATCCGCGTGCCTACGATCGCGGAGCCGTGTGCCACTGCCGCGGATGCATCTCCGCCACCGCACCCAAATCCGACTATATCTACTTTCCCGCCTCATTATCTATCTTATTCCTGGATTGGTTTTGAGTTACAGTGACGTACTTAAAGTACTACGTAAATCAACGTATCTTCCTTTTTCGTAGATGAACTGTACGTGATTTCTGCCTTCAAGGGGGTGTCGCTTTTAGGTGTACGTCCCTTTCAAACGTTGGTTTTAGGATGAGCTTTTTAGGTGAGGAGTCAGAATGCAAGCATCTGGCCCCTCATGATGTATCCTTTAGCACTGGAGGTCTTCACACGGCACAAGAGAATCCTCGAGCGTACTAGATCATGCACAACAGTATCTACACATAGGGTACATTTCACTGTGACCCCACTTCTCATAAATCATAGTAGCTCTCGTATGCTTGCCTGGGAGTTGATCCATTTGAAGCGTATGAACTAGTGCCAAACACGTTCCCATCCAAAGAAGTGCATCTAACCTACACGGAAGGAGCTATACCCCGGAAAGCACAAGAATCGGCTCGAATACGACCACCCGAGCACTGAAGGGGTAACATTAAAGTGGGCTTGTTGAGGAAGAATAATCAGTCCTTGCAAAATTCAGTTCACAACAACTGCATGTGGGTGCCTTTTGTTTGATAGTGTGGCGAGTGAATTAGCGTGGGTGCCTTACCGCGTGGCTTTTTTTGGGAGAGTCCTTGTGGTGAATCATGGATGTGTAGTCATTTTGGACTTTATTGAAGATAATGTCAAAATAGATGATATAATATTCAATATACATGTTGAAAAAACATTGATTGAATAATTGAATGAAAAATAACTATGGCACACTCAAATTTGGTATTTACAATTGACGTTAGATTACAGTAGTTAAACAACTTGGATTGAAGCATCATTGAAGTATTCTAGTTAATTGGAGCTTTTGTAAAGAATGATATGTTATCAGTGAATTGGACAAAGATATGGTGATGGGAACGAATAGAGACTCTATTCACGCAGACCTCTCCTGGGGTTCTTACTACTACTACATATTGGATAATGATATTGACTGTGAGTCATAATTGAAAAAGGTGTTGATATTGATTGTATTTTCGTACTAAATGGTACAGATTGGATAATGATCTTGACTATGAGCCAGAATTGAAAACGTGTCGATTTTGACTGTATTTTTGGTACTAAGTGGTACAGATTGGATAATGATAGTGATAGTGAGCAATAACTGAAAAGGTGTTGATATTGACTGTATTTTTGGTACTAAGTGTTACAGATTGGATAATGATAGTGATTGTGAGCCATAACTGAAAAAGTGTTGATATTGACTGCTGATATTGACTATAGTGGAGGCTGGCATCAATAGAGCGTTTGTTTGTTCCGTGACAAAGTTGATGCCCACCAAACAAGATATTAGTGGTATGGAACTACTTCCCTCCCTCGAGGATAGACATTGTAGACTAGACTTTGATATTGACTATATGCCAACACTACTATTCGGATTTTGATATTGACTACATGCCAACGTTGTGGCATTGATTAGAGATTGATATTGATTGTATGATGTACTAAATGCATATTAACGTTGATTGGATGATAGTTCTAATTGAATGTTGATATTGGTTATTTTTATATTAAAGTTTGATATATGATGATATTAGTCTAGGATGTTCATTTGAATATTTGTTGACATTACCAGAGGTTGATGCTAGCACTCTAAGAGAGTAAATAAAATAATAGTAATGAATGAAAAAGTACATATTTTACAAGTAGAACAAATAAAGATAGTGAGAGCAAGAATGGATAAAGTACTATTATCATTATCTATAATAAGTGGCAATATCTTCTACTACATATAGAAGATATTGACACTTTTTATAGATAATGATAATGACTCTACCAAGGGATGAAATCGTGTTTCTTTTGAAAAATATATAATGTCCAATACCTATGCAGGTGCTGCAAATAGAGAGATTTTTTGGCATGTTCTAGAATTATAATTACCCCAGCTCTTTACACTACAATTTGTCAAAGTGTTTTTTTTATTACTTGGGTTCATGGTACCCAAGGTTTCTCACTTTTGGACAAAAACAAAGAATTCAATAATAATTTGAAAAAACGTTTTCTACATTTTGGTTGGTTAGGGACGAAGTTAACTTGAATCTATATGGGGGCCTAAGCTATCTGTTACTCAATCCTTCTACAATAATTTTTTTAGGAATGTTAAGCTTGAGAAGAGGTATTGTACAATAGGCTGACATTCAAATTGGCACTTGGGCAATTCTAGGGATGGTGTCCCACACTGCTGCCAACTTCGACACCCTCCATAGGGCTAAAAAATTGTTATTATATCCTAAGATTTTGGGGAAAACATCACCTCTATGTTGAAAACATGCAAATCAAATTTCAAGTCCAAAAGACTTATCTTACAAAAGATATTAAAGATTAACCACCATGGAGTAGTTGTGAGAAAAGTTTCATAGCTGCCAACTTTGACACCCTCCCAAGGATTGAGGAATTGTTTTTGCTCATGGAATGTTTGGAGTGAAAACACCTTTATGTTGATTACATGTGTGGAAATTTTCAAGTCCAAAAAATGCACGAAAAAAATCACATCCCAAATCTACCAACATATGTAGTTGTGAGAAATAAAGGGAAAAACCATTTTACTAGTTCCAACTTTGACACCCTCCCTAGGGCTGAGAGTTAGGTATATCAACATGAAATTTTGACACATGGTTATCTTTATCTTGATAACATGTGGGAAAATTTTCAAGGCCAAAAAATGTATTCAAAAGAAGATATTCAAAATCTACTAACATGGGGGTTAGTTGTGAGAAAAGCTTCATAGCTACCCACTTTGACACCCTCTCAAGAATTCAAAAAATTATTTGTCCATGAAATTTTGGGTATGAAGTCATCTTCACGTCAAATACAAGTGTGGAAAATTTCAAATCCAAAAGATCTACACAAAAAAACATATACCAAGTCTACCAACATGTGTTGTTGTGAGAAACAAAGGGGAAAGCTTTCCACTACTTCCAACTTCAACACCCTTCCTAGGATTGAGTTTTTGTTGATACATAATGAAATTTTGGCCACAAGATCATCTCTATGTTGGTAACATGTGAGATAGATTTCAAAGCCAAAAGATGTTTATACAAAAAAAATATATTCTATTTCTACCAATGTTTGTAACAATGAGTAACTACATTGAAGGGGCATATTGAGAATGTCGAAATATCTTTGACACCTTGTGCTCCTCTTTGATTTTATTAATGTGACTAAGCAACCAAACATAAATGCTTCTCGAAAAGATCAATAAAATCTAGTGGTAGCAGTGAAGAGGTGTTTCATGTAGAAGAATCCACTTGGTCATATGGTGTGCATTATGTACGTATGACAAGTTTTCTCCTGCAAATATCTATTGAGCGATATGTAAAGGAAATGTTGTGAGTGTTTTGTCATGTGATTTGTGATAGACTGAATGTTGAGATGATATTGAGAGCAAAAATGTCATATTGTGATGCATGAGTGTTAATTTAGACGTAGGGCATATGGGTTGAGTGGACATATTACATATGGGTTGAGTGTTGGTGATTGATTGAGGGGACATATCATTTTTTTTGTTGAGTGTTGTTGACTGATTTACTGAGCGTGGACAAATCACATGTGGCATGAGTATGTCCAAGAGTATTTTCTGGTTCACTCAATTGATGCACATGCCATGGCAATCACTTAATGCACATGCCACTGTGAGTATTATGTTGTTAATTGATTTACTGTGTGCACATGCCATAGGCTCAATGTTCACTGATCCATATATTGTGTGTTCACTAATCCATATAATCCAAATGCCATAGGTTGAGTGTTATATTGACTACTTGTTGCCTCTATTCCTATGTCCCGTGGACTTAGGTCTAGAGGTGGAACAAACAGACACTTTATTCATGCCGGTCTCTTTAGGAGTCTTGAGTTACTCTTCTTCTTCTGACTACTTGTTGATGAGTGTTTAGTATTGTATCAACATCATCAAAAAAAGTCCAAAATGGAAATTTTAGATGAAATTCGTGCTCGCATTACAGGTTTGAGTGAGGGAGGAAATACAACATTTCAAATTGCAGCCAATATCGGAATTTTTGTAAGAATAGTTCAGAGGTTAGAAAAAACGTTTAAAGAAGATGGAACTTACAAGCGCAAACCTTGGAGTGGAAGTCACGCTAAAAAAAATTAGTAAAAGAGATGTGCATAGTGTAGTGTGTTACGCAAAAACTCATTGTCGCTCCTCAGTCTTAGAGATTACTAGTATATGCCGTACTCAAGTGTGTAGACGTACTATTTAAAGGGTATTACATCAAAGTGGTATTTTAGTCAAATAACAGTCAAGAAACCTGTCTTCACACCCCGTCACATGTCTCAGCAAATAAATTTTTCTCAAAAGTACACTGGATGGAGTCTAGAAGAGTGGGAGCGTATTGTTTGGACAGATGAATGTACTTTTGAGATTGGAAAAAGTTCTAAGCAAATTCATGTTTGGAGAAGTAGCATATGAGCGCTATTCGTCAAGTTGTATAGTTCCTTCTTTTAAAAGAGAACAGACATCTTTAATGATTTGAGGTGCATTTGCTGGAGGACAAAAGTCACAACTTGTCTTTATGCAAAAAAGTCGACGTTCTGTTAAGGATTTTGTGGAAGTGGTCAATGATGGCGTATTGATTCATTTTTTGGATAGAGTTCCAGAAAGAGTGCTTATGGAAGATGGCACACATGTCTATCGCAGCAAAATATGTGAAGAATGGAGACAAACCCACCAACTCGAAAAACTCAATTGGCCTACAAACTCTCCCAATCTCAATCCAATCGAGAATGTATGAAGGATGCTAAAAAATGTTGTGCAACGTGGCAAAGAATGCCCTAGAAACATAGAAGTGTTGAAGGTAGTTCTTGAAAGAGAGTAGAATTTGGTCACTGGTACAAAGCTCCTTCAACTATGTCATTCTATGCCCTCAAGGTTACAAGCAGTGATTTACGCTAAAGGAGGACATACACGTTGGTACATATGGAATAATTTTTTTGTATAAACATCTTTTGGCTTTGAAATCTATCTCACATGTTACCAACATAGAGATGATCTTGTGGCCAAAATTTCATTATGTATCAACAAAAACTCAATCCTAGGAAGGGTGTTGAAGTTGGAAGTAGTGGAAAGCTTTCCCCTTTGTTTCTCACAACAACACATGTTGGTAGACTTGGTATATGTTTTTTTGTGTAGATCTTTTGGATTTGAAATTTTCCACACTTGTATTTGACGTGAAGATGACTTCATACCCAAAATTTCATGGACAAATAATTTTTTGAATTCTTGAGAGGGTGTCAAAGTGGGTAGCTATGAAGCTTTTCTCACAACTAACCCCCATGTTAGTAGATTTTGAATATCTTCTTTTGAATACATTTTTTGGCCTTGAAAATTTTCCCACATGTTATCAAGATAAAGATAACCATGTGTCAAAATTTCATGTTGATATACCTAACTCTCAGCCCTAGGGAGGGTGTCAAAGTTGGAACTAGTAAAATGGTTTTTCCCTTTATTTCTCACAACTACATATGTTGGTAGATTTGGGATGTGATTTTTTTCGTGCATTTTTTGGACTTGAAAATTTCCACACATGTAATCAACATAAAGGTGTTTTCACTCCAAACATTCCATGAGCAAAAACAATTCCTCAATCCTTGGGAGGGTGTCAAAGTTGGCAGCTATGAAACTTTTCTCACAACTACCTCTCAGCCCAAAAAAGTGGCTTAAGGTGTTATTTGGGCCTTAACATTCATTAGTTAGCATTAGGAAGCGATAATTAGGACAAGTGAGCTATACAAAACCACCAATAATAACTATATAGGCCAAAGACGCTCGTTAAGGTTATTTCCTAGTTACTAGTTAGAAGTGACTTATCATCCCCAATGTGAGTTCTAGCATTGAAGGAGATGTGAGGAGAGTAGAGTGGGAGAGCTTTGGCGATCGAGGCGGAGGTAGGGAGTTAGCCTGCAACTGCGCCTAAGCCGGAGTGACGAGGGAGAACGCCTGGAGGTTATTGCGCCGCGAAGCTGAAGCCTGGGACTGCGAAGAGAAGGTTCTGAAGTAGGGAGGGTGAGAGTCGGATGCGAGGGAATAGCTCGAGCGGTTATGAGCGCTCAAAACAATAAAAAAAGGCATGAGTCAGAGGAGGCCAATTAGAAGGAGAAGACCGACAACGGCCTGCGCTGGTAGGTGTGCCGATCTGGAAGGGCACGGTGATGAGAAGGCTGGGTGAAGCGCTGAGAATCGACACGACCGGAAGAGTCGCCGAAGGTGAAGGACGGCAGGTCAGGGCGCTTGAGAAAAATGCCAGCAAGCCTAAGCGGTCGGCAACCGAGTCGAATTCCGCATGCGGTGGAAGGACAAGATTTGGTGATGCATGGAGCGTTGAACAGATGGCAAGTGGCAGAAGGAAGATGTGACCAGGGAGATTGAAGGAGACATCAAGCAACGACAGCCAAGCACAAGGAGGGAGTAACCATTTCGTGAATGTTCCCACCTCTCTCATTGCCGTGGTGTGGATGGTTGATGTTGAAGTGTAATAGGAATAGTGTTATGCCAAATTGGTCACCTGTAAAAATTTCCAGTGAAAAAAAAAAACCTCGCGGAAGCGGTGTCCATTTTTTCCTCAAATTAGGTCAACTAAACGGAACCTCGGCTCATGCCTTCTTCTAGTCATGGAGTCAGTCGAACACGTGATGATCAACAAAGTTCCATGTATGCTGGCAATCAGGTCATGGTGAATGGTGATGGACTCGTTGAATTTGGCCATTGTGTTTAACAGCGGTAAATATAAACTGCACACTGTTGGCTGCTGTTTTTGGTGCTAGTTGGGGATCTCTATGAGACATTTAGGTGCTTGGTCAAGTTCATCATGCAAAATGAGTAATACTAGGCAAAAGAAATGCTCCATTCTGGATTGCAGGCGTAAAGTTATGGTTGGTTGAAGTTTGCATCACCTAAGTTGTTGTTGGTTGTCTTGCATGATTGGGGATCTTATTGCTCCATCAAGTTAATCACGCAAAACTAGTAATATGAGACGCAAAAAACGTTCAATTCTCGCTCATGACCAAAAAGTTATTAGCAAGGGAAGTTTTGCGCTAGTTAACCACCGTGCAACAAAAAATTCAAATCAGGTTAAGAAAGAACTAAGAAAAAGAGAACAAGGAAAAGAAAAGGAAAGAACAAGGGACAACTAGGTTGATTCGCCTCAAGTCATGGCAGCATGGGTTGAATCAAACCAATTCAACTAGGGCGTGAAGGTAATTAGTTAAAAGTCTAGGGGGGGCTAATCCGGTGCCCCCACCTTGATTGCCTAGGTATAGAAGGTGGACTATAAAATTAACCAAGTTCAACCCTAGTAAGATTGGGACGACCAAAACCTTGCACAACCATTCTCCAATTAGGGCTGACCTTGCGATTGTGATTAAAACCTTGTGACTTGTACCTCCTCTTTAGGAAAAATATATTTTGCCTTACACTACCCCATGGTGGTTAATCTTTAATATCTTTTGTCAAATTAGCCCTTGGACTTGAAATTTGGTATGCAAGTTTTCAACATAGAGGTGATGTTGTCTCCAAAATTTTAGGATAGAATAACAATTTTTCAGCCCTGTGGAGGGTGTCAAAGTTGGCAGCAGTGTGGGACACCATTTCTAGAATTGCCCAAACGCCACTTTGAATGTCACCCTACTGTACAGTCCCCTTCAATATAGATACATACTTTTTGCATTCCTAGGAAAAGTGTTTTATAGTGCTCCCAACTTTGACACCATCTTGAGGGTTAGAAATTGTTATTTTACCATGAATTTTAGGCACAAGATCATTTCTATGTTAACAACATGTGTGCCAAATTTCAAGGCCGGAAGATGAATTAAAAAAGGATATTCAAGATCTACCAACATGGGTAGCACTAAGAAAAGTTTCATAGCTGCAAACGTTGACACCCTCCCAAGGATTGAATTTTTTGTTTTTGCCCATTTTATTTTTGGCATGGAACCGCCTCTGTGTTTATTACATGTTTAAAGTCCAAAACATCCACACAAAGAGACATATTTTAAAAACATGTGTAGTTGTGAGTGTAGTTGTAAGAAACATTTCACTCCTGGCCAACTTTGACACACTCCCAAGGATGAAATCTTTTGTTTTTGTGCATGAAATTTTTGGCATGAAGTCATATCTATATTGAATACATGTGTGCCAAGTTTTAAGGCCAGAATACCTACATAGCAAAAGATTTTTGAAATCTACCAACATGTGTAGTTGTGAGAAACATTTCACTCTTGCCAAATTTGACACCCTCCCATGGATTAGATTTTATATATTTTTTCCCATGAGATTTTGGACATGAGACCATCTCTATGTTAATTATATGTGTGCTTAATTTCAAGTCTAAAATATCCACGATAGAAAAGAAAAAAATCAAAATCTACCAACGTGCTAATTGTGAGAAACAGCCAAGGGTACCATTTCAACTTTGGCACCTTCCCTAGGTTTGAATTTTTTAAATTTTACTATGAAATTTTTGACACATGATTACCTCTATGTTTATAACATGTGTGCCAAATTTCAAGGCCAAAAGATGAATACAAAAACCCATATTCAAAATCTACCAACATGTGTAACTATGAGAAACAATCTTGTGTATCTATTATTATATTCATCATGTGGCTTTGAAATTTGACTCATATGTTATCAGCATAGTGATGACCTTGTGATAAAACTTTCATGGTAAAATATCAAATTTTCAGCCCTTAGGAGGGTGTCAATATTGACAATCGTGAATGGCTTACAACTACACATGTTGGTAAATTTGGAATATCTTTTTCTACATTCATTTTCTGGCCTTGAAATTTGGCAAACATGTTGTCAACATAGTAATGATCTTGTGCCAAAAATTTCATGGTGAAATATTAATTTTCTAACCCTCAAGAGGGTGTCAAAGTTGGCAGCACTAAAGTTACTATCCCTAGGAATGCAAAAAGTACGTATCTTTATTGAAGGGTACTGTACATTGTGACACTAAAAAATTATAAATTTGAGTTTAGAGTTATTTCAGAGATGAACTAATTAAATGAAAACTACGCCCACCTATATAACCTTGTTACTTTCCTCTACCAACCAAGAGAAGTGTAAAAAAATAATTGTTATAATTGATTTTTTTAGTGATTTTAGTAAATAAAACTAAATAATGATCACAAATGGCAAATTTCCCTTGGACCCTAAAATCCATTAGTAATGTCAATCATGTATTTCTCCTCATTTATGTACCCTTAAATTAAATTTGTTCCAAATATGGGACACTCTTATATCAAAAGTGGGATACCTTAGTGTACTTTTATCCTTTATTTCTTTATTTATTTTGAATTGTGTTTTTTGTCACAGAGATGTTTGTTGGGATTGTTCTTTTTCATATCATTTTTTAGCTAACGTGCCTGTGTAATCCTTTTTCCCCTAAAAGATATGTGGTCCTCTAAAAGAATAAAAAAAAAGATGGCATAAAACGAGCCAAATAGTTAGCACAAACATAAAATCAAATTTTACAAACAAATACTTAAATTATTGATTTTGAGATCATAATATTTCATAATCCATTTTTAAAGTGTATCAGTAGTTCAAATTAGGGCTTTTTTCAATCATAATGGATAGCTCTTAATGCCTAACTGGACTGACGATGTCGAAGCAAGTTTTGGGGACTCTTGCTTGATTACAATCTTTATTTCACAGACACATGCTCCTCTAGCCGCCTTGAAAATAATTTAGAAATATAATGAACACTAGAGGAGAATTATAGCGGATTACATAGACTTGGACTACCTCCTAGATGATGTCCAAGTAGTCACACACATTATGGTGTCCATTGGAGTCGCCAAGAGCCTAATCATAAAGCAGGCATTAAAGCATGGTTAAAATCATCATAACCTAGAGACTTTGATGCATGAAATCATGATACAATCATGTATAATATTGTACACTTCTCTTGAAGCAATCACTTTCTAGTATTCACTATTGAATCAACATGACAACTTCATTGATTGTTCCAAAATCAAACTCTAACAAAGGCTTGCATTCCATTTCATCAGCGACGAAAGACTTTCTTCAGGTCTTTCTCGTAGCGTTTCTTGTCTGCTTCCGCTTTCTTCACGTAAGGCTGCAAACCAGTCGAAACATCATCAACCTGATGCCGAGAAATGGACTCCGCCGAGAGAAATGTATGAGAGATTTTGGTTTAGGGAAGAGGAATAAGCTAATATGAGCTCTGAGTTCGTGGAATGCAAAGATATGGAAGCCGCGGAGGAAAAGATTTGAGAGGAATTAGTTTGTGGAATGCGAAGATATGGAAGTCGCGGAGAGAAAGATTTGAGAGGAATTAGTTTGAAGGAAGAGGAACGAGCTGATGTGAGCTCTACGTTTGTGACAATTGATTCCGCGGAGAGAAAGATTGGAGAGGAATTAGTTTGAAGGAAGAGGAACGAGCTCATGAGAACTCTACGTTTGTGACAAATTTAAGAAATGGAGTCCGCAGAGAGAAAGAATTGAGAGGAATTAGTTTTAAGGAAGAGGAGCGAGCTGATCTGAACTCTACGTAACGCCCGGCATCCAGAGTAGAGTTCACATCAGATCTGAACTCTACTCGAGATGCGGGCGTTCCGAAAACCTTAGAAACTTTGAAGGTTGTGGAAATGCTGAGAGAACAATTCGTTCAGGGAAGAGGAACAGGCTGATTTGAGCTGTAAGTTTGTGGAAATCAGCTAAGGAGACGAAGAGGTTCAGGGAAGAGGATATAGCTGATATAGTTTGTTGAATGCAAAGATATGGAAGCCGCGGAGAGGAATTAGTTTTAAGGAAGATGAACGAGCTGGTTTGAACTCTACGTTTGTGACAATGGAGTCCGCGGAGAGAAAGTTGTGGGAGAATAATCACTGTAGGGAAGAGGAAGAAGACGATCTGAACTCTCGAAGTTTGTGGAAACGGTGAGGGAACAGTTAGTTCAGGGAAGAGGAACAAGCTGATTTTGAGTTGTAAGTTTGTGGAAATTAGTTTCGGGAAGAGAGGAGATGCACCTGCTTGTCTTTCTCGGTCATTTGCTGCCAGTGCGAGCCGAGGATTCGTCCGACATCGCCGAACGGGATGTGAGGATTGTCTGCGGAGATGCGCGCGTGGTGCGCCTTGCTGAAGAAGATGTAGGGGCTGATGGCGCGCTTCGGGCGTATCATGACGGAGGATCGCTCCCGGCTCCGCTTCGTCGACTTGGCCGCCTTCCGGATGATCGGCTTCGGTGGGGTGGCCTTCCACCAGCTGTGGGACGAAGCGCCTTGCTTTCCTCCGCCTCGCATCGCCATGGCTCCTCGTACCTTTAGAATGGTTGAAGCCGAGAATGTACGTAGCGCGGGAGAAGGAGGATAGAGCGATGGAGACTTGAAGGTAGGAGAGATCCGTATGGTTAAGCGCTATTTCAGAAGAGATAAATGTCGTCTCTCCGCAGACACGCAGGAAAGACGTGTCGCACCATAGCTCAAACCACTCGATTGGAAAGTTGCATGTGCGTTTGGCATTGTTGCCAATGTTTGCGTCTCAGTTGCTGATCACGACCAATCGCTGCCTGGTGCCTCTTCACGTCAGGTGAACCGGTTCACGCTTTGACAGAAAGATGTAAATCATCCGGTCTCAATTAGAGCTTCATGTGTGCTGCTTCTGTCTCTCGATTAGGTTTTTAACGTTTTTCACAGGCATGTTGTTCACTTTGACATGTTTGTAGAGGATAGGATCAATTTGCACGCGTTCAACAGCTCTCATGTTCTGCCTGTGTCTTTCGATTAGGTTGCCTAGACGTTTTTCACAGATACTCTGACATGTGTGGAGGATAGGAGATGATGCAGCACGCTTCTTGAAATTTTTCTTGACAGCAGTTTTGCATTTTTTTACATTGCAGGATTCTCGAGGTCAGGACATTAGAGACTGATAAACTTCGTGGCACTAGTTGTAAGGAGTTTCAGGAAATGAGTTTCTCTTGCAGGCTTCTCGCAACGCCGGAACCACAAAGAGGCATTGTGTTGCTGCATTGTTTGGACTGATGTGAATACTGGATTTGGTGCTTCCAGGGGACGGAATTTGAGGCATCATGGCGGAGATTTTGAGAGGATTCCAAGCCGATCAAGCAGCCGTGAAGAGAGGTGAGAAGAAACCTGACGACACCTACTATGTCAAGCCCAGTCCATTAAGAGAGGTGGTGGCAAGGTGCGAGAGGAACTGGCATGAGCAGACGCTGAGGAGTGCAAAATACGGGGACGTTGCCATGCAAACTCTTATTGGCCAGATGCTCTGTTCTGGTTACGGGGCCGCCGTAAATGTGAAAGAGGGGATCATGTGGCTGCAAAGAGCAGCCAAAACTGACCACGAAGCATTCAACACGTTGACCACATTGGCCCGTTCAGGTATCAACACTGGACCTCCAACACGGTCATAATTAAGAATGTTTCCAGAAAGGCGATGATCCTGTGATCATGGTTTTTGTCTCTGACAATTTCAAGACTTCAAGAACCTCAAGCACGGTTTCGGAGACGAACTCGGTACTTGAGGCCACCAGAGTTAGCAGCGATTACTAACAGCTCCATGATGACTTATAGATCCTAAAAATGTGCTACTCTACAAAGTGCTACCCCTCTGTCCTGTCATTTCACCAACCCATTACGACCTCATATAGTCACCCTCCTGAGAGACGTGATATCGAAGAACTGTATTGCATGAGACACAGGCTTTCAGAAAACCATATGAAAGCAGGACGTACCGAGAATCTTTTCACACTTCCTCGACCTGGTAGCTTACGATTTGATAGAGCTTGGAGAGAGAGAAAGCTGGGAAGTGATAAGCTCGTCTGCAGCAATGGCTGAGTCCGGACCTTGCCCCTGAGTTCCACAAGCCAAACCATGTTTAGAACGCGCCCAGATCATGCAACAGGAGAAGAGCTCCAGGAAAAAGAACACTCACCACCTTCGTTGGTGTTTCCTCAGGCTGAGTTGTTGTAGGTGTCAATCCAGGTGTTTGGAGCTGCAAATCGGTGCCCACCATACTCTTGGCAGGATATACAGGGGTGGGATGAATAGGGTACCTTGGAGCGGGTCGTTCGACATGAATTTGCTGTCCGGGGTGAGGGAAGTGGGTGTAGGGCGGCTGCCTGGAGCCGAACATGCCGAAAGTTTGGTACGCAGGGTGCAAGAACGCACTGTAAGGGGATGTGGAGAAGAAAGGTGAGCTTGGATCTTGAGGGACCTCCTTTGAAGGCAGAGACGGTTTCGTCGTTAGAGGAACTAAGGGGTAAGGGAACTGGGTCGGACCTGCTTGGTCTATTCTCCAGTCTGCCTGGTTGTCACTGCTTCGATTCCGCTGCTCTTGCAACCGCCCTACCTCAGTTTCAAGCGCATCTTTCTCCTCTTGTAGCTCAGCCTTTTCTTGACTCAACTGCACAGAGAGCAATGTAAGCGACACTCGTGATGAGTCGGATAATCGGTAGCCAGAACGAGTAAGCCATCTGAGAACTAGAAACTTACATCTCGTGATTCGGCTGAGAGAGCAATGCGCTCATTCTTCATGCGAGCAATGTCAGAGCGGAGTTCGTTTACAGCCAGAATACTTTCAGCGATAATGGTGCCCTTGTCAAGTTTGGGTCGAACAGGATCTGGTATCACAACAGCAATCTTCACGTCAGTCGCTGGACAAAAAATTGAGGGAGAAAAAACAGTGCATGGAAACAAAAACGCACCAAGAACATCCGCCAGCTTCGCAAACTGCTCGTTCAGATGATCTCTCCTCAACCTCTCACGACCGGCTTTCTGCAGCTTTCTCGCAGGCGGCAGGTGCGCAACATTTTCCTCTTCTGCATCTCGAACTCTGCCACCACATGTTAAATTGAACTTTCACAGCCATGAAACTACAGAGATACCAAAAAGAGCGAGAAAAGTTTCACGTAAAGCGGAATGGGCACCTGAAAGCAGAAGCAGGTGGAGGCAATTCTGCAACAGCACTACCGCCGCGAGCAACCTCGGAGTGCATTCTCTCAGACGCAAGACCTGCAAAGCGGTCGACAGAAAAACTACGCTGCTGCTCAACAAAGCCAGCGTCGTGCATCCAAAAACTTGGATAAGAAGCTCCCAGGGTTTCCATCACAGCGTTCTCACCAACCATGACAACATCTCAGGAACCGACCCTAGACCTCCAATCGCTGGCGCTCTCTCGACCATTTCCACCATGCGCAAATTCAACTGGTTTTCTCTGTGATAGATGACTCGTTCTAGCAGATGATTGAAGATGAGAGAACAACGCGAGCTAGAGTGGTGGAAGGAGGGATATGCGAGATCGCAAGTTCATACACGCAAGCAGCATGGGGGTGGAGGAGCAAGGAGCAGCCATGCCCGGGAGGGAGCATTGCACGAGCGGGCGTGTGGAGGGCAGGGTGTGGGGCCCTGTGAGAGCGTGCCCAGAATGCCCGCGAGCGCGCCTGGGGAACACGCCAGTCTACTTGTGGATGCGTCGGGGCGGTTCATCGGACGGCTTGAGAGCGCGTGCTGTGGGGGTTCGGGTGTTGGGTGCTGGATGGCAACGGAAATGCGGGCCGAGCTCGTGGTGAGCTGGTGGCTCAAAGAGGCTGCGGGCGCTCACCAACGACCCGCAGGAGGAGGAGGTCTTGCGCGGCCGCGTGGAGCGCTTTTTCTCGCTCTTCTTCGTAGAATTGTAACCCTCGCTCACTCGTCTTCTGCTGCTACACTCTAGTGCCTGACCTGCTCGCGCCGCCGGTTTGGTTCGCTCCGGAAGCTTCGAAAACATGCGCGTTGGGGGCACCAGGCGCGAGCGCCGCGCGGAGCATCTTGGGTACTATGATGCTCTGGTGCGCGCGCTTGCCCAGATACTACGATGCGGATTTCAGCTCCAGCGAGGAAGAGGGTTGAGCTCATCCTTGGTTGCGCATTTCTGAACCTTGATTGAAACAGGTTCAGCGATTTTGTTTCTGAATTCTTTTCAGATTCAACGGTTTCGGGGCGACATGAATTCGTTGCCGGTCTCTTGTGCAGATTGCATGTATGCACTGGCTTCGTGTTCGGAACCAATTACGTTACCCTCTTCCATTGTGCACAAGCTGCAACGAAGGGTTGCATCGAAGGGGACAAATTGAAAAACCGAAGACAACTAAGTGATGCATCAAAGAGGTTCAAGTGATGCATCTAAAAGAATTAAAGCATGCATCCAGGAGGTCTATAAAGTGATGCATCGAAATTTCAAGTGGGGCAATCAGTGGAGGTGATATGGCTTCACGGTTTGATGGCTTTTCGCCATTCAGAAGATGACGCTTGCGGTTGTGATGGCGGTGGTCTTCCCTTATGTTCTGACATTCGTGACTATGAAGTTTGGTGCAATCCCACCTCACCAACTGAATCATGCAACTCCAGCATACCATGGTTTGAACCAGTGAATGACGGCGTGAAATGTGATGCCAAACTAGTTAAATTCATCAAGGTGAGCGTTGCAACCGAAGACCTAAGTGATGTATCCAGTCGGGGTGAAAACCTTCACGGCTTGATGATTTTTCCGGCTTCCAAAAAGATGATCGCAGCGGTGAAGAGAGCGTTTCTCCCCTGATGCACATGTGCCTTATCTGTAATATCAAAGGGTGCGTATAAATTATGAATGATCAAGGTGACAGTGAACACTTCAGGTGACGGACTCGGTCCTTGATTACATGATTAGAGAATCTGGACAGAACCCTGGTATGGACCAGTGAATGAAAGCATCAAGACGGCATGCTCAGAAGAGGAATGCAAACCTGTTCAGAATCCACAAGGTGAGGATTGGATTGAATAAACTCGGAGATAGGATGAAAGGAAAGGAACCGCTGATTGAAAGGAAGAATGCAATACACATGGGGTGAGAGTTCAGAGAAAGTGGAAAAAAAGAAGAAAAAGGTACAAGCATTATTACACTTCAAGAAGTGCCCTAAAAGTAGGCACAAATACGGCCTTAATATATTCAATACAATACTACAATCCAGGCCCTGTTATTTGGACCCTACGAGCACCGCAAGAATTTTCTCCATACAGGACCCCAAATAAGCCACTGCATCCTTGAGCTGCCATGCCGGATCTTCCGCCTCGGTGGCAATCTAAAGCATTCTGCTAACCTATACAAGCCTTAAGATTAAATGCATTTGGATCTCGTGGCAAAGGATGCTCGTACAGGACGCCTTTCAGCACCTGAGAATTGGACTACTAGACAGGAAGGTACACCGTAGTGAAGGCTGTGCAATGCAGCTCTCTTCATCTAAACCTTGCTGGAAATCATCCTGCGCCAGCGAATAAATGCACAACGGTGGTCAGGTTTTCAGTTGTCACCCAGGAGCGTCGATAGCACAAGCTGTTGAACAAACTTCGCGCGCAGATTGGCATCCTTTCGCTTCTCCGCCCGCTCTTCCACCGTAAGCGAACTCTCAACACTGCTCAACACCCAGGAACAAGAACAACTTGTTAGAACAGAAGAGGGCACAACAGAGCAGATAAGATACAAAGCAGGAAATGTAGACCCTTGCCTGGCCTTGGACTGCTGACTCAGAGAAGACAACTTGGTTGGTTGCTCCTCAACCACAACTGTGGGCTTGGGAGGGTCTTCAGTTTCGGACATGGGAACATTGTAAACCAAGGAGGAAAGAAGGGGATCGGTTGCATTCGAAAGGCCAGCTGAGCGAGATGTTCCGCCCAGAAGAGCCTGCAAGTGCGCCTCACGAAGCTCCTTCCCCAGGAGAGAGAGGGTGGCGTTGGACGGAACTCCGGCCCTCCTGAACCTCCTTCGGCGCTGCATGTAAGCTGTTGTGAAGGCCAACATATCCTTGTGGGTAGAATATTAGAACTCCTAACCAACGAGAAACAACCATCATTGAGACAAAACAAAACCACCAAGACAACGTTTGTTGAAAGGAAACTACGCCACAAAAAAAAAAAAAAAGGATATCTTAAATAAGTGGCCATGCTGCAACGAAATGTGGCCCACCATGTCCTTGGCTATCTTCCCAGCGCAAACTGGACACATCTGTTTCCCAAAGGAGCAAACGAATCAGTACAACAAACAGTACATTGGACTCTGCACCAAACACGAACATCTGATAACTTAACACAACAATGCTGTTATCATATACAAAAAAAGGTACGTTGGTACATTGCTCCAAACCTGAAGCACAAGTTGAAGATCTCAACAAGGCAGAATTAGGATGATACAGAAGAAATCCGAGTGACGGATTGACAGAATACTTACAGCAGCCCTAGATTCAAAACAGTGTTCCTCCTCAAGATGCGAGCAGAGGGCAGTAATGTCGAACTCTTCATAGCAGTAAGGGCATGAAAATTCAGCTCGCAAGTCCTCGTCGCCATCCACATCATCTAGGTTAATCTGGCGCTCTGCAACAGAAAGATCAACAAGCAATTAGCGCAAGAACCAGCCAGCCCCATCGTCACCAAGATCAACAAAACTGAGAGCACAACAAAAATACAACAGTTGCATTTGAGACTGTGTTACCAAGTTTCTGTGGGGCTTAGAGGAGATGTAACTGAAGCATGTGAACTGAACCCCCCACTGATGCCTCGCCATTCTAGAAAAGGACTTATCCTCTTGCTTCCACAGGCACTACCACATATTACAGCTCAAATTTTAGCCAACAAAGGAAGGAGGAACATAGGAAAACGAACCAATGAGAGATTGGGAGGGCTGCAGTGTGTGATGGCGCTTCGAAGTTGACATGGTCCGTGCGGTCCAAAACTCCCCGTCCATGATACCCCTAAATGGCTTCCGCTCTCCCACTTCAAACTAAGTACAAAGACCCTTGTTGTCCACTTGCTTCTATATACTAATATAAAATTTACAACCACCTCAAATCTACAAATGGAAGTGATTCTTCCGAGAATTAGTCCTCTCCCCGCCTCAGCATATAAGCATTATTCTCATATGCTCTTGACCTGCACACAACACAACAAACCCCAATGTCAATCAACCATGACCTCCAATTCCAACCCTAGACATCCCAAACCTCCTCGTTCGCAACCAAAACCCCCAAAAACAACCACACCCTCACGGAAATTCCCATTCCCTAAAACAAAAACTCCATCCTCAAATGTAAGGATCTAGTTGACACGCAAACCGACATGCACCAACGCAACCGCAACAACCAACACACCAACATAAAGAAATTCCCACCACCATCAACCAACATTTCAATTCCCACGAAACCCACAAAACACAAACCCTACTGCCCCACAACGGCAACAATTCCGCCCCCCCCCCCCTCTCACACAATTCCCCTGCACAAGCACCTCGATCGCCGTAACCGACCACTCGCCCCCCTCCGACCCAATTACCGACGCACCCCAACAACAACCGCCGTCCCATACCTCATGAATCGCCTCGAGGTCCCTCCTCGACTCTCCTCTCCTCGGCCCTAACACGAGACGCGAGATGTGGTGGGGCTTCCTCGTCACCGCATCGCCGTCGAGGGGCCGCGGTGATGGTGATGGCGATAGCGACAGCGATGGTGGTGAAACCCCAGAGCTGTCTGTGTCTGCGAGCCGGCTGTGTCTGTCTTCTGCGACGGCAACAAACAACAAACCACAACAGCAACTTCTCCCCTTCTTCTCCTTCTTCTGCTTCGTCTTCCCCGTCTCGCCTTTCTGTTCCCTTCCTTCACAAGACCCCGCCCGGGGCGTTCCCCACGTCGGGAACGCCTCCAAGGACGCGGTTTGTCTGTAATTAGGTTGGTTGTCATCCATCCATTGTCGTGATACCGAAGCCCGTTACTGGAGGAAAATCTACGATGACGGTACATTCATGCGATGCCGAAAACCGCTACTTGATGTGAATCTAGGAAAGTGTATAGACTCCCGGCGGTGACGGTTTTAAGTGATGTGACGGCTTTCAGTCATGTCGTGGGTTGTGAGCTGGTAGCGGGAATGGGTCCTGGTCTGGGGAAGGGGATGCTCTAAACCGTCACTGTGATCATGTCTGCACATCGGGCTTTTTTTAGGAGTGACGGTTTTGGGTGTGCGCTTTTCGGTTGTGGAGAGGTGGGCCTGCGTGGCGGCTGACGTGGAGTTTGGTGGATGGATGAACGTGGGCTTGGATGTGGATGTGGGTTTCCAATGCGGGTTATTGAGCAGGATGAATGTAGGTCCTCGGCGGATGAATGTGGGTGAATTGGTATGGATGTGGGTTTGTTGGTAAAGTAGAGACTACTTGCATCTATTGAACTTGTTGATTTTAACCCTTACACGTTAGATGGGAGCCATATATAGGCACATATTTTACTCTGTAAACTACATGAATGTATTAAAGTTTTGTAGGACATACACCTTTGGATTGAGGATTCTTGTACTAACATCTTTCATTTGGAGGTCATTTCAATCAATCTGAAGCTTATCAAGTTCAAATACAACACCATACATGTAGAATATTGTGGCCATTTGTGGCACCTTCTGATGTTTGAGGGTTAAAGGCAACAAGTCCATGGGTGGTCATGTGTAAATAGCTTTATCACAATAGTTCATCGCTGCAAAACTCACAAATTGCAAGGGCTTGCATCCAATGGATGGAATGAGACATTGAGCCACAGTCTAACAGAATTGCTATAAATGAGATTCAAGCGATATTTCCACCTTATTCCACGAGAAAAGTGATCTTCCGATTTGTCGTTGTTGAATTTTACAGGTGGACCATTCTCATGTGGTGTATGTGGACGAGTTTTCGTGACCTAGTGGAGGAACCCTACACTGGGCCATCGACGCTTTCAAGGAAAAGGTGTACACGCCGCATAAAGATACAACATTGTTCTTAAAGAGTTAAGTAAAAATGTACCAATTGTGTATATTTTACAATTTCTAGCCCCCCAGCCAGTTTCAAGTTTCTACTATATGCCTTGAAGGATGAGCGACTAGTTTCTGGTCGTCTTTGCACTTTTTAAAATATAGCGGGTGGAATGATGAATACGCCAGAATGTAGCGCACCAAAAGATATATACACCATGTCCTTCCGGGTAACCAAAAGGTTGTCATCCTTGAAGGATTATGCATGTACAATTTGTGGGTTTGGATGCGGGTTGTTTTCCACGTATGGATGAGGTTTTTGCACTTGTGAATGACGGTGGCAGTTAGTCAAGTTGCAGTTGCATCATGTGATTGGGAGGATGTTATTAGCGATGAAGTCATTGACTGGTTTGGAAGGGCATGTGAATCAGTGAGTGTGTTAGCAGTAATATGAGGAAGCTACATCTCACACAAGATTCCATGAAGGCATCGAATTTTTGTGCATTAGATGTTTCATTTGTGAAACAAATGATTGGCCACTACATTTGCTTCGAAGCTATCTACCTCATGGATTTAGGATCATGGATTTAGGATCATGGATTTAGGAAAATGGTAATACTTGTTGTGGTTACATGTTCGTAATGTGGATGATACATGTCTATTAACTCTCCCATGAGTACAATGACTTTTGCTTCAAAAACATCTTGGAAAATTCTGGGAAGACTTAAAGTGTGTACATGTTTATGATGTGGATAATAAATGAGTCTTTGTTTTCTGGAGTGTTGTATGTACTTTGTGAGAGAAATGTTTGCCCACTTCTTAGTTGTGCTATGTGCTGAAGATGCGAAATTTTCTTTAGGAGCTGACTGAGTGTTTGTGCTCTTTTGACCCATTCCTGTTACAACTTCCAAGATACCTGTGAACAAAGATACAAATGTTTTGCGAAAGAATAAACATCCCATCTTTACCTTTCAAATCCCATCTTTACCTTCAAATCCCATCTTTACCTTTCAAATTGATGGTATGTCTCTACAGTTTTTAAATTATATTTAAATTATATTTAAATATAGAGGTTGAATCTTAGCACGGAATGTAAAACTTTAGTAATTTTAATGATATGTCTCTACAACTATGTATTTCAGATATTTTAATAAGTTAGATCACTGTTTAAATGGAGGTTTGGGCTGTTGAAGTGCATTCCAAAGTGAGAGCATTCAAAACATATAATATGTTATTCAATAAACCAACTTTGGAAGCTTATCTACATTATTGGAAGATTTTTATACTTTTACTTTGATATTTTCATTTTATACTTTTACCTAAAGCTTTCTTTCTCTTTTATAACAAAATACACCCAATACCACGGTGGTGGGCAAGACCTGCCCTGATAGGGTTTTTGAGACACAGATGGAGTATTGGGACCCGGAGATGCAAATGGATATTGGGACAAGAAAACGACAATGTGAAATTTTGCTGGAATTGTATATGAAACGGGTAACGCTAGAATTTTTTATGAAATCTTGGATCAGAACAAGAAAAGAGAATTCTAAAGTGGAAACAAATGAGAAGGAAATGGCACGGGAACAACGGAGGGGAACTCTTGTATGAAAATAGAAGAAGTAAAATCTTTGGGTGGAAACAAAAAGATTTGTGGCCATAAATTCACCATGTGATTATACCATAATTTAGATCCATTGAATTCAAGGATTTTCATATTTAAGACATTTTTGGAGGTTCAAAACTAAGTGCTTTGTGGGTTTTGGAAGAACTAGGGTTGAACCTAGGGCACCCCGAGTCTCTAAAGTAAATAGCTGATATATAAAGTATACAACAAGTATATAATGGGTACATTTATTTTTTTGCACTTACATAGGTTTTTTTTAATGGGGCTTGCGATTGCCTTTGACTTGGTAATGGGGATTCTACTAGTACAATCAGCTCCTTTTACAATAAGCTCATTTGTTTTGCTTGTTATACCCAAGGTTCAAATTTGGCACCTTCTATCAAATTATTTTTTATCTTTTAAAATAGAAGTTTGGCAAATTTCTAGAAATAGAATATTTGTCTAAAAAATTGATTTTGCCAAGTTAAAAAATGATGATTTTGAAAAATAATTTCCGGAAATTTTGGTAGCCATTTCAAAAAATATTTCTTGCCAAATCCAACCTTTAAATTCAGTAAATAGAGGGTGCTCTTTTGAGTGGCTCATATAATAAAAAGGTTGGACAATGAGGGTTATTGCAAGTGTTGCTCTTGAAATGAGAGAAGATTTGTTTTGATCCAAGCTACTTACTACAATGAAATGGTTGTTGTATCAGATGCTTCTGTAAAGGAAGCAGACTATACTATATATTTATATATCTCTTTTCTATAAATAATACAAGTGGAGATAAGCCCGGTGATTACACGTGGTAGATATTGGACAAGGATTTAATTGAAAATTCAAATTTGGATAGGGATTTCACTTGGAACTTAAATGTAGAGTGTCCTTGTTGCTTTGGAAAGAACAGGGGTCTACTAGTAGTATAATAAGTCCATGTTTCTAAAATAAAGTAGAGCTTGATCTTGGAATTTGGTCTTTCTTGGAGGTGGTGAAGAGTTAGGTTGGGAGGCATGCTCCTGTCATAAATCTTGAGATTCATCACAAGCCACATTTTCACTATCATCTTGTATACCACCATTTACATTGTCCATTGTAGTTACACTCACATGTTTCATAATAGATCGTGCTTGATTCCACTATTCATTTAAAGAATCATAGAACTTCCATTCATGTTGGTCGTTCCCCGCGATTGAATTAGCAAGCTTGTCTTCTTTGTAAGACTTGAGAATGGTCTCAAATTTCTTTTAGCATGCCTCAAGAGTGCAGGAAAATCCAGGGATTGTGGCAAGCATTTGTGCTTCAAGTCAAATCCACGTAACCACACCTACAAAAATGTAGCATGTTGTCTAAAAGATAATTGTTTCTATATAATGATGCACATTAAATTGGACATTGCCAAATCAATACAAAATTACATGCACTAAAATGATATCCAAAAATTTACTACTTGTAATCATTCAGAAAATTTAGTCAGAATGAATGAAGAGCATGCCTTATTTTCTAGCATTCTTTTGAACCTCCTTGTGCATTTCACCTTAAATTGCAATAAGCTGCTCAACGTCACTGCCCAGCCAATTCTTTTTCTTCTCTTCCATGTCTTCTTCTTCAACCTTCACTGTTTTGGCTCTCTTCTTGATTGGAGTCTTCCTGTTTGAAGGTCCACCTCTTCCCTTTTTTGTGGGTTCAATAATCTGACAATCTTCATATTCATCTATTTCCTTCTCTCGAACATCCAAATTGTTCTCATATGGTTCACTTTCGCCAATCAAGGCTATACTCGATGAAGAAGGATGTTGAATACAAGTCCTGAATGCACTCTCACTTTGAATTGCACAACTGAAAAGATTCTTACTCCCACAAACTCTGCTTCTTGGCTCCTAGTGAACAGTAGTTGTAAGAAACTAGCCATCCTCAAGGAGAAAAAATGACAAATAGTGAACTTCTTCTTGAAATACAAGCTCCACAATTAAGTCACTAACAATTCAAAAACAACTGAAATTCAATGGCAATACATCAGTCTATGCAAAAAAATGACAACTAACCTCAAAAGCACAGCATGGATCAAAATGCAAGAACCTCAATTGTAAGAAAAATTGCAAAAAATGCATCTAAGGCTCAACCTCCTTGTACAAAATTGCACGTCTCTCACTCAAAATGCATTGGATTGATCTGAAATTATTTCTACTAAAACTAGACACAAATGTGCAACTTTTGCAAAAGAAACTATTAAAGATGGACCTTGCATCACAAAGATACAACACGCTGAAGTTAAAGCTATTAAAACTCACCTTGAAACTTTTGTGGCTGAACGTTCTAGCACTAAAATATAAATCAGTCACTCAATGCGTATCAAAATTTATTGAAATTTCAACAACGTAAATCGGACAAGAATGCGCAACTTATCTAACAATTTTTTTAAATGGACACTCAAGGAAAAAAAAGAAAGACCTCAAATTTTAGTATAATCCAAAGAATCAATTTGTTTCCAAACATCAAACTAACTATCTGTGCATATTGATTAAGAGACTCACCAAGAGTGCTTTGGAAAATGAAGACCTTTGTAGAGTAGCGCAAAGCCAAAGAGACACACCTCTCTACTGATGCAAATCGTAAGAGGAAGAACTCAAACCACAATGCTATCAGAATTGTTACAGCGTCTGTCCGTTTGGTAGTGCCCGTTGGTCTGTTTGTCTATCTAATAGAGGCTGTTGTCCATCCGATAAATATCAACATTGATTTAACGAATACCGGAGGTAAATCAATTTACCTAGTGCCACGAAGGCAACTACGTGGCTGACACATAGACTCGAGGATCCCGTGCGTGCAGACATGAAGTGGAGGCGTGAAGGGGGGCGGGCGCATACTATTCGGGCCGAGCGCATACCGAGAGTGGTCAGACGCATCCTCATCAGGTTGTCCGCGCAATGGGGGCTCAACACGTTCTCTAAAGAGGGCCGGGCAAGCAAGCTTTGGATTGTGTGCGCGTCCTGGACAGCTAAGCGCGTGCAGCCAGTTTGGAGGTGGGGTTGTGGGATTCTTAGCATGCATAAACTTCACACCACTAAGACCATGAAATTTTAAACTTTTAGTATATTACGAGATGGGCACAATAGACCATTACATCACGATGCTAGTCCATATTGCAAAAGGATCAAAAGTTAACTTTGACTATTAATATACAAAGCCAAAATTGCTTCATCTCATAACAAAAGCAAGCGTCCGGAACTTCAAAGTTGACATTAGCCATTAGCTTGTCAATGAATTTGAACATTGATGGACAATTGACTAGATCTTGCTCCAGTAACTTGTCAATTTTCACTTGAAAAGCAATGTAGTTGACGATTGATTTGAAGAATGCCAAGTCGGATTCTTTAGCCCAAATTGTTGTGGCCATCCACCCAATAGTGTATGAATTGGACGGCTGGGTGTATTGGTGTTGCCATTGCATCACATCCAAGGCAATTTCCAAATTTTGTGGACCAAATTTGTAAAACAACTCCGGAGCTACCCAATGTTGTATACGGCGTTAATTGTCAAGCTCCGTGTCAATCCGGAATCCATATTTTGATGGCTCTTCGTGTGACACTCCGCTCGCAATTCCCCAATTACAAACGCCAATGAAGACGGACCCTGGTTTCTCTGGAGGAAAGTGGAGAAGCACGTTTGTCGAAGCGATGGCATTGTGAATGACATTCGCCCTGTGGACTTGGGCCATGGTGCACATCAAAGCCCAAGCAAGTCTTGCCCTATTCTTTTGAAAGGCTAAGATTTGTGCAATGTCCTCTGCCGAAATGTATGGAGCTAAAATGATTGAGTTGCTTGAAGCCGCCGGATTTGCCTTTGAATCAACAGTTATAAAATGGGCCCCGCTACCACGATTCCACCACAATGTATACACTTCCATATTCTTCGTATTTACAGCCCAAAACTTTATAACTCCTTGGTGTGCAACATGACATATCATGGCTTCATGAGACCATTGTCTAAATTTTTCATTTAGATGGGACGTCAATGGCATTTTCCTGGCAAACTCCATGTAGCCAAAATGGCTCACATCCATGATGCGCACCTTCCAAACCAGGCCTTTTGTTTTTGTTTAGACTTGATAGCCATAATGGTTGCGACAGGTTTAGGACTATAGCAATTTTGGCATCCACTACTCAGATGAAGGGAAAAACATTTGGCCCTGAAAGGAAGAAAAAGGCAAATTGGCCTCTTCTAAGAAAATGGGAATGAATATAATGGCGATTTTTTAGAAAATTAGAAAAATCCATTTGGCTATTCATAAATACAAGCATGGTGCAAATTGGCTCTTGCAACGACTTTGTGATCTCTGAAGAGGCGATTCAGCTGGGAGAAAAAACGCTAAGTGGCTATGAAGGAAGAAAAACATGAACAAATCAATTTGGCTTCAAAGTGGCGTACAAAAAGGCCTTTGTGTCCTCCCAAAATCACAATCATGCAACCGCAGTACTCATGCCAGTCTAGCACCCCACCTCCACAACCATTTAAAAGGTGGCCCAAATAAAAGAAAAAAAACATATACATGTAATGAACTAAAACCATCAGCCCCTCCCAAGGGGCTACAACATACATAGACAAGTCTGTGCACCTCTATCAAATTACAGTGATGGAGAAATGAGGAAAAAAAACCATATTTGATGTGAACTCAAACCCTCAACACCTTTCAAGCAGTTGCAGCATCCATACACCATCTTGTGCACAACCACAAAATACAATGAAGGAGAAATGAGAAGGAAAAAAAAGAAAAAACAGATAAAAGGATATATGGAAGGCTTCCAGCCACTCCACTGCAGCTGCAGAGGCCTGCCATTAGTAATTGTCTACCATCAGCCATTCTCTGCACCACAAGCAAAGAACAACAAAAATCATGTAACAATTTTGAAACATAAAATTTCACATAATATGTATAAACCAACATCAATGTTCAATGCACATAGAATACATGACATAAAACTGAAGGAAAAGAGTTTTGAACACAAACAATGATCCACAATGAGGACCTATTTCTCGCCGCCATAACGTCCGACGCTGTCCGGGCTAATGTACCAATGATCATAAGCCTTTCCGTACGGGAAAGTCTCTACATCAAACAACTTCTGAGAGTACATCCCAACGACAATGCGAAGGTTAGTATCTAGAGAACTTTGCACTTTGGACTTAAAAAATGACAAGGAACTGAAGACACGCCCGTCTTCCACTGACCCCGACACCATCACAATCGCCACCTCAGCAAGCTTCATGTACATGGAAAATCGGCCCGTTAGAGGCCCATTAGATTGGGTAACCTGTCATATCTTCGTAAGTGAGTTCAAGTCAAATGGAGGCTCACATGCACGTCGAAAGTTGCTTCGCATAAGGAGTTTGAATAGACTTTGCTCAGACTCAAGATCATACCAATTTAGTAGTGCAGGCACTACAATCGTCGGAAGAGCTACCCCATCTCCTTTGATTTCCTTGGTCTCGTAGAAAAAACGCTTCACAATCTTGAGATGTTGTGGACATGTGTCCAAACAATCTGGCGCTGCCCAATACTGTGGATACACTTTGCCAAGGAGTCGTAGTCTAGTGGTTCGTTGTTCTCAAAATTAACCGAAATTAACTTTAAGCAAGCCCACCTTACCAGATCATTTCCAAGGATTTTTATTGTGCATCAAATTCTTTAAATCTTAACAATAATTTACACATAATACCTCGGGACATCCCAAAGGATGGCTTCCCCGGTATCTTAGTAACTAGTAACAAGTAACCACATATGTTTCAGTTAAACTCTGTTGAGCTTCATAGTAGATTTCCGGTAAATTTTTGCAGTGCCCGGAAAATCAGTGCCCTCCGTCCTCACAGTCCAGAGGCCACAATATCCACAATCTAACCCTACACCTTGAAAGAGTTAAAAGGTCGCAGCCGGTTTACCGGTCTTCACAATCTACCGGGAACTTATTCCGGTAAACCGGTCACACAAGCCCGGGTTCCAACTACAACCACACCCAATGAATAACACCAAGAAGATACAAGACTCACAACAAATTAGTACTAAACAAATCATATGAACAAGACAACCTTCCACGGGGATCGTCGGAACTCGTCCACTGCAAGGGTAATAATCCCGGAATTCTCCGGACTTAGGCTTAACCGGGATGTCTTCCGGTGTACCGAGAGAAGGGAGATGTCACCCCCTACTCCTTACCAATCCAAACATTTCCCACTTAAGGGAGGCTATTATGAATAGCTGTGGGCTTCCTAGACCCCCATCCGGCAAAGCAACTTTTCCCAATCCCACCGGCAAAAAGTCTAGAGCATAAGTCCCGAACCTCACTTTACCTATCTAACCCGGATATCTTAGTCCCTCGGGAAGTCTCTACTCACACTCAATCACATAACACACAACAAGTCACAACCTTGTACACCTAGCAAAGACACACTAGGAGGATTCAACTCTCTCCCGGTTTACTCACACAAGCTCAACAAAGAGAAGAGTACTTAACACAAGAGCCTAAGGCCCTTAAGTACACAAAAGCTACGAGCTACCCTCCAAAACTAGATCCCCGAAAGGTTGAAATGACATCTAAAGAGTGCACTAAAGTCAATAGCTACCCTCCAAAAGTAGATCCACTAAAGGATAAAACAACATTTAGATCCTAAAATCAAGGATAGCCTAGTCACCAGCGGATTACCGGTAGATTAGTAAGCCAGAAGACTTCCGATCCCGGGACCGGTGAACCTTTCCCTAACAAAAGTAAGTAGCCGGAGAAACCACTCAAGTGGTAGTGACCGGGTGCGCAATGGGGCCCCATCGACATCACTACTCTCACTTTCGTGTACACGTCAACCAACTCAAGATTATTTCACCAATCAGTGAGACACACACCACATAACATATAACAATTAATACACAACAAAGACTCAACCAGAGAACTCATCCGGTTGAGTAGAAGACACATACGGGAGATCCGGAGAAGGAGAGACCGGAAATTTGAGTTTATAAACTCATCCACTCTCCTTAAATCTCCCTATCAACTTATTTTAAGTTCCGGTCCGGCTCGAAAAATATAAGTTTATCGGTCAACCGGTGCACATTTCCGGAATATTCTTCTAGATTGATGTAGGCATCCCACCTATCCAACAACTTATTGACAACACAACATAACATGTGACTATCACATCAAGAGAACAAGACTATGGGAAGAGAATTTCCCGGTGACCGAGGAGACCGGGAAATGAGTAAGAATTTTGTATAAGATTTTGAGAGGATAGGGGGATAACAAAAACGGGAAAGAAAGTTCAAGACAATAGAGAACAAACACTAAAATACAAACGTTGACTCATACACACAAAGAGTCAAAACTTAACACACAAGTGGTCTGGATAGAGCCCTCCGGGAGACTTTTTTCTAAACCGGAAAAAAGAAACTCCAATCTCCCCGGAGAAAGATTTGATAAGAGATTTCAAAAATGAAGTTGTGCATACAAGAAAAAGAAGGTATGTGGCAAAGATCACCTCCTTGTCTTGTCACCTCCACATTGCACCACTTCTTCTTCAAAACCCTAGATTCCTCCTCCACAACCATATCCTAGAAAACGCGCAACTCTTTCTCCAAATCCTAGCTTGCGCGCACCTCTTCCTCCAAACCCTAGCTTGCGTGCACCTCTTCCTCCAAAAACCCTAGATCTTACTTGATGTGCACCACCTCTTCTTCTTCTTCTAAAATGTCCGCCTTTTCCTCTTTACCACAAGTTCACCTCTTCTTCTTCTTCGCACAAAATCCCAACTTCCTCATCTTTGTACAAAATCCCAATTCCTCTCCTTTTACTTCAAAACCCCAACTCCCTTTAAATCCAACAATCAAAATGACCCAAGAAGAGTTCATCTCTTGTACACAAGCACTATCAAGCAACCTCACGCAAGTAAAAAGGAATAGACAAAACTCTGAAGCACAACACCCTCCACAACTCATGGCCACAAATTCTTACCACAAGACCCTTGAAAACAATGGGTCTTGTGCTCGCAGCACATTCTACCTTCTTGTCTTTTCATCCGAGCTCGTCATTTCCATCCTCGCGGTTGACTTCTCCATTGTCTCTTCATCTCCCCGCTCGGTACCCAATTGATGCTGGAACCCTGGTGATATCCGGTACCCTGTTGGTACTCGGTACCAACCATTGAAATTTTATATTTTTCTTTATTTTCTTGTTTTTCTCTTTTTAAATTTTTTTTCCATATAATTAAATCCTTATTCTTTTGAATAAGAATTTATGCTACCACAACAACAAAAGAAATATCCAACTAATTTCTATCCAGTCTAAGTACCTTCTAGACTTAATTTAATTAATTGGATTATGGTGATTTTAGAAATACATCCCGGAATCTTTTCTCCAGTGTTTAAGATTTTGTTTTCCGGGATTTATCTAGTGAAATTAAGACCCGCTCTTATCACCATAATTATCCTACTTAGCTACTTAAGTTTTTTCCTAATTATGTTAATCACTATCTAATCTAATTCTACACAACACTAACTACTTTTCTATTTAATTAACACTTTAAACCCTATTTTAACTTTTTTTTTGTAGGGGCAACCAAGTGGGAGTTTTAAGCAACACAAGGGCATTAAGCGTATCTACATACAGGAATCGAAGTTGCAGCTCTTTAGTGAGATGCACTGCTGCCTCTATATCCAACTAATATCAAAATCAAGTGAGTTCAATGAATGCATATCAAAACCTCAAAGGAATTAAAATTCAAAGTGGAAAGAGAAGTTATTTTTGCAATCTGCTTTAATCGCCATTGCCATTTCTAAGAACATTGTTCTATCAATGGATTTGCCCTTGTAGAGGGCGGACACCTCGGTGCGATGGAGCCTCCACATTTAACGTTTAGTTTGAGTTCTTAAGTCCACATCCCATCGAAGAAATATGTTGTAATGTGCCAACTCCATCAACGCCTTGAAATTGTTGAAGTCATCACTTGCAAACGCCGTAGATGAATCAATGTACAGTTTGAACAGCTGGAGCTCACATGTGCCAAGCGCAGCTACGAAGTCCTGTATGAACACGTTCCATTTCTAGGCAAAACCAATGAGAACATCAGTGGTCTCCACCAACGGGATTAAGGTTACCATGCCCAGAAGGACAGTAGCATCAACCATTTCATTGAAACAAGCCTGAAAAATACACATGAGAATACACAAAATTAATTCAACTGAACTTGAATTTGAAATGCACTCAACCACAGTATTGCTAATACATAAAGAGAGAGAATGATGAGATAAGCACATGTGCAACTGCCTCTAAAGCCTTCAATTGATATATTTTTATTAAAACCAACCTATACTATGAGACCAATCTGCGGAGAGGGTCTAGCAAACTAATCCACCTCGTGGATACATTGCAGAAGAGCTTCAAACCTCTACACTCCATTGTCTCGGCGAGTTCCTTGAAGTCTTGAACTCTCATCGGGCTCTTGCTGAAGTACAATTACGTGGATGCAAGGACTCTCTCAATGGCTTCCATCACTTTCAGTTGGCTCAGGCTCTTGAAAGCCAAGTTACACCTATGAAAAAAACAATGCACTATGTGTGCAAAAGGTGCATGAGCTTCACAAAGCTGTGTAGAGACTTTGGTAACCTTCCCTTACATCATAGCTGCTCGATCTACTCCAAAGCTAACCAACTCGTGCTGAATCTTTAAAGTGTTCAAACCTCCAAATTCTTTAAAGACGCTAACAAGGACAACAAGAAGGTCATCTGCCCTTGTCCCATCCACAACTTTGTGGACTTTCAACAACAAGGGAAAACGTTGCCAATTATGCATCACATATGCATGAATTGACATCCATGAGGTGGTATCATTCGTAGTAACTTCATCGCAACTAAGGGCGACGAAGTTAGCAGCGCTAACCTTGTCCTTGATGTGTCCTTGCAGTTGCAAACACATTGACAACACATTAGAGAACATGTAGAGCTTTTGTGTCCACAAAAGCAAACTATTGCAAATTACATTCATGGCAGCCCAATTCAAAGACCTAGACTGAAAGACTTGCAAATTATTGTCATTAGCCCAATTAAAAGTTCTAAAGTCAAAGACAAAATAAGTTCTTTCGATCAAAAAAATTCATTCATTGTTGATTGACAAAAGCTGACACCAACAAACATACCACATCAAACATAGACGGTGCCATGTTCCAGCCCGAATAGTGGATCCAATGCATCTGCAAGATTTTAGAGAACTCCAAGTAATTGAATAAAGCCTCCATGTCTTGAAAGTCTTGCATGGGCCTGCCCTTTTGAAGAACTTGCAAGAGGATTGCAAATTGAATTTTCTTCTTCCGAGTAGATCCATTGATGTTGTTCACTTGTTGTAAGATTGACTCAAGAGGTTTCTTTGCAAACAGGACAGTGTTTTTCAGATGGCGACAATTCTTTGCAAGGAAGTTGTCTCCTTTCTTCAATCCTTGGCGAGATCATCTTTTTTAGCCTGCAGACAAAACAACAAAAATATTAGAGTTGTTTTCCACGAATTATAGTGAAGTACCACAAGGATATGTGAATGTACCTTGCGGTTATCCTCATGCTTGAAAAGTGTATCAGTCTTCGCCACCGTCAACTTAAGTCGGCCCTCAATTCGAGTGCACATGATGCACTCCACAAAGTCGTAGCCATTTTGCATAACCGCTTCCGCCCATGGAAACCGCGCTATCCACTTACAGTGGTAAGCAACGGTTTCTATCATATTGTCGGGTCTTTCACTTGGTTGTTGGGGAAGTTTTATGAAAGTCGGAGTCTGACGACTCTTGAAGCTCATCGTCAGAGAGGCCCTGCAATCCAACAAAGAATGAATCAGAATTGATATTTAGAACAAGTTAAAGATTGAAGTTCTCTTTTGCAAATGTAGGTCCAAATTGACAATTTCTGATAAAGGCTGATGTATCAGAAAGGGAAAAATAATGGAATTTTTTTTTAAAATTTTTTTTTAAAGAAAAATCAAAATTCAATTTGACTCCCACATATCACAACAGAAGAAGCCTCCGACAGGGATTGCTGTCGTGCAGGTCAAGCAAGGATTATTTGGAAGACCACCCGATTCCTCCCTCCTAGTCCCGATTATTCTTTCACTCCTTTTGTGCTTTTGGTAACAACATGAAGCCCCGATTTTATTGATTGTTGCTTTGGATGCTGACCACTGTCATATGGTCCTCCACCACCCACTGTGCTCATAACCATGGCCAACCTGAACAACACACCCATCCGAGGACTCATGTCCCACCATCATGTTCCAGCGACACTCAGCCGTCCCCACCGTCAACAACCAAAAAAACACTCATTTTCCCGGTCAGCTACTTTGAGGAGGATATAAACCACACTTTGAGGTGACTTGTATATTTGACTACAACAATTTAACCCTAGAAGCCAACATAAGCTGCCAACCGACCTTCTTAAACCGGACACAGCTTCGGATCATCGCATTGATAGGATAAAAACGACACATACTGCCGCTGCAGGAACACGTCGGAGAGAACTCCAAGAAAACCAAAACCACAACTTCTCCCAATTGTAACCTCCACATTGTCTCTTCCAACTCCAGACAACTTAACCAACTTGTAGCTTGCAATAAGCCGCCACCGATCGATCACATCATCAACACATTGACATGATACCAGTAATACCATGACCACTCCGAGGAAACCAAAAACGAAAATGGCACAACCTCAAGCTGCGACTTCTCATTTTCATGCATGTCCATGCATGTCCAATATGGAACGAATATGGCACAACCTCAAGCTGAGAACTCATCCATGCATATGCCGTATCTCTACACGAGATCGACACCAACTTATCCTAGAAACGCTAAGTCGCCAACCATGTTCAAACGACGGAGTTCAAATCATCGCATCAACATTTTAAAAAAAAACCAAAATTGCATTCGACTCCCACTCCAAACAATAATACCATTAATCTCAGACACAACTCCCACTCAAATCGACTGAAGCATGACTCCCAACTAACATATACGACACTCCCACCCGACACGTACAAGACTCCACTACATACACATAGAAGACTCCAAGCTGGCAATGAAAAAAAACATACCTAGAGGGGATGGGGCGCTGCAGACGTTGAGCCTTTTGAGTTCGACGTGGCCTTCTTCCTCTTCACTTCCGCGTTGCAAGCGCCGTGACTGTCGCCCGTTTTTCCTTGTCATGAGATGGGAGTGCAAGCAGATGGACAACATGATTGCTGCGGGGCGAGGTGACAGAAAGAACAATTGTGTCTTTGGCTGATGTAGAGGTAGAGGCGTCTAAAGTGGGTGTCGATGTCGAGGCACTCCACAGAAGCGGACTGTCACTAAATGTATTTCTGGACGATTGGAAATACATGTTGAGCGTTACGGCTACCTTGGCTGCTGTCCTCGCACCTTCTTCGGCTTCCCGCAAAGTCCGTCTCTAGTCCACGACTTCTTTCAAAGTCCTCCTCTGAATTCGACGATTCTCCCTACAAAGAAGACATTCAGCAGCAACAGTTGAAGGATCTAAACTGGTGCACATACCTCCACCATCATTGCAGAGCGTATGGGTGCCACTCAAATGTCATTTTTCAAAAACAGCGCTCCATAGTCCTACACCAAAAACAAATCGTCCTTCTTCCTTGCCGGCAAGGATCACAGCACCAACACCAGAGCTCAAATCTGCAAGCAGAGAATGACAACAATGAAAATGAAGACTGCGAATGAAAGAAATAGCATTTCATGACCTACATCATCGTTTTGATTTACAGTTGCCACGGCTGAATCGCCTGAAGTCAAAAGCGACGCTTGAAGCACTTGCACCTCCACTAGGATGACCACCGCGATGATCTAGCAATGATCCGCCTGCAACACCAGCATCGTCGCCTGATTTCTCTAGATCGGCGCAAGGGCCATCGGGAGTTTTCTCTTCACAACTTTCTGCGGCACCTGAGGTCTCTGGAATGTCGTGTCCGCGATCTGGAGCTTCAGCAATAGAGCTTCGTCCGGCGCCCAACGCTGCTGCAACATTTAGTAACTCCGGTGATGGACAGCAAGCCTCCGAAATGTGGACTAATGCATCTGTGAGGGCGCCTAAAGCCTCCGCCGCAACCTTTGATGGTGAAAACGTCATGATGCGCCGAAAGAACATCCCGCGCTAGCTTCGCACCAACAACCGACAGAAGAATTCCTCACTGACAGCACCAGAGGATTTTCCACTCCCACAAACAACTAGATCGTCAATGTGGTTAGCAGTATGGTGAAGACAACATTTTCATTCAGGTCCTCAAACATCACAAAGGACTTTAAATCGGGATCTATAGAGGGGAGTTTCAAAATTGAGGTACCTCATCAACAGCCGCCACCGCCTCCCTAGAGCTCCATGCAACAACGTTGGCAGAATACAAAACATATTGAACAACGTCATATTCAAAAAACAAACCCTCACCCTCGGGATTCCTACAAGTCACAAATGCAATTCAAGTTGTTGAAATGTTGAGATCTACTGAGTTTCCTAGATCCATCAAGGTGGCGCAAAGTGCAACAGAGACACAACCACAAAGAAGAAATTCCAGAAAAACCTAGGCGAAAGTTGCTCAACAAAATTTGTAGGGAAAAGACAGAGAGGTCAGACGAGAAGGTTGTTGGTGGGCAGTGCTCTCTAGCGAGAGTGCCAGGGCAACGACAACAAGGGATGGCGATGAATGCCATGATTTCAACGCGTGTTGTGGCAATTCTCCAAATGAAGAGAAATAAAAGTGGGCGAGCGCCAAGACACTACGGGCGCGCTTTGGCTCAAAAGGGAATACATGATCCAGAAATTGGCGCGTGAGGCGACGGGTCCCACTAAAGAAATCGTTCCCACTTCCCCACCGTCCCCCATACCTTTGCCATCAGGCTCCCATGTTGTTCACCATGTAGACAATTTGGCTTCATTTTTTAATTTCCTCAGATTTCTTCTGAAGATCAATTCGCCACGTAATATTTTATTTCGTTATTTGGCTGTAGGTCGCCAAAAACAAAAGGCCTGTTCCGAACCTTTCCATATCCACTGATGGCATCATATCCGGAGAGTCCATAGACTCCGACATCTTCGAGAAGGAATTGCGCGTTGCGCAACGTATGCATCTCCATAGCTGACTTCATTGCTTGTTCATTCCAAGGCATGCCTCTAGTACAAGAGGATGAAAACCTACCAACTGAAGTCTTCAAATCCTTGAGGAACTTGCGGAGTTCTAAGTCTTGCGGCAAATGTTGGCCCCCTCGAGGTTTTTTTACATTGCAATTGAATACATGCAATGCATTACTCGTGCATTGAGTGATCACTTTCTCCATGAATGAGGCATAGTGGTACATGATATATGCGTCCTTGTACAAGTCTGAACTCTCCAAAGCCCGCTCATTTTGTGACTTGAGGTCGGCTTGTACGCACATGATTCCGGGCTCTTCCTTCTCCAAGTACACTTGACGGAATCGCACCAAGTTATTTCACACTACCAACAATAATATTTTATTGCCATACTTTGAAAAAATATAGTATACACCTTTGGTATATACCCCGCATCCTTCTCATGCGTAGACAATTTTTGCTTTGCCCCCATAGATGGTGCCTTTGGTTCATCAAAGGGATGAAAGCTCGACGGTGCAACACTTGTAGGAGGGAGCTCAGATGCATCAGGAGCATCTAAATATATTGATGTCAATAGAAGTAGAGAGATGGTTGCACAAGCAAGTGAAAGATACACAAGGTAGTACAAACAATGCTTGGAGTGAGATGTTGCCTTCTTTCAAAGGCCTTTACTTAAACTACCACTTAGTAGTCTCTCATACATCTTGCAAGTGATTTCTCAAGCAACTTGCTAGTGCTTTCTAAAGTCTCTTGCAAGTGGCTTCTCAAGCAACTTGCAAGTCCCTCTATGCCAACTCATAACCATCCACTTGTCCTATACAAGACATGTGGGTTGGTTTTACCTCTTTGACCTTGCGCCATACATGTACATCTCAAGTTCCTTTCACCTCTCCTCATTTTCTTTCCATTTACTTTCCACTCTAAATCTACCTCAATAACTATTTACAATGTCGTAATAACTACGAGCAACTCTTAACTCCAACAAAATCAACATACTTGAGGCGCTTTTCAAAATTACGATTTGAGGCCATTGCAATAATCTTAAATCTACACAAGCAAGAATTTTTTTAAAGCCAAAACCCCCCTACGTTGACATGGTTCAATAAATCATCTCCCTCTTGCGATTTGATTGTGAAGAACTTGCAATAAATGAAGAGGATGTTGGACAAGCTAGTCTTTTCGTGGATGTTGCACAAAGTCTTCCATGCTTCCGCGGGTCCTTTGGAACTCTTGAAGTGGGCAACTTAGTTGTCCACCAAGTTGAGGCCAATGACGGACATGGCCTTCTTGACACGCCGATCATAGTCCTTCACCTTTGGATCATCGTCTTCAGACGGAGGCTCCTCGGAGTCATCCACAATCTCCTAAAGGTCCATAGATTCCAATACCATCTCCATCTTGAACTTCCAAAGATTGAAATTCTCACCTTTGAACTTGTCAATGACCCTAGCACTTTCGCCATGATATGTTGCTATGTTTGCACTCCAACACTAATTTCTAACTTCCAATGTGCACTAGTGCACCTCAATCACTCAAATGAGCCATTTTTAGACTCAATGTGCACTTATGCACGTACAACAGTCAAAATTGAGGGCTATCCATACAGATTATGTATTATGTGCATGGGCAAAATACACACACATCTAGAACACTCAAATTTCAGGGCTACCCACATGGATTGTGTACTATGTGTATGGGCAAAGTCCAAAAGCACAAATGTATATACTTACAAAGTCGACACCTTTAAATATGCACCTCCAATACTCCTAGAAATTCCTTGGGTTGTCTTCAATCACCTCCAATGCTTCCAACGGCCTTGAAAAAATACTTGTGCACCTCCAATGCTCCAACAACCTTGAGTCAAGTCTTTTACATCTCCAATGCTCCAAATTGGATCTTCTGCACCTCCAACACTCAAAGACTCTCAAGATCTCCTTCTAACTGATTTGCACCAAAACTCTACACACGCAACTCACATGAGTAGGCCAATAACCTATTGAGGTTGTAAAGAAGTAGAGAAATGATTGCACAAGCAAATGAAACACGCAAGGTTTTATAATCAATGCTTGGAGTGAGATATGGCCTTCTTTCGAAAGCCTTCACTTATAGTATCAATTTATAACAACCTTTGCCAATACGTATGGGACTACTTTAAGTTCGTTTCACCTCTCTCCATTTTCTCCTCATTACTTTCTCTTCTAAATCTACCTCAACTATTTACAATATCATAATAACAACAAGAAACTCGAATCTCTTACAAGATCTAGGCACTCATGTAAGGCATAGACGTTCTTGGCGTCGTTGGTGCTGAAACGTCCCTTAGGATACTCCTCTTTTTTTGGACTTGTCCACCCCGCTCTTTGTCGATGAAAACCATACACCTTCTGCCTTTTCCATCGTCCACCGATCTGGGCAAGCTCGGATGCTATCTTCCTCCAATTCAAGCAACGGTTTCTACTGAATCTCTTGCACAGTTGACTCCACACAAAAATCCCAATAAAAATCAAGGAGGCAGAGACAACCCATCCGCAAGAGATCCTCTTTGAGCTCGGTGAGTTCAAGAGGATCCTTGGGTATGATTGGCAAAATTTCCTTCATCATGGACGTTGTCGGGTTTAGGAAGGACATGTACGTCATTCCTTGCGTCTCGGCCGTCGACGTGGTTGTCTTTATCCTCGCCCTCGCGGTGATCCTTGCCCTAGCAGTGATCCTCATCCTCGCGGTGATTCTCGCCCATGGAATGATCCTTGCCCTTGTGGTCATCTCCGCCCTCTCGGTGATCCTCGCCCTTGCGGTGATCCTTGGCCTGGTTGTGATCCTCGCCCTCGCTGTGATCCTTGCCCTTGCGGTGATCCTCTCTCTGGCTCGCAATCCTAGGGCTTGGGTTTAGGGCTCGGGTCTTGGGCTAAGGTCTTAGGCTTGGGTCTTGGGCTTGGCTCTTAGGCTCACGCTCTGGGCTAAGGCTTACTTTTGTTCATTTTAAAGATTTGTAAATAAGCCTTAGTTTCACTTACCCTAATCTTAACTAGGAACAAACACTATTCTGTATTAAATTCCAAATTTAATTATTTAGTCTTAGTTTAACGCTTCCAATCAACTAATTAATTTATTTTTTTAGTTTCGTGGTACGACAATAATTAATTAAACCAAAAATTGTTGTAAAAAAGACATCATTATTAATTTTGGCATCCCTTTCCTAAAGATATTTTAGAACATTTAGACGCTACTCTAATGAGGTTTCTTAAACAAAGATAGCCTTTATTGCCTCTCACGCAGTACTACCCCCTCAATTTCCGTCCACTCCAAGGATGTATCAAGGCTCGTTTGGGTTTTGTGGCAGAAGTGTAACCAGACTTAAATTCCTTAGTCCACGGTAGCCCCAATCCTTCCACCACTCAGATGCAAGCGGCGCTTAATACTACAACGCTAAGTCATTGAAAGCCCACGGATTGGCAGCAGTATTGTGGCGTCGGATTCTTGTGAAGTTATGGGACTTCTCAAAAAAATTCTCCAACGATTCGAATTGCTCAATCGTCAAAGTTTCCAGCCCACGTTTAAGAAGAGCGACATCACCCTCTTTGCAGTTGCAAATCCACTGACTATGGCTAAGCCAATACTGACTTCATAAAAATGCGTAGAAAAGTGGATGCTCCAAAAGTCCACATTGTTCCTCATTGAATTTTGTGATGTTTCCATTACGAAAGTTTGTCCCCACCCTCCATAAAGTCAGTCGTAGAGATGCTCCAACAGTAGTGCTATCAACGAGCCATTGGATCTGCTTAGATGTGACTCAAAATCACATTGCTAGGAAGATATATGGCAAAAGGGCATCAAATTGAAGTGGATTGACGCGGGTCCTATCAAGTGGACAAAAGCACAACTTCCAAACTACCGCAAGAAGAGTGCACTTGTCCACATACTTATAGAAATCTCCAAGGAACAAAGGTGGCGGCATCGTGGTCCACAAAGGGGCATCTATCTTGAAACCTAGCATCCCCAACAAATTTGATATATAAGAACAACGTTAAATATGAACTATTGTAAAGCGATTATCTAAGGAAGAGATTAAGATAGAAGAAAACATACCACCTGAGAAACAATCTTTTGATTACCTTCGCGGACGGCTGACACGACTACACACCACGACTCCACTTGCAGTTCTACCAGAATGAGTCCTCAACCTAGAATCCAACTGCAAGTCCTCCCTCAATAACTTCACTTATAGAGATTTAGTGGTATGTTTTCCTTCCGACGAATATTGAGATAATCTAATGTGTTAAAGCTCAAGGTCGGCGCACAGTTTTGTGTTTTCTTCCTTACTCATTGCACTAGAACGAGCAGTTTTGAAATGTTTTTGGTGCAAAATTGTGAGAGTTATTTAGGGGTTAAGAAATGAGGTGAATTGTCTAAATGGTTTTAAGTTGTTAGAGTTCACCGGCAATAAATAATGTGAAAGTATATGAAAACAAATGTGATAATTGATGAATAGATTGATCATTGGATTAAACTAGAACCTACATTTAGCAATTCAGTTCGAATGACATAACAAGATAAAATAGGACATTTACAGATTAAGCAAAAGTCTCATACAATTACGATGATGATGTCAACAAACTGAAAGTTGAATGCGAAGACAAAACTACAAACCAAAGCTGAGAAGTGATTGGAGTCACCCTTGTCCAAAGGTCAATCACTACAATGAGAACCACTAGCATTTGCCTCCAAGTCTATGAACAAACATGTGGCGGACCACTGTCTAGCTACCCTTGGAATAAGTGAGGAGAAGCAAGCGCTGCCATCGCCTCTGTAACACTTGCATCCCACAAATTCAAACTAAACGGTCGCAGTGGACTCCCAACCCCCCACATTGCACACAATACAAGAGTGATTTAACCATCAACTATTGCATCCCATTACCAACCACACCCATTAAATTGAAGGTTTGCTATTGGTCAAAATCCCCTAGGGGGGTTCACACACGGACCAAGGGTCGAGAGGCTGAGTGCTACTTGCAATTTGATTGGTCTAGAGCCTCAAAATTGGCCTTGGTCGGCCTCTCGACTTTTACAGACGGACCGAGGGTCGAGAAGTCGAGGGCATCTAAAATGCCTACATTGCAATACTTTTTAGAGGTTTTAGCGTCAAGAGTTCGGTCCCTCAAGAGAAGTTTGGGTTTCCATTCTTGTTCAGATCAAACTCTTGCCGAAATGCAGAACATTTTTTTCATTAAAACATTCAGATTTGACAATATCTCAACCGTTAGATTAAAACATTAACTTATTTTATTTTAAAATATTTTACCCAAATTCATTACCCAGATTTTTACCCAAATTCATTACCCAGATTTTCACCCAGATTTTTACCCAAATTCATTACCCAGATTTTCACCCAGATTTTTACCCAAATTCATTACCCAGATTTTCACCCATATCTTTACCCAAATTCATTACCCATATTTTCACCCATATTTTTACCCAAATTCATTACCCATATCTTCACCCAGATTTTTACCCAAAGTCATTACCCATATTTTCACCCAGATTTTTACCCAAATTCATTACCCATATTTTCACCCAAATTTTTACCCAAATTCATTACCCATATTTTCACCCAAATTTTTACCCAAATTCATTACCCATATTTTCACCCAAATTTTTACCCAAATTCATTACCCATATTTTCACCCAAATTTTTACCCAAATTCATTACCCAAATTTTCACCCAGATTTTCACCCAAATTCATTACCCAGATTTTCACCCAAATTTTCACCCAGATTTTTACTCAATTTTTTAACTTAAATTTTTACTTGATTTTTTTTGGGTAAAAAATTTACCTAAATGTTTTTATCTAATTTTTTTGTGCTGGTGCTTATGCTGAATTTTTTTTGTAATGAGCATTTTGACCATTTTCTTGATTTTTTTACCAAAAATGTACTTCCTTGTAGACTCCATGGCTAGAGAATGTGAGAGTAGAATATTTCATGAAAGTTAGACCCTCAAGAAGTAGAAGTTGACTTAAAATTTGTTAAATGGTATAGTTCCCAGCCTGTCAACTTGGTCCCTCAGGCATTCACACTACAAGGACCCAAACCCTGCAAATTACATATTTTAATATTTTTTTTCAACTCCAAAACTTGGCCTTTCAACATAGTTTGGTCCTCGACATAGTTTGGTCCACGGTCTGTGTGTAAAAACCCCCCTTACTTACAATCAACGCTTACAAGGCTAACCTATTAACACCAATGTTACTAATATCGGCAATAAACACCAAAAATTAATAACTAATTCACATTTCATTGGAAAAATATAAAACACTTGAATTGAAAATAAATTTATAATTATTTCCTCTCTCCATGTGTACACATTGCTTCCTTTTTTATTATGGGGGGTTTACCCTAACCTTTAAAGGTATAAGAAACCACATTTGGATTGCAATGTGATGTTTTCAATATATATTGAAATATATATATATATACAATAGTTACACATGTTTGTATTTGTGTTGAGCCCGATCTAATGACACATAGCATTTCAAATGTAGATCATTATTGCACCTACTATATGTTTGAGAAGTTGCAAAATGACCATGCATTCTACTTGTATGGTGTCATATCTGAACATGATAACGTTCAGACAGTGAAATGACCTCTAAAATGAAAGATGTTAGTTGAAAAATCCTCAACCCATTCGTATACGTCTTGCTAATTTTCAAATACATTTTTTGTATGGTAATTATAAAATACGTGACCGTATACATGGAGAGCTTTAAGAGTTAAAATTGCATTTGTCCAAGGATCCAAGGCAGATTTCAAAATAAACCAAAGACCTAGATGATGCTCAAGAAAATCTACCACCCTAGAAGATATCTCCTTTGTCCAATGAAGACATCTCCTTTGGATAGAATTTCATCCATCTCCATGACACCTCATTCATCCAGATGAAATATATTCATCCAGTCTGATGAAATAACGTCATACATCCAAACGAGATGGTTTCATTCGTCCATATGACATATTCTAATCCATCCATATGATAGAGTTTCATCCATCCTCATGACGCAATTGTAGTATTATCCAGTTCACCCTAAACCCTCGAGACGCGAGGGGTTTATCGCACCTGCATTCGCCTTCGCCTTCGCCATCGCCATCGCCACAACGGGCCCTCTTCGCAGGGAATGCTTCGAATGGAACCCAGCTTCTCCGACGCGGCTGCCCTGGTTTGATGGAAACAATTAAGCGCTTGTTTTTAGATTGAGTGCTCCGCAATGGCGCTCTCCGTGGACGCTGTTGCGACGCGGACCCATCTCCAGTCGCGCGTCGTCTCCGCTCACCCTTCCAGGTATCCTTCCTTAATCAGCTATCATTGTGAGCCTGGAGTAGGTGGAATGTTCTAGATGTGGAGTGGTATGATGTGTTAGAGCGTAGAAGCTGATTGTGCGCGCGCAGTGGGAGAAACCCTAGATGGGGGACGGATTCACCCTTCAAGGTCTGAGAAGCCACATGATGTTTACTGTGTATTTCACATAGAAGTGATGTTTAAATCTTTGTGGCATTTCAAATTTAGATCGTTATTGCACCTACTACATTGGTTGGAGAAGTTGCAAAACAATGGTCATGTATTCTACATGTATGTGTCGTATTTGAAGGTTCAGATTGATTGAATTGACCTCCAAATGAAAGTTGTTAGTTGAAGAATCTTCAATTCAAAGGTGTATTGGTCGTGCTGAATTTTAGTTTATTTTTTGTATTTCCAGAGTAAAATATGTGATGGTCCCCCACAGACCTTTAAGGGTTAATCTGTAGAGTGTTTTGTTGGTCATGCTAGTTAGGGTTTTGTGTTTGAAAGGAGGGGAGTAGAGGGCGAAAAGAGGTTTCATTGTGTTTTTTGATATTGTAAGGGGAATTTAGGAACCATTTTGGCTTCATGGTTTTGGAGATTTTGTCTCTATTACCTGAAGTAGGAGACTACGTTAGGATCTGAATAAGTAGGAAATTATTATGCGTTTACCCTGAAGTGATGTGGAATTTGCAGGATACGCCATGGCTTGTTGGTTTGTGGGTACTCCTCCAGTGCACTTTTTGCTTCAGAAACAGCTTCGTCTTTGGTGGCGCGTCCAGTGCGAAGACATTCCCAGCGACAGAATGGCAACCTTGCTGCACATGCCGAATCTGTAAGATCATAGACATTATTAGCTGTGATTGCTAAATGCTTGCAGAGAAAACAATCGAGTAGTGCCGTTCTCAAACTACCAGTGGGAAAAAAAAGTTTAGGGTTAGGATATGTTTGATGACCAGACTAAAATCGTCGTGCTCATAAACGAGTATCACCTCGAAGACTATGATATTTTGTTATGAGTACCAAAAGCTAGGATGTTTCTTATAATGTGATATCATAATCTTGTCCGGTTTTGTGATCGAGATTGTCTTCTGAGTCTAGTATTGGTTTTTTTTTCCCCCTTTTCTACCGTCTTTGGTTCAAGACTGGAGGTATTTTGTTTTTTTCTTATCGTTTGTTGTGTTATTCTTTGTGTTGCAGCTGACGAGTACCAGAAGGGTCTTCACATCCTTTGAGAGGACCGCGCTTTCCAAGGGGCGTTTACTGAGCCAAACCGCAGAGAATCGTGAAAGGTTGCTTGCCAGAGCTGGTTCTAGGAGGGAAGCAGGTAGTGCAGCAGACGGACAAACTCTTGACATCCCATTGCTGGGCGAGATTCCGCTTCCTGATTTCGCACATGTTCGGCGACAGCTGGCTGGAATAACCCCCCTGAAGGCGGCGAAATGGACGACAATCGTGGCGGTAGCCTACGCAGCCATGTCCACAGTTGCAGGCGTGACGGTATTCAACGCCAATTTCTGGATGTACGCGAGTTGGCTTGGTGTGATGTGGCCATGGCCGGCAGCAGTGACTGTGGGAGTATTGACTTTGCTCGGCGCAATAAGACAGGGAACCAAGCAGGGAGAGCAGGTTTTGATCTTGGGTGGAGCCCTGGTTTGGTTGATTCTGGTCCCACTTGCCCACGTACACGGGTTTATAGATGGATGGCCCATCCTTCTCTTCACCTTGTACTACTTCTTCTTCTCCATAAGCGCTGTGGTGCGGGGACGCATGTACGGAACCCTCAGCACTGCACCTGAAGAGAAGAGGTGGCAAAGTAGTCCTTCTCAGGCGATACAAATCGCCTTCGTAGCGGCCATTGTGGGAGGTCACTGGGCTGCCGCGTTTGAGTCTCCGTTTCTGGCCGAATCGTGGAACTGGGCGTGGCAATCTAAGGTGGCTGCCGCGCTGTTTGGCCTCGCAGTTGTAGTGCAGTGGAACGCCGTTTATTTCTTAGGAAAATACTCTGATCGATTAGTAAACCCGCACTCCGTCGTCATGTTTGGGCCGTACAGATGGGTGCGTCATCCCATGTATACCAGCTACATGCTCCTTTGTGCGGGCTATTGTCTCGCCATCAGGTCCTACTTTAGCCTCCTGTTCCTTTCGTTGTCCTGTATCGCCTACTACGATCAGCGGACCAAGCTGGAAGAGAAGAATCTGGTCGAGGCTTTTGGCACTGACTACACCTCTTACAGCCAAAAGACTAAGCGTAAGTACCTTCCTGGGTTGTACTAAAATACTGAGCAGCAGTATGTAAAGCAGTCGGTACTTCTTCCTTCTTCTCATAATCCAAATGCTCAGTATTCCTATCTGCTGCTCTTCTATTACTGCCTTCAATGTTGTCTTCACTTGTGCCATAGAAAGAAAGCTTACCTGAGTTAGAAGTTCCAGTTTATCATCGTGGAGCTCTTGCTAGTACAGTAAAAACGAAGATCTACACTAAATGCTAATTTCAACACTAATTGTCAGCTCTTGCAAACATTGCGGTACAAAAAAATTAGCTGTAGACATTCAGTGTAGAGCTTATGGCTCGAGAGTTTATTGTGGAGCCCTTAGTAGTACATTCTGGGGTTTTGATCCCAAATGTGTCGCTACTCACTCACTGAAAACCTGGAAAAGGTCGTTGTGTTCTGTGTCTCTTGTGACGAACTTCAGTGCAAAACCTCGGAGTAGAAAGTGTAAAACGACAGCGTCGCTGCTACATGTAGTGTATTCCATGTGCACAGCCTTCCTTTGTCACTGGTGCCGTATTGCAGCTGCAATACGGCACTTCTCCGAGTTCCCGCCGACCAGCCGCAAAAAAGTGGCATTTATTGGTTTTCGTGGCAACGAATCCAAGGCATGGGAATTTACAGGACTATTCCGAGGCTTCCACGCGTGTTGTGTCCAGTAGTAAACTATAGATAGGCTATTCCGAGAGCCTTTTCACGTGCGAAAGTTGTGTGCAGGGAAGCCAGAAATAAACTGCCCTCCTTTGAGCTCTTTGTTTACCTTCACATGAAGACGAATCTGTGCCTGGAAAGGGCAGCTGTAATACAGTACCAAGCGATGCTCTACGTATTACGTTACTCGGACCATGTCTTATTCGAAGCCCGGAAGACGTGAAGGGTAACCAAGATCTATCTCGTATGAGCTTCTCCTTCGACTGCAATGGTTTGAGTGCTTTTATGAGCCATGATAAGGAAGAAGTTGCTGTTGTCGCTAGCAGCTGTGCTCCTTGCTCTCTGACTGCGGGTCATCCCTAGGTTTCAAATGGTATGTAATGACTGCACGGAAAAGTAACATATACTACTTCTAGACTCATGTAATTTCACAGTTGAGATTCCAGGAGGGGATTGTTACAACAAGAATGGACATCAGTCGCCAGGAGATTCTAACACATATTATCCGCCAGTTGAGATGACGACAAGAGTTCGTGGCAGAAAGGATATAATAGCATGAGTTACGGGAAAGGAGCGAAAGAAGCGCCGTAAACCCACCTGAATGTGGGCCCACATGCGTGCATCCACCACACAATACGTATTTTGAGGTGCGTGTGTGTGTGTGTGTGTTGCAGCAAGTTCGCCAGAATGGAAACCCGGAAGTTGACTCTTTCCACACCACGCCATGGCCTCTTCTCACTCTCGCGTCAGCCATGGCGTTGAATGAACACGAGCAGTTCAAAGAGTGATCTACAACATACGTCGACCTAGCTAGCTTCATGGTCACGACTGCAACGTCCACAACGTTGGTGCTCAACTACAGTTCTGATTCTTGATCACCCACGAGCTGTATGATGTCACAATCCAAATCTCTCCAGCAGCCTGAGTCAAGAAGTTGATCGACGTGGGACCGAGTAACCTACTTCGAGTCAATCCAACAGGTCTTTGAAAGGAAAATTCTTCTACTTGGATGGATCAGACTCAAGTGGATGCATGACTCTACATTCCAACGTGCACTGGAGGGTCGTAGTCTGGAGGTTGAACTCCGAACTAGCTAGTCATGTCGAGCTACGCACATTGGCGGCTCGAATTGGCTGTCAACTACTTCGGATGGCGGAAGGTTCATTCGGTCGCAAGGTGGGCTTGACATAGCTCTTGTCTAGATCAAGGGGCAGTGATAAATATGTTGGATCTCGCAACAGGCAAGTCATACGAACTAGTTTCACCTCCGCTCTCAGGAATAAGGCCTTGGAGTCCATCTGCAAACTTCCTTCTGAGTTCAGGAGCTGTCCGATCGACTTGGGGTTACTTCGCACTTGAATCAAGATGCCTCATGACAATGTCTCGCCTTCGCATTTCAATGCCGGCCTCCCATCGCCGACGACGTTGCAACATGGTCAGGTGGGCGAAGCGCACGAGCTTGCAACGCCATGGACGGAAGCAGTGGCGAATTCGGCGGTGTCGGAGAAGTTTCTGTTGCCGGAGCACCAACGACCCACCGTGAAGCACGACGACTTCACCACCCAGCTGGAGATTCCAGTGATCGACATGGCCGCCGCCGATGATCGGGACCTCGTTGCGCAAGTGCGACACGCGTGCTTGCACTGGGGATTCTTCCACATCGTCAACCACGGCGTCGAGGACGAGCTCCTGTCGCGCGTGCAACGCCAGGCCAACCGGTTCTTCAGCCTCCCGCACGCAGACAAGATGAAGGTGAAAAAGCAGCCCGGCACGTACTCCGGGTACGGGCACGTCACTGTCAAGGACGGCGACATCCGCCCCTGGTCCGAGGGCTTCTACTTCTCAGACGAAAAATCCACCGCTCACCACGCGCGCCAGCTGTGGCCGGAGGAAGAAGAAAACAACGACTTCGTGTAAGCTAGCAAATCGACGCACCCCTCCTCACTCTCCCCCCCCCCCCTCCTCACTCACCGTGTGTGTACGTCACTTGGCAGAGGCTCGTACGTGGAATACAGCGACCACGTGAAGCGAGTCGCGGGGCGTTTGATGCAGATCATCGTGGCAGGGCTGGGAGCGGATCCCGCGCATTTCGACAAGTACACGACGGACACCGCGGGCCTGCTACGCTGGAACTACTACCCGGCGTGCCCTGAGCCGCTCAAGACCATCGGTTTGACCGCGCACACGGATTTCAACCTCTTGACTGTCGTGCACCAGGGCCAGATCGGTGGCCTGCAGATTCAGAAAGATGGGGAGTGGATCGCGGTCAGGCCTCGCCCGGGCGCACTGGCAGTGAACATTGGTGACACTCTCCAGGTACTACCACTGATCCCCATCCCCAAAGCCTGACAACAATCTCAGAGCCTGTGCATATCTGTCCACCAAGATATTACAGTACTACCACAACTACAACTGTAGTAGTAACGTTAGTGCATGGTTTGCAATCGTATCATCTGATTCTGATCCGGAGGACGTCGTACTTGTAACTGTTCGCCTCTCGCTTTGCAGTACATGGTTGAAGCCTAGTCGTCGTCGTCGTCGTCGACTGGTTGTACCGCCTGTAACTCTCGGTTTTCCGCTGCAGGTTCTTACCAACGCGAGATACAAGAGCGTGCCGCACCGGGCTGTGGTGAACGACAGCCAGTCCCGCATCTCCCTCGTCTACTTCTGGGTGCCCTTGACCACCATCGACATCGTCCCCGCGCCGGACATGGTGGACGCGCTGCACAATCCCTGCAAATACAAGCCTTTCAGCTTCGGCACCTTGACGACGATGAAGCAGTTGCACTTCCTCGACACTTTGGACCACTTCTTACGAGACGAGTCATAAAAGTGTGGAAGTTAGCAAAGTGGGAAGTGGTGGTGTCTATTCCAAGATTTTAGTAAGTTGGATGAATTCTTTGGGTTGTGTACCTATTATAGAAAGTTTGTAAAGACTTTCAGTGCTACTATTGCATAGTCTAAGTTCATTCATCCTTTAACGCCTGGCGGGGTTGATTTTGGTGCTTTTGCTCTTCTGACTCTTTCCACAATTGGTCAGTTGTCTCTTGCGGGTTAAAAGCTCTTCGTTTGTAAGGACTTTTGTTGCTATTACATATTCTAAGTTCATCAATCCTTTAACGGGTGGCAGGGTTGATTTTGGTGCTTTTGCTCTTCTGATTCTTTTCACAATTGGTCATTTGTCTCTCGCGGGTTTAAAGCTCCTCGTTAGCTTTCCGATGGATCTCTTCAATCCCCAATCCATGCAGGCATTAGCAAACTACAGTGATTTTCGTGAAGTGGGGTTGTGTCAATGATGTTTTGTCTACTTCATGGCTCTCATGGTTCACTTAGGCGTGAAAGGTGAATCATTCTAGTGAGGGTTGTGGTTTTAGTTGAATTGTTACAATTGAAGTAGTGGAGTTCAAGTCCTATTGCCGATGTAGTGCCTACCACCATAGTCCACCCAATTATGGTGGGGGGTCCCAAGGCCTCGTTGTATGTGGACCCACAAAGCCCTTGGGGGAGATGACATGTCGGTTGTCTCTAAGGCAATTAGTGTAGAGAAGCACATAGTGTAGAAAAGTATTTACCCTCGAGAGGGATGAGTAGTTCTATTACGCTAGCCATCTGCTTAGTGAAGAGAATGAACAAACACTATATTCACGCCGGTCTCCTTCGGACACTGGAGTTCTTCTTCTTCTTGAAGTAGTGGATAGAGCATAGAGCCTACAGACCAAGATGAATCAAGCATTAGTTGGGATATTGCGACTAGGATTTCAAAAGCTTTGTCCATCGTTAAGTCCTCCTTTCGAAGGTGAATTATATAACTACAAGGCTATTTACTAACTGTATGAACCCCTCAAGGACCAAGGCATTTTAGAGGAAAATCTATTCCATGGTTTTGGAAAAACCCAGATGAACTTTTTGAGATTGTAGCCGTAGAATCTTCTCCTAAACTTAAATGAGATGATGTGGTGAAAATTGGGGGGATTTTTGAGCAGACAGATTGAAAGATATTGCGGTTGGAGTATAAAAAAATTCCCTCCAACGAACAAGTCTTGGTCCTTTAGGGGTTAACAAGAACAAATGTGTTCTTTATACCAAAACATTTTTGGTGGTACTTGAGAGTCCCACCATGATTGGGTGGACCATAGTAGTGACACCAAAGAACATGAGGATTGGAACAAAGTCATTACAAATATTTTGCAGCTTGTGTACATGCATAATAAATTTTAGTAGATTTTTTTATCCAATCATTATAGGAATGAAAGAATCAAGGAATCTTCATTTCTTCATTTGCACCACTACCGTAGGTGAACCTCTAGTTTGGCACCTCCATGCCGAATAATTAATTGAAGTGAGTAAAGGCCATTTGGCATCCAAAATTAAAATAAATCTATTTTTGGCAAGAAATCGCATTTTACTGTATTTAGCACATTTGACAACCGTGGGGTTTGAACCCAAGACCTTGGGGTTCTAAATCAATGCCTCCATGCATGCATAACCATGAAGGGAGACTTTTCCAAGCCCCACTCCCTATGATATCTTCCAAGGGGACAAAATTTGCAAATATATAGTTTCTCTAACTTCAGCAATTTCATTAAATATTTTCCCACTTAATTCGGCAAGTATTTTTCTAATTAATAAACGCCAAACTAGAGGTTCACCTATGGTATACTTTGAGTTTAGGTGATTAAAGAAGGTGTGGAGTGTGAGAATGAAACATTTTTAAAAATGTTGTGATTGGAATCTGTTGTCGCCATTTTTTTCCTTCTTTCCTAATATTGAGCTAGTTATTAAATAACTTTTTATTGTTTTTTATTATTTTCTATTTTTATTTAAGTTTTAAAAACATCTATTTTCAATGTTAATGATTCTTTTTTCCAATGTTGATTTAACTACAAACTCAATTTTTATTCTAAAGACGTTTTATATATCCATGTTTACATATCATCTTATCGTGCAAATAAAAATATTGTATATTTTTATTGTATATTCCTCTTTGGAATATACAATACATTGATGTTCCAATATATACCTTTTAAAAATACCCAATATCATAAACCTTGTGATTTATTGTATCTACAACATTAAGCAAATGTTGTGTCCGTGTTTATAACCAATCATAACTGTGAAATGAATAGGAAAAAAAGCGGATATATACATTGACAACAAAAATTTAATCACAACTAATGGTTTTTGCACTCTAAATACCTTATATTTTATTCTTTAAGTAGTATCTCAAGTTGTGAAAAAGCCACCATATAACCTTTGATATGGATCCCTTACCTTTGCAGTGAATAAACTTCTCATTTCAGCTAAAAGAAGAAGAATAACAAGAGCCACATTGAGAAGTATGAACAAGTTTGTTGAGGGTAGAGCTATTGATTATGCCACAAAGACCTAGATACCTTATTACCTCCTTTCAGATTCATATTCCTATCCAATTATAATCAAAGTTTGGTGTTGATTGACTACATCTTTCATGAATTTAACCCCTAAATTACTCACCAAAAACACTTTAAAAACTGCTCATTTTACTGCAATGATTAAGGAAGAAAAAAAAACTTATATTTCTAGTTTTAACTGTAGTATAGTATCTCAATTGAGACTTATTAGGTAACATACTGACGAAATTTCATACACTTTGACGGCACGGATTACAGAATTATAGTGTTTGAAGTAGTGAAAACGGTTTATTTTCTTCCATGCGTTTAGTGGATCAGCAAACTTTGACTTCACTAGGTGTCCAATTTGGACTCACATAAAGAAAAAATTGGACTCACACAAAAAATTTAGTAATGTCCATCTACAGTAAATATTTCAAAAAATAATGTTTTATATTGACACACTAGGAACCAACCCAAACATGCAAGAGCCCCCCAAGGGGAATCTTGGTAATTTAGGAGTTAACAAATGATTAGTAAAAGGTGAATTCTTGAAATAAATGAATAATTCCAATCTTAAACCAAAGCTTTCTGAATGAAGATATTGTAAGTTTTCAAAGAAATCCCTAACCTTGTATTTTTACTCTTTTAGAACATAAGCACCTCTATATCAAGCAAGTACCATAGGGTGTTAGACCAATATCATATAGATTTCAGTTGAGAAATGCACATTGTAAACCACTATGGATTCTTTGTACAAGTATGCAAACATTACCCACCACCAAGACTCAACCTCCAATGTTCCTCGCCATTCATAAAATCCTATAAAATTATGAGCATCCCACTGTGCATTGCCAAGCCTCGAACACAATGTAGAATTGACACTCATCAATGAATGAAGTTGAAAGAGGACACTAGAATACTTAAAATTTTGGAGGGCTCTCTAATTTCTACACAATTTCTAATTTTAGATGATTTTCATGAATAAACAGTAATATTTAGTATCCACTTCACTTAAAATCACTTGTGACTAGTTCATTATTTTGTATTGGATGTGTATATATGGTGGATTACAAACTCGATGAACATGTATTGGAGCTTTCCATTATGTAGTGCTTCCTGCTGTAGATGCTCTACCCCTAAACGACCAAATGTTTGTGCAGGGGACAATTTTTTTCACTTTGACTACAATTATCTATCAATATGTACAGTACCCTCACACAAGTATACGTACTTTTTTAGATTTTGTATGTTTCCACACTACATTGCTGCCAATTTTGGCTCCCTCCTGAGGGTTGAAAAATTGTCAATTTACCATGAAATTTTTGGCACAAAATCACCTTTATGTTGACAACATGTGCGCCAGATTTCAAGGTCAGAAGATAAATATAAAAAAAGATATTCAAAATCTACCAAGATGTGTAGTTGTGAGCCATTCAGAGCTAACCAACTTTGACACCCTCCCAAGGATTGAAAGAATTTTTTTTGCCCATGGAATTTTTAGCATGAGACCACCTCTATGTATATAATAAGTTTGCCAAATTCCAAGGCCACATGATGAATAGAAAAAAGGATATTCAAAATTGTTTCTCGTAGCTACATATTTTGGTAGATTTTGAAGATGGTTTTTTTTATTCATCTTCTGGCCTTGAATTTTGGCACACATGTTATCAACATGAAGGTGGATCTTGTGTCAAAAATTTCATGGTCAAATAATAATTTTTCCGACCTAGGGAGGGTGCCAAAGTTGACAATAGTGAAATGGTTTCGCTGATTGTTTCTCACAACTACACATGTTGGTAGATTTAGATTTGTTTCTTTTCTTTTGTGTGTTTTTTGGACTTGAAATTAAGCACATGTATAATTAACATAGATATGGACTTATTTCGTGAATATCATAGGAAAAAATAAAAAATTGAATCCTTAGGACGGTGTCAAAGTTGGCAGTAGTGAAATGTTTCTCACAATTATACATGTTGGTAGATTTCAAAAATCTTTTGATATGTAGATATTTTGGCCTTCAAATTTGGCACGCATGTGATCAACATAGAGATAGTCTCTTGTCAAAAATTTCATGGGAAAATACCAAAAATTCCAATCCTTGGGAGTGCGTCAAAGTCAGCTAGGAGTGAAATGTTTCTCACAACTACACATGTTGCTAGCTTTTGATGTAGTTTTAATTGTGTGGATCTTTTGGACTTGAAATTTTTCACACATATAGTCAACATACAGTATGTCTCATGCTAAAAATTACATGGGCAAAAAAATTCTTCCAATCCTTGGGACGGTGTCAAAGTTGGCAGCTGTGAAACTTTTCTTACAGCTACCCCATGTTGGTAAATTTTGGATATCTTTTTTTGTATACATCTTCTGGCCTTGAAATTTGGCACACATGTTTTCAACATAGAAGTGATCTTGTGCCAAAAAATTCATGGTAAATTGACAAATGTTTAGCCCTCAGGACGGTGCCAAAGTTGGCAGTAGTGTAGTGTGAAAACGTACAAAAGCAAAAAATACGTATACTTGTGTGAGGGTACTGTACAGTCAAAAATCACAAAACTTTCACCACATCATCTCATATAAGTTATGAAGAAGATCTTACAGTTACATCCTCAAAAAGTTTGTATAGGCGGTTTTTAGTCCATGGAGTACAAATTCCTCTAAAATCCCTTTACTCTTTAGGGGTTAATCCTAAAGAAACACAACAATTTATAAGACCCTCTACTCCATTGATGAACAACTGCCTATACAAACTTTTTGAGGATGTAATCGTAGGATCTTCTTCTTAACTTATATGAGATGATGTGGTAAAAGTTTTGTGATTTATTACCGTATGCATTGAAAGATAATTGTAGTCAAAGTGAAAAACTTGTCCCCTGCACACACACTTGGTCCCTTTAGAGACTATGGTAGAAGAAGTAGGAAAATACAACCAAATATACGAAGACCCATACATATACGACCCATGTACATGGCACATGCATATATGACGACACATGTACCTAACAAATACATATCCACCATCGTACACCAGCCAATTACCAGAGCGGTTAACCCTTAAACGTCAGAAGGTGCCGCTGGTGGCCACCTTATTCTACATGTACGGTGTCGTATTTGACCATGATAAGGTTCAGACATTGAAATGACTCCCAAATGGAAGATGTTAGTTGAAGATTCTTCAATTCAAAGGTGTAAATCTAGCTGAACTATAATACATTTTCTGTATTCTACAGAGGAAAGTACGGTCCTGTACATACGGTTTTCCACTGACGTTTAAGGGTTGACGGAATTGCTTCTTCCTTGAGCGTAGCAGGCTTGACCCAAGACTTGAACAGTAGCAATTTCCAATAATAAGACAACACAAAAACATAACCTATATTAATATTTTTTCCTTTGACTCATTTCCGTAGGCATTCCGTCAAACTCAAGACTGCTCAGAAGGAGAGTCAGGACTGACTTTGATTCCGGCCCTAAGGATTCATGTTATTAAAGGAAAAAAATCACCACACCCAATTCAGTTACTGTACTGTTTTCACAATCATGCAGAAAGGAAATTCTTTAAAAATCAAAGCAGAGGAAAGAGGCAAAAAAAAGTTACCAAAAAGTCAATCACTTCTACTTCTTTCATCATTTGCAATTACCCTGGCTGTAACCCTTAAAGGACGGGGACAAAAGTTTTCACTTTGACTGCAATTCTCTCCTTCAATCCATACGGTCACATTCCACCAAAAAAATTACCACGTCATCTCATATAAGTTTAGAAGAAGATCCTACGGTTTTTTTCTCGAAAAGTTCATGTAGGTTGTTTTTAATCCATGGAGTAGAGATTTCTCTAAAATGCCTCTGTTTCTTTAGGGGGTACCCCTAAAGAAACGCACCCAATTTTAGAGAAATCTCTACTCCATGGATGAAAAACAACCTATATGAACTTTTTGAGAATGAAACCGTAGGGTCTTCTTCTAAACTTATATGAGATGACGTGGTAATTTTTGGGTGAAATGTGAGCGTACGGATCGAAGGAGAGAATTGCAGTGAAAGGGGAATTACCAGAGCAGTAAATCGGTTGTTGAATATATTTGGTGTTGTTGTTGTTGATGTTGATGTTGTGTGTGTGTGTGTGTGTGTGGGAGTGATTGCGCAAAGCGCCGGGCTTTGCTGCTCCACATACGCTCACATAGACCTCGTTGCGAGTATTTTGTTGGCGTCCGCCTGCGCGCGCTCTGTGTGTGTTTGTATTTGTGTCTGCGCAGACAGGCACGCGCGAGACGAGGTTTTTCATGAGTTAGGGATCCATGAGCTCGGAGGCGGGGGAGGACGGGGACGATGGGAGCGCTGTAGGATTGGGAGGGGGGAATTGGGAGTCAGGGTTTGGGGAGGATGAGTAACCGCAGGGGGAGGGCGCGGCGGCAGGGGAGATTGGTGCAAGCGCCACCGTATGGGGGAGTAGGGTTGGGAGAGGTGGAGAGGCAATGGTGAGGAGGGGATTGTAGGTTTTGGTGAGGGAGGGAGAGGAGGGGGGGTTTTTATGGCAAGTCACGAGGATCAGGATTTGTCGGTCAAGGCGCTGCAGAAGCGCTACGAGGGGTTGGTGACGGTGCGCAGCAAGGCCATCAAGGGGAAAGGGGCGTGGTACTGGAGCCATCTGGTGCCGCTGCTGGTGCCGCACCCGGACACGGGGCTGCCCAAGGCGGTGAAGCTGCGGTGCTCGCTGTGCAATGCCATGTTCTCGGCGAGCAACCCGTCGCGGACGGCGTCGGAGCATCTGAAGCGCGGGACGTGCCCCAATTTCAATGGCATGGTGCCCAGCCCGCTGGCGTCGCAGCCGGGGCCCAAGGCGGCCACTCCCGGCAGCGTCACGCCGCGCAAGCGCACCGCGCCG
>OZ020522.1:9983105-10090729 GCA_963971425.1 Bryoerythrophyllum caledonicum | reverse complement strand
CTCGAGGACAGTGTGAAGAAGCTCAAGTGCCCCGGGATGAAGGTGGGCGGGGGCGCGCCGGGGTTCGGCGGGCCCAACAAGCAGCAGGCGGAGGCGGCGCTCAACCTGTTGGCGGAGTGGCTGTACGAGTCGTGTGGCACGGTTTCGTTTTCTTGCGTGGAGCATCCCAAGTTCAAGGCATTCATGAGCCAGCTAGGGTTGCCACCCGTCAGTCGCCGATACCTCGCGGGCGCGAAATTGGACGCCAAATTCGAAGAGGTGAAGCAGGACTCGGAGCTCAAGCTCCGCGAGGCTCTGTTCTTCCAGCTTTCCTCCGACGGCTGGAAGAAGAAGACCATTGGCATGGGCGAGAGCTTGATCAACCTCACCATGAATCTCCCCAACGGGAGCACTCTGTTCCGCAGCGTCGTCAATGTCAACCCCGGCCCCGTGTCTGTGAAACTCGTCGAAGATACGCTCGCGGAGGCCGTGCTGGCCATCTGCGGCCCGGCTCCCGAACGCTGCGTGGGCATCGTCGCGGACGCCGATAAGTACGCCTTGAAAGCGCTGCAGGGCCTTGAGTATCGCTTCCCACGCATGGTCAACTTGTCTTGTCAAGCGCAAGGCTTCAGCAATCTGTTGAAAGACTTCAACAAACACTTGCTGCTCTTTAGGTCCGTCGGAAGCGAATGTATCAAGGTGTCCGCCTTTTTCAACAACCATCAGCAAGCTCGCTTTTACCTCCAAAAGTATCAACGCCAGGTGAGCCCGACCTTCCATCTTTCTATTGTTCCAAGAATGCAGAAAAAAAAGCCATATCAAGGGCAAAGGGAAACAAGTCACCTCCTAATCACTGGCTTTCCTTTGTGTTGTTTTATGAAACCAAGCACACGTCTTACGATTGTTTTACGATTTAAGTTCGGGTTTTGTTTGCCGAAAAAAGTGTTCTGATTGCAGCCATTCTCCATGGTCGTTGTTGTATTTTTGCTTTTCAGGAATACGATAGCGTGAAACTGTTACGAACGCCGCCTGACCCTCAGTTCGCGGATCCTCACTACGCATACGTGCTGGTGATGCTGGACGACATCGCGGCGTCTGCACGAGCGCTGCAGAACACAGTGGCCGACGACCAGTTCTGCGTGCAATTCCCGGACGACCAGCTGCGGCGCGACGTGACGGATCTGGTGGGCAGCATGCGCTTCTGGTCCGACCTGGAAGCGGTGCAGGAGTTGGTGAAGATCGTGAAGGTGATGGTGAACGACATCGAAGTGGATCGCCCGTTGGTGAGCCAGTGCTTGCCGCTCTGGGACGAGCTCCGGGGCAAGGTGAAGGACTGGTGCGCGCATTACGACAAGGACGAGACGCCGGTGTACGAGATCATCGAGAAGCGGTTCAACAAGAACTACCACCCAGCCTGGTCCGCGGCGTTTATCCTCGACCCGCTGTACCTCCTGCGCGACTCGAGTGGTAAGTACCTGCCTCCCTTCCGGTGCTTAACCAGTGAGCAGGAGAAGGATGTGGACCGGTTGATCACCCGGCTGGTGCCGCGGGAGGAAGCGCACATCGCCCTGATGGAGCTCATGAAATGGCGCGCCGAGGGGCTCGACCCGCTGTACGCGCAAGCCGTCCAGGTGAAGGAGCGCGATCCGTTAACCGGCCGCATGAGAGCTGTCAATCCGCAGAGCCGGCGCTTGGTGTGGGAGACTTGTCTCAACGAGTACAAGTCCCTGGGGAAAGTGGCCGTCCGCTTGATCTTCCTCCACGCCACCAGCTGTGGGCTCAAGTGCAACTGGTCGCTCTGGCGCTGGGCTTACCGGAACGGCAACTCGCGGTTAGCGGTGGACAAGGCCGAGAAGATGATCTTCATCGCGTCCCATGCGAAGCTGGAGCGCAGGGATTACTCGAACGAGGAGGAGAAGGACGCCGAGCTGTTCATGAACGGAAACGGTGGCAGCGATGAACATCAACTAACCGACGAGATTTTTCTCAACGCTACTTTGTAACATTGGCAGGACGTCAACTAACAGGGACGCACTTAGCACATAGACTTAGGCGGGCTAGCAGTCTCTCGTTCTTCCTTCTACTGTGCTCTCGTGTGTACATTTTGAGGTGCTCTATCATCACCATCATCATCATCTGACCGGGGAGGTTCACCAAGGATCATGGCACCGCCCTTCACGACACTGGTACAAGGTTTTGCTTTCTTTCCACTGGTAAAGGTCAATGTCAGGTAAACTATTCTTATTATTTTTTTGTTCCCCCCAACAACCAGTAGTTCGGTTGCAAGCTACCATCAGATGCAGGAGCTAGCTGTGCATTATACAGATGATTCATCAAAACTGGGTGCACGCATTCTTTCGTCACATAATTACGGATGCTGCTGTAATTGCCCAAATTTTGCTTATTACATTTTGGCTGGAAAACACCCTTTTCCTTCTCCTGCTATGTTCTACTACTACTACTACTACTGTGGAGGAGAAAAGCATCTATTGCAGGGAGCAGTTTGGAATTTGAAAGTCCGGTGCTGGTGCGGCGAGAGCAGTTAGTCGTTACTGCTGATGTCACCCTCCTCTCTTTCACATCCTGCATTTTCCAGCGACTGGAAGGAAACACCATCATTCTTCGCATCATTCTGCTTTTTCTTGTCCCATGAACACACTAAAAGGTCACTGTTCATACGCTCTCTCTTCACCAACCTTTTGTGAATAGGAACAAGTAGCATCCGACAATTTAGAGTTATCTGTACAGTCACCCAAAAGATACCAACAAGAGTTTTGTTCTCAGTCACCCTTGAACGTCACACTGACCAGCCGGTGGCCACAATATTCTACTTGTATGCTGTTGTATTTGAACATGATAGGGTTCAGATATTGAAATGACCCAAACGAAAGATGTTCGTTGAGCAATCCTCAATCCAATCGTGTAAGGTGCTTGCTTAACTTTAATACGTTTTTTTTCGGTAGTCTACAGAGTAAAATATGTGAGCATATATATGGTTCGCATGGGTCGTTTAAGGGTGAACCCTTAAACGTCACTCGGGAACCGTATATATAGGCACGTATTTTTACTCTGAAGACTATAAAAAAAAAACGTATTAAAGTTTAGCAAGCACCTTACACGTTTGGATTGAGGATTCTTCAACGAACATCTTTCGTTTGGGTCATTTCAATACCTGAACCCTATCATGTTCAAATACAACAGCATACAAGTAGAATATTGTGGCCACCGGCGGGTCAGTATGACGTTCAAGGGTTGGAAATCACCTCTGATTAGCTCCAACGATGAGCTCACACTCTAGAAAAGTCGTTCCTAAAACGTAGCGAAATAACTGCTCCTAACTTGAGTTCAGAGACCACCATGCCATGCTCTTGTGTTGAGTGATACATGACAGAGACGGAATGTGATGCGTGGACCAAGGACCGAATGATTCCGCATACATACCGGTAGAGTCACTCCAGCCTAGTGCAGACTATGATGATGCTTTTTGGCCTGGCTGACGATGCGCTCGCTCGGAAACTGGGACAAAATACGGGAGCATGCATTGATCAGTGATGTGCCAGGTCTGAGGGTCATGACTTGATGGCGGACTTGGGAAAGTCAAGTCAAATGGAGAAGGTCCTGTTCTTAGGCTTTCATTGTGGGAGCCTAAATGCCAGAGACTCAGCAAGTACTGGACTAGCTTGAAGACTCAGCCCCCAAGACCAAAAAACCTTCTGACAGAGGGAATTTTCTCTCTTTAAGTGACATTTACCTTCTTCTTTTTTAACTTTGTTTTTGTTGCAATCATGAAGGCTGGACTCATTTGTTTGCTTTATGTTGTTAAAAAATAAATAAAAGATTGTTTACTCATAAGTGAGCTGGTTATGTCCTTTTATCCTAGGATTCCATGCTCTGTTCCGCAGATCTTTGTTCCCCGACACGGTTCCCCACCTTTGGTCTTCTTGTGAACTCAAGCATTGGATTTGCACTGATTTTCAGGCACTTGGGATGCCTAGGAAAGAAAATTACGTAGGTGTTTGAATCTTCAAGCATTGTCAAATCCCAAGGAAATTCGATGCGTGGTTTTGAGTTCCCGAGCTTGCAAAATTTATGATGCCACATGTTGATGAGTATGTGGTGTGAGGGGGAAATGGATGCAATGTTATTCTCACACACGGTATGGGTCATGTCAAGATTGATGTGAGTGGTGAACTTTTGAATCTACAAGCATTGAGGAAATTTGAAGTATGGTTTTGAGTTCCCGAGCGTGCAAAATTTATGATGCCGCATGCCGATGAGTGTGGTGTGAGGGGGAAATGGATGCAATGTTATTCTCACACACGGTATGGGTCATGTCAAGGTTGATGTGAGTGGTGAACTTTTGAATCAACAAGCATTGGGAAATCCCAAGGAAATTTGAAGTATGGTTTTGAGTTCCGGAGCTTGCAAAATTTATGGGTCATGCCAGCATTGATGTGAGTGGTCAACTCTTGCGGTTTCATTTAAATCGTGTATCGTGCAACCTTGATCTCTATTCCCGAAGTGGATTGCGAGTCTAGACTTGCTTGGTGATAGTTTGGACATTTGGATTCGGGAATTTGGTCTCCCTTTACTGACCTTGGGGCTTGTGTTCTGGGTTGGTCTGCTCTGCTCTACACTCTACACTTTAACTTCAGAATGTTATATGGCGTGCATCAAGGTACACATTGGGTACACACAATTAAAAGCTAACTTCCCTATTTGTGGGTCACTTTTGCACATAATTATTTTACAATGGAGAATGTCCAAAACATCTGGAGACTTGTCTAGGTGATACCCCATGTAATGTCTAAGTGAGACTCATTATGTTGAAGTTACCCTTTGGAGAAAAAATAAATATGTGGCGGAGGTCTGCCAAATTTGACCCTACGTACAATATGGCCATATAAAGTAAAAATTTCTAGCAATTCCAAAATCAATTTATCAAAATTGGTAGAAATGCTACAACGTGCACTTTGAAGGAGCTTGTTAACCTGTTTGAGGATGTAATACATGGAGATACCTAGGGGATACCCTGATATCCATGATATACCTATATAATATCCACAAATATCATCGCAGATGGTGGCTAAATACTTATAATATTGGTAAACAATCTTGCCAAATTATTTATTTTTTCAAATTTTAAGAGTGTAATGTACTGGTAGCAGCCATGTTTTTCTTGTAGCTTTTCAATTAGTTTTTCACTTTAAGAATTGTTGGAACTTTAAACTTAGCAAGGGGCTTGGTAACTTTGGTCCAACCATCGTGACCTTGATCTACATCAACAAAGGTATAACCTAGCGGAAGTTATAATTTAAAAAGTTATGACTTGTATGAGGGATAAGTGCTTAACATCTGCAAGCATAAGTGCCTCCTCTCATTCTCTTTAGCATTAAGACTATGGTTTGAAATCTTAATATAGTTTAGGAAATAATAAGCAAATAAATACGTAAATAGCACTAGATTTTTTTATAAATTTGGGCTTTCTCTTTATGGAGTATTAAAAACTCTTGGCTTAAAGAACAGTTTTGGATTTGAGGAAAGATATATTAAAGATTTTCAGCTTTGGCATATTTGTAGCTATAAAATGTTTTTTTATAGAAAATTACTTTTCTTCAAATAGATATTAGGAAAAATAACATTATTATGAATACTATTCAAATGTTTAAATTCTTCCATATGCATTCTTAGTCATTGAATTTTGAAATTTTTCTTTTCTATATGTTTTCAATTCTACCTCAAGGGAAAAAAGTATCTTTTATATTCTATATTTCATTTGAGATTAAATACTTTATTGATACCACAATAAAATAAAATTCAATTCTACTACTATATTTTTTTGAACATGCTAAGTACTTCAATTTCATCCAAAATTTAGTAGACATGCAACTTACATCATACAAATTGTAATGGTGAAGAATCCCAACTTTTTATAGTGTAAATTTTCATTTCATCAAAAAATAGAGTATATTGACCTTGGAAAATCAAGTTACAAAATAACTACTAAATTTTTTGCTTCAAATACTACGATGTTCAAATACATGAAATCAAAAGTTCTACAAAAAATATAATATTTTCTTTTAGTAATAAGTAACAAGATCCTGTAGTTAAAATAGGAACAGCTTCATTATTTAAAAATGTTTTGTATTGGCACTAAGCGTAGTAGTTTTGAAGTGTATTTTTCAAAAAACATAGTCTTGGTCTTGTAAAGAATAAACTTTATTTTTACCGTTTTAAATGTTATTACTAATTATTTTGAGTATTTTCAATATTCCATTTTCAAACATCTATATATGAATACTTTTAAACAATATATCAAACTATCTATATATTTAAAATTTTCACTATAAGTATGTATATTATATAGATAAACTTAATGAAAATTTTAAGAATTCAAATGACATCATTAAATATCATAATAATTAAGTGTTGAAGCAATTAAATTACTGTAATGGAAGCATTAATATGATAAAGGAAAGGAAACGAAATCATTTTGTAACATATAATACTATGTCTAGAAGGTGCTATATTTTAAAAATATAACTAGCAATTGGCGCTTGCTTTGCAACGCATATGTCCAACCATTTTAATGTAGTTTTTATATTTAAAAATATAAATTAAAAAAGGTAACATGATTCACTGCATGGTTGACTGTGCAATTGACTACAACGTCTATGTAGTTCACTGCATGGTTGACTGTGTGGTTGATAGCTGCGTGGTTCACTGCGTAGATTATGATTTTAGTAGTATGATGTAACCAATCCTAATAAGTGGTTATAATAAACAAATAACCATTATAAGTACATTTTTTAGTGGAATTTGCATTGGTGCTATAAATGCAAGTGGTTTAAAGTGGCCAAATGTCCACCGCTTTATCCGATTTCATGAATAATTATTAAAAGATATTTCAAAGCTTTCTTTGTAGTTTATTTATACCATATATTTAACTTAGCATATTTAACATGAATTACTCTAAAAAATGAACCTAATAAAAAAAAATATTGAATAAAATGAAAGCAATAATCACTAAAAAAATCCAATGAAATGCATACATTCTAGAGTTCATAAACAAACAATAGCACATGGATAAACCTAAATGCATTAGAATTTATACAAGCATCAAAGCCAATCTGCAAACATTCGATTTTGTAAGTCAACTTTTGTGTGTAGTATCCACGGACAAAGTGATTCAATGAACCTAATACGCATGTACACACTTCATATTGAAATTTTTCAAATACATCTTTTCGGTACCACGCGGCACATCAACAAAGTAAATCTTATTGTTGACATCAAACACGCTCGATTGCATTATCTTTCTGTAAGTGCAACGTTACTTGTTCAAATTTTCAATTTGTTGATGTACATTTCCCTCGATTGTGCAGCATTGCTCTCAAGCTGCTCCATAATAAGTTGATTAGCTTGCAATTCCTTCATGAAAAATGCAGGATGCAGCAAGTTAACCCCTAAGGTACCGTGATAGTTTCACACCAAAAACACTTCAAAATTCTTGGATTCTAGGGCATTGAACAAAGAAGGAAACAAAAAAATTTATTTCTAGTTTTGACCGTAGGATCTCAATTAAGACTTATTAAGTGGTATAAAACCAAAATTTCATAAACTTTGACCGCACGGATTGAAAGATTATAGTGTTTGAAGTCAAGAAAATGGTTCATTTTCTTCCCTGCGTTGAGTGGATCAACAGACTTTGACTTCACTTGGTGTCAAATTTTTGCATTACACAAGGTCTAAATCTATTACCATCTTGTTAAGCATGATGTTAGTTCCTTGTACACCAATTTTTAGAAGTAGAGGATGGGTGTAGCATGTTCAAAACAACTCTGCAAGGAGTGGAGGTTTGAAATTTGCCAATTCACACTTGAATTTTTTGTGAACTTAATATGTTTTAGATTGATTATCCGAGTGGTCGATAAGAATGTTTACACCACATATTGTTGTGGAAAAAATAAAAAGTGAAAAAAATAAAGATATCTAGGTTTAATGTGGAAAAGAAGAAGTTTTTTTGGTACCTTGCCCGACAATGAGTGACAATGTGTGAAAATGTTTGACTTGAGTTGGTATGCTATTTTTCACTAAAGCCAAGAACTTTTTTTTGACAATATGAAGGGGAATAATATTACTTGGAAGTATTGAAAATCTCACATTCGATAGAGTGTCCTAGCAAAAGTTTTTAGAGGTGCCCTAGGTGCCCGCTCTCCCCATTTGAAATTCAAAACCCTATAACTTTTTCAACAAGTGTCCAATTTAGGAAAAAATCGTTTTTCCACTAAGGTCTTGGTAATGCCTTTCTATGGTAAGAATTTCAAAGAGGAATTTTGGAGATTGACAGCATAGGAACCTGACCAAACTTTCAAAAAGCCCATTTTTGACACTTGGTCCTTTAGGGGTTAAAATCTTCCAGCAGCTTGTCAAATGTTGCAAGGAATTGAGCAAATAAGTTCTATGCAAGACTGTAAATCTGTTCTTATGGTATTTGCTCAACTTCATTACGCTAACCAATGCCTAGAGTTGTTTGATAAATTTTTACAAAACCACTTTCACAGTTGTTGTGGATATGCCGGTGGATTATGGAGCAGGATGTTTATAAAATCAAATGGAGTTGAGCGCCTGACTACATCACCACAACTTCATGAAGGCATTGTTCCCTCTTGATCGTTCTCATAAAGTCCACGTGCAACGTAGAAAACCTTGAAGGTATCAAAGATGACGCCTTCAAAATTACGCAAGTCTTGAATGGATGTTGCGCCCTTCATCATTGTTAAAAGTGTCATGTAGAAGTATTTTTCGCCCACCTACATTGTAACAAAGTAGAGACGCCTTATTGCAAATTTCTTCTTTCAGATTGTTAGTTTCTTCTCTGGCTGCCACGTGAGGCAAAAAGAGAAGTCCATCTAAGATGTTTCTTTGGCAAGCAAAATTTTCCGATTTCCCGCAAAACATTCCGTTAGAGTTGTCTTGTTGGCTTGATCTGCTTTAAGAATATCCACCAAATTCTTGTGTGCATTAACATTAGACATTGTTTATTGGACACTCCACGTGAAAACGCTAAATTACTAGACAACTATCATGCATTGGAAATCTTCATAGTCTCTACGCTGCTTTAGACACAAAGACGTAGCAAACATCGATGTATTGTTGAATCTTGTTTATGCTTCCAAAACTACAGTGGCACAATTGAGACCTTTGTAGACGTATTTCAAAAAATATACTTTGCAATGGTAATCGACAAACATATCTATTGGCATATTTGAAAATTATCAATTTAATCTTCGAGCAATAATGCATAGCAAAGTATAAACGGTAAAAAAGATTACCTAGACGTCAATATGCATGTCGTACTTTAAAACAAAATATAGGTTGTACGGTATAATCTAATATGTGTCAACATAATGACTTTTGTTGTCAACAAAGAAGAGTCGGTCATCTCTCATGTACATGAGAAAGCCATTTCTATCCATGCATGTTTCTTCGACAAAGTTGTGAGCATATTGCTTGGTACATTCACCCTCCTTCATGCAAGGGAGGTTTGGATTTTGTGTGCCGCAAGTGGTCGTGCACTAAGAAAAGTGCCATTGTCTCGTCCGCTTCAACGTGAGTGATTGGATTCAAAAGTTCACCAAGTTGATTTTGTATGTAGTTCTTATTTTGACTACTTGTCAAGAATTAGAATTTAGGTGTGCATGTGCAGTAGAAAACTCTCCAATTTGAATCACCCAAATGTGCCTTAGTACCTTGCCAAATACTTTGCGGCCTTGAAATTGGCCACCAGCTCTTGTAATTTCAAGTTGATTACCAGTAGAACCAATTCTTGCCAATCTTGTATTGTTTGCCCTGGTTCAAAATCACTTGTAATCTCAGGCCATTTTGAATTACATACAAATGTCTTAAAAAAGTTTGGTCAATCAAACATGTTCACAATGATTACAACGTCCTCATAGTGCTAATTCATTTGACATTTGTCTCACAAAAAAGATGACGGCAACATGAATCTCTCGCCAATTTGTGTCGGATCATGTTTGCCAACATTTAGGGCATCTACCAGTGCCTTGTAAAGTTTGCCTTGTAAGTCCGTTTGATCCTTGATGAACTTCAACTACTATGTTCAATGCACGTCTACCATGTACTGTTGTAGCATACGGCCAACATAAAATATGTGGTTGGTGCAATTACGCTAGTAAAACATTACGTGTAAAATTGCATCTATGTCATTCTCCTCAATCATCCTTTGCCTCAAATAACATTTGAATCCACTTAAGGAAACTATGAGCCTTTCGATTTAAAGCTTCTCAAGGTGATGTTTGGATACAATCCTTGGCGCCCGTTGAGAAAGGGAAACACGTAATGCAGTGGATAATATGTAGAATGTAAAGCTATGATTTGTTGACGAGGTCTATTTGCCTTCTTGACAACAACATCCACGTTTGACTTGCTACCATTATCGCCATCGCCAATCATGATCCCACCAATTTTTTCAATTATAAGAATGTTGTACCTTTGTCGAACTTGAGAGAGCATAGCCAATTGACAAAGTTTAAGGTCTATTGTCGGTTGCTCTATCAATCATTGACAAATACTTCAAAAAATTGTTTGTAAATATTGTGTTCAAATAAGATGTTGTGAAGCAGTTTCATTACATCGCAATTCAAACTCTCAAAAGTTCTCAAAAGTTTAAAAATTCCATGTACCTGCTGGGAATCAGATCACTCCAGGTTTGCTAGGATTTGTCTAAAGAGAATGTTCGTTTACCATGTCGAGAATCATCATCGCATCATGATATAGTTTCGTTGATGCCGTGAAAGCTGCTGCAATGACCAGTGGGATCTGCAAGCCTTTGACGCAGGTGGGCTTGTAGCGTGACCAAATACACGATACTGACTGGAAAGAGTTTTTGGTATGCTTATTCTTGCTCTTAGCGCCTGAGCGCCTGCCTGAATACTAGCCACCTTTCTCTCTTTTAGCCCTGATCCTGGTTTTAGTTCTTCAAAATGATAGAGGGGTGGTCTTTTGAAGCTTCGGGTGGCTTCAAGTATAACTTTCATACGAATGTTTTGATCAGTAGTAAGGGTGTGCTTGAATAAGGCGTTTAAGAAAATGCGTGGAACAAAATTAGCAGCTTTAAGAGATTGTACCATTTTCCTGCTTGGTTTTCCATCGCTCCGAGCGTCCCATACAGTTTGCAGAAGTAACAATCAGAGGCGTGATACATAAGAGCCGGGGTCAGTAGGGAGAAGCATACCTTTCTCGGCCGTTTGGCTAAGATCAAGTGTAGTATCTGTTCTTATCAGTTTAATATCTGATACGAGGGACATCGTCCCTCATGATATTAATCTAATTTTTCGTCGGGTGCGGGTGCCATCAAGCAGCTCGCTGCTCGGCCCCGCGCGCGTCGCCTCGGTCTCGCACTGCTTCCTTGGCCGGCGCAGCCCTCGCCGCTTCTCCTCGAAGCGGGACCCAAACTAATCCTAAGTTGCAAACATCGGTAACGTGCAAGTTCACCATCGACTGCAAGTTCACCATCGCAACAATCTTGGTGCACTCGTTCAAACTTGACACACTGAATGTCTAGATGTGAAGAAAAATGTTTTCTGATCTCTACCAGGATTGACAAACAGTAATGTTTTCTAATCTTTACCAGGATTGACAAATAGTGTTGGGAGGAGAATTACGTTGAAACACGATTGCCAATGTTTTCTAATCTTTACCTGGATTGACAAACAATAATGTTTTCTAATTTTGACAGGCTCCTTAGCGAGTGATGACCATTTGCGGTGGATTTCCTGATTAGTTATGGAGTTATTTGGCATAAGATGTGGATCTTCAATTGACATCTTTCATTTGGGGAGTCATTTCAATCAATTTGAACCTTATCATGGTCAAATACGACACCGTACATGTGGAATACGGTGGCCACCAGCGGCACCTTCTGACGTTTATGGGTTCATATCTGATGCGTGGCTCATTGAGCCTCACGATATTAATCCAATTTTTTCTTTTGAGTTGGTCTATCGGGCAGCTTGCTGCTACGATTGCCTTGGTCTTGTACTACCTCTTTGGGCGGTGCAACCCTCCACCTCCCCTCTTGGAGGACCCCATCAAATTCTAATTTGCATACACCAGAGTCGTACTAACTAAAATTCAACCTCATGAGACGAATTGATGTCAATAAGCATACGCACATGACGCCCATATGGGCGTTAGGTTCTTGATTTGGATGCAAAAAGTGTAGGTTGGGCTTCCAACGGTGAAACCAGTTCAACTCCATATTAGCTCGATTTGGTTCACAAGGAGTCCGTTGGTTTAATCCGTTGCTAAACTCGCACTACATTCAGATTTTGTTCCCATGCTGTTCCCATATTGTTCCCATGATGTACCCATGATGTTCCCACCTTGTTCTCCAAGAGTGCATAGTAAGTTCCCTGTAAGTTCCCTTGTGCTCCATACACATTTGTTATGAGTTCCCTTGAGTTTCCTCTGTATTCCCATGGGATTTGTGGCGTTCCTCGGGCATTTTCAACATGATCCTAACGAGTTCCCACATGTGGCAAACTTTTACTTTTTTAGTTATTGTTGACTTATTTTTCAAAAGCCACCGTAGGTGTGGCCTACCAACACTTGTATGGTTCTCAATGGCCATTGATGTACACCCATGTGCGGGAGCTCAATCCCGTGAAGAGTCACCTTGAGGATGTTTTGGAATAATGCACTTCAAGAATACCATTCCACTCATATCCACAATATCTTGTTACATACTACTACAAGAATACATTAATTTAGTGAAACGGCCACAAATAAACAAGTTGAAGGAATGAATGAAAAAATTCATAAACTGCTCAAAGATTTTATGCATTGGAAATCTAAATAGTCTCTACGCTCCTTTAGACACAAAGACGTAGCAAACATCGATGTATTGTTGAATCTTGTTAATGCTTTTAAAACTACACTGGCACAATCGAGACCTTTGTAGACATATTTAAAAATATGCTTTGCAATGGTAATTGATAAACATATCTATTGATATATTTGAAAATTATCAATTGAATCTTCAAACAATAATGCATAGCAATGCATAAACGGTAAAAAAGATTACCTAGACGTCAATATGCATGTCGAACTTTAAAACAAAATATAGGTTGTACGGTATAATCTAATATGTGTCAACATAATGACTTTTGCTGTCAACAAAGAAGAGTCGGTCATCTCATGTACATGAGAAAGCCATTTCTATCCACGCATGTTTCTTCGACAAAGTTGTGAGCATATTGCTTGGTACATTCACCCTCCTTCTTGCAGGGAAGGTTTGGATTTTGTGTGCCGCAAGTGGTCGTGCACTAAGCAACGTGTCACTATCTCGTCCGCTTCAACATGAGTGATTGGGTTCAAAAGTTCACCAAGTTGATTTTGTATGTAATTCTTATTTTGACTACTTGTCAAGAATTAGAATTTAGGTGTGCATGTGCAGTAGAAAACTCTCCAATTTGGATCATCCAAATGTGCCTTAGTACCTTGCCAAATACTTTGCGGCCTTGAAATTGGCCATCAACTCTTGTAATTTCAAGTTGATTACCAGTAGAACCAATTCTTGCCAATCTTGTATTGTTTGCCCTGGTTCAAAATCACTTGTAATCTCAGGCCATTTTGAATTACATACAAATGTCTTAAAAAAGTTTGGTCAATCAAACATGTTCACAATGATTACAACGTCCTCATAGTGCTAATTCATTTGACATTTGTCTCACAAAAAAGATGACGGCAACATGAATCTCTCGCCAATTTGTGTCGGATCATGTTTGCCAACATTTAGGGCATCTACCAGTGCCTTGTAAAGTTTGCCTTGTAAGTCCGTTTGATCCTTGATGAACTTCAACTACTATGTTCAATGCACGTCTACCATGTACTGTTGTAGCATACGGCCAACATAAAATATGTGGTTGGTGCAATTACGCTAGTAAAACATTACGTGTAAAATTGCATCTATGTCATTCTCCTCAATCATCCTTTGCCTCAAATAACATTTGAATCCACTTAAGGAAACTATGAGCCTTTCGATTTAAAGCTTCTCAAGGTGATGTTTGGATACAATCCTTGGCGCCCGTTGAGAAAGGGAAACACGTAATGCAGTGGATAATATGTAGAATGTAAAGCTATGATTTGTTGACGAGGTCTATTTGCCTTCTTGACAACAACATCCACGTTTGACTTGCTACCATTATCGCCATCGCCAATCATGATCCCACCAATTTTTTCAATTATAAGAATGTTGTACCTTTGTCGAACTTGAGAGAGCATAGCCAATTGACAAAGTTTAAGGTCTATTGTCGGTTGCTCTATCAATCATTGACAAATACTTCAAAAAATTGTTTGTAAATATTGTGTTCAAATAAGATGTTGTGAAGCAATTTCATTATATTGCAATCCAAACTCTCAAAAGTTCTCAGCAGCGTAGAGACTATTTAGACTTCCAATGCATTTTATCTTTGAGCAGGTTATCAATTTTTTCATTTATTCCTTCAACTTGTTTATTTGTGGCCGTTTCACTAAATTTATGTATTCTTTTAGTAGTATGTAACAAGATATTATGGATATGAGTGGAATGGTATTCTTGAAGTGCATTATTCCAAAACATTCTCAAGGTGACCCTTCATGGGATTGAGCTCCCGCACAGGGGTGCACATCAACGGCCATTGAGAAACAAGTGAGTGTCGGTAGGCCCCACCTACGGTGACTTTTGAAAAATAAGTCAACAATAACTAAAAAAGGAAAAATTTGCCACCTGCGGGAACTAAATTTCTTCTCTTGATAAAACATGACTACCTCAATGAGGCAAGTTTCAATATCTATCACTTACACATTCAATGAACTCTCCAAAATGAGTTGGATGAAAATCATGATTTTTCATCACGTAGGGGCATTTTACATTAGCCCATCAACCAAATTTTGGTCGCGCAACGTTTAAGGGTTAACCTCACGATGCGCCAACAACAAATCCATAATTGTTAACTGCTTCTTTCAATGTGTTGCATAGTATGTTTCACATACAATAGGCAGTCATTCTTGCACCAGCTGATTTTTGCAAGCTGAAAGAGTGTCTTTTTGAACAACAGTCATAACAACCTTAAAACACCTATTATATATAGATTATGGTTCATCTCTTTTCACCTATTTTTGTGAATTTATAGTTATGATGTATTTTTCATTATGAACCTATATTGTTTCAAAAGTTCATTTTTTTTACAGAGTCCAAATTATAATTCTATTAGTTGTTCTTATTTTATGATTTCTTCCAATTTACAAATGTGCTTATATTATATATGTTGAAATTGACTTAAATTTTTATATACAAATCGATTTATATTAATTTATTCAATATGATTTATACCATCCAAACCTTCAACTATTCCTTCCTACTTTTGTTCAACGTGTAATTTATCTTTGAGCAGTTTATGAATTTTTTCATTCATTCCTTCAACTTGTTTATTTGTGGCCGTTTCACTAAATTAATGTATTCTTGTAGTAGTATGTAACAAGATATTGTGGATATGAGTGGAATGGTATTCTTGAAGTGCATTATTCCAAAACATCCTCAAGGTGACCCTTCACGGGATTGAGCTCCCGCACATGGGTGTACATCAACGGCCATTGAGAACCATACAAGTGTTGGTAGGCCACACCTACGGTGGCTTTTGAAAAATAAGTCAACAATAACTAAAAAAGTAAAAATTTGCCACATGTGGGAACTCGTTAGGATCATGTTGAAAATGCCCGAGGAACGCCACAAATCCCATGGGAATACAGAGGAAACTCAAGGGAACTCATAACAAATGTGTATGGAGCACAAGGGAACTTACAGGGAACTTACTATGCACTCTTGGAGAACAAGGTGGGAACATCATGGGTACATCATGGGAACAATATGGGAACGGCATGGGAACAAAATCTGAATGTAGTGCGAGTTTAGCAACGGATTAAACCAACGGACTCCTTGTGAACCAAATCGAGCTAATATGGAGTTGAACTGGTTTCACCGTTGGAAGCCCAACCTACACTTTTTGCATCCAAATCAAGAACCTAACGCCCATATGGGCGTCATGTGCGTCTGCTTATTGACATCAATTCGTCTCATGAGGTTGAATTTTAGTTAGTACGACTCTGGTGTATGCAAATTAGAATTTGATGGGGTCCTCCAAGAAAGGAGGTGGAGGGTTGCACCGCCCAAAGAGGTAGTACAAGACCAAGGCAATCGTAGCAGCAAGCTGCCCGATAGACCAACTCAAAAGAAAAAATTGGATTAATATCGTGAGGCTCAATGAGCCACGCATCAGATATGAACCCATAAACGTCAGAAGGTGCCGCTGGTGGCCACCGTATTCCACATGTACGGTGTCGTATTTGACCATGATAAGGTTCAAATTGATTGAAATGACTCCCCAAATGAAAGATGTCAATTGAAGATCCACATCTTATGCCAAATAACTCCATAACTAATAAGGAAATCCACCGCAAATGGTCATCACTCGCAAAGGAACGTGTCAAAATCCACCTTTATGATGTCACCGTGCCAACCACTCATCAGAACTCCCTTCCAAATTGTGCACAAGCCTCAAGTCGCATGAAGACTAACCTCGAGTGTCGAAGCTCCAAGGTAATCTGCTCAGGATGGATAGATGACGATATCCACAATTCTGGACGAGTGAGCAATCGTGTTTCAACGTAATTCTCCTCCCAACACTATTTGTCAATCCTGGTAAAGATTACAAAACATTGGCAATTGTGTTTCAACGTACTTCTCCTCCCAACACTATTTGTCAAATTTACTACTAAAGATTAGAAAACATTATTGTTTGTCAATCCTGGTAAAGATTAGAAAACATTAGCAATCGTGTTTCAACGTAATTCTCTTCCCAACACTATTTGTCAATCCTGGTAAAGATTAGAAAACATTACTGTTTGTCAATCCTGGTAAAGATTATAAAACATTAGCAATCGTGTTTCAACGTAATTCTTCTCCCAACACTATTTGTCAATCTTGGTAAAGAGTAGAAAACATTTTTCTTCACATCTAGACATTCAGTGTGTCAAGTTTGAACAAGTGCACCAAGATTGTTGCGATGGTGAACTTGCAGTCGATGGTGAACTTGCACGTTACCGATGTTTGCAACTTAGGATTAGTTTGGGTCCCGCTTCGAGGAGAAGCGGCGAGGGCTGCGCCGGCCAAGGAAGCAGTGCGAGACCGAGGCGACGCGCGCGGGGCCGAGCAGCGAGCTGCTTGATGGCACCCGCACCCGACGAAAAATTAGATTAATATCATGAGGGACATGTCCCTCGTATCAGATATTAAACTGATAAGAACAGATACTACACTTGATCTTAGCCAAAAGGCCGAGAAAGGTATGCATTTCCCCACTGACCCCGGCTCTTATGTATCACGCCTCTGATTGTTACTTCTGCAAACTGTATGGGACGCTCGGAGCGATGGAAAACCAAGCAGGAAAATGGTACAATCTCTTAAAGCTGCTAATTTTGTTCCACGCATTTTCTTAAACGCCTTATTCAAGCACACCCTTACTACTGATCAAAACATTCGTATGAAAGTTATACTTGAAGCCACCCGAAGCTTCAAAAGACCAACCCCTCTGTCATTTTGAAGAACTAAAACCAGGATCAAATCAACTGAAAAGAGAGAAAGGTGGCTAGTATTCAGGTAGGCGCTAAGTGCAAGAAAAAGCATACCCAAAACGACGTGTTGCGCACCCGTCAGAACGCTCTCCGTCCATCACCGCCTGCGGAATGAGCAGGCGGGACGTTCATCTGGCAAGCTTCCCGTCCGCTCCCGAGGGAAGAGCAGAGGCCGCGGCAATCGCGCTCAGGACGGAGAGCCCTGAATCATCGTCCGGGTTGAAGGTCTTGTCTGAGTTGGAGAACACAGATCAGATGTACGCACTACAGAACAGATCCTGTTCAAGTATAGTCGTATCAGATTGAAGCTCACCCGCTTCCCATATCCCCGCTGCTTTCCACTTTTCCAATCAGTATCGTGTATTTGGTCACGCTACAAGCCCACCTGCGTCAAAGGCTTGCAGATCCCACTGGTCATTGCAGCAGCTTTCACGGCATCAACGACACTATTTCATAATGCGATGATGATTCTCGACATGGTAAACGAACATTCTCTTTAGACAAATCCTAGCAAACCTGAAGTGATCTGATTCCCAGCAGGTACATGGAATTCGATGTTCCAATCGAATGCAAAGTTGGGCCACGAAGAAAGATTTTAGCTCCCATAATACTAACGTCATCAAGATGAAATCCTAAAGCAAAGACACTGCATCTTCCAAGAATATCATCATAGTTATCAATAAAAAAAACGTAACCAGCATGCCGACAACTTTGCTTTGAAGGGAAATTAACCAGGCGCGAAACTACTACCACAACAGATTGTACAGTACGCTATCTAAAATGAGAATGGTACTGACCTGATCGAAGCAGGCCTGACGTCCAGTATGTTGATGCCAGTTTAAGCATATAACATACTTCATCGAAACTCAAGGAGTGCACATTTTTGCAGACAAGAAACATGGGTCGACTTAAGTTGGTTTGACCAAATTTAGGTTCACTTTGCACACAAAGAAATTTAAGTTTCTTGTTTGGAGTTTGACCGTATATGACAGACCATCTCTGGAGGTTTTGAATCATGCTTTACTAGAGCATTTTCTCAACAACAGGTTGTATCTTTGACTGCTCCGTTTGTTGATGTTGTCAGTTACTCCATAAAAGCTTCAACTTCAGCAGGAAGATTAATTTCTCGTGACAATCTTCAAGAAAGATTATTGCTTCCAGGGTAGTAGCAAAACTGAACATAAAACCTCCAGGGGCTATTGAATCAAAGGTTGGTAGCATGATTTCATCACCATGTTGTGTGGAGTTCGAGAAGCTCCTTGGCTCAGATTCCAAAGGTACCAAAAGTTTTAGAGAAAGAAATGTACATGCTTTTCCAAACAACATCCCATCTGTAGCGTCCACAAATGAATTATGAGAGAAATCCAAACAAAGTTTCTAGGTCTACCAAACTACAATAGAAAGTATTGCAGGGCAAACCGTCCACGAATATAGCTAAGAAAATTGTTTCAGAGGTCCAGATCATCATAATTACAGAGTGTTTGGTGCATCCTAAAAAGGAAAGAATGAGGTGTAAGAATGAGGACACAAAAGATTAGTAGCACACGCTCAAAATGAGTCGAGAATCGAACCACAGCTGCGCATAAACCTCCATAAACCCTAAACCTTGCTGTACCCTAAGCTGTAAGAATCAGGACAGAAAAGATTAGTGGCATACGCTGCACAAAATTTGTCGAGAACTGAACCACAGCTGCGCATGAACCTTCATAAACCCTAAACCCTCGCTCCATTTCTGCGCTCCAGTTCGCGCGCCAACCACAGAAACACACTCACATCAAAACCAAACTCACCACGAAAAACGGTCTCGAAAACGGCATGAAAAGCTCGAGATTCAGCAAATGAGGTCCAATCTCCGAAACTAACAACTTCCCTGAAGAAAGCCACACACAAGCCGTCGGCTACAGTCATGGAATCACCCGAAAAAGTACCAGAAAGCTCCAAAAAGGCTTGGAAAAGGTTGCGGAGCTGCCGGATAAGATACACTGAAAAACCCAAGACCTCAGCAGAATGCACTCTTTTATCGAAAGAATCCGCCACTCGAGCAAGCGTCGCGCACATTCGGGTTGCATTCGTCCACAATTTGCACTTGTTGTGGGAGGTTCACGCTGCAACTGTGTGCGTTATGGCGCTCTCGTCGTCGTTCTCCTTCCTGGTGCCGCACCCAGCGCCGGACCTTCTTCTCCAGCCTGTCGTGGCGATGTCCCGGCCTTGCGCCGTCTCCGCCAGCTCGAATTCTCCGCTCTGGGTCTCCAGCGAGAGGTCGCAGTTCGCCGTTGTGGGCGCCAAGGGCAAGCAGCGCGAGACGATGGACTTCGAGTTTCTCGACGACGACGATGGCATGGCGGAGGAGGATAGGGTTCCGGACCATATCGTGAACATGGAGGAGTGGATGCGAAACCGACCCTCTGGGTTTGGGGTCGGCAAGGTAGCCGCAGTTGTGTAGTTGCTACGTTCTGGATTTCGCACCAATGTTCTGCTCCTGACTACTGCGTTTGCAGGTGTATGACCTTGAGTTGGAGGAGAAGCTGCTGGCAGAGATTGAGGCAGATAGGAAGGCGCAAGAGGCAGCAAGGAGGAATAAGGGAAACAATAACGGCAAGATCACTCCGAAGAAGGCAAAAGTGACTGGTATGTGAAGTGTTGAATGCATCTTCTCACTGTAGTATTTTTTAGTCCGAAGGTGGCTGGAATACTGCGATGTGTTGAATTCGAAATGTTTTCTCGTTTCTCGAAATGAGTTTCTTTGGGTTGTTGCAGCAGAAGCGCCGGCCGGTGTGGAAGTTTGGGTGGGCAACTTACCTCGGAAGAGGAAGGTGGACCGCGACTTGCGCACCGCGTTTCGCAATGCGCCGGGTCTGCTTCACATCCGACCCATCGTGGAGCCTGAGAATGAGAAGACGCGCGACCCCATGTGCCGGGGATTCGCCTTCTTCACGTTCGCCACTGAAGACGACGCATACGAGTAAGTGCATGCTGATCGTAGTACTAATCACATGACTCATTCGGATGAGAAGATTCATACTAAGCTGCTGCACTCTTTCCAGCTTCGTATCGATGTACAGCGGGGTGAAGGTGAAGTTCGGCAAGGTGGAGAAGAAGGTTGCGTGTGAGGTCGCCAAGTCCGACAGCCCCTGGCACCCCAAGCCTGACCGCCGCGCCGCCATTCCCGTCCCGAAGTTGCAAGTGAGAGACACGGAGGAGTCATCCTCGATGGATCCACCATCACTGCGAACCTTGAAAGACACGGAGGAGTCATCCCTTGAGGAAGAAGAAGAGGAGGAGGAGGAGGACGACGACGACGTGAATGAGCCGGAGCTGCGAGCGATGGAAGAGGCGATCTGGGACCAATTCGAGGACGAAGACGACGTTGCATTGGATCTGGAGCTTTCTCAGGAAGAGGAGCCGCCACAGACGCGATCAGCAGATGAAGAAACCAGTGCTTCCAGCGATGTGGACGAGGAGGAGTACTCGGTGGAGAAAATTAGGGCGTTGGAGGCGAAGGTGAAGGAGATGGAGCGGAAGCTGCAGCTGTCGGCACAGAACGAGGAGGAGAGAGTGGCGCTGCTGGAGAAGCGGGTGCTGAGCAAGGCGAAGTCGGCGGCTGTGGGGATTTCTGGCTCCAAAGCAGCAGAGGGTGAGAAGAAGAAAGCGGGAGCAAAGAAGAAGAAGGCCCCAGCGGAGAAGAAGACGCCCAAGCCGAAGAAGATTGGCAACCTTGGTTCAGCCCACAGGTACGCCTTTTCAAACATACTTGGATTGAAGATCTCAACTCTTTTGCTACAACTCTTTGTCTTCATGAGCTCTCATTGTTATATGCTTGTCCTAAACCCTAATCCAAGCTCTGATTGTTGTTTCTCTTCGCTTATCCTAAACCCTAATCCAAGGTCCGATTGCGTTTCTTCGCTTATCTAGAACCCTAATCCAATTTCTGATTGTTTCCTTCGCTTATCGTAAACCCTAATCCAGGCTCTGATTGTTGTTTTCTTCGCTTATCTAAAACCTCAATTTAAGCTCTGATTGTTTTACTTCACTTATCCTAAACCTCAATCCAAGCTCTGATTGTTTTTCTTCGCTTATCTAAAACCCTAATCCAAGGTCTGATTGCTTTTCTTCGCTTATCCTAAAAGCCCTTTAAGTCATGTAGAGACGGTATGCATTCCTGCGGAGTATGAGCGACAGGTTGGCCTTCTTGAGCAACATCCAAACTCAGTTGTGGTTGTTTCTCTGAAACCCGAATTGAAGTAATGTGAATAGTCTAGGAACTGTGATGGAGCAGGTTATGAAGTTTTGGTTACCACTCTTTCATCTGTTTGTTTTACTTTGGAATCTGTCTTTTTGATCCTGCAGGCTGAAAGCTAAGGACAGAGCAGTCCTTGCCGGAGTCATGTCCAAGTATGCATCAACTTCTCCGTAGTTTTCTGTAGGACTCAGCATAGCGTTTGCAGATTGATACTTGAAGCAATTTATAATTTATACTTTTCTATTACACTTGAGGTAGAATGGACATATCTTGTTACTTTCTTTCGCTCTTTCTTTCATTTTTGTAGCAGGTCTTTAAAATTGCAAACTGGAAGCAATGATATACAGAGCACATGTGAAGTCAACATCAATCATGTGCTTTCAAATGTACTCAAACCGTACGAATAAAAGGTAACAGGTACACGTTCCTGCTTGCACTTTACCTTTCCCACAGCATCCCATCTTTAGTACTTTCATGAGCAGCAGAAAGTCGCACTACACTAAAATGACATCACAATTGCACACTAGAGATGACAGCAACAAGACAAGACAAAATCCAAGCAGTTGATAGACGGAACAGTTTGAAGGAAATTGAATAGTCCCTCTACTTGGAGTTCTGATTTTTGATCATAAAATGGAACAGGTGGTGGTCCAGCATACGGACCTCTCGAAGCTGTTCGACAACTTAAGAAAATAAATGAATCTGTCACAGTACCCTATCAATAATACACATGTTTTCCAGACCTTCGTCTCCACAGAGACGGTTTTCCGCTACGCCTAGTAATGAATCGCTAGCATAAACTTGCTGCAAAAAAGAATCTTACCTCATGGTAGTCTAATGTACACACAGACCTGATTTGACAGATCTGCAAAGAGGATCAAAGATCATCGAGAGTGGGTTCCTGCTCCGGGGTTAAGGTTTGGGTCAGAGAAGGGAGCGGGACCTTGGGGATGAGCTTGGGGAGCACACCAAAGAATCTGGCCTTGAGAGCCATGGCGGTGGTGGCGACAATCTTGTCGTCGTTCTCCAGAAACTCGCGGTACACGAAGAGGCAATGCTCGCGCCTGGACTCGATCTCGTCCGTCTCAAGGCTGCGGAGCGTCGGCACAATTCGGGGCATCTGCGAGGATGGGAACACCAACGCACATCGGCGCCATTCGACGAGCGTGTCGAACGGAAGGACGTAGTTGTCGGAGATGATCACTGGGATGGAGCCCGCGGAGAGCACCTCCAGCAGGCGGTGCGTGTTCGACCTCTTCCCGGCCGGGACGAGGCCGAAAGTCGAGTCCATCAGGTCATCGTCCTTGAAATAATTGAAAATCGCTTGGTCTTTCGCGCAGTTGGCGGTCAGCTGCGAGCCGCGAAGGTACATCTCGGAGGTCGAGACCTGGATTTCGCCAGACAGAAGCGCGTCAACAAGAGCAGGACAGATAGTAGACAACGAGAGACCGCCAACTCCGGGATAGATTGAGAAACAGAAGATGACAATGACGAGAAAATACACTCCAAATACATTGAGCAACATTCGAGAGAGAGAAGCGATGAATGTATCGTACCTGCTGGCAAGTGGTAGCGATGACGATATCTTCACCGTTGTGCATCGCGCTCAGGACAGGGCTGCTGCGGATGCCGCCACCGGGTGCAAATTCCTGGGAGACGCGCGCGCCTTTGAACGTCAAGAAGTACTTCCTCTCGAGCGCCTTGAGCTTCTGAACCTCGGGATAGAATCGCTTCTGCGGAAGCACGATGCTAAGGTCGAATCCCGCGCGGTAGACGCTCTGGTGCGTACTCGATGTCATGGTGGACGCCAATCCCGTCGTCAGCTCCTCGCCAGCATTTCTCGACTCTTCCAGAACCACATGGTTCAGTCCGCCATTCCAGTACGGGAGCGAGCTCAGCGCCGCAGGTCCCTCCACAGCCACGAAGAACAAGCACGCCTTCGCCGGATCGGTCGTGTAGTACGGGCTCCTCGCCAACGCATCCCTGAACTGCCACGCCGGAGAGTGCTCCGCTTCGTAGTGATAAACCAGAAGCTCCTCCATATTCTCACAGCGCGAATAATCAAAGCACGAGTCCATTGAGCACGACAAACCACTCGCAGAATACAAAACAGCGTCCTGCGGCCGAGAAGGCGGCGACGTCGTCCCGTTCGACACCCCCGCAGACCTCACAAAGCTCCCCTGGAAACTCAAGAAACTAAAAACCATAACTCCAAGCAGCAACATATTGAAGAGTCCGTAAAGACACTGCAAATACGGCGAGAGCCGCGGCGCCGGCGCTTCCTTAATAGTCGACATCGCTCCTCAAAGGTTTTAAAAAAAACCGCAGTGAAATTCCTCCACTCCAGAGACCACGAAACTCACCGAGTCATGAAACAAAACCTTCAAGACCTCCAAGATCGACGAAGCGCGAGCAGCACTCCAGCGAGAAGCCCGAACCTCACAGCGACGGAGGCGAGAGCAGGAACAAGTGCGGATAGGCGCAGCGATCACAGAAGCAAACGCGCGGCAATGAGGATCCAAATTGGCAGGCGGTGAAGGCGGGCAAGAGGCGCCAAATATAACCGCGGAACGCCGAGCTCCGGCTTCTCCGTCACGATCTCTCTCATCAGCCAAAGTTCCTTCCACCGGAAATCGTAACTTACTACAGTAGTCAGTTCGAACTGACTAGTGAGGAGTTTGAATCAGCCTTTATTTTTTATTTATTTTTGTCGATCTCGAGCCAAATTGCGAATTTTTCCCCTCGAAAAGGAATATTCTTATTGAAAAAAGTGGGAAATTTATGATTTCATTTCGCCAAAACTTCATTGATGGTTGTTGCTATATTGCCATATTGTCACTAATGAACAGCCGGGACTCCATCCTTACGACAACAAGGATGTAAATTTCTATGTTTATGGAGATGAATTCTTAGAAATGGATGTTTGTGGAGAAAATTTGGTTTTGTAAGGTTTAGAGAGAAAGACAGAAGTGCTAGAGGTTCCTACCTACTAAAACGAAAAAATAAGGGTTGGTTTGAATCCTGGCTTTGTGGGGCCCATTCGTCCTTCTTGGGGGGCACTTTTGAAGGGTTTTAATGGTACCGTTTTCATATAATATTTTTCGTGTGCCAGTTAGATATGATGGTGCATGTTGGTAAGTCGTCGTCAGTAAGTTCGGTGAACAGTAAAATTAAATGCCATTTTCTTTTTTTACTTTTTTTAAGGGGTTAGTTGTGAGGTCAGATAAAGATGCCAAGAGTTTTGACTTCATTACTCTTTTTCTTTTTTTCATTAATTAAAACTATTTCTAGGCTAAGATTCATGGTACTGTATAGCTTACTTCTTGTTGGTTGGTTTCGTACATACTTACTTCGCAATTGGGAAATTCAATGGATTTATCTTAGGTGATACCCATGTGATGTCAAGATCGTACCCACATAATATCTATGTGATACTCATGTAATATAGAGGTCATATCGGTTGTGTCTGAACCATTGTGAATTGAAAAAATAAAAACTTGGGTAGGGAGTAAATTGACCAATGTGTACAGTAACATAACACAAACAGCTAAAACTATTTATGAGTTGAGTTTAGAGATTACCGAACTCTTCCACACTTTATAAGGATTCTAATTGAGAAGCATATTTGCATCTAAATGCAAGTTTCAAATGAGAGGAAAGAGTCAGTATTATATATGAAAAGACCAGTATCTTACAGAAACTTGGGGGAAAGGCACCACGGCCTTGGTGTAGTGGGGTGAGTCATGGCACATGACCGTGTGAGTTCAAATTCCCACGCCAGCGTGACGCCTACCACCATAGTCCACTCCATCCAACTATGGTGAGAGGTCTTAAGACCTCATTGTATGGGTACCCCAAAAAAGCCCTTGGGGGGGGATGACATGCAGGTTGTCCCTAAGGCACTTATCCTACCCCATGGTTGCTTCCGTACATAATTAATTCAAAATTGAGAGTTGTCCAAACTTTTGGAAAACATAAACTTTTTGTCTAAGTGGTTACCCATGTAATGTCATGGTGCGACCCCTATAATGCAGAAGTGATACCCACGTAATACTCTGGTGATGCCCATTGTGTCCAAATCATCATGTCAAAGAAAAATAATTCTTTCAGCATAGAGGTGTTCACCATCGAAAGGGAGAAGTGATTCTATTACACTACCCTATGCTTAGTGAAGAGAATGAACAAACACTATGTTCACACCGGAGTTCTTCTCCTAGAAACTTGGGGTGACTTGACAAGTGATAAGGTAGAGGTTGATATTCCCGTGCGAATTTCAGGTTTGCATATTTAGACTTGTGAAAGAAAAAATTTATGATTTTTGGATGCTTTGCAAAGCTATTGCAAAGGCATCCCCAAAAAAAAAACATTTTTTGAGCATTTCTACAATTTTCTATGAATTTTTAAGAACGAAGGCCTAGAGTGGCCAATAACCGCTCATAGAGTCATGGTGTTCATGAGAGGTTGGATTCTGAAAATAGAGCACTTGTGCACCAATTCGAACCAATCAGAAGTTCTCAATTTTCCCAAGCATGGGCGGAATTAGAACAAGCTTGGACACTTTCTGAAGCCATGCTGGTTGGTTTCTGACACACAGCCCTGGAATGTAGGGTGCGACAATTGGAACTGCACGGAAATATCAACCGCTACCTTAGTACCCTAGACCTTGGGTCAGCTTCGCCTGGCGAGTGACCTGGGTCAGAGGTCGGAAAGGAATCCTCGGAGCTGGCTTGACACTTGTGAAGGTTCAAGGACCTTCGAGAGAGACTGGCATGCACACACAAAAGATTTTTCGGAATACTGTACAGTACAGTATCAATGACATCACTCTCCCATTTGGCTATTTTCTAGTTGACATGCAAGTCACACTCTGCAGAAGCGTTCACTGAATTCTCTGGAGTGAACGTGCCAAAAACACTGATGTAAAAAAAAATAAAAAAAAAACAAAAAACAAAAAAATATATAATAATAATAATAATAATAATAATAATAATAATAATAATAATAATAATCTCTGGAGTGTGCGAGTTAGGTGTGATTCGGATTGTGGTGGACTTCTGCAACATGGAGTTCACAGCTCTCTGGATTTTTATTTTTATTTTTATTTTGGCACAAGAAATTGAATTGCATAGAGGAAACCGGTAACAACAACAGGTGTGCTTCAGGGCCGGCCACACAACAGACATGACGACACCACTACACCAATAATGTTCATTAGTGTTCGCAACACTATTTACGAACGTAAACGCTAAATGTCAATTACCCTACAAATGTAACTACATTATATGTCAATTTAAACACTAATTCCCAATTTCTCTAACTTTTGCCCTTGTTACATTTTAACATATTGACATTTAGTGTTGGTTATGTAACAATTCATTGCAAGTCACCCAAATCTTGCCACATGCCAAATGATGATTTCGGGGGCAATTTTTGTCCAATTTGAGATTTTTCTGTGCCTATCTGAACTGATTTGAAAAGACGCTTCCAATGGCACCTTACCCATCTTCAAATTCGTCTTAAATAAAAAGTTATAGCGAATATTTTTGGGCAGATTTCTTGAGTTTTGGTTGAAAGTTTGAGGAGGCATATCTTTATCAGTTTCGCACCAATTCTATCGAGTGAGGTGACTAGCTTATGTGTTTTTTCAAGGAGATTCCATCGGTATATGGTACATCTTCAAATTCGTTGTGATGCAAAAGTTATGAGCAATTTTGTTAGGCAGATTTTTTTGACATTGAACACTAAATGTAAACAAATTGACATTTAGTGAAGGTCAGGTCATAGGGGTAGTTACACTATTGGTGCCATAACACTAATGAACATTATTGGTGTAACAAATTTCACATAGCGAAATTACCCTGTTAACCCAGCTAGGACCAAGGCATTTTAGACGCATCTCTACTCCATTTATTCACCTTTTAGCGCCAAGGTGGTCCCTTTTGGGTCGTTTTTGGTGTATTCCCGGTTATAGATCCTCTTTGTAAGTTAGATGTTCTTTTTTTGGTCGCAAAATGTTTGGCACTAGTTCACACGCTTCAAATGGAACAATTCCGGGACACATTGGTGCAAGCATTGAAGAGCTACAATCATTTTTGTGAAGTGGGATCAAAAATGAAATGTACACTGTGTGTAGATGTTGTTGTTCATGATCTATTACACTCATGGATTCTCCCAAACCTTTTGGAGTTCATCGGCGCTAAAGGGTTAAAACTGCCAAGGTGAACATTTTGAGAATAGAATCGTAGGATCTTTTTCTAAATTTATATGAGATGATGTGATAAACAAAAATTGTGAATTTTGACCATATGAATCAAAAAATAACTACAATCAAAGTGAAAAAAAAGAAGTGGTCTCCCAAAGGGACACTTCTTCCTTTTAGGGGTTAAATATTCATGAACGATTAAACAGGATGAAAGATGACAAGATTGCATGACATTGTGCATCAAACATATCATAAATAGATCAGTCGAAGTAATCTAGCAACCCATAGTTTATGTAACCCATCTCTTCATGTAGAACTTTGAACATGAATTATTTTCCCTTAAAGGCCAATGAGCTTTCTTAGCCTGCAAGAATCTACCAATGTTCTAGATCATGCAAAACAACATCTACAGAAAAGGTACATTTCATCGCAACCCAACTTCACGGAAATTATCATAGCTCGCCGATACTTGCATTGATCCCAATAGATGCCCATCGTCCTCCACCTCTACGTCATAGTTTAAATTTTTCATGGAGGTGGCATGTAGCGTTTGCTATCGAGATTACCGCGCCGAAAAAACCCAAGAATGGACATTCCGCCTCTAAGAGTTCATTATTCGAAACATCAAAAATCACCTCAAGGAAGAGATAGACATTAAAAGAAAACCATAAGTGACATGAAAGTGAGAAGGAGAAGGAGAATGAAATGTCAGCCGGTTTGAATGCACAGTGCATTGAAGCACCGGTTGAAGTGTGATGGTGAATGGAAAGGTGGGCGAAAGCATGCTTGCCGTGACGTGCAGAAATAGGGCTTTGGAGCTGGATGTATTACAGTACATATTCACCCACCTGTACAACTGCCATTACAGCTGATAATGAGGCAGGCGCCGAGCACAGTTGTAGGCAGTACAGTAGAAACTCTATAAGGTAAGGGCGAATCCCCATGTAATGCCACGACCCGAATTATTACTGTACCTTCCCTGCTTGCAAAATGTAGGGAAGAATATGTAGGGTCACTTTCATGTATCAACTATTTTAATCAACCCAAGGCTTTAGATGCTTCCAAGTAGTACCCCAATTGCCTATATTAAGAGAGTCTGACAGGTCCTTCCTTGAAGTTCTTCATGCGTCATTGCTCTGATTAATATGTTGGAACTTGGGAGGAAGGGGAGGTTGACGGGCTTGTAAAGATGCTCCACCATGCCCGAGATAATTAGCTACACCTGATGGTTCTTTTTCGGGTAGGGTGAGTAGCTGGCTACATGGAAGTGACCCGACCCCGTTAGAGATGACGGGTCGGGCATTACATGGAACCAGGCTCTAAGCCCCCCTGTAACCGACAAGTGAAGGAATGAGCATATATGGAGAGAGGAGATGATTATTTTTCAGTGATAGTCAATAGAATTACAACTCCAACCCAAGTGATTTCATATTTTTTCAATGAAAATTGAGTTGGTTATGAATTTTCAAAACTGTGCAGCTATGTTTAGTGGGTGGCCAATAGTAGGTACCCCCCATAACCAACGACCAAAACTAAGGGTCTTGACTAATAGCAAACCTCCATTTGGAGCTCAGTTGGTGGTACAATCGACCCTCTTTAAATGTTACTCCTCGGGAGTGGCCAAAAGCATAACACTTATCGAGGTCTAACACATATCGAAAATAACACTTATAAATTTTGGAAAAAAAATAAATAATTCATAGTGAGAATAACACTTATAAGCCATGAGAAATAAATTTATAACATTTATCAAGGTATCAAACTCATAATACTTAAAAAATGAATGAATGATACATATGAAAAATCACATTTCTAAGACTTCAAACATGGATTTCAATTTTTTACAATACTCTAAAAATGAATGTGTAACAAATATTAAAAATCACAAGTTTTCTAAGACTACATATATAGTTTTAAAACTTTAATAATACTTAGAAAATAATTGCATATAAATATCAAAGATTCAATTTGTAAGACGTCAAACATAGATTCAAAAACTTTTTTAAAACTAAATAACAAAAGTACAAAAATAATATGAATAATAAATCAACTATGTTGATTGAAAATAAGAATCTATTGTGGTTTGTCGAGATTCTTTCATGCGCCAATTGCAAATTTTCTTTTGTAGATCTTGTAAATTCTTCACATCCGAATGAACATTCTCCGATCGTTGTTGCAAGAAATTCTTCAAAGTCTCAAGGCAACGTTTTGCATCATTAAACCCTATCACATCTTCAACATCTATCATATCCTCATCTAAATCACAATCTTGATCTTGAGAGGGTAGATAGTCTAAAATATCCTCATCAATGGGTTGATAAGGATTATTCAAATCAAATTCGAGCTCAAAATTGATGAACTCCTGAGCCTCCATAGTATCATCTTCTTCAGTCTCAGATGATAACAATGTTAATCGCTCAAGCAAGGCCGCCACTTCAACAACCTTTGTCAAACAGCTAACTTCTTCTCCCTGATTCACTACAACATTGGAAAAATTACCCGTATGGCTCCAACAATTCTTAATTGTTGGAGCTGTAACCCCAAAATGCCATGCTCTTTCAACCATAATCACTGCTTGATACACATCAATTTTGAATTATTTTTCTACCATATCACATTCTAATTGATGCTCTATCACTAAAATTCATGTAATGAGCCTTAAAAGAGGCTATAATGCCTGCATCCATAGGTTGGAAACGGCTTGTTGTATTTGGAGGCAAAAATAAAAGTTTTGTCACCCTCAACCGTGAAGCTACAGTTGGCAATTGATGACCAAAGAAATTATCAACAAGGAGAATTACCTTCTCTCTTCCTGCCAAAACCATCTTTCTTTCAAAATCCATAATAAATTGTTCAAAGATCGTTGTTGTCATCCATGCCTTCTTATTCGCGAACCACATAATGCCCAAGTTTTCTGGATTTAAAATATGCCTTGAAGTAAATGCTTGTGGTTTCAAATACTGATTTATAACTAATGCAGGAAGACAAATACTTCCATCCCCATTTGTAGTCAAAGCCACCGTTATGCGCTCTTTTAGTTTCTTATTCCCAGACACTCGTTTTGTAGCTAGAGTTTGATTAGGCTCTAATATGTAAAAAAGACCACTCTCATCCATATTAAAAACATCTTTAATGTCGTATGTAGATACTATAGCTTTGATATGCTCCATCTGCTGCAAAACCGCTAGCAAAGTATCCACTCAAGCATCTTCTCCATGACGAACATAACCTTTGATCTGAAATCTACTCTTGAATTTCTCTACCCACATTTGAAAACTGAAGTTCCTTCTCACTTTCATCTCTCGGTAATAATGCATAGAATTTCTTTGCCAAAGCTATGACAAGATCATCTGATAATGCAACACCAGTCTCTTGCATTCTCATAAACCAATTGAAAGTCACCGTCTCTACTTCCAAACATTGTGCCTTCCTCATACGCTTGGAAGTACCCATATCACCCATACCAATAGAAGTCACCAATGTCTTCCCTTTCAACAATCTACCAATCGTGACTTGAGAAGAAATATTGTTGAACTTGATATTCGCCCACTCACATAATGCTTTGTTGGTAATTTTGTGACCCAAAGCCAATATCTCTTCACGATAAGAAACGATCTCCTCTTGCTCATGTAATGTAAATTCACGGCCCTTGCCCGTGGCAACCCTTGGCGGACGCCCAATGCTAGACACCGGTAAACTCATCTTTGATTGAGCCCCCCCACTCCCTATCCCGAACCCCCTCCACTCCTTGTCTCAACCCCCCACTCCTTCTCACGAACCCCCCCTCTCCCTAACCCTCTCCGGACCCCCCTCCCTGTCACTCTCCCGACTCCCCTCCCTGTCCCTCTCCTGACTCCCCTCCCAGACTTCCCGACTCCCCGACTCCGACCCCAACGACCCCGACTCCGACCACGACCCCGACTGCCCTGTCCCGACCCCCAGACTCCTAACTCCCTGTCCCGACTCCGTGTCCCAAATCCCCAAATCCGACTCCCCACTACAACTCCCTGAAATCCTACATCACATCCAAATTCTCCCAAAAACCTCTGAATTTTCTCTCCCAAACCCCCCCCAATGTTAAAAACATTCAATGACATTCAATCAAAGAGACCGTAAACACCATATTCACTCCATTTTTCAATAGAAAATGCAACAAGTAAAGTACAAAAGTTATGGGATTATAGATAAAAGTGTGGAATAAATATGGCCTCAATGTATTAGATATATAATGTCGTTTTTCTCAAAAATAACACTTATCGAGGTGAAATTAACAAAGGAGAGAGTGGAGAATGTGTTAACACTTAACACATAACACTTAGTAGTGTTAATTTTTCGGGAGTGAGATTTTTCATAACATTTATCGAGGAATGACACTTATAGAGGTATCATTTAAAGAGGGTGGATTGTAATGGGATGGAAGAGGATATACCCCACTTTTATAGGCGTTGGCTATGGGTTTTCGTTGGTTTTGGGGGGCTTATCTTATATGTTACCTCTATAAGTGTTGTATCCTCATATTTGTTATGAAAATTTTGCTCCTAACCAAATTAACACTAGTAAGTGTTAAATGTTTTATGTTATGACATGCTTTGCTCCCTCCTTTGTTAATTTCACTTCTATGAGTGTCAAAATTGGGAAAAGAAATATAATATTATATGAGAGCTATAATATTTTATACTTCTTCATGTATTAAATCACATCTTCTGGGCATAACTCACAGATTCTTCCTTGTTAATAGAATCTTTTTACCGTGCACTTTGAGGCAAGGGGTCTGTGCACTTCGGGATAGGGGGCGAGAGAGGTTCAAGGCGAGGGGTCTGACTAGGTTGGAAGGCGGCCAATGAGATTTGGGGTGGAGAGTGTATGAGCGGGCTAGGATGCAGTGTGAGGAGACATGCACCAAGGAAGGATTGACGGTTGCATTGTTAACGGTCAAGCATCAAGATTCAGGATCACGTAGTACGTCTATAGAGAAAGGTTGGACAGTAGGCACCCAATTCGGGTTTTGGGTTTTTGGTGAAGAGTCTAGCTTGAGCGGGACATGAAATTTTGGGTTTTTGTGTAGGGAGTCCACGATTGCAGTCCACAGTTGTAGGTCACAATTTTGCTCCATGGCACCAAACACCAGCCACCATCCACCATCCACAACACCGACCATTCATGGTTCTTTGTGCACCAAACACCTAAAGTAATTTTGGCACAAGATTTTGGACATGCTTCCCTCTTAATATCAAGAAATTGATGCAGCTGAGGTTCTTGTTGATGTGGTAGAAGAGGTTATGGGATTCGAAACTATTGAAAGTGCACTTAAGACTTTGAAGAAATTTTTGGAGCAAAGACCAAATAATGTTCTATCACTCATCAAGAAGATTTGAGCACTTCAAAAGGAAGTTTAATACTTGCATTTGGAAGATCTACGTCAAACTACTATGGATTCTTTCATTGAAATGGCTTAGTTGAAAGAATCTTGTCAAACTATCATATTACATAATATTTCTTTGACTTAGCTTAGTTGAATTATGATTTATATCTTTTGTATTTTCATCACATATTCTTATAAACGTTATATATTTCAAGTTAAAGTCTTATAAGTGTTATTTCCATAAATGCTATTAATTGTTGGTATTGAAATCTATATGTGTTATTGTTATAACTCTATATGTGTTATAATTGTTTTGCTCCCAACCCAAAAACATATATAGAGTTTGGCCTCAGCCATTTTGGGCAACTCATTTTGGACAATTTAGATTGTAGTCATATTGAGTTGTTAAAACTCAATAAAATCCATGAGGAATTAGGTTGTGAAATTTGAAGTTCATATTTGCATACACATTACATGAATACTCTGCAAAAATCAGATCATGATTTGGAGTTATAGAACTCATGGAAAAGCTAGGAATACAACACAAAATACATCAAGCACACTAAAATACAATGAATACCATGCCACATACTATTTCATACACACGCAAAATGATTTTGGTATGAAATTTTGATTGAAATTTGTCATTAAAAGATTCTTCATTATTTTGTGACGTTGATCCCTCTCATTGCATACAAAACTTTTGTTTCAATTCACATAAGTTTGGAACATTTTTGTATACAACCAAGTAAACAAAAGTAAAAATATCATCAACAATCATGTATAAATGTTTTTTTCACATATGATATGTCAATGCAAAGCTATCAAACTAGTGCACATGTGAACCTCCTTTATTCAAACTACAAAAGAATTTGCAAAAAATTATTGATAAATAAAGAAGTATACCATCCAAAGTCCACAATTTTCATTACCAAGATATGGTAACTTTAAACACTATAATCTATTCCATCAACCATTGGATGTTGTGCAAATTTTCTCCATAGTCATGGTCATGGTTTGAGTTCAATATTTTAAGGTTGTATACTAAAATTGAGCATTCCATTTTCTATCAAAGTTAGTTCAAAGAAAGAAATTACCACAATCTTGGCTTTGAAGAAACATCACCTGTATACTAAGGGGTTGGGAAGAGCATACAAGTGGATGGTAATGGAAAAGTAGGCCAAACTGGGTTGACATATTTTTTTTATTATTATCGGCACACACTAATTGCTATATTGGCAGCTTGTGGCAATTCCATTGGCTAGAGACAATATTTGACTACTATGAATTGAACTCTCAACCACTCTATTTGGAGATACATGGGGTATCTCCCACCATCACTCGTGTAGTTTAGGGTTTAAATGGCTGACATATTTAAGATTTTTAATGAAAATCCTTCAAAAAGAAACAAAAAACAAGGGGTGAGATTTCAATATGAAAAAAAGAGAAGCATAAGGAATTTCATGCTCCCTTTTTTTTGTACCAATGAAATGCTCTTGGGCCATATCCAATGCAAGCTAATGAGTATCCTGTAGTACCCTAAGTTCTCAAAGGATTGACCAAAGTTCTTCCTCACCTTTCCCCGGTTAAGTCACCCTGTCGATGTGGTCCCATTTCCTAATCAATTTTTTTGTGTACCAAAACCATAGAGGGAACACAGACTACACCAAACATTGAATATAGTGTGGATTCATAACTGATGTGGATCACCCAATCTAATTTGCATCAGGCACATCATCACACGCATGTCATAATGTGATTGACTATTTGTTTTCAAGCAAGTGTGTGCTAGTCACCAATTGGATGAAAATTTCTAATTAGTGTAGAAACTCGAACTCCTATGGTCCACATGACATGCAGTTTTTGGTGTAGTGGACTACACTTGAAGGGAGCAAGTTTGATTGGCTTAGTAATAGAAGGTGATGCCAAAAAGAAAAGGATCACTATTACGAACATAAGACCATAAAGTAAGGGGTGACATACATGGTGACCCACTTTCACTTTTAAGAAAAAATATATTTTTATCAAAAACTTCCATGTGATAGATTATAGAGTACAATGTTATTCTTTTTTAAGCAGATTGTTTATTACAGCAATTGAGTTACTGCCTTCCTCTTCTTTATTAGTTTTTATTTGTGAAACATGAAGGCAAACTTTTTAACATAATTTTGGTTGGAAGGGTGAATATTATTGGAGCTCCTAATGAAGTTCAAAGTTAGAAACCTGTCTTGTTTCTAAAAGAGAGAAAAGGGGGGAGTTGGAAACCTAGGCTTGTTAATGGTATGATAAAATCCTGAAAGAATAAAAATATTATTTTGGGCGTAGAGACAAATTGAATGTCCTTTTTCAGATTGGGCTGTCAAGCATGTCATTTCATACTGTATTCAGCCAGTTCAATATGTATTTATCTTTTTAAATTAAATTTAAATTTAAATTCGAAACATGGCGGCAAATATTGAGGTGGTAAATAGAAATTGGACTTGACCTTGAACACTAACTTACCATGCAGATTTCAAATTTGGAACCGCCTCACACTTTGAATTTAATGCCACAATGGTAGGATGCAGATTTGACTTCTTCCCTTGGTAGAAAGCAAATAAGGTAAGCCCCCCATAACCAACAAAAACCCATAGCCAACGCCTATAAAATTGGGGTATATCCAACCCTCTTCCATCCCATTACCACCAACTCAGCTCCAAATGGAGGTTTACTATTAGTCAAGACCCTTACTTTTGGTCGTTGGTTATGGGGGTACCAATTGCTCGCCACCCACTAAACATGGTTGTATAGTTTGAAAATTCATAACTAATTCAGTTTCCATCGAAAAAATATGAAATCACTTGGTTGGATTTGTAAATTTACTCGCTATCACTGAAAAATGATAGTATAATTATCTCCTCTCTCCATATATGCTCATTCCTTAACTTGTTGGTTTTAGGGGGGCTTACCTTAATAGGTTACAAACCATGCAATGTTAAGGAAATTGTATCAATTTAGATTGAATATTAAGGGCACATAACATTCTAGTAGTAGTGTTTGCACTATCAAAAACACTACGCTAATAATGATGTTTAGTGTATCCACATTATATGATTTGGATATGCTATAGTTTTTTTACTTTTGATGAAGCACACCTCTCTACCTCTACGTGTGGATTGGTTTTGCACACAGTGAACTCAAAATGGAGGGTGTCCAAATGTTTTGGAAAATATGAAATATTTTTCTAAGGTAATACCCATGTAATGCCAAGGTCATACCTTTGTAATATAGGAAATACTTGGGTAATTTCTAGGTGATATCCATCGTGTCCGAACCACTATGTTAAAATAAAATAATTGGTTTGGACAGGGGTGTCCGAACTAGACCCATGCATACAATATATTACTCATAGAGGCGGATCATTGTAGACAGTTGTTAAAAATGTTAATCAAGAGTAAAAATTTATAGCATATATAAATTACATAGTGTGGATACACCTTTAGAGTAGTTAAAAGATGGTATGAAACAAACACCCAATATGGTAGGATATCCTTCACCCTTTCAATTGTGAACCATATATACATGCTTGTATTTTATTTGTAGAATACAATAAAATGTATCAAAATTTAGAAAGACTTGCACTTTTGGATTGAACTAATCTAGGCCGTGGTTGCTTTTGTAAATAATTAATTTAAAATGGAGAGTTGTCCAAAATTTTGGAAATTTCAAGAGAGGTGTCCAAAATAAATAAATAAATAAAATTGACACTTGTCTGAATCTTTCAAAATTATTGTTGGAGTTGTTGAAATTGAAAAAATTAAGAAAAAAATTGAAAATTTGTATAATTAAAAAAGAACTGACGAAATCATAATACCAACCTGTTGCATATGGAGCACCACGAGATTACCTGCATTGCAGAAGGTAAGCCCCCCAAAACCAACAATAACCCATAGCCAACACCTATAAAATTGGGGGATATTCAACCCTCTTCCATCCCATTACCAACAACTCAGCTCCAAATGGAGGTTTGCTATTAGTCAAGACCCTTACTATTTAGTCGTTGGTTATGGGGGTACCCACTGTTGGCCATCCACTAAACATGGGTGCACAGTTTGAAAATTCATAACTAATTCAGTTTTCATTGAAAAAATATGAAATCACTTGGGTTGGAATTTTAATTCTATTGGCTATCACTGAAAAATAATAGTATAATTACCTCCTCTCTCCATATATGCTCATTCCTTAACTTGACGGTTTTAGAGGAGCTTATCTTATATTGACAATTGAGTTTTCTTGAAAGTCACCAAAATACACAGGATAGGTACCCCGAATCTTAGGGTCTTATGTTAGTAGCCGGGACCACATGCACATGGTATCTTGGCTTGTGAAAGGTTTGGAGGAACTATTGGTCAACCCTGTGAGAACTTAGGGTACTATGGGGGAGCTTTAGCTTGCATGGGGTAGGGCCCAAGAACATTGATTTGAAAGCATTTCATTGGTGTAGAAAAAGGCGATATGAAATTTCCTCATGCTCTTTTCTTTTCCGTTTATACATCTCATACTCTCTAGCACCATATTCCTCCTGACTTGCCTATTTGGGAAGCACTTTCAGGAAAAGTCTAATGTTACAGTTTGTTGTGAACGAAAGCTACAACTCCCAAACATGACATGAAGAGTTGTCATACTATTAAATGAAGACTTTATGATATACAAATGTATCTCAACCTGCCAACAAATTGATAGGATTAGAAAATTTCTCCCTTACATCAGATTAGTTTGCATTCTCAACCATCAAGTTACTTTTGCATTAATGGATTCTTTTTAAAAAAAAAATTGCGTTGTCTCTTTAATTTTCTACATTCTTAACCCCTAAATTACCAAGAGTCCCCTTGGGGATTCTTGAAGGTTTGGGCAAGTTCCTACTGTGTCAATCTATAACATTATTTTTTGAGTTTTTGAAAAAAGTAGATGAACATTCCTAAAATCTTTTTGTGAGTCCAATTTTTTTCCTAAATCCAACATTTAATGAAAAAGTTACAAGGTTTTGAATTCAAACGGGGAGAGAGGGCACGTCGGGTAACTCCAAACACTTTTGCTAGGACATTCTATTGAAAGTGAGATTTTGAATACTAGCAAATAATTTTATTTGTTTCATATTGTCAAAAAATAATCTTGGCTTAAGTGAAAAATAGCATATTAATCCAATTCAAACATTTTCACACATTGTCACACATTGTAGGGCAATGTACCAAAAAACTTCTTCCTCTCCACATAAAACTTAGAGATCTTCATATTTTTTACTTTTTATTTTCCCCACAACATTATAATATGATGTGAACCTTCTCACTCACCACTCTCATTCTAAAACATATTAAGTTAACAAAAAAATGTAACATGAATTGACAATTTTTGAACCTCCACTCCTCGCCCAATTGTTTTGAATATGTTACACCCTTTGTTTACCTCTAAAAATTGGTGTAGTACAAGGAACTAATATCATGCTTAACATGATGGTAATGAATTTAGACCTTGTGTAGTGCAAAAATTGCACACCAAGTGAAGTCAAAGTTTGTTGATCCACTAAACGTAGGGAAGAAAATGAACCCCTTTTTTTTTTTCTTGAAACACTATAGTAATCTTTCAATCTCTATTGCCAAAGTTTATGAAATTTTGTGATTGTGGTACTTAATAAGTTTTGATTGAGATCCTCCGGTTTTATTCTAGAAATACAAGTTTTTTTCTTCCTTACTCATTGCACTAAAACAAGCAGTTTTGAAGTGATTGTCGTGTGAAATTGTCAAAGTAATTTAGGGGTTAAAGTGAGCTCTAGGCATCCTGTTCTATGATGGTTTTCGGGGTATCTAATATTTTTTACTCTTATGAAAAGTTGCAAAATTAGAGTTCACATATGCCGAATTCAAAAAAAATTAGGAGGGTGCCAAAAAGGTGCTGTAAAAGAAATTAATTCATTTGGCACTTGGGTGCCGAAAGCAACTACTGTAGTTGCTTTCATGTGGAGGTCATTTCAATGTCTATACCTTATCATGTTCAAATATAATACTACACATGTAGAATATTGTGGCCACTATTCCCACCTTTTAATGTTTAAGGGTTAAACCATTAACTTTATTCCTAAAGGACCGATACTATGTTTCACCTAAACCACCCCAAAATTGCCTCTCTAAGATAAGATGTTGCACAACTAATAGAAACAATATTTAACTATCTTCAACTATAAGATCTTCAAGTTAACCACCACAAGAAGACACTCAAAGAATTTTGTTAACTTTGAAGCACAAATTGTAAGATACATACATATGAAGAGTGCTATATGGTTTTTTTCTCCTCTCCACGAACAAGGCCATTGTAATTTGACTCAAGATAATGGCATATTTTCCCACTACACATTGCTTAATTTTTACAAATCTATGTTCTACCTTGTGTTAGGTCATTGCATGCCAAAAATAAATAATCAATAGAGGTGTTTAGGATATGAAAAATGAACTTGCAATGGCTATGGATATACTAGGAAATAGCCATCTACTTGGGAAAGAATTTTAATTTCTTAAATAAAAATTACTCCTAGATAAAAAATTTGAACACTAGAGGAATCATTATGCCTCTTCTATTAGGAGAAAAAAATAGAATCCTTAGCTTCTACGCATTTTTAAATAAAAACTATTAAGATTGCTAAGAACTTCCTTTCACTACTACCTGCTACAAAAGATTGCACTATTTCACCTTCACAGAAGTACTATTGAAGTTCTAAAATTTAAAACCTTACAACTTTAGTGCTTGCATTTGTTTCCCCCCTCCATAAAGCTACTACTTACCCACATCTCCAATGTAATTTTGAGAAATTCATGATCTAAATTGACATCGTTGTAAGCTACTCAAAATCATTAAAAGCCTACCTTGTGACTTTTGGTCTTTAGAAGTTGAGCTCCATGACCTACTTATTTTATTGGTGTATTGGAAGTTATTATATATTTCATGTAAACTACATGATATTAGAAGATCATAATTTTTGCAAATTTTCCAAGATTTAACTTCCAATATTGAAATAGTTACTAAATTGCAAAGTGTAAAGTAAGTCATAGCATATAGTTGTCATATAATTTACCCTATGTCCATCACAAATTGAGCAAATATTGCCCCCGCCACTTCTTAAAACCGATATTAAAACCATCACAAACCAAGCATTCCAAGAAATGGCAAAAACCAAATATAGTGGCCCTAGAACCTTATTGGTGGCAATGGCAATGTTGACAACCTTTTTGGTGGCTACCCTATTTGAAACTACAATAGTAGATGTTCCAAAACCACCAATGCAACCTTCAAAAGACATATGATCGTCCACAACTTGAGTCAGGTATAGGATGTAATTTACTCATGCTTCTAGCACGGTTTGACACCTACAAGGCCTTGGCATGGTTGTCTTATGTGCTTCTGGTGTTGTAACTTTCACCACCATTGAGGGTTGTTGTCGCAGTACTCCCATTGCACTTGGAGCTCCAAGAGAGCTTTCCAACGCATTGACAAACTATGATCTTCAATCGAACCATGCATTGACAAACTACAATGAGTTATGTGAAGTAGGGTTGCCATGATGTACCCATTGTGTAGATGATGTTTAACATAATCTAATACACTTGTAGATTCACCTAGGGCTTCATGGTCCACTTAGGCGTCAAAGGGTTAAAGACATCCTACTATATACCAAGTAGTGGTAGTTTACACCAGTTGTGAATTTAAACTATCACTAAGGTAGAGGCACCCAATTCCGATCACTTAAGCAAGTTCGGGACTCAAATGACATTGTATGTCAAAAACATTTATGTTGAAAGATGCAAAATTAGGAATGAAACTCAACAAATATTTTTTCAAATTTAATCACAAAGATTTGGAATCGATATAGAATTTAAAAGCCCAAAAACCACCAGAGCCCATAATCAAACTGTAGAGTAGGTGAGATTTGGTGCCGTCTTTCACCCAATGCCAACAAGTGAGAGTGAGTAAAAGATATAAGACAGGCCATGGATACCCAACTCATGGAGGGTACCCAATGCCGATTGACCTTGTTTGACTTTCGAGGCAATGCCACTAATGAGAGCTCAATCGAGGTGGAGCAACCCAAAATCGCACACTTCATGACCCAATGCCAATAAGGACTCATGTTTTCAGATTTTGAGTTATCGGTTTTGGGTCACTTCATGCACCATTTCATACATTTGCCATGCACCATGCCATGCATACCCTATTAATCAGAATTGGGTGGCCGATCAGAATTAGTGCCTCTACCTTAGCTACACTAAAGAAGAATATCAAACTATTTGTTCTTCTTTGATGTAGTTGTATACCTTATAATGTAGTACAACTTTTATCTAGTAATCCTTAAGAAGAATATCTAAACAAGTTCACAACCAAACTAGAAGATGTTGATCCTTAACCCCTAAAGGACTAAGAGTTATTTCGCTCTAAAACCAGTCCAAAACTGCCACTGTCAAAAAGAGACATGAAAATCACATTTTAAAGTGAATTTCGGATTTTCAACCGTAAGATCTTAAAAAAGACTTCCATATAAACATGCCATCAAATTTTGGTTGCAATCCACCGCACGGATTGATAGATTTTAGTGTTTAAAGTCAAAACAATGGTTCATTTTCATCCCTGCGTTGAGTAGATCAGCTGACTTTAACTTCATTTTGTATCAAATTTTTGCATTGTACAAGGTTGAAATCTTTTACCATTTTCTTAAGCATGATGTTATTTCCCAACACACCAATTTTAAGAGGTAAAAAAGTGGTGTAGCATATTCAAAACAAGTGTGCAAGGAGTGGAGGTTCAAAAATTGCCATTTCACGTTTTATTTTTTTGTGAACTACGTATGTATTCAAATGATAATCCAAACGGTCAATAAGAAGGTTTTCACCACATATTGTTGTTGAAAAAATAAAAAGTGAAAAATATGAAGATCTCTAGGTTTTATGTAGAAAAGATGAAATTTTTTTCCCGGTTGCCCGACAATGTGTGAAAATGTTTGACTTGGAATAAAATGCCTTTTTACACTAAAGACAAGATTTTTTTTGGAAAATTTCTAAATAAGGAAATATTCTTTATATGTGTGAAAAATCTCAATGTCAATAGAAACTTTTGTCAAAATTTTTGGAGGTGCCCGGAGTCCCCACTTTTGGCTTAAGTGGTACTAACTTTCAAACCACAAATCCAAAAATAAATAAATAAATATCTCCACGAAGCTCTTATCAGATCCTATCTTGAAAAAAAATTCCAAGTAAAAAGGATTTTTTTTCAAATCGTAGGTACCTGCCCAAATTCACCAGAGGACCGTTTTGGTCCTCTTAGTCCTTTAGGGGTTAAAGGATTGTTGTCCACAAATAGGCTTTCTAAGAATCTAGGCAAGTTCCTATGATAATTTTTTATACAAATAATTTTAAAGGATTTTTTGCAGGTGGCGAGTTGTATAACTTTTGTAGGAATATAATTGTTTTTTGAATTGGACATTTGGAGAAAATGTTATGCTATCCAATGTAGTTTTTTGGGAACTTTGGCTAGTTCAAGTGACTATGTTACACTTTTCAATTATTTATTTGATTTTATATGCAAGTACTAGAATGCTTTTCTTGATTTAAAAAATTCCATAGTGCAAAAATTTCACTCCAAAAAGACGCAAAGTCACCAAGTAAAAGGCAAAAAAACTATGCACATAAGTTTGAGATTCTTTTTCCAATATTTAAAATTAAAAATAATACTTATTCTACCAATAAGCGTTATAATAAAATGAGTTCACAATAATTTATTATTATTTTATATATATATGATTTTGGATCCCTTTCTATTGAAAGATTCTTTTGAATGAAGTAGATAAATATACAACATCTAGAATTTCCTAGACAAGTGTTTATTTAATTATAATAGAGATGTGAAAGTTAAAAGTGACAAATTTTCATGGGCATAGATTTCATATTATTGAGTAAACAAAGTGTGGTAATCAGAACCATGTTAAATTAGAATGCAAAACAATCATTTAATTTGCTATAATCTCCCAGTTTATACAACCAATTTCTATTAAAAACTTTATACACTTCTAATAGTTGTTTGATGTGGAAGAGCTTGGTGGCCCATCTTATTAAGTATGGAAGATCTGGGTGGTCTTGAAGCTTAAGTTAAAAAATGAAAATACCTGACTTTGAGAAGAAAAAAGAAGAAGAGGTCATGTTGTACAATGAATATGATTTTTCTTTTCATTTCCCGCTTTGATATGATTGTAGAAATTTATATTTTGATTATTAAAATCCCAAATATAAACTTCATTATTCATGAGTTTCTTTAATGTTCTCTCATTCCTACTTCTATGCTCCCATAAATCAAGAGGCAACAAAGTACAGTATTCATGCCTTGCATGCAACTAACCCACTACAATATTAGACCAAATAGAGATGTTAGGAAAAGAAGTTAAGCGTTTGATATTACAAATAACTCAATTATCACATAGTGAACATATGACACAATTTAGAAAGCTAACCTCATTGAATACCTACATGGTAGCCAAATTCATATTTTATTTAGAGCCAAATACTTATTCAAAGTTGAATTGCATTTGTCTTTATGTGGGGTTACAAAGTTTTTTGTAAAGTTATGCCAGAAGAGAAAAGAGTGGTCAAGATCATGTTTCAAAGTAGAAGATGGCTAAAAACTTGTGAAGACAAGTTAATCCCTAAAGGCCCGTGACAATTTCACACCAAAAACACTTCAAAATTGTTGATTCTAGTGCAATGAGTAAGGAAGGAAACAAAACCTTATATTTTTCCTTTTGACCATAGGATCTCCATTAAGACTTACCAAGTAACATACTCACTAAAGTTTCATACACTTTGATTGCACGGATTGAAAGATTATAGTGTTTGAAGTCAAGAAAAAGATTCATTTTTTCCTTGCATTGAGGGATCAACAAACTTTGACTTCACTTGGTATCCAATTTTTGCATCAAAAAAGGTCTGAATCTATTACCATTGTGTTAGGCATGATGTTAGTTCCATATACACCAAATTTTAGAGGTAAAGAAGGGGTGTAGCATATTCAAAACAAGTGTGCAAGCAGTGGAGGTTCAAAATTTGTCAATTCACTATTTTTTTGTTTTGGAATTTAATATGTTTTAGAATGATAATATAAACGGCCCTTAAGAAGATTTACACCACATATTGTTGTAGAAAAAATAAAAAGTGAAAAATATGAAGATCTCTAGGTGTTATGTAGAAAAGAATAAGTTTTTTTTCCCCCGCTTGCCCGAAATGTGTAAAAATGTTTGACTTGAATTAAAATGTTTTTTTACACCAAGGACAATAATTTTTTTTGACATTTTTGAAGAAGGTAATATTCCCTACATGTATGGAAAATCTCAATGTCAATAGAGACTTCTAGCAAAATTTTGGAGCAGCCTGAGTCCCCATTTCTAACTTTGACTCACACTAACTTTCAAACCATGAATCCAAAAAAAAACAATAAAAATATCTCCATGGAGCTCTTATGAGGGAAAATCTAATATAAAAGTTTCCAAAAAAAAGAAGATTTTTTTTCAAAATTTAGGAACCTGCCCAAAATCAAAATCGTCCTGCCTAAGGACACTTGGTCTTTTAGGGAGGTTAAAGCCATGTCAGGAGCATTTACTCATGGTCACCGAATGCAACACAATGTTCTCCCATATTTGCTCTTCATTAGTAACTATCATTGATGTTCTTCCGTTCCTAAGTTTGTGCTCCTCAAAGCTTCAAAGGAACCAACTACACTACTTATACCTTGCATTCATCTAACACACGACATAATTCAAATTAAGTCAAGAAGGGAGGTTAAGAGAAAAAGGATTCAATATTAGCTTTACAAATAACTCAAATCCCTTTTTACCACATCTCTTACAAATATTTCTTGAACTATGATTTCATTTTAAGGGATGTAGTATAAGATAACCCCCTTAGTACCCAACCAAAACACCTCAAACCCACTTCCATCCTAGTACCACCCATTCACCCATCCAAACGGAGGTTTGCTATAAACCACAACCCATTACTTTTGATTGGCACTTACAAGGGTTATCCATTGATAGCCACCCAACTAAACACGACAACACACTTTGAAAATTTCTCAACTAATTCACACTTCATCGAAAAAATATGAAACCACTTGGGTTGAAATTGTAATTATCCTACCTATCACCAAAAAAGAAAAGTATTATTCTTTCTTCTCCCCATATGCACATTTGGGGGGTGTACAACCTACCCACATAAAGAAAGCAAAAAAAAAAAGCAAAAAACCGTATGGCATCATTGACTTTAAAAATTCATAACTAATTCACATTTGATCGGAAAAATATAAAATCACTTGTATTGAAATTATAATTCTCCTGACTATCACTGGGGAAAAATAAAATGTATTATTCTTTCCTCTCCCCATATATAAACATTGGAGGTACGTAAAATAAGCTTGGAAAAAATGTATGACATCCATCCCTGACTGACTGACTTGCTCTACCATTTGATAAGGAATGCACACAAGAAATGCTGCATGACTAAAAACGGCAGCACACTTTGTAAATCCACAACTAACTCACATTTGATTGGAAAAATATGAAATCACTTGGGTTGAAATTGTAATTCTCCCGACTATCACTGGGGAAAAGAAAGAATTATTCTTTCCTCTCCCCATATATGCACATTGGAGGTATGTAAAGAAAGCTTGAAAAAAAAGTATGACATCCATCCATCCCTGACTGACTGAGTGAGTGACTTGCTCTACCATTTGATAAGGGATCCAAACAAGAAATGCTGCATGATGGGCACCTTCTGGAGGACCTCGGCCTTGTACATCTTGAGCATGCCGCTGTTGACTTTGTTCCAGGTGAGAACGGCGCTGATGTCGTCCAACATGGGCGAGTGCTCGGCCAGCGGCCCCTTCTTCACCTTCTTCACGAACTGCACGCCTCCCAGGTACAGATACTCGTGCGAGAAGCTGTCCAGGATGTCCTGGTTGTGGATGGACCTGGGCTTCATGTACTTGTGCTCTCGAAGCTGCGCTGATCCGAAAACGAACGGCAGAAAGTGGTAGTCGTCTAAACCCCACACTCCATGTGATCCTGCACCAACTCCCACGTTCACACAGTGTCAGTCAGGATGTTGCAAACACCCGGCTTCAAACAAGTCACAGAGGCAACATCTAAGCTCAACATTCTTTCAATAGTGTCAGGATGTTGCTAGAACTGAAAAACACACGGTAATCGAAGACATCAACAGAGGCAACATCTAAGATCAACATTCTTTCAATAGTGTCAGGATGTTGCTAGAACTGAAAACCGCACGGTAATCGAAGACATCAACAGAGGCAACATCTAAGATCAACAGTCCTTGCTAGAATTGGAAAACACACACACGGCATCAAAGAAATCAACAGAGGCTAAGATCAACAGTCGTTCAAAAGTGTCAGGATGTTGCTAGAATTGAAAACCTCACGGTAATCAAAGAAATCAACAGAGGCAGGATCTAAGATCAACAGTCGTTAAATAGTGTCAGGATGTTGCTAGAATTGAAAACCTCATGGTAATCAAAGCAATCAACAGAGGCAAGACCTGGAATACACGAGCTCTAAGCCTGCTGCTGCTGCTGCTGCCTTTTGCTCTGAAACCCATTGGTTTATAGAAGAGACAGCAAAAATACATCATGTTGTGATTGCCATAATGGCATGTTCTAAGGTTTAGAGGTTACGGTTTTTTTTTTTGGATAAAAACTGACCATGTGTTTAGCTGATGGTGGGGAGAGTCTCTGAACAGAATTAGGTTTCGCTAACCAGACTGATGTTCAAACAAAGAGAATCTCCAACATAATTAGGGTTTCGCTACCTACCGAGTCGCCTCATGGTTTTTTGACACACTCATGTGTCTCCAGTCACAATTCTAGATATCGTTCACTACAGACGCAATCGATGCTTTCAAAGAGTTTCCATGAGCAGAGAAAGTGACAATCCATGGAGTGTCTTCAAGATATGTGCACTAAACCAGGAGATAAGCTCATGGCAACGTGCTGACATAAAAAACCCGTGAGCAAGAATGGCAACAACTCATGGAGATCCGCAGCAGTAAAGACAAACTCACAGCATCCTAGTGCAACTGAGACCTAAAGAGAGGAGCATCACTGAAGCTTAGAGATATCACGAGCAGAAATGGTGACAATCCATAAGCTCATCAGAATATGCGGAGCATGAGGAAAGCAGAGAAGATGAGCTCACGGGAAAAAATCGGACACGAAAAGCAGAAGCGAAAGGAGAAGACGTTTTGGGGATGTGATTGCTGACCTGCAGGTTCGAGCCAGTACGTGGTCTGCAGCTTGCGCATGAGATCCAAGTACTTGACGAAGACGCGCACGACGATGGCCTGATAATCGGCCTCGACGAGCAACCCGAGTCGGGCCAAGCAGAGCAGCCACGCCGCGAAGTTGGCCTCGTGGCCCGTGCCATAATCGATCCTGGTCGCATTCCCGAAGCTATCTGCGAAGTAGGGGAAGAGCTCGACCACCCCCGATTTCAGCTCGTCCGGCAGGACGCGCATCACGAGCGCGGGGCCGCGGTCCTCCAGCCGCATCTGCCACTCGCGGAACGCCGGGTTGCCGTAGCGCGCCGGCTGCTGCTTGGGCGGGAGCTCCTCCACCCACGAGCTCATCTCGTCGAGCACCTCGCAGAGCGTCTCCACCAGCGGCGACTCGCGGCAGGGGTCGGACAGCTTCTTCCCCGCCACGGAGTTGCTCAGCCCCACGATGAACCCTAGAAACATCCCCCCCGCCTCCGAGCTCTGGAACAAGTGCTCGATGTCCGCCGCGCTCGTGATCCGCTTCCGGGGCACCTCGAACGCCACCGGAGCCTGCACGATCGGCACCGCCCGCGCCTGCGGCACCGGCGCCAACGCGGCCAGCGTCATCTGCGGCGGCGGCGCTGTTGGGTACGACACCGGCGGCGGCATTCCCATCGGCGCAGGCATCCGAACACCCATCCTGCTCGTGGACTCCCCGTCCGCCATCGACACAATCCCCTCTCTTCCCACAAAACCAAAAAACCCTCAAACCTTCCTCATTTCCTCTCAACGTTCGAATCTCTCGTACACTCCTCACGTATAAACCGTTGCCGCCAGCGCGAGCTTCCAAGCTCCTCAATCTGGTGATTGCGGAGGTGTGAGTTGCGATTTCATAAAACCCCTCAAACCTTCCTCATTTCCTCTCAACTTTCGAATCTCTCGTACACTTCTCACGTATATACCGTTGCCGCCAGCGCGAGCTTCCAAGCTCCTCAATCTGGTGATTGCGGAGGTGCGAGTTGCGATTTTCTGCACATGCAGACTGATGTATGCTTCACGACGACGACGAGGGTTGGAAGATGAATTTCATTCGTTCGCAGCTGACAAACGACACACCTTCACAGACCCTTTCTCTTCAGTTGATTGCTGTCTCTTGGGAACTTCTTCCACCATCTCTGAAGTGTCTGAGATCCTTTTTTTTAAGAGGGTTACGATGACTGCTCCTCTTTGGGTCGTTCTTTGATGAGGAATTAATCGAGGCGCCAATCTTGTGCTTGAGGAGGGTTCACACGACCAGGTTTGCCTGCCTCTTTTCGACATGTTCTCTGATTTGTCATTGATTTTGATTTTTCTCTCATGAATCGATTAACCTGTCATTACAGGAAACCATGAGTCAAGCCCTACCGAAGAAGTCGTACGTTGCTGGGCCCTCCAATGCCCAAGGTGAGATACTTTGATGTGCAAATCTATGATGGTTCATGAGCTGAATGTATGTCAACCAGCAAGAAGAGATGCAGTAGTGATGTTTTCTCCTCTTCATGAAGATTGTATCATAGTAAGCGAAGTTGATGTGAGTTTTAGGTCAATAGAATTCTTCTGATTGGAGTGAGGACTTTTACAGCGGAGGATGACTTGATCTCTTATGTGGAGAGGGCGTATTCTTTGCTGATGTCCGCCAATATGAAAGCCTTGAGGTTGATCATGTCGGTAAGTTCAAAACCAGAATGCTTAGGTTTAGAATGAAATGGCCTGCTAGTTGATGATATAAAAAGAGGTTCTGAAGGAGCATTCCCTGTGGTCATGGCACAGAAACTGGATAAGAATCCAACAGAGGAAGGGTTTACAATAATGCTGGGTGAAGTGGACGGCGTTTTCGACCACTTCAACATGAATCAGATGGCTATCGTCAAGCAGGCCGTCAATTTGTTTCTTGAAGGAGGCTCTTTCGACATGTCTGAGCTTCAAAGAGTACTCTATCCATCAATCAACTTCATATGTGGTGTTATCTTATCTGCCTTGGTTTAGGATTTACAGATCATACTCGACTTACTAGTTGATGATCTCATGGTGTGGGCATGCGTTTGTTGGCTGCAGTTGAATGATGAGCAAGATGACTTGGCGAGAGATTTGGAGCTTGTCATAGACAGCAACGAACCGAGTCAAGGAGGTTCAGCGCGTCCACATGAGCCGGAGGAGCAGCAACCCCTCAGAAGCTCTCAAACGAAAGCAACTGGTGCGGCTCCCAGTCCGGACAGGTTACCACAAGTATTGAGATCCTACCTTCATGAATTACTATCTTCTTTGTGCACCGAAAGAGTAGGTTCACATCAGTTTTAGGCCAACTTTTGTTGTTGTTGTATGGGATGGCTGATGCAGTGGCGAGAAAACGAGAAAATGGTCTAATACATGGAAGGAGACGGTTTCCAATGCGTTGAATACTCGGCGCAGGCAGAGAATCAGGTACCTCTCTCGGTCTCTCATCCTTTCTCTGAGACGAGTCTAAAGTACTTGGCGATGTGGTATGTTTTAGAAGCTGTTTTCAGATGAGTGGCCCGTTTTTACATTTATTTTTCTGACATCCTGGAAAACAGCTGAAATCCGTTTTTTGATCTGGATAACTGAAAGAGAACTAGAGGAGGGCATTCTTCTTCTGTGTAGAACTAAATAGAGGAGACCATTATTCTTTGGGCTGTGTGTTGCTTACTGTCACAGAAGATGCTTCTGAAGTTCTTGATCAAGGGAATGGTAGGGACCGAGCAGTTAAAAAAGTAGCACTTGGACCGCTTCAAGTTGTGCCAAAGTCGGATGCCACCAAAGAACATCTTCGTAGTATTTTGAGGTATTGACAAATCATCTCTTCAACATTTGGGTCATCTTTCTGCTTTGTTGAGACGAGGCCTTCTTCTCGTTGAGGCTTTGTTCCTGCTTCTATGATGTGGGCATGAGTCGTTACGAAAATGATCTTCTGCGTAAACATGAGAATTTTAAAATTTTGCAGCACGCATTACCTCCTTGGAGATCTAGATTACGACCTTCAAGAGGAGATCATTGATGCCTTTCAGGATGTTCGATGCACGCCAGGCACAGAGATTATTAAACAGGGTGACGTTGCCGACAATTTTTATATCATCGTAAGCAGATTTGTGAATGTATAAGTCTTTAAGTTTATTTAATTACAGTACATGGTTGCTGTTACAAATGCTATTTCTAAAATCCACATTTTCTTTTTTTCGCTGCCACTAGATTTCAATGTGCAAGTAAACTAAAGATTGCTTCCTATTATTGCAGGACGTTGGTGATTTCGACATCTTGGATCAAAAGGTTGCTTTCGTTGCTAGCCTCTATGCTGAGTCGGCCATCATGTTGAATGTCAACGATCGCATCAGTAGAAATGGAGGACAGCAACAAGCAAGTGCGTTACTAATTTCCCAGTTGGGTTGTCTTCAGGGAAATGACCAAGAAGTACTATTGCGTACAAAAACTTCTGGTTCTAGCCTTGGGGAACTGGCTCTTATGTATGATGCTAAGCGGAATGTTACTGCTAGAGCAACAACAAATGCGCTGCTATGGGCAGTAAATCGTGCTGAATTCAAGTCTATTCTAGCAAGGCATCTTTCTGGGTCTCCTGTAGCTCAGGTTTGTCATTTCCCCCCCCAACAATGGATGTTATAGGCATGCCTGACTCTCAAATATTTGGTCTTCGTTCAAATTTTAGGTCCACTTTGCCTGCTTTTTGGCTAAACCTTCTCAGGATGTAACAGCAAATTGTGAAGCTATTATTCACTTTTTTCCGGAGTCTAGATCCTTGATGCATTTTCCTCTTTTGCAAAGAGCATTTTCATGACCACTTGAATACTGTAAATGACTCACCTTCTCGATGCAGTTTTCGAAATGTTCATCATAACAGAAGGTTTTATTCTGAACAGGTGCTGAGGGAGACTCCCGCATTCAAGAAGTTAGCAACTCGTGATATCATCAAATTGAGTAGTGGTTGTTCGGTCTTAAAGTTTACGAGAGGTCAGAATATCATCAAGGCCGGAGCGACAATGGATAAGGTCAATTACAATTCTGAGTGGAATTGAACTTCAACCGTGGTTTTTATGATTACAAAAAGTTATGATAGATATCATTTCTTCTTGCGTTTAATTAGTTTTGTCCCATTCTAATTTGGCCAGGTTTGGGATGGTAGGTGTACGTGATACAAGATGGTCAGGTTAGGATGACTTGGGGTGCAACAGTAGGCAATGCAATGCCCGGAAGAGGTGCCATCGGTGGTGAGACGTTGGCTCTTTTAGACAGATTGGAGATGCTTGGCGAAGCAGTGGTGTTGAACGATGAGCTCACGAGCTCTTGGAACTTCAATGCTGCAGCAGACCAAGTAAGTTGCTCATCCCATTAATCTCAAATCCTTATGTCATGTTCAAGAGTAGGCACATCATTGAATAGTTTAAAGGAAGTAAATGCCCACCTGATTGCTGATTGTGATTCACCAGACGGAGATCATATGTCTGGATCGGGCAATGTTCAGCAAAGAAGTCCTGAAATCCATTAGAAAAAGTTTGCAAATACAGCTTTGCTCTATAGGTCTCCAGAGGGTACCTGCGTTTTTGGAGCTCAACAGTGAACAAATTATCCAATTGGCTCAAAAACTGACGGAAGCAAATGTTCCAAGAGGTGTACATTTTTCTTCTTTCGGGTTTCATCAAATGTTAGTTTGTTAGTTTCCGTATCACTTGGAGTAGCGAATGGGTGGGTCAGCATAGCACGAAGTACGTTGTGAAGAGCGAGAGACATTATCTTGGCCAAATTGTTGTGAGATACAGAAACTATTCATCCAAGTGACTGTACAGTACAAGGTGCATTTCTATCATTTGGACGATTAGAATTGAACTCCTTTACTTGGTTTCTGCACTCTATTGATTGTTACGGTACTCATCAGGGGAAGAAATCACGAGATACGGAGACACATTGGGTGCTGAGGCTCGGATATACGTTGTTCAAGCTGGACTCGTTTCTTTCCACAAAGGCCCTGTGGATCTAAACCTTCTGAGAGCAGACCCGAAAAACAGGGCTGCTTCTATCAACACGAAAGCGCCGATGGTCAACGACAACAACAATGGCAGCAAATCTGCACCAGGTTCAAGGGCTGGTAGTCCAGCGCCAGCATCCTCTGGCGCTACAGCAAGCTCTTCTGGCTCAACATCTCCAACCGGAAAATCCAGTGCAGAGGCTCCAGCGCAACCTCCTCAAGATCGGAAAATTCTGGAACGAGATCGACGTGCCATGAGTGTCATGCAGTGAGTAATCCTTGACAGGTCTTGGAGCTGAAAGTGGGGGTCATTTTACGGTATTCGTAATTGATCAGCAGTATATTTGTCATAAGATCTCGGGCCTTTGGTAAACACCCTGTACAGGTCTTGGAGGTGAAAGTGGGAGTTGTCATTTTCTTTTATGCACATTTTATCAGCAATACAAGACTTTGCGCCCTTGTTAAGCACCTTGAACATGACCGTATGGTTTGTTCTGCGCAATGACGATTGTTGCATTTTGCAGAGTTGGTACAGGGCCCTCAGCTTGGACGTTTCCAACATATGGAGTATTTGGAGACGAATGTTTGCAGAACTCGATTAAAAACGACCACCACAAAGCATCCTATCATGCAACAACAATTGCTGAATCAACGCCGGGAGCGGTAGTCCTCTCCATCACTTTGGCCGATGTTATATCCGTGTTGGGACCCATCCAGGACGTTCTTTCTCGTATCTCAAACTTGAAGAACCTCAGGTGCTCATCTGAAAAATCCATTCGACGCTTTTTGTTTGTTTAACCATGTCTATGGATGTTGAAAATAGACTCGGACCTTGCCTGAGTATGTGAATTGAAACAGTGACGGTTGTTGAATTCATATCAGACATGTTTTAATTTTAATACTACTCTTTTCTCACTCTAGACATGAAGGAGCTTGGTGGCCTATTCTTATTAAGCATGGTGGTTTCTAAACTCAAGTTACAAATAGTTATAGTCGTGCTTGAGAAGGAAGAAGGAGAGGTCATGTTGTACTATGAATCTTAGCCGCCATTTTCGCAATCATAGAAGTTCAGAGCTATTTGGGGCAGATTTTTAAGCTCTAGAGGTCAAACACTCTCTAAATATAGAATGAGAATAGAAGTCAAATTCTTGATATCTTTGCCTGACTTTACAAATCATCTAATGTGACTTGATAATTAGGAAGGTGAAATATCTGCAGTTCCTTACGAGCTCTGAACTGGACAAACTGTCGACCTCTCTGGGCCTGCGCATCTTAAAACCTGGAGAGGCAGTGTACAAAGCTGGGGAACCTGGAGATCGCCTCTACATTGTCAAGCGAGGAACAGTTACAGAGGTGATGCAAAACGCCAAAGGTCCGGAGCCTCTGATTCTGGGCAAGGGTGCTGTCTTTGGAGAAGATGCACTCATGAGTAACGAGTCCCGGTTGATCACTGTTGTAGCAGGGCCTGCTGAACCACCATTCACATCCAGTATGTACTACTTTCGGTTGCGTATCCCATCATTACTACCCCTTTTGTTTGTGTGTTTTTATTAAATCATGGTGGGATATGCTGCTGCAACAGGTGCCGAACTATTCTATTTGGACAGGGCAGTGGTAGAGGCGCAACTGGGGTCGTTAATCGAATTAAATGAGATTAGAAGACGTGAAGCTGAGAAGCGGGGCCTTGTGAAGAGCATAACTTTTGTTGAGCTTCAGGAGATTGGACTCCTGGGAACTGGTCACCATCAGCAGCCCTCCAGATTGACTTCTGTGAATATCTAGTTATACTCTTTCTTGCATTTCTGTTGATATTCTATGTCTCTGAGAAGAACTACCCTTGGATGAGAATTTGCAGGTTTGTTCGGCAAGGTGAAGTTGGTCTACAGCCGAAAAACAAAAGAACACTATGCTCTTAAATGCGTCAGCAAAGCCAAGGTAAAGTAAATCTTTCACGAGTATCAGAAAAATTCCATCAGCGTGTACAAATTCCATCATTTGTGTATGGGTGCAGGTTGTCCGCATGAACGAAGAGGAACATCTACGAAATGAAAAAATGTACATGGCAGAGCTGGATCACCCTTTCATCAATAAACTTATACGAACTTACAAAGACCAAACTCATGTAAGATCGCCCTACCGCTTGGAACTTGGCATGTGATGATAACTGTTATTATCCTGAGACCTAAGAATTGATTGATCAGGTTTATCTGTTGGAAGAGCTTACTCCTGGAAGGGAGTTGTTTCTGTTCTTGCAACGAGTTGGGCGCTTGCAGGAATGGGAGGCCGCTTTTTATGCAGGGGGTGTCTTACTTGCGTAAGCTTCCTGAACAACACCTGAGTAGAGTGAATCATTCATTCCTTTAATTGCCTCTCTGAACAACTTTGTGATTTGTGAGCAGGTTAGAGTATATGCACGGGAAAGGAATAGCTTACCGAGATCTGAAACCTGAAAACACTCTGATTGCGGAGAATGGGTACCCCAAGCTCATCGACATGGGGTTTGCAAAGCGCCTCTATAATCGGCGGACGTATTCCATGTGTGGAACGCCTGATTACATGGCTCCTGAGATCATCAAAAGGCAGGGCCATGGCAAAGGTGTGGACTATTGGGCTCTCGGATGCATGATCTTTGAAATGATCACCAACACCAGCCCCTTCAACAATGGCAACGACCCTCCCCAGGTACGGTACTTCTTCAGGTCCAGATCCCAAGTCACTTGAGGATTCAACATCTTTGGTACACAAATGACGTTTTGATGGAAGAAGTTCTTGCCTCACTTATTCTCTTTACTTTCTGTCTTGCAGATTGTGTTTCAAAAGGTCGTCGAGGGAAAGATGAAGTTTCCTCCTTACATGAGCGCCAACGCTGTTGACATCGTCCGGAAGTTGCTGGATCCCAATCCGGACACTCGTCTCGGGAACCATAAGGCTGGAGTTGCGGAAATCAAAGAGCATCCTTTCTTTACAAAGGAGATCAATTTCCAGCTTCTCATCCGACAAAGGGAAGAGGCCCCTGTAAGTAAAAACAAAAAAATCACTTGAGGCTCAACCCCCTAAACCAGTCCAATCACACTGGGTAACTTCTAATAACTCCTGGCTGCTGCTTTTTGCAGATGGTGCCCCCTAAAATTGCAGACTACAGAGTTTTATGCATACCTGATGAGAACAATGAAAGACCAGAACCCCAACTCGTCAACCCAACTAACTGGGATGACGTATTTTGACTCAACCTAGTGAAAACTGCTACAACCCGGAGAGAGAGGAGATCAAGTTGTTTCGTACGTACCTACAGTCGGTTGTGTTTGTACTCCTGTGGGTCTCACACAGCAACAGTGATTTAATCTCTTACTTGTCTCCTCCATCTACGGCTCTACCGAAGCCACGTTGATCGCTAAGGAGCGATTCTCGCCGTCTAGATCCTCAGAAGCAACGGTTCAGCTGACATGCCAACATTAGGAGGTCCGGTTTTCTACACGAAACTCAAGCAACCGCTTCTCAAGCAACACGCAAACCAATCAACGTTGATCGCATGAGCCTGACGATCACGAGCTCGCATCGACGACGCGCAAAGCAGTGAGAACCCATATCAGCAGCGGTGACCGCAAGAGACAGGGTCTGCCACGCTTTTTCCACAGTCCGGTTGCGTGTCAGCAGCCGATCTACCCTCTTGCTACTTCGCCTTTCCAGGTCACCCCGTGGGCATCACCATGCTCGGGCAGTTGCGTGCGCATGAAGAGTTTCCTGGCCGGTGGCGGTTGTGTACTCATGAAGGAAGAGCATAAATTTGGGACAAGGTTGGACACACTGAACTAGGTTTGTAGGAGAGAAAGAGGGAGAGGGAGTTCGATCGGATCATACCTCTTGTCTGCTAGAGTGAAATTAAGATGGCAGCCGCGACAGTGGCGTTGAATTCCGCGGTTACTCTTGGCGTTGCGAGCACAGCTGACAGGGTCGATCATCACGCGTCACAGGCAAGTAGAGCCTGCTCGTTGCGAGTCGCCAGCAGCTATGGGTCCTCCAGCTCGGGTTTGTTTTCTCAATCCAAGCAGAGATTGAGGCTGCGAGCGCAGCAGCGCCGCAGGGGGGAGGTGAAGAGGGTGGTGCATGCGACGATGGCGCCGCCGCACCCCCCGGTGGATCCCGACACGTCCAAGAGCACCGGCGAGCGCAGCGTGGGCATGACGGAGGCGCTTCGGTCGGAACCGGAGGAGGGGAAGAGCAAGGACCAGCAGCCCTTCGTGTGGAAGGACCACTGGTACCCCGTCTCCCTGATCGAGGATCTCGACCCCACGGTGCCCACTCCGTTCCAGCTCCTGGGGCGAGAGCTCGTCATCTGGAAGGACCCGCAGGGCGAGTGGCGCGTGTTCCTGGACAAATGCCCCCACCGCCTTGCTCCTCTCTCTGTAAGTTGGATATCATCAAGGCTAGATCATAGAATCTGCAATGATTTTATCAAAGGTTAGGTCGGTTCTGATTCTCATGGTTGTTTGGATGATCGCAGGAGGGGAGATTGGACGAGTCTGGGATGTTGCAGTGCTCGTACCACGGATGGTCGTTCAAGGGCGACGGCAGCTGCGGTGCGATTCCGCAGGCGGCGACGACAGGGCCGGAAGCGAAAGCCAGATTCTCTCCTCGTGCTTGTGCGGTTTCGTACCCGGCGCAGGTTTCGCAGGGGTTGCTGTTCGTGTGGCCGGATGAGAAGGGTTGGGAGAAAGCTTCCCAAACCTCGCCTCCCATGTAAGCAGCTAGCGTTCTCGATGTGATGATCTCGTCTTTTCCCAGTTGTAGAGCATGGCTTTTTCTGATGGTTTGGAGATTGGGTGAGTTGCCAGGTTGCCTCCGGAGTTCAGTGATCCGAGATACTCGACAGTGACGATCCAGCGTGATTTGTATTACGGGTATGATACGCTGATGGAGAATGTGTCTGATCCGTCGCACATCGACTTCGCGCATCACAAGGTGACCGGGAGACGGGACCGAGCGAAGCCATTGCCGTTCAAGGTGCAGAAGAGCGGGCCGTGGGGGTTCGCTGGAGCTAACAACGACAATCCCACGATCAGCAGCGGGTTCTATCCACCATGCTACTTTTATAACAAGTACGTGCACGCACAATCTTTCTTTCACATCAATGGTTTTGTTGAGTGATGAGCGAGGGATTAACGGTCGATTGTTCGTGAGTGCAGGATTGAGTTACCTGTCAAGCTTCCCATTCTCGGCGACCAGAAGTGGGAGATTCTGATCTGTTCGTTCAACATCCCCATGGCTCCCGGGAAGACGCGTTCCATCGTGTGCAGCGCGCGCAACTTCTTCCAGTTCCTGATGCCGGGGGACAAATGGTGGCAGCTCACGCCCAGGTGGCACGAGCACTGGACCTCCAACAAGGTGTACGACGGCGACATGATCGTGCTGCAGGGCCAGGAGAAGATCTTCGACGGCTACGACGGGGACGTGAACGCACAATACGGCAAGCTGACGTTCACGCCCACGCAGGCGGACCGGTTTGTGCTGGCGTTCCGGAGCTGGATGAAGAAGCACGGCAAGGGCGGGCCTGAGTGGTTCCCTGAAGCGAACACAGGGCAACCTCTTCCCTCCACCGTCTTGTCCAAGCACCAGATGCTGGAGCGGTACGAGCAGCACACGTTGAAGTGCTCCTCATGCCGCAAGGCGCTACAAGGTTTCCAGCTATGGCAGAAAATCTTCTGGGGGAGCACCATCGCCTTGGCCGCTGCGGCTGGTGTGCCCCCAGATCTCACAATCCGTGCAATCCTAGCCTCTGGATCTGTCCTCTCTGCAGTCGCGGCTTACACTTTCAGGGAAGGCGAGAAGAACTTTATTTTCAAGGACTATGTTCATTCGGAGATCGACTAGGATGTGCAGCACTCGTTATATACGCAACTGCTTTCTGTATGTAATTCTTTTGTACATATCAATTTAAAGATGATCAGCTACTAAATCATCAACTTCATAGTCCGCCTTGTTGCACAGTTTACCTCCGATTCAGAAGGTTTTTCAAGTGCTCATCAGAGAGCTGAGATCACTCAGGGCAAACGCGCTGGGCGCTGGGAACACGCGCAGAAGCGTTGCTCGGAGTCGCGTTGGAAGGAAGGCAAGCAGCGAGCAGCGAGCTCTCCTCCGACCATGGTCCTGAGCTCATCCAGCTTGTTCTGCGCATACTCACATGGCTCCACTAACTTCCGAGGGTACTCGAAGTACAAAGGCAGGTTCGCCGCCGGGTCGCACAGGGGGGTCACAAAAGCATCGCAGCTATGAACCTGCCACTTGAACAGCTCCTTATACAAACCCGGCTCGAACCTGATGGGGATGATGTGTCCTGCTGGCGAAATCTGGTAGTCGCGTCCACAATCTGCATATCAATCGACTGATTCACCTCATTCTGGTGGTAGCACAAGAGCTTGCAAGTTGATACTTGTCTATTACTTACCAAAGACAAGGTCGACAAATTTGGATACGCTGGACTTAGGTGGGCCTTCGTCTTTGGGAGTTGCATCTGGGTCACACGACATAGGCATGTGAGGCGACAACTGTTGGTTGCCGCACTTAGAGGTCGTCTCCACCAACAACTGCTTCCGCTGGCTCTCGTCCAAGCTCCGCACCACCACTTGCAGGCCCCCTTTCAAGCGCAGCCCGCTCTTCATCAGCGCCAGACCTGCCTCTCGTGGACTCTGGAAGACGAGAAGAAGATCGTTAGCAGGAACCAAAGATTGTGAGCAGAAGATCATGCTCATGTGAAGATGACCTGGTATTGAATCTGAACCCAGTTCGCGCCACTGGGTTCTATGATTGTCTTGGTGATTGTCCCGCATTTCGCAAACTCCCGTAGCACCTGATCGAATTCGTCGCGGCGCAATCTGTTCTCAGTTCACCATATGGAAAACAAATATAATGAACCATCTCTTCCAAATCAAGAGATTAGAACGGTTAGAAGACAATCTCTGCAACAAGACATCGGTTAATGAAGAAAGAACCTGATAGTCTCCCCTCCAGTACCGTCACCAACAGGGTTGGAGCTGCAAGCCAAGGGCCAGTATGAGACTTTGGGCTATGATTGGGATCTGCTCACCTCCATGGCACACCAAAAGATTTCCGAAAATCAAGAGGCGTGCCTGTCATTATGTCTGACTCCAATTCACAACTCTGGGTTCTACCCTCGCAATGGACAACAACTTCCAACAATTGGATGCGTTGGAATCACGCACCTGAACACAGTCACCCAGTTTTGGCCTGCGATCACAGTCTCATCATAAACTAATTTTTCTGCACAAAGAGAGTCATCTTGGAACAGCCACTTGACAGGCCGAGTTGCTCGCGGCCATACGTTGTTACCCACATCTGCGGCATCCTCTAACGCTAAATCGACTCGTGGCAGGGATCTGAGAGCAACGCCTGATTCTTCTTGCAACGCCGGAGAGCCTCCCTGCTTGTTGCTCTTGAAGCGGCCTGGACTTGGCGGAACTGGGTCCCTGATGCGGCCGTCGTCTTGCCATCGCGTGCCTGACGCAGCTGCGTTCCTACCCATGCGCGGCTCCAGGCATTCCGGCCTGTCGGAAGAATACGAACTTGACGAGGTTGAGAGATTGGAGTGCGACCCTGAGTCGCCTCTGTCATTTTGCAAGCCCCGGGGAGTCACCTTCACATTCACGTCTGCAATCCGGATTCACAAAGAAGCATGTCAGAGAGCGCTACATTCGTCCTCCGGCAATCAGGTTTCGTGACTTCTCACCCTGGAGCCACTTCTGATGAACTTGGCACCACCGCCATACGTCGCCCGCCATTCACCAACAATCTATGAGGACCTCGTCATGAGTAGCTGCGCAAATGCCAGACATCCACGGCTTAGAAAACACATGTAGAATTGTTTACCTATGTTTGAGAAAAAAAAAAGCTTAGGGATCACCATAGCCTCATCGCCATACATGACCTTCCATTGAACACATACATCCACGAGAGAACAAAAACAATGTCACCAATTCTTATGCACCTCAAAGAACGAACCTGATCAAAGGTGACGGTGCTCGCTCCAGCAGCCGAACGCAGCGTCGAAACTCTTGGCATCCAACAATGTGAAGAAATGAGCAGGATTCGCGTGAAAAGGGAGAAGGCGACCTGGAAGCAGGAAGGTCAGCCTAACCGAGAATCTGGGAAGCGGCAACCATGACGGATGGATAGACCATGGATGGGAGCATCGCTCACAGACTGAAACCTCAAGCATTCAACTAGTACTAGTTTCCAAAGGTTTCACGTCTCTTCCAACTCACAGAATCGACAACACCTGCAACCTTTGATAGACTTCATGCGTTGAAGTGTTGGCGGTGTTTGTTGTGAGGGCTAGTGATCGAGCTCGCTGCAACATAGAGCTAGCGATCGAGCTCGCACCAACAATGACGACAGATCTGTCACGGTGGGCGCTAGCTCCTTGATCATCGTCTCCGTCATGTTGGATGGTGTGTCTTTCATTCATTTCTTCTGCCTTCTCTCGTGTGTAGTGATGAACTTGTTGCAATGGGTTTGAGATCTGGTCTTGAAGGCTTGTTTTCAGCCTAATGTATTAATTTCTAATCTCCGCAGGTGAAGTGAGGAAGAGACCATGTTGATCAACCACAGACATCGATGAAAAGCTTGGAAATGAGAAACTTAGATGAAAACCTCCTGCCCAAGCAACCTCCCCGAAAAGTAGAAGTGAGCACAGTGATGGAATCGTTCACTACTTTCACTCCGAAGCTAAAACAATTACCACGGAAATGAATGGACGACCAAAAGGCATCCCTCTCATTGGACCCCATTTCTGAACACTTTTCTCCCAAGTTCAAATTCACCTCTGAAAGAACATGCGAGAGTCAAAGTGTTCATCTCCACGGAAATCATGTTCCCACGGCCACCTTCCCTCTTTTAATTACACTGTGAGTTTCCCTAGAACATTTTATAAGGTGATTAACGTAGGATCATTTCGTTGTCCAGGTGTCGGTGGAACGTCCAGAAAGTATAGCAACAGTTATGGGATCATGTTTTCGGAGCTTGCAAGCTTGCCTTCACAACCGATGTGAGCACTCTGAGAGAAGGAATTGCTACCGCTACTGTTATTCGAGACGAGCTTGTGCTGGATTATTGATAGACCGTGTAATAGATTGAACAACTGGAGTCGGTTTCTGATTGCAAGATAAGTTGGTCGGTGCTCAAGTTGGAGTGGTGATATGGCCACCTACAGCTTGGGCCAGCCTTTGGCGTCCGTGCGAAGAGCAATTCCAAAGCCTGGTTTGGTAGGAGCTGGTAAGAGTGAAGAGTTAGTACCGAGGTGCGCTGTGGTGTCGAACAGGAGGGATGAGGCGGCGAGGTTGTGCTCTCACGCAGCTCGGCGGACCAAGTTGATCTCTCCGTTTTGGAGCACAGACAGCCGACGTGCCCTCTTGATGAAGACGAGCTCTGCGGCCATGCTCAGACCAGGATTGCATCTCGTTGTGGTAAGAACTCGTTGTGCTCAATGGCGTCGAGGTCGTGACAAAGAGGAGCTCATTCGAAGCACCGTAATCTTCTTGTTTGTGACGCTAGATTCTGGAAGAGAATCATATGTTATGTCTATCGTAGAATTCGCAGAAAGGGCTTGAGATAGCTGGTATGTGTGGCAGGAGGCAAGGCTCTTTGGGCCTGCTCTGTTCGAAGCTGCCAAACTGAAAGTGCTCTTCCAGCCAGGAGCAGAGAAGGACCACCATGATGACAAACTTCCACGAGTCTACACGCTGACTCACAGCGATGTCACCTCCAAAATCACCCTGGCGATCTCCCGAGAAATCAACAAAGCGCAGGTAGTACCAATTTGAGAGCACTCGTACACTGGTTGAGATCACTTTTCGGTTACCGGTGTGACGGTGAATTTTGGTGCAGTTAAAGGGGTGGTACAGCAGGCTGCAGAGGGACGAAGTGGTGGCGGAGTGGAAGCGAGTGCAAGGCAAGATGTCGCTCCATGTGCACTGCCACATCAGTGGTGGCAATTTCTTGCACAACTTGATCGCCAATTTCCGCTTCTACATCTTCCGCAAAGAGCTCCCAGTCGTGTTGGAGGCGTTCCGCCATGGCGATGAGGATCTCCTCAAGGCCTATCCAGGTACCGATGTTGTGACTTGTCAAGTGAGGCAAACATACCATGATCATGTTTTATATCATGTTTTATATCATGAGTTTTGATCATGATATCTCCTCCTTCCTTCTCAAGAGCGGCTCAAACTACTTCTACCTTTAGAGATCGTCAAGCCCTTTCATACTTTATAAGAATATCACCTGATTAAGAGGGAACAAACAGTAGTATTAAAATTAAAACAGGGATTATCTTGTAGAAGCTTTGGCCGACGTTACAGAAAACTTAAAAATTTATGCTAGTATTTAAGTCGGTGATGGAAAACCTGATCCTTTGTGCCGCAGATCTGGACAGTGCCATGGTATGGGTGTACTTCCATTCGAATGTCAAGGAGTACAACCGTGTGGAATGCTGGGGCCCTCTTGTCGAAGCTGCCAAGGTGGTTACCAACTAATTATTCCACTAATCTGATGTTGTATTCATTTGATGTCGGTACCTGCTGATTCATGAGCCAGTACTATGAACTTACATGACGCACTGTATCGCAGAGTGCGAGTGAGGAAGCGAAGGAAGCCATCCACCACGCCATTGAGGAGATGGAGAAGCAGTGGCCCAAGCAGCTGTGGCCGGGGAAAGTGTGCGACGAACCTTGTGAGTGCTGCTCTCGCTATGGCAGCGTCATTCCGTTGCCCAAGACCTTCGACCTTCTGCAGGAGGAGCAGAATCAGCAGCTTTGAGGTGATGTGTAGATGATTAATCTTGAATGATCATTTCTACTCCTTCGGCTCCTCCAGCTTCGATTTGTCGATCCCCACACTGATCATGTCCGGCCTCAGGTGTACGTCCAGCTCCCTACACCAGATCCAGTTGCTTTTAGTTTTTCAGTTGGCACAGATGTTTTGTGTCAAAAGAAAGAGCTTTGAAGTTTTAAAGAGTTCAGCAGTCTAGCTAGAGTGCATATAATGTACAGTACATGGAGGTTTAACGACACTTTAATATACTCATCATATATTCTACCTACTTCATATGTTCTGAAAGCTTATAGCTAGCGTGTCTGCTTTACAGTTCGCGAATGAAACCAGGGTGATTTGCCACGATCTCAGCTTTGTTGGCCTTGAAAGTGTATGGAACTGCTTACCTGCAATCACTCGGTAACATGAAACGCCAAGCTCTGGAGTCTGATGTCGGACATCACAGTTAGAGGTGGTGTCTTCTAGTTGCACCTTTACATAAATTGGCCAAGCTGTGAAGATGAAACTTGTGATGGAAAGTGGTTGTATCCGTGCGTGTCAAATACACTTCTTCAGATCACTACATTGATACCCAGTTTGCGTAGTTCAGTTACTGTACTGTTACTGGAATGCGGATGGAACCATCACATCATAGCATTGTGTGTGATGCATGAAATCATCTTGAAAACCTTCCGACTCCTACATCGAATTTATTTCACCTTCATGTTCACCAACAATAGCTGCATCGATTCATAAGATGCCGCTGTTACGGCATCAGTGTAGCATGCTACCCGGCAACAATCAATGTACTGCTAATCAGAATAACGTAACCCACGTCTAAACAGCTTTGAAACCTGTTGAAATATTAATCTAAGAAAGAGACTCTCAAAGAGGAATTATGATAGCTATTTATCTCACCTTTTTAGAACAGAAAAGATTGACCATGCATTTGTCACCCAACTCAACGTCATACCAAACAGAAATGAATGATCTCACCTCACTTACCTTGCTCATGTTGCAGACGACAATGAAACTTAGGTGGTCTAACAAATGTACAGCTATGAACCCAAACACTCTTGAACTTAAATCACACCTATATATCGTTCTTGAATACAACCCCTGGGCATTCAAGTGAAAATCATTTGACCATTTAGTTACGACTCTAGGATGACCATCCTGCAACTGAATACTGAGGGGTAACAGTCAATCACAATATAATACCGAGCATCTACTGGTAGGGCTCGACCAACACCCTTACAATCTCAACCTAGATCCAATTGATTACAATGGCTACTACTACTACACTTGTCCAGGAACCCAACCCAAATCACCCGTATTCACAAGTCAGGATAGAAGATATAAATCTCTAGTGTGCAGATAATTGAAGCGGAAGCAGATTAATCTCTCAAGTGTGCAGATAATTAGCTGCCATCATGAGCTCCAAGGTGATCTCGGGCTCAATAACGAACTCTGTCTCCTTGCCACTACCCATCCAAAACACATCATCACATCATCAGCGGTCCGCCCCTCTGATATTCTACTCTAGTATTCATATGTGCCTACCATAAGAAGCGAGATGGACACAGAAAGATAACTAGTAACATTCACATTACTGCATATAAATGAAGCGGATAAATTTGATTTTGAACACAGCATAATGAAGCGGTTGTCTTAACCGTTAAACGTCAGAAGATGCCACTGGTGGCCACAGTATTCTACATGTATTGTCATATTGAAACAGTATAAGGTTCAGATGTTGAAATGACCTCCAAATGAGAGATGTTAGTTGAAGAATCTTCAATCCAAAGGTGTACCTCTCGCTAAGCCTCAATACATTTTTGTATTCTATAGAGTAAAATACGTGCTTGTATATATGGTTCCCGACTGACGTTTCAGGGTTAAAATCATAGCTCCACATTATGGGTAATTGTTAGCTTATCATAACAAAAGAAAGCTCTTACCTGGCAAATTGCAACGACCAGTAGAAGTACTGGCACACCTTCTCCAGAATAGGTGTACTGATTTCCGGAAAATTCACCTCTCCCAACTCCGTTTCCGTGAAGTTCCCTGTTCAAAAACACTCCACGGTTACAGAAAACCAGGTTGAGAGAAAAGAAAAAGAGAAGCCCCTTCTTGTCCACATTAAAGTAAGTTTACAAGCCTGACTCGCAACGAAACCCTAACCCCTTTCTGATGAGCTACGGAACCAAAACAAGAAAAATCAAAACGAAGCCATCTTCTGATACAAACCTAGACGGTGGCTGAAAACCTAGAGTGATGAGAAGCTTACAAGACCCAAACAATACTTCCCAAAAGTTTGAAATCGAAATCCTAACTCCAACCTAAAAGCTGGGCAAACACAGACCACTTGACGAGAGCATGTTCCGCAGCGTGTTGGAGACGACGGCCGCCTTGCGATCGATGATGAATTCAAACCCCTCCGCGCTCACCAGCTTCACAGTCTCCGACTTGCTCACAGTCATCTTTCCACGATCAGGGAAGGGAGCCTGGGCGTGCCGTACCTCGTTGGAAAGCTGGCGAGAGGGGCGACGCGGCGGCGGTGACAACGGCGACGGAGAGAGCAAGCGCGTGGCGACGATGGCGATCGACCTCGGGAGAACGGCGAGCGAGGGATAAGACAGCCCCTGCGCATCCGCAGCCTCGCCTTTTATTGGCCTCGCCTTTCTTTAAGGTATTTACTGCGGTGGAGGAATTAGTTTTCTTTTCTGTACTCCTCTAAAATTAGAGAAGTAGTGATAAGTTAGAATTTAGGTCGTAGCGTCGTTTTTAGTGCACTTGGTATTCTCCTTGATTCATGCGGCTCTTTCATTTTTTAAGTCTTTTTAATTATTGGATGTGGAGTTATTTTCGATGTGGAGATAGAGATGCCCATCTTGTCCTAGTCACCAGCTTCTGTGTACTCAAGTGTTATTGGCTTTTGTTGGCCCCATTGTTTATCATTGGGGCTATGGCTTTGACAATTGCATTTCTTTTCGGGTTGGGGGCTTTTTTAATTTTTTTTAGCCATCTTTCAAGGGGCAGGGTGGAATGAGCCCGAGGGGATGGACGGAGAGGAATGGGGTCATCTCCTCCACGTTCCCTTGCATGTTCCCACAACCATGTTCCCATGGTCATCCCCATAGCTTCATTGAAACCCTAAATCCTAAGATTCACCAATAGTCCTAAACCCTCCACTTTGATGCATGAACCCTATACCCTAAAACCTAGTTGTTGGAGGGACGGGGAGGAGATGACTCTTCATCCATCTGTGTCCATCTCCTTGGGTGGCAATAAGGGAGTTATTCCTTTATGGCTCCTTTGAAGAGGAAGGGGAAGTTGTGTTGTACCATGAATTATAGCTAGATCTTTTTCTCTTGAAGTCAATTTTTGAAATTGGGAGCTATTTAAGACTAATTTTGATATTTTAAAATGAGAGTGGAGTTCTATATCCTTAGTGTGTTTCTTCACATTACAAATAATTCTAGTTTCAAGCCAATATTCAAATATTGAAAGTCCATATTCTAAAGATAGGAATATCAAGAGGGTCACAAACATTCCTAACAAAATCAGCATTCGTTTTTTGATTCGATATCTTCCTTGTGGAGACATGTAATAATGGAATCCTTAGCAAAGATTTTGTAAGTTGAAAAGGTACTTAGATTGAATATAATTAGGACTTGTAATTAAAATGGTTTCTCATAAATACATGTCAATGGATAGATAAATACATTGTGTCTTGTGAGAGATAAGATGTCAAATAGAATCTCAACATTCATCTACATATGGTATAATTAGACTATAGAGGCTATACATAGAAAAAATAAATTGTCTAAAACATTTACCACTTATATACACTCAATTTCCTTAATAAGAGCATTTGTTACAACATCCATTTCACTATAATAGCTGGCTTGCCTCCCTCACACTCTACATACCCATACCAAAGTCATTTCATTTCAACAACCGCTTTTTATTGCAGACAATCAAACATGGTTGTTGCAGAGGCAATTTCATTTTAACAACCACTCTTTATAGGAAGCAATCAAACAAGGTTGTTGTAGAGGCCAATTCATCTGAACAACAACCATTTTTTAACAGGGTTGTTGTAGAGGCCATGTCATCACAACAACCACTTTTTACAGCAGGCAATAAAACAAGGTTGTTGTAGAGGGAGCTGGTTGTATTTATATATGTGTGTATTGGCTCTTTAGAAAGATTGTAATTAGAAAAGAATTTACATACCATAGATTTTTATTATCATGCAAGGGAATTTTTCAAAGTTTATTTCCATGTGTAATCAATAATCATCACATCTTATATTGCAAATTAAAAATCTAGTAATTTAAAAAAAAATACATATCAATTTATTGCACCAAGCATCATTTAATTAATATGTTGTAGTTGAGTAATTTTAAAATCATAAAACAAACACCATTCCAACTTGGTGCTAGTACGTATCAACTTGTTGATTTTCATGCAATTATACAACAACTTGTAAGGTTTGATTGAATACTCTTGGAGATGTAGATTTTAACCTATTATTGTCCTTCTTTGGACTCCAAGAGACGCTAATACATAATACCATTTTTGAAATTTGGGATATTTTAAATGAAAAATGTTTTTTTGATAAATTCTATCCCAAATGAGGATGAAGGTTGTTGTTGTTTTCCTTGGGTTTTATTTGTTGTTGAGGTAAACAACCTTGCTATTGCATTGTGGTACATTATCTAGGGAATCAAGCTTTTGCATTGCTAATACACCAAATGGTATTACTAAAGATCATTAATATCATATTCTTTTACAACCAATCATGTTTGAAATTTCCAATCTTGCCTTCTCAAATTAAAAAAAACACAATCCAAGGATTGTCAATGAGGTTTGGTTGGTAAAGGATTTCTCTTCCATGCAACTTGTATCCATGTGAAAATTGGTCCATATTTTTCACTTGGAATCACACACTACATGCAACGTGATAATTTTCCACTTCAACATAATAATTGTTAATACATACAATGTGTAAAGGGCTTAACACAAGAGAGTAACACGTTTACTAAAGTAAGCAAAGTTTCACTATCAATATTTCTAGTTAGAGGTTTGAAGTTGCATAACCAACTTGTAACAACTTTGAAACTCATATAATTATGAATTTTACCATAAGCTACTCATTTTGATTCTTTTGGCTAACATATCTGTACATTATTATGCCTTTCATTTCATTGGGTGGAGTGTCTACATAGAAGTATTCTACTAGAATATACCCACAATCTTCAAGGTAGATAGGCGGCGGATTCTACAAAGAAAAATGATAAACATGTCATACATATTAGATGGATACCTTTAGAACATCTTTTCATGTGACTATCAACCTACAATGTCAATTGGGAATTGGACACATGTATCTAGTGCAGCAACCTCAAAATAATTGAGGGGGCCCGACAAGAAAGATAATATTCAATTAGCAAGAAATTGAGAGTTTGGCTCTTGCATCCAAAATGCAAGATATGTTTTACTAAATAACAACCATGATTACAATAGCTATTGTAAATGAATGTGGTGCCTAGAATATTGTATAATCTTATCATATGAAAACCATCAAACGTCAATACTACGCAACCAAATTCCCAATTAAGTATCTAATCATTTTAAAGATGTCTTTAATCTATCAAAAGGGCTCATACTAGTAACAAAAAATATGTAGGGAGACGAATGAGAGTACCCAACCAAAGTTGGTTTATACTCCATGATGGATATAAACTATCACCAATAGGTACTTTTATCGGTCTCTTCAAAGAGATTGACAAGCCTAGTCCATGTTTGTGCTAAACACACACCAATACATAAACAAAACACTATCTTCTTGACCAACACCAAAAGCACTTGAACACAACCACTACTAGGAAACACTCCCACTTCACACTTCTAATACACAACCAATCACAAACACTACACAATATACACACCAGAACACTCCATACAAACACAATGTATTTACAAGCCTTACCACCATACACACCTTCTACTCAAATGTCCACTCCCTCCTCTCTACTTTCATACACACCCTACAAACCTTCACACCCTTTCACCAAAAATCATCCTGCCAATCCCACACACCAATCCAAACCCACATACACTTACAAACTCTCTCACCAAGCACACACATAACTCAACCACATCTCCCTACACAAACATACACAACACATCTACAACCCCACACATACCCACAAAAACATCCCACCTTACAACACCACTACCTCACATCACAAACATAAACATCAGCATAACTACTACATTATACTTAAATACTACCAATACCCTTACAACCACCAATAAAACTACACAATCACATACTCACAATACCATGAATGCATTCATTATTTCAAACATAAACCCAATTACATCTATCATAGCACGACAAAAGCTACACATGCAGAACACATACATCATAATGATCTTAACTAAAAACAAATATACAAACAAAGGGTACAATCAAACCAACCTCACCCACAACCACAAACATCAAAACCATTACCGCACCATATTTTACAAAAATAAATTATCACGTTGTTATAACTATTACCACCACCAGTCACACTCATATTGTAATAATAAACTAGTAATTACATCTGAAAATACACCCACACCCTTGTCATCACAATCAACATATCAAAAAATACACCCACACATTTGGAATATCCAATGCTTGAAGCGCCAACTCTACCACTGTATCACAAAAATATCAAAAATAATCACCAATAGTCCACAACCCCAATTATAAGATACACACCACTCTTACTACTAAACCACCACGTTTCACACTACCAAACTCCATCCACAAAAATAACCAATACACTCCTCTATAATTGACTATTAATACCATTAAACCTATCCTCCATCACACCTTTAGATATAATCACAACTCAAACCCCAATCACAACTCCTACTACTACTTCTACTATCACAAAAAATACCTTTACAAACATGATACACATAACTCACAAAATCAATGCCCAACCACAACCTTGACAACAAAACAATAACAAGAATAAAAACAAGTGCCTAAAATCTCCAATCAAAATATTAGTCCCCACACTATTATTATTACCAATCAAAGACATTGTCCACTGCAAACTACTAATAATAATATGCCGACATATCAAAACTAACCCTAGTCCAATGCCTAACGTCTTCCACAACCATCCAAAAACACACCAAAAAAATCCAAAATGTATTTCATCCCCAACACAATAAAACTTCACTCCGAATACCAACACCTAGCTTCACCCTTTGCACCACTATTAAAAAACACCCACGCTCTCCATTAAACATAAGCCTCACTCTACTCTATCATCTCTCAATACATACAACCCAAAAAAACACCTATCCGTCCACACACATTCTTTACGCTACAATTACCACACTTCACCCATCAATGGACGGATGTGATAGAATTTCCGGCCAACACTTTGCCAATGCAAATCCAACCCATTGAACAAATCTATTATTAAACACCCTATCTTCCTTACAAAACTCCCCCAAAAGACATATCAAAACCCAACATCTCTACACCAAATTCCTAGAAGAAAACAAAACATCCTACAACACAAAAATTTCCTCCATAACAACTTGTATAACTTCATTTATAGTCAAACCCCACCCCCTCCCCCTGAAGAATTACACCTACAATTTCTTTTTTCCTAAACAATCTTATTCTTGAGGCTCTTAGATGCTTTGAACCAATTAATGATTATACACATCCCCCACCTCCTACCTACATCCCTCCCTCACCTCGTAATCTAGATATAGAAGATAGAAACACATAAATAACCACAAGAAACGCTTTGATGCTAAGTACCGCCCTACCATGCATACACAATCTAGCCCCTCGCACAAACATACCTCCCGCCGTAATTGCCCTACAAGAAACTAAATTAACGGCCGCAAAATCCACGAAATACATACAAAATATATTCCCCAACTATAAACTTATATTCAATAACACCCATGCACTTTCACGATGTATACAACAACAAATGCCATACACACCAACAAGAGGCGGACTTCTCATGCTCATATATCAATCCTACGCTTTTCCCGGAAATATTACCAGAATCCCTACTCCGGCTAATATATTGTTGTACCTGTAAGTTATTAGAATTACTAATCGACCTCTCCAACCATGGCTCATTCTATATTTGTACAGTACAATGGGGTGACACTAAAAATGGCGTTTTTGCATTCCTAGGGAAAGTAATTTCATTGATGTCAACTTTGACACTAAAAAATTGTTAATTTACCATGAATTTTTGGCGGAAGATCACCTCTATGTTGACAATATGTGCGCAACATTTCAATGCATGAAGATAAATACAAAAGAAGATATTCAAAATCTACCAACATGTGTAGCTATGAGAAAAGTTTCATAGCTGCTAACTTTGACACCCTACCAAGGATTGAGTTTTTTTCTTTTTCCCATGGAATTTTTTTATTGTGACCATCTCCATGTTGATTACATCCATGAAAATTCTAAGTCCAAAAGATCTACACAAAAAAAATCAAATTCTACCAACATGTGTAGTTGTGAGAAACATTTCACTCCTGACAACTTTGACACACTCCGAAGGATTGAATTTGTTTTTTTTTTCCCATGAGATTTTTGGCATGAGACCACTTCCGTGTTGATTACATGTGTGCCAAATTTAAAGCCAAAATATCTACATAACCAAAAAAAATTGAAATCTACCAACATGTGTAGTTGTGAAAAATATTTCACTGCTACCAACTTTGACACCCTTCCAAGAATTGAATGTTTTATTTTTGCCCATGAGACCATCTCTATGTTGATTACATGTGTGCTTTATTTCAAGTCCAAATGATCCACAAAAAAAATATAAAAAACTACCAATGTGTGTAGTTGTAAGAAATAGTTGGGGAAACCATTTCACTATTGCTAACTTTGACACCCTCCCTAGGGCTAAAAATTTGTTAGTTTACCATTAAATTTTTGGCACAAGATCATCATTTTTTTGATAACATGTGCCAGAAGATAAATACAAAATACGATATTCAAAATCTACCAACTTGTGTAACTATGAGAAACGATTTGAATATCATTTCTAATATTTATCTTTTGGCCTTGAAACTTGGCACACATGTTATCAACATAGAGATGATCTTGTGCTAAAAATTTCATGGCATATTAAAATCCAAGCCCTAGAGAGGATGTTAAAGTTTGGCGATAGTGAACGGCTCACAACTACACATGGTAGTAAATTTCAAGTATCTTTTTTTATGTAATTTTTTTTGTCTATAAATTTGGCACACATGTTATTAACATAAAGAAGATCTTTTGCCAAAAGATTCATGGTAAAATAACAAAATTTTCAGCTCTCAGAAGGGTGTCAAAGTTGGCAGAAGTGAAATTCCTTCATGCAAAAACACCATTTTGAGCGTCACCCCACTCTACATCATAAAGTTTATAATTAAAAGACCACCAAATCTTTTATCTACCTATATAATAGGCGACAGTCTGTCCGTCCGCCGCCCCCAAACCCTAACCCTAACCCTAAAAACCCTAAAATCCTAAAACCCCAAACAACCCTAAACAACCCTATAAACCCTGAAAACTATGAAAACCCTAAAACCCCCTAAGAATCCTAAAAACCCTAAAATCCCTAGAAATCCTAAAATTCCTAGAAACCCTAAAATTCCTAGAAACCCTAAAATCCCTAGAAACCCTTAAAAACTCTTAAAACAATAAAACCCTAAACCCTAAACCTAAGATTTCGCCAGAACATGCGTACTGTTGTTGGTGAACGTCGTGTGGATCTGGGCAACCGTACATTTCCAGAGTGGCTCCTAAGGACAGGTTGGAGAAGGTGAAGGATGACATAATCAGGTGTCCACGGGCGATGATTGTCGGCAATCACACCTTGAACGGCTTTATCAATGTCATCTATGGAGGAATTGCTGACGTCAAAGCAAATGCGCGCGAGTACTTCAGCGGTCGTGCCATCTTTGCTGCACGGAATGACGATGTTTTGCGGATCAACGCACGACATTTCGAGGGATGCAAATTGCAATCTAAAATATAATACGTCAAACAAATTTTATCCCGAGGAGCACTAATAAAAAACCTTCCCCGGTCGGAACGACGGGTACCGAGGCTTTTTTCTAATAACTACTTTAAAAAAACATTAAATATAGTAAATCAAAGTATTTGATGTATAAATATTGTTATGTGTCACACACACACGTGTATGTATATATATATATATATATATATATATATATATATATATATATATATATAATGTATTCAAATGTATATTTTTATTTTTAATTTTTAATTTTTTTTTAGTTGGATATTTCATAAATTCATCAAAGTTACAAACAGTGTAACAACATGTAAGACTCTAATTATTGAGTTTAAAAAGTCCAAATTACATCCAAACTACATGTTTTTCATTTTTACATTATTATTTGATAGATAATATGGCTTATAAACAAACCTTGAACTGTAACTTGCCAATTTTGAAAAAGAAAAATGGGTATGACATAAATTCAAATGAATACTAGAAACAAGGGCGAATTCAATGGCAAAGGTAAAATATTATTTTTTTAACCAATTTTCAAAGCTTTCTTAATATCAAAAGCTCTCGATGATTGACATTCACAATTATGAAAATATTCTTGATAGATTATTGTAAGCCAAGAAAATTACGGCCATACTCCTCGATTTTGACAATAATGCATTGAAGTTGCTTCTGTTGGAAAAAAACAAATTACTCGTCATTTTAGGATTGCATATTTTATTTTCAAAACTTCATGGCAATAAATGTCTTTTGCAATCCTAGGTAAGTATTTTTCATTTGCTTTAGAAGTGAAAAGAAGAAAAAAAATACTTAAAGAAATAAATACACAATTATAAATTGTTCTTATCTATGTGACATTTGATAATAAAAGTATCTTCCAAAAACTTAGCAACAAAATGAAGTTAGCCATCATGAATATCTTTTAAATTGAAGAAAAAAATTCCATTCAATCACTTCTCAACACCATATTTGTGAAAAGTGCACATACACACGTGCACTTTTTTGAGGTAAAAAAACAATCTTAGTTTATGAATAGATATCTACATAATATAAGTTGTTATATGCGAGTCTCGTGGATTTGGACACCTTATACGTACACAATTACATGTTTTCATATTCAAAGCCCATTTCAAATTTGATCATATATCATGATGTGTATGGTATTGTTATATTAAACGCCATTTTCTAGGGATTCTATTGATTTCCGCCGAGTCAAATCCTACTTGCCCTACCTGAGTTGGTTCTGAGTTAGTTCTAAGTCACAAATTCTTAAGTCAACGTAATTTTTCATCCAGAAGTTATATTCTCTACGACTCTCATCAACAGCAATGGAATTGTGACTGAATCAGAGACAATTTGAGACTGAGGCTGAGGGCTAAGGACGATTTGACGGTTCAACATGTGGCTAATTTCAAGTACTCATGTACTCAAATGCGTCCGGGCTTTCATTGTATGGATGCTTAAAACTATGCCAGATTCTAAATCTTAATATGTATTCCTTAAATTTGCATTTAACTGCAAGTTGATAACTTTTTGAGAAAGCCTTAGATTCATTTTTTGTCTATCAATTTGAGTTCTAAAAGATTATAGCTATATAGTGGAGAAGAGAAATTTTCATGAAGAAACTTTTTCAAATGTATCTATCTTACAATTCTTGTACTCTTATTTCACAAAATGTTCTCAATGTCTTTTTCTAATGATAGACTTGAAGATCTTGTGATTGGAAATAGTAAGAAGTTGTTTCAATAAGTCCTAGAACATCTCATTTTACATTTGCATTTTCTCAATGTGCACTTCCTTTTTGCCACGTGCACCTTTCACAAATATGGTGTTTGATTATTTATGCTTTTGTCTCACACTTTGATTTGTTTTATAAATATTGTTCCCCTTCAGAGACCGTAGTTCTAAAAAGAAAGAATTTGTATAAGTATAAATATTGTAATTAAAGTATAAGTATTGTAATCAAAATGTGATTTTAGTATTTATAATCCATTATACAAAAACTATCAAATTATTTTATGATTTGATTTTAAATTTAATTACTTAGAAATCTTTAAAATAATTTATTTTATAATCAATACATTTTTTTCACTTTAATTTGTATTTGAAAAACCTAGATTAAAAATTCAAGAACAATGATGCTTCATAATTTATAAAGATATCTTTTGATAAATTCTTAACCGACGGTGGACCAAATGTTCCAAAGTGGGCTTTTCTAGAACTTGCAAATTCCTGTGGTGCCAATTTTCAACAATTTTCTTTAAGGGTTATAGAGGAAGAATTTCAAAGAAGAAGAAGAAAAAAAATTACTCCGGGTCTCCAAAGGTTGAGGTTTTTAGTGTGGAAGGGCACTTCTAAAAGCTTTCTGAAATACAATCCGTTAAGAATTCCGAAACTTGATGAAATGGTTATGTCACCAAACGCGGTTTTTTTTTTTGGGAGGATGGTAAATTTAGGTAGTTTATCAAGTTTGATTTTTTATTTTAAAAAACTAACTAACGTTATTTCCTTAAAAATATTACAAAAAAACTTTCTATGGTGTAATAATTTCACAAGGAGTCAAAGTTTTGGGTTCTCTAATTATTTTTATCAAACAAATAAATAAATAAATAAATAAATAAATAAATAAAAAATCTTTCATCTTCCCATATATATAGACACAAAATGTTGAGATTGTGCACTTTTCTTTTCTTCTACCTCAAGAAAGCATAGTAGCATCCACGTTCACCGTTTGGATTAAGAATTTACATGATATTGGGATCACAAAAGGATAGTGTATTTTGTGTGATTGTGGACCTCGACTTGTTGCATGATTGTTTTGGATATATCTAATACCTTTTAATATACCTAATTCTTTCAGGACAAGTATCTTACATCATATAGATTGTAATGTTAAAGAATGGTAAATTCGCATAGTGTAAAAAACCAAGGTACAAAAGACCGTTTAACCTATTGTAAATGCTATAATCTTCAAATACGTGCAGTGAAAAAATATGTAAAAATATCGAGATGTTCTTCTAGTAAGATAATAGCCCTGCATTGGTAACCAAACAAAATCGACAACTATAAAATTGGGGTATATCCAACCTACTTCCATCCCGTTACGACCCATCCAAATGGAGTCTGGACCCCTTACTTTTGGTCAACACTTATGAAGATTACCTATTGACATCCACCCAACTAAATATGTCAACACACTTTGAAAATTCACAACCACTTCACATCTCATTGGAAAAACATGAAATCATTTGGGTTGAAATTCTATTGGCTATTATTGAATATAAAATATGTCGAATTCTTTTTCTCTCCATATATGCACATTGCTTAATGTAAGTTCATACCTAGACTTTGGTAAGACGAACTTTCAGTACATTATTAGAAAAATTATAGTTGAGTTCCCACTTGCGGTTTTAAGTAAGCACCAAGCCTAGTTGGTAGCCCTGGTGGACCATGATAACACTGGTCTTTGCTGCCCGCTCACTAGGTTCAATCCGTGTTCGGGCTGTCAGGCCCTGTTTTGGTCTTCTTTCCGTCTCCCGCGGCCGTCCCTCCAAAAGCATCTTTCCGCCCCCTTGTCCGCGTCTTTTCCTTCCAGCGCCTCTCGCCCTTTCCGAGATCCCTGCCCGATCCATCCCGATAAGCGCCTGCCCGCCCCTACTATCGGCGCAGACCCCGAGACCGGATAACACCATATCGGCTATCGGCCTAGGAACGGATCCACGCCCATGTGTACCGGTGGGACCCATCCACCCGCCCTCCGCCGCCGAGTAGCCAGTATCATCCGGGGATGGTCACAATCATCCATCGTAGGAGGGTTGCAATCAGCCGGAATCCAAATCGATTGAATCTGAAAGCAATCATTTTTTGCATAGGGTTTCGATGGAGCTATCGCGGATTGAATGACAGGGCAGTCTCTTGATTTGGTCGAGGCGATGTGCTCTCATGGTAAAGCGTGAGATGGTTTTGATAGCTATAGTTCTGTGGTTGGCGGCTGGTAGTCTCGATAGGAGAATTAGAGTCTCATCATTGTCGCCATCAATTTCAAATGTTCCGGCGGCGTTGTTCAAATGGCGAAGGCTACTATTGGCTCGTTTTCTCTCTCATTTGCAAACCCGTTTGTTTGTACTCGCTATTATCGTTTGCGCTGTTCTTTTGCGAGCTCGATCTCAGAGAATTCCTTGACATCTTCCATCTCCGACGACACCTTCTGGTAAGCATGCAAACCCTCCCGCTCTCATTCAGTTTGTAAACCTATAGGCTCATATCGAGTTGTGAAGTGGACGCAGGAAGTTGATAGTTAGGGTTTCTGGAACTCGATATTCTCAGTACTAGTTTTTCTGGAATCATACTGAAGTTTATCTGTAGACGATAAGGATTTTGGGGTTTAGCGATCTGTCGGATTTGTTTAGCCGTATACGATAAGGCACTCAGGTGATTTTCTATTCTTACGTTGTCAGTAAGCGTGAGCGTGGAGTTCATGATAGAATATACTGTGTCGATTGGAGTACGAAAGGAGATAACGATTGGAATTCCAAGTGCCGCGCTGATAGGAGTACCAAGGGAGGTACCGTTTGGAATACTAAAAGGCTTTAACTTCTCGGTTTTGGTTTAGGGTTTATAGCTTCTCATGTACCACGTTTCATAATAAGTTTCATGACTGATTTGCTCTGTATGCTGTAGGTCTGCAAAAATGCCGAGATGCAACTGCGTCAGTGAGTTACCGAGAGGGGTGGAGGCTGTTCCCACCCACCCGAAGTACAACGATAGGCTGAAGAGGATAGAGCAAGTTTTCAAGGTGGAGGGGCAATACTGGCAAGACAGCTGGGATCCTCTCACGGCCAGGAGAATGATTCTGGCGATGCACGGGCCAGACTCGCAGATTTACAAGACCAGTGAACTGTCTCCGGAGAAGAAAGCTTTTCACTGTCCGTATTGCAAGGAGGTCGGGTAGAAACATAGGATCAATCTGCACCTGAATCACGCGAAGTGCCCTGGGCGACCTAACAGGAAAATGCCTGCTTATCCGAACCTCGACATCAAGAATCAACCTCAATTCATACAGAAGATGGTGGATTCTACAACAGTGGACGACGTCATTGCTGCTTTCCAGCATATCGTCCCACTCGATAGGGCTAGCAGGAAGCCGAGAGGCGGCGGGAAGAGAGCGGCCGGGACTGGATCTCAGGACACGCGCGCAAGAAAGCGAGGTGCGTCGTCCTCTCGGGCATCGAGAGCAGTCCGATTGGAAGCCGATGACGAGGAGTCGTCATCGGATGACGACGATCAGTATGAGGCGGGCGAGGATGGCGATAGGTCTGAGGACCGCGAAGATGTCGATGCTAGGCCCATGGACATCGTCGCCTACAACGTTCCAGCGACATCGGAAAGTGGGCACTTCGTTTCCGGGAATGTCGCTTCCAGAGCCCCGATAAGCCAGGCGATTGTTACATCAAGTGCTCGTGGTCGGGACATGCACTCGATAAAGCGAGGTGCATCGTCCTCTCGGGCATCGAGAGCAGTGCATGCACAGCCCCCGTCCGATACGACCACATCGGATGAGGAGGACCAGGACGGGTCGCGAGAGGATAGCGAATCCTCTGAGGCGCGCGAAGATACCGATGCGCGTCGCAATGAAGCGATCCCGGTCAGGCATCCAGCGACGGCGAAGGGTGGGCAATGCAGCTCCGGGAACGTCGAGAAGAGGCCTACGATAGGCCAGGAGGTTGCAACATCCTCTCGGCGTGCGAGGAGCCCCAAACCGAACTTTACTGCGCGTGCGATGTGTCCCTTTGACAGCATCACTGCCCCGAATTTCCATGGAGAAGACGATCCATATTCCGTAGGGAATGCAGCGGAAGTGCGCGAACAGTACAAGGTGGTGCGGAGGGACGATGGACCTAGCGCGACTCTCGCCGATATCTCCGACGAGAGGTTAAGTATCAGACAATACCTCGCGGGGGGCGCTAGGCCGAGGTACAGTAACCCGGACAGAGAAGCCAGGGCGCGGGAATTGGAGGAAATGCGCATTCGCGAAATAGAGCGCATTCGTCTCGACGTGGACGAAAAGTACGCGGCGTCCATCCAAACCGACATACCTCCAGTGAGGCGAACCCGAACCCCTTTGTGGATTCTCATGAAGAATGGTTTGTTGTCTGAAGAGGAGCGTCGCAGCATATCGTCCGAGGATCATCTACTTCAGATGATGCAGGACGTTGTGGCGCAAGGGCAGTGGCGTTTTACGTCTGCTATCGGGCAAGCGTTCTGCACGCAAGCCATCTCCACCGACGAGCTAAATGAGTGCAAGCCTATCGTGGAGCTGGCGCAGTTTCCGTGGAGCGAGAAGCTGAGAATTCGATGGGTTGCTACTGTGAGGGAGACGTGGCTATTTCTTCAACGAGAGAAGGAGGCGCAAGAATGGGAGGTCTCGGGAAGAGCTAGGGCCGCCAGGATCCAACAAGACCGCGAGGCGGAACTGGTCTCCCGAATTGCCTCCTACGACAAGGAGCGGTCTGTGGAATGGGAGGCCTTGGTGTGGGACTACAATCTCCTGTTCCACTTCTGCGCCGATAACCCCTTCATTCGCGAGCTCTTGCCGCCCATGCCATGGAAACACAACTCCGAAGAGGCGAGAGTGGTGTTATCGATCTTGAAGGCAGCAAGTATCGATCCCATGCGTCCTCCACGAGAAGCGAGGCTCCTGAAGTGCTGGTTTATCGCCAACGATTTCAGTAACCGGTTTGTCCCCCCTCTATTATCGTCATCTATTTTACCAGCTATTTTAGGGCTTCAATGCTATCGGATTCTCGTTCCAGTTCAGAGTTTTTTGTCGTTTTAACAACTACTAGATTGGAGGTATCGCTTATGAGTTATCGGCTGACTGTTGTTTGAATTGCAGTGGAACAAATATGTGCCATCCCCACGCGCGAATGACGCCGCTGATGATTGATAGGAACTCCGATAACGCACATTCGCCTTGGGATGGCGCATTATTTCTGTACGAGAAGCTAGGGAGGTTTCTCTTCGGGCATGTGGAGTACGCGGATGAAGATCCGGAGGTGGTAGAACTCCATCAGATGCTCGTTAACGAAGCGCGTGAATGCGGCAGAGCTGTAATACAGTTCACCCATCACGTAAGAGCGCGGACAGTCATCGACATGGCCTGTAGACACGAGGTCCAGTTTGAGCTGAGGTGGTGTCAAACCGATCTGGCGTCGTACATGCCATGGGAGCTTCTCGAAGAGCAATGCCTGTTTCGGGAAGACATCGACTTACTATATGTCGGCAGTGGATCGAGTAAGCCGTCCGCCACATCGTTTATGATCTTCACTTACAATTTTATGCATATCGTGTGTGAGTACTTATGTTTATCCACTGTCACGTGTGTACAGATATGATAGGTGGTCACCTTATCGGAGTCCATGACGGGCCCGAGATGCAGGCTTGTCTCACGGCGATAACAAGTTTCTGCCGGAAGCAATGCGCAGCATCGGTGTCACGTATTCGATCCGAAGACGTCACGGAGGATTCTTCTCGGAATACTCGAGACATCGAGGGTGCCCAGGCTCTTATCGCCGTCCACGACGGAACTCCGATTGGGCTCGGAGAGCGACGAGAACCTGCTCAAAGAAGGGAGCACGTAGAGAAGGTCTCTCTCCCGCCGCATATCGTGGTGGAGGACGTCGGCGATAAGAAAGATGAGAGTCCTTCAGAAGCTGCATCTCGGGAGGGGGAGGAGACGATGGACGTCGACTCCGAGAGGGAGGAGATCTTGGGTAACGAAGGAGATGCCAGTATCCCCGACCCCGGGTTCGATGACGTCCCGAATTTAAGCCGTGGGAGCGAGGAGCGAGAAGCCGATGTCACACCTGACAACGCCGAGGTCAGCCAGGAAGCTGAGAACCTAGCGGACCGGCGCACTACATCTGCAGGCGGTGCTACTGCCGAAGGCGATATGTCAGGCGTCGCTTCTTACATGGTCCCGGTTCCTATCGAAGCCGAGAAGGAATGTCGGGCTAAGGAAAACAACGATCCGCCTATCGTTGAGAGGGATTCGCAGCCATCGGAGCCTATTGTGTCTGAAGAAGAAGCGGCAATGCCTTCGGAGCCTACCGTACCTGAAGAAGGAGCGGCAACGCCATCGGAGCCTGTTGTGGCGGACGACGGGGACGAAACGCCTCTCGGATGGACCCAGGTAATGGCTGACCTCACGCTTGGAGATGGGTTGCTAAACCTACACGGGAACCGAACCCCCGAGGACTTACGATTATTACACGGGGTAAGAACACAACGAGCCGTGAAGGTTGCCGAGGGAATAAATAGACAAAACCGTCCTTTTAACCTATCGCGATATCCGCCTATGTATGCTATGTTGTTTGCTTCCCCTCGAATCCGTGTCATAGAGACTACGCCCCTAACGACTATAGATTCTGTGTTTTTGTAGGACGGGTTATCGGAACAATGGAGAGAGCGAACTCTAGCGCAAGTCATCGAGGGCGTGATGGAGAAGAGGGAGTCCATTGTGTATCATCCAGGACTTCTGGAATCGCTCGCGAAACGCGTCCCTGATAACCCACCCCCGTATGAGTGTATGTTGCCCGAGAACCGCCACATCTGCACGTCTCGGATGCCCGACTGGAATAGAGAGCCCACTCTATGCTTCGAGGCTGCAAGTCACTCTCTGGAGCTGGTCGAGCAAAGTTTGGGTCTTATCGTCGAGCTTCTGAAGCACAGGTTTAGTTTTTTTACTCTTATCGTCCGATACTTTCCGATTTGCTTCCTCAAGTATAGTTCATGTTCGATATCTTGTGAACGATAACCCCTTAATACGATATGACTTGTACTGTACAAATGCACGTATCGTTTGCTAACTCACAGTGTCATTTCTGTCCCGCAGACCCCCTGGCAAGAAACTCGATGACATTGTAGACGATATGCTCGTCTTCGGCCCGGACAAGAGGAAAGCTGTGACCATATCGCTCAATCATGCCGACTGGGGCTGCATTCTCCAGGACCGGCGAGAGCTCGACGGCTCTCTTATGGACTTCCTACTCCGGCATATCGTATACCGCGCTGACCCGGAGGTACGACGGCACTACGCGTTGACTCACAACTGGATGTCCAATTGCATGCAGTCGAAAATCGATGACGCAAGCACATGGGACGAAGTCGTGTATTACATCTATCGTACCGTGCGTACCGTATCTCGACTCGAGGACACACTAGTGGTGCCCTACCAGAACATGGGTCACTGGAGTATATTTGTCGTGGAGGACTCCCAGACGATACAATTCGACACGTTGAATATGCACCGGGACGAGCGAGCGGGCAACTTCGCGTTTGTGTTGCACATGGCGTGGGCGATGGCGAGGGGTGTTTTGCCTAAGTCGGCCATGTGGAGGAAGTGGCAAGGACGGAAGGTGAAGAGGTTGCCGATTCCAAAGCAAGCGTTGTCGTGGGAGTGCGGTTACGTGTCGTGCTTGGCATTCTGGCAGTACCTCGTCATACGTGGGAGTAGTCCAGTGTCCGATCCGGATTTGCTGTAGAACCACAAATGGCAGGACTGGGCGGGGTCAAAAGCGCAACTGTGGTTAGTTTAGGCGTTCTATCTCGAGCTTATTTCCCCGCCCAATGGGTTTTCTAAGCCTACAGTTGATGTCTGGAGTCCTGTATAGGCATATGTTCTCGCCAGCGAGAACATGGAGGGCGATGATGAAACCATGGAGATGAGCCCAGAAACAGGAAGGAGGAATACGACGAGGGCTGCTATCGACTTGGGTATCGAGAAGACGATAGCATTGCAGCTCAAGGGATGTCGTGTGAGGCAGCCTCTCGGCGAAGCACCTAGGGAAGGGGTGAAGAAGCCGGGCACGAAGAGAAAGCCGGCTCAGAGCTTCTTCTTCTTGTATTTTATATGTACGATAGGTTAGGCTCAGACATATCGTCCGACGATAGGTGTGTATACATTCATTTTCCGATCAAATACCGGACGAATCTGTACTGTACATTCCATTATGTACAAGAATGTGTTGGTAATGAAATGATCGCGAAGATGTCTATCTATCCTGGCTATCGTTTATCTATGCATAATAATGTGTATTTGTCCTACCAATCCTGTTTGTATCCTGTCGAGGACTATACCTCCCGCGATAAGAACTATAGGAGCGAGAGCAGTATACCTCTTCCGATAAGATGAACATATGTAGGAGAGGACGATGGACCACAATATGGCAACCCGATAACGCGGTGGCGTTATCGGATCTCTAAATTAAGAATATAGCCTATTGGCTATGCTTACTACGTAAGGTTCTCGGGAGCACGAGCCGAGGAATGTCGGTAACCTCGCGAATCTAAGAAATCGCGCAGTCTTTGAAGCCTCATTTCGAGCCCGTCTCGGTTACAAGGGAGGGAATGAGCAATCTGCAGCAGTGGATGAAGCATGCCGGCATCAATATCTGCCTCGATTCTGGACAATGTCGCATCCATACTTTGTAACCCGGCGTCCAAGTGCCGCGCCAGTATCGGTTGCCGATACGCCTTATCGAGGAGCTTCAAAATGAGTTGGTGCATGCGGTCGAAGTCATCTGACCACACACTTCCCAGTTCTCGTGTTGGCGATGTCTCGAAACATACATCTCGGTCACATGATCTTGAAGGCAAGATATCGTTGGCGTCGATATCGAGAACAGGCCGTAGGATTTCCGATCTCTGGTCGTTGGAGAGCAGGAGATTTGTCATACCTCCTTGGGCCGTGCCGCGTAGAGAGCCGAGGTATCGGGCAATCTTGCCCGAGGCGAGGTCGGGTCTCGTTAACTCGAGTACTTTAACTTGATGCTTGCAGATGTTCCCTTTCTCGGAATACACACACTCGCAGACGGCCCACTCTGTGCAGGGATTGTATACAGCGTACGCAATGTGACCTCGTTTCGAAGACCTAACCAAAGCCGGTCCTCCAATATACATTGGCAATACGACGTTCTCGTTTGGGATCGAATTGGCTTGAATAATGGAGTTTACCATAATCTGCCTCAGCTTCTTGTTCTTCACGAACCCGTTCTGTTTACTCCAGTCGGTGTAGTCATATTTCTCAATGACATTCCCAGTGAGCTCATAGATAAGCCAGTCCATCCGTCGGCCGATAAGCTTCCTATTCGACTGTCGCAAGACGGATTTCATGTTCGAATGGAATGACTCTATCGCAGCTGTGGTATCCTGGCCCGCATGAGGGATCTTTCTGTCTCCCACTACCCACATATGGATTTTCGGCATCCATTCCTTGTCAAAATACTTCCAGTACTCCTTTGCATCTGGAATGCGTGCCTTTGCCTCCATATAGACGTGTTGAACCCACTCTAACAACGTCCAGATCCTCGTAGGAGGTCCTCTTGTAGCAGGGTCATCGCAATCACTTGGTGTCTCCGACATGTACATAAGATCCCCTACAGTACGCAATGCAGCAGCTCTCGTCTCCATGTCTTTCAACTTCGCACAAGCGTTCTTTTGCCAGGCTCGACGCACGTGCCACAAGCATAGGAACAGAAACGACCGAGGCCAAACTTCCCTGCGATAAGTAAAAACACGATAACCCATCAGATAACCCGGCACGATACGAGAAAGCCGGAACGCCGATATGTCGGATCATCCCGACCTGAACCTGACGTACAAAAGGCAAGATATGAAACCAGAGGGGGTATTCTGTGAGTCTCTATAGTTTCTTACCGGAGTGAGTTGATCTCGTTATCGGCGTCGTCGAGTACGAATGCTGTAGGTCTCCATCTTGGGTTGATTTGCTCTAGCTTCTCTTTTAGAGCGTGCATCCAAGGCACTAGATCACTTTGTTTTGATCTCGCGGTGATTATAAAGGCGACGGGCACGCCATTCCTCCAGTCGTCGAACACCATCATCGTGAATAGAGGGTACTGTAAACAATAGGAAATATTAGTACTAGAAGATACGAATCGATGTAGCAGAAGTTCGTAGATAGGATGAGTAGACACATTCAGAGCGAATCGTAAAGGCACATACCTTCTTGTTGTTTGTAGCGAAGGTCCCGTCTATCGCAATAATGCTATCGTGCCCATAGTTGAGCATCATCCGCAGCTGAAAGGGGGTCTGAATCCCTATCACGAAGGGCACGTTGTCAGAGTTCAGGACCCCTTCTATCTTAGTCCCCGGATCCTGGTAGTAGAATACCATCTCTCGATTCTCTCGTACCCACATTCTAACACTCTCGGCATCATTATGGTGCTTCATGTAGAGTTCTTGCGCACGGACGCCACAAATGTTCCGAATATCCGGATGCTCAGGAAACAATCCCGAGAAGGTGTGAGCGTGCCCTCATCGCGTCCTTTGAGTACCAACCTCTGATGCTTTAGTTTAATCGATTCCATAGGAACGAGCTCGTCGTACTGCCGTAGAACCCAATCTCTAACCTCCTCCGATATGCACTTTCGGAATCTGAGTCTCCCCCTGGTGATGTTTACCTTATCGTGAACGATAATGCCCTCTCTATCAACGTGATCTTTGCAGAAGTACCCTATCTCGGCGATAGATGGTAGAAAGTAGTACCTCTTTACATAGAATCTACATTGGCAGCCCACCTTCATAGACCCTCCCTCCTTCGCGTTAGTAGCACGAGGGCCTTTCTGACCACGTCCTGAGTATATCTGTTTTCCTTTCCGATTGTATCGTCGTGCTGTGGGTGCCATATCGGGAGTGATATCGTCGATCTTGTCTCTATTGTCTTGGGGACCGTATTGACAACGCCATCTGCAACGACAGCCGAGAACTTTTAGTGATGGATACAGTGCGCAGTAGACGATATGACAGTAACCCTCGTAACATCAATGACCATCTTACCGTTGAAGCTCGATGGGGCAGTTCCAGCGATAGTGGGTCTTATCTCCGACGTTCGTGAGGTCGAATTTATCCCGCACGAATGTGGTCTCGACGTCCTTTCGGCCTGATTGCTCACCGTTCACGAAATCCATTACTCTATCCCATGGAATGTAGGCGATAAGCTTCGATTGCTTTCCCTCACCGGGGTCATGATCAGGAAGACCATGGAGGTCATCAACAGCGGACTTCGTCTCCCTCTCGGCCTCAATATTCCACCTCAGATCTTTCCAAGTTAGCAAACCAGGTGGAGGCTTATGTAATGCATCACGCATCCTAAGAACCTTGTGACCATGCTTCATGAGGTACCGAGCGTGCGGGCCTTCTCGGATAGCTGTATCTAGATCTTGCACACCCTCCTCACGCACACCAGCAGGCTTCTTTCGACCCTGCCGCCTCCATCCTCTCGCTGCCACCCCGTTATCGGCTCCACTCCGAACTGGTACCTCATTTGCATCCACACCTGGGAAGACCGGCGGCAGGAGATTCAGATCCAGGAACTCCATTCCCGATGCCTATCGGTGACACTCTACTCTCCCGCGAGCACAACAAATGGCGCCGCAATGAACACGGGCTGGGGAGACGTTGCAAGCCGAGTCCAACATAAATCATCTACATCATATCCGCTCCTCGGATTGCCCGGATGATACTGGCTACTCGGCGGCGGAGGGCGGGTGGATGGGTCCCACCGGTACACGTGGGCGTGGATCCGTTCCTAGGCCGATAGCCGATATGGTGTTATCGGGTCTCGGGGTCTGCGCCGATAGCAGGGGCGGGCAGGCGCTTATCGGGATGGATCGGGCAGGGATCTTGGAAAGGGCGAGAGGCGCTGGAAGGAAAAGACGCGGACAAGGGGGCGGAAAGATGCTTTTGGGGGACGGCCGCGGGAGACGGAAAGAAGACCAAAACAGGGCCTGACAGCCCGAACACGGATTGAACCTAGTGAGCGGGGTCTTTGCTGCAGTTCTGGGGCACCTATTGTGCATGTCACAACATGCACCCCGCACATCACAACTTACAGTAGCAATTTTTTTGCAATTAGCGATCTTGTGAAATCTTAAATACTCATTTTTTGAGATGATTAAATGTAAGTGCAGTGCATGTCCACCATTAGCAAAGACCGGAACGCACTAAAAGCAAAACATCAAGGTCGTGTAAGGTGTGTGCACCTGACGACCAACCACCAAGAAAATGACCATTGGAACGAGATGGTACTCCACTTAGTAAAACCGCCTTACATGCAAACGTTTCACATTTGCAAATCGAATAGACAGTGTACACCCTCCAATACTATGTGACCACCAACAATATGTGTAAACACCTAGTAGTCACTCAATTTTTCATTATCTACACAACCACTTTTGAAACCACACAGTGTGAAAAGTGCCCATTTGTAACTTCTTTTTAGGTTATTGCTAAATTGTGTAAGTGTTAGCAAAGTGCCTAGGGCGAACCAACCCCCTCGTTTGGCAAGCGCCGGATGAAGGAGGGCCAACCCACGCACTCCTCTTTGTCATCATTCCCACGCCGGTCTTTCCCCGGCCCTTCCCCCATTCCCTTCCCCCGTGCCATAACCTTTATGAACTTCCGTCCCATCCGGACAGAACCGGTTCCCACGGAAGAACCTTGCCCGCCCGACCAGACCTGAATGTCAGAGTCCTCAATGACGTCCTCTGCGTGTTGTTTACGTTGTCTGCCTCGTTAACCCTTTAACCCTTAAAGGACGAAGCTATGACCATGGCATCAATCCCGATTTTCATTCTAATATGAGCCCTAATTCTTTGTCAAATATAAGCGGAAATAGTTTTATTTCATTTTTCAAAGATGACACCACATGTTTTATCCAAGTCTCAAAATACACAAGATTTTTTGGTGAAAATTCAAATTATTGTGATTTTCTGAAGAAAAATTGAAGAATATTCATAGCATATACAAATTTTGTGTTAAAAATATGATAATTTCACTGAAGATGTACATTATTGTGTTGAAACTTGTGGTGTAGATGAAACTTCCGTGTTCAACTAAAATTATAAATTTGGTCATCCATGGTAACAGGTCCAATGTTCAAATTGCAATAAACTTACTATTTTATGTAAATTTCAAATTTTCAAATTGGATTGGAAACTAGATTTGATAAACTTCATTTCAATAGTTGGACTCAATCTCAATTTCAGATTTAGAGCTAACGCTAGAAGTTTCTAAAATACACTACGTTGAGTTCCATGTCACAAACATTTTCTTGTTTACAGAAAAAGTTGCACACTCTATGAAGGGTATCTAAGGGCTGCTTCACACTTGTGGCCAGGTCGAGAGGCCGTCGATTTCCACTAATGAGATTGCTAGAATGGCCAAAGTCTGGACTTTGGACCTTCACACTTGTGCCCAAACTCCAAAGGCCGTCGTCCTACATGGCAACACTTTAGGGTTGTTTTGGCGCCAAAGCGACGGCCTCTCGAGCAAAACTTGGGTCGCCCATTTTAGTCGACCCAAACTACAATCGAGAGTCCGTCGAATTTTTTTATTAAAATAATCAAAAATCGACAAGATCTAGACCGTTAGATGAAAGAGACCGAATTTTTGAGCTGATTTTTTTTGGTTGATTATATTGGCTTATTTTTATTGGCTGATTTTTTGGGCTGATTTTTTTGGCGTAATGATATGGAGTTTGGACTTTGAACTTGGCCTTTGGGGCTTCACACCATGACCGGCCTTGAAACCTTCAATCTATATTATTTAATGTATTTTTTTGGCAAAAAAGTTTGGCCTCTCGCCATAGTTTGGCCACTCATTTTGACGGTTGGCCTCTCGACTTGGGCATAGTGTGAAGCGGCCCTAAAATGCATGTGGTGCATGCACTCATTGACAACACCTTCACAAAAACTTGGATGAAAGTAATGTTTTATCATCACGTGGGAGCATTTTACATTCTTCCACAAACCAAATTTTGGTCGCCCTGACGTTTAAGGGTTAACGCCGCGGGATTCCTGGAGATAATGCTGCAAAGGCCCATTTTGGGCTTCTCCGACGTTAACGGGTTAAAGAAAAAGACGTAGCTTGTGGTCCTAGGACCTAAATCGCTAAAATCACTAGGCACCCCACCCACACCATCACCAACTATGCAAAACGCCCCAATATGCTTTACTGGAGTGTTGCAGGGCGAGAAGTTTAGGGCAAGTTTAAGGTGAGTATAGGGTGAGTGTAGGATTTAGGGATTTGCCTAAATGCCCCGGTCGAGCGTTGCACCAAGCCTCAGGCTTGAAAGGGTGGGGAGGGTAGGGACAAAATTGGCCCCTATTGGGGGGGGGCTATTTGATCTTAGGGAGGGCCTCCAAGGGTAATTTGTGGCCACATGTCCCAAATTCGGCAAAAAAATTCCAAAAAAGCCTCTGGAGCCCCAAAAGTTAAAAGGCCAGAAAAATGGACCACCCAAGGCTGAGGCTTGGTCCAACGCTCTACCAGGGTAAATAGGGAGATCCAAGGTTTAGGGTTTCAATGGAGACTCTAGGTTTTCAATCGAGTCAGTATTATCCAAGTTTGTCGTTGAAGCCAGAACCACCACCAAGAGATTAGAAAGTATCATCTTGGCAACTATGCAAAAAAACAGACAAACGTTGCACAGATTGAAAGATCACTTCACCTAGAACTTCACACGGTTGTGCGACCAGAACCAACAAAACCAAGTAAGCTAGTATACCATGGTACCACATTTAATATACAGACTATGCATGCAATTCAAGTTCAGTTGAAAGAACCTACCAGCAAGTGATCATGGTCAAGACAAAAGAAAAATAGGGAAGTGTAGATGAGAAGTGAAAGATTTCTAGGTCTGCATTTTGCTTGCGGGAGAAGTCAAGGAGTGTTGCTGTTGACTGGACCTACTCTTCCCTTTGTCTGTGCATGTTACATTCTTGGCTTCATTCTTGACTTGGTGAAGGCTCAGGAACACACTTCCCAAGGATGAACTCCAATCATACTCATCTTTTTTGGGCTCTTCTTGTTCATCACCCTCTAATAAGAAGTGGGTACCTTACAAAACATGATATTTATGAAATGATCTTTCATTGAAACGTTCCATTACTCTGTGGAGGTCAGAAAAAAAAATGATACAATTTCACTTGGAGTCTGTACAAACTGCACAAATTTCTTCCTGTCAACTACAACTTCAAGACTTTGATTCCACCAAGAATCTTGCTCTTCACATGATCGCTTGGCAGGTGTGAATGTACAACACTTGCCAAGCCACCTTCGTCGCCACGTCTGCAAGAGCCGCGTCACAATAACCATCCACTTCCCGCCACGCGTCAGCGAAGGAAGCCACCAACGACGAATGTTATTTCATCCATTCCTACATTTATCATCCATATTAACCAAAAGCAACACTAATGCGCCACCATCCACAGCTTTAAAGATCTCCGTCTCGCAGGTGTAGCACATAAAAGCGACATCACCGTAGACTCTTCCGTTTCAGGTGTTCTCCAGGCATAGACGATCCGAAACCCGCTATGGGACGCAAACCCAGCAAGTAGAGGTGGCTCTGTTCTGGAGCTGTCTTCGGCGTTGGTCGGTCTCTCGGCAGTAGCAACAATCGTCGCAATCGCACCAGCGACGTGCAGCACAACCGAGGACTGAATTGCGGGATCACCCACATCGAGAAAACGCGGCATCGCGAGAGAATGGGAGCCGGAGCTACAGTGACTGTGAGCGCGGGTTTGGTGAATTCTGTTCGCGAGTTCAGGTTGTGATGGGAGTTGATTTCTTTGGAGGTTGAAGCTCTGAGGTAGATGATGAAGGAGTTTTTTTGTGGTTTTTGAGGGTTAGGGTTTGGGAGCTTGTTCGTGGGTTGATTGTTTAGCGGGTGTGTGGAGGATTGAGGAGCGGGGGAGCTGCGACAGGTGCATTGGGAGGAGTTTTTGGGTGAGAGCGCTACCTTTGGCGAGGAATGCGATATTACAGGTGGAGCGGGTGAAGAATTTTTCATAGGTTTAGTTGAGTTTGTTTTTTTAGGGTTAGGGGGGTTGTACGAAGAGTTTCACAGCAGAGAAGATTGATTGATACATTTCAAAGGCTTTTCAAGCATGGCGCAACTTGTAGAGGACTGGTACAAGCAGATGCCCATCATTACGCGCTCGTATCTCACTTTGTCTGTGCTCACCACCGCTGGTTGTGCTCTTGAGGTACCCTTCCTCTCTGTGTCTTAGATTTCATTTGGCATGTTTTACTTTGTTTAACACTCATGGATGTCTGAAGTGTGTGAAATAGTTCAACGTAGTGCCCTAGTACTCCGAAATCAGGGTTAGATAGTTGCAGCAGTGGATGGGTTACTCTGTGTCTTGCTTTTGAAGAATCCTTTTATGTATGAGCCATCTTATACTGGCGAGAGAATTGTCAATTTCCGTTTTCTTGCTGCTGGTCGGATCCTGGACTTGTGTGTTTGTACAGATACTCCATCAATTTCATTTTCCTTTTGGTTTAGAGGGGAAACACATAGGACAACATCCCAATGATGAGTGTCTGGGTTGAATATGCAGGTTATTTCCGCATTTGATGTCTACTTGAATTCTACAAAGGTCATACAAGAGTATCAATTCTGGAGACTAATTACCAATTTCTTTTACTTCGGCAAACTTGGTAAATTGACTTTGATCATGTACATCGTTTTGTTGTTGATTGATGTGGCTTCTGCTTTGAGGTATTCACTTCATGAATGCTGATGAATTGTCGTGATCTCTTGCGCAGATTTGGACTTTCTTTTTCATATGTTCTTTTTGGCCAGATATTGTAAACTTTTGGAAGAGACTTCGTTTCGTGGTCGCACAGCAGATTTCTTCTTCATGCTTCTGTTTGGTGGGACTCTTCTCACTGTCATTGTAGTTGGTGGTGGCATGCTCACGTTTGCTGCTCCATTTGCGGATATACTCTTTCTCAGCAATTCCCTTACCTTTATGATGGTAGGTTGATTTACAACCTATGAGCTTCAGCAGCTGTGTTTCCATTTCTTTGAGGGGTTTAGTTCTCTATGTCCAGAGTAGTTTATAGAAGAATTATGTTGGTGTTGTTTGCGTGCATACATTGTTAGATGTATGCAATCAACTCACAGTATGAATTGGCTCCTGGACAGGTGTATGTATGGAGCAAGCGTAATCCTCATGTACAGATGAGCTTTCTTGGTCTTTTCAGCTTCACTGCTCCGTACTTACCTTGGGTAAGTCACGTAGGCCGGCAAACTCTTAAAGGACAAATCTTTTAGGAAAACTGAGTATATTTGAATTCTAATCACTGAATATGGAAGCAATTTACACCCTAATACTATTCTCTAACGAGCGAATGCATTCAAAATAGTCCACCGTTAATATGAGTTGAAAAATGCTAAACCCGAAGTCCCTCGGGCTTGGTTCTGTCGTTAAAGGGATAGTTGTCTTGACCTAGCAGCTTCTGAGGTTTGCCTTGTACTATTGATCTTGGAACGCAGCTGACTTTGATGTTGAGTTGTTCCATGGTGATGCTGATTTGAGCGATCAAGTAGTTGGTATTAGTGCTCTTGATTCTAGGCCGTTTTCCTCATCTGTTCAAGATCGCTATTAATCTCTTGAAGTTGAGCATAATGTTGATGTTTGCGTTGGTATTGTTTGCAGGTTCTTTTGGGCTTCTCAGTTATGGTTGGAAGCAGTCCATGGGTGGATATTTTGGTAGGGTCATTGCTACCACATGTTTTTGTTGAATTTGACATTGCTACACTCACTGATCAGCAAATGTATCTATAGTTTTGGTTACCTGTAGAGAGAGCTGTTGTGTCTTGAATGGAAGGTTTACTCTTTGCTGGTTCTATTCAGGGAATGGCTGCAGGACATGCGTATTACTTCTTAGAAGATGTTTATCCCCTGATGACTGGGCGTCGTATTTTGAAGACCCCTGCACTTATAAAAGCGCTCTTCCCGGAAGATGACGTTTTGGTGGCAAGGCCTGCTCCAGCAGCAGCGGCAGCGGCGGCGGCCTGGGGAGCAGCTCCAGTGGCACCTCACAGGGACTAGGCTTGACTCGACCGTCCTTTGTCAAAGAATTCCTCATTGTTTGTGACAGTCAACAAGTATTTTCCAGGGCTACTATAGACTGAGAATCTAGGAGTTGACCCAGAGGTCTGGTGATGCTGTCTTCTCAACCAAAATCGTTTTGTATACTCCTTTTCTCCATCATCCCTATCTACAGCAGTATTGATCCAGGAGTGACAAGCTCTCGTGTCTGCTTTCGATTGTATGCTAAGTAAAGTGGACATGTATATTGCCACATTCTTGTTGCATATTGGTGGCAAATCTTTTCAGGCACGTCTCATGATCAGCTGAGCTTATCTTGTGTTACTTCAAGTGGTTGCGGAATTGAACTTTGTGTTGACTTCGATTTGTATCCAATATTGAGGATTGGCCTGTCAAAATTGTGGTGTGGCTTCTCATTCTTCTGGTCATGTCAATAGCTTTTCATAGATGAATTATGAATCATATTGACAAATCATGAATTATACAATGCTATAGATGTGTATGCTTAGCCATGACTCGTTATTTAGCAATCGGCTTTTTGAGTTTCTTGCTACATAAGAGCATCTGCACCATTCCACAAGGTGCAGAGTATGGCTATGAACGTGGCCAACGATGAACGCGGCGGAGTGGCTCCGGCAAAGTCTCTTAACCAACTCTCTGCACCGTGACCATGCCATTCACCCACTCCATTACAACATATCGCTCCTCTCTTGTACCCAAGATTGTAGGCACCTTTGATTTAGGTAGTTTAATGACTTGGTGAGTGTGCAACAATCATGGGAGAATATTGTGGATTTGTAGATTTTTTAAGGGATGCCTTTGGCGTGAATATCTTGGCTGCGGTCAGGAGGTTTAGTAAGGTTCAACGGTACTTTTTGCCTTTGACGTGGAGGTTGGTGTGGCGGGTGTGGTTGTTCTAAAGCTCTCAAAAATTCCTTCAACATTTCAAGGAACTGATGGTGGGTGGAGGTGCTTAAATTGCTTCAAAGAAGTTGTAGGTTTATATATGTGCTCTTTCAAACAATCTTCCAATTTTTCCTCACTTTAGATCTCTTGTCTAAGATGTTTTAATTTTAGACTAGCGTTGAAGTCTGTAAGCTTTGTTTTTTAAGAGTTTTTCTAATCCACCAACTAGCTAAGTAGTTCTTATATAATAGAACAAGAACCTAAGCCTTTCCATTCTCGATCTAAAATTAGAAATACCTTTCATTCTTAAAATAGAAATAGTTTTGTTTTGGTTGATGTCTCATTCCTTTGTATTTCACTCCTCTAATAAAAATTATTATCACTTGTAGAAAAGGAAATTACCCACTCCATTGCACAACTTTATCATTTGCATTTTGCATCCTTCATTCACTCCTTTACACAACTAGACCATCCAAGTTGTGTCTTCTTCAATCACATGAAGTTTTTAAAACCTAGTTATGTTTTATTTATACATTAGACATGTCAAAGTGAGGTTATTGCATCCATTCTTCAATAAGTCATCCAAAAAGTCCTCAAAATACATTACACTACCAAACATTAATGAGGTTTAAGTTTTGTTGTTATAAAACTCTTCTTCCACCTAAGTTTAGAGCCTCCTTTATCTTATCCTTTTTTCAACTCTACCTTCTATTGTGTTAAATCTATTTACTCTTTGAACATGTTTACTGAAAGGCCTTTTGGTTATGCCAAAAAATTTAGCCAAGTGCATTGAGCAGCGGTTAAAAACGGCAAGTTTTTGCTCAAAATTAAAATTAAAATAAAAAATAGTATCTCTTATGTGGTAAATTTACAAGTCTCTTGCATTTAACTGACATATTTTCTATATTTTAGTTGGAAAAAGACACCTTGAATGCCATCATACATTATTACGCAAGTGAATTTGTTGTATTAAACTTACAATGTTCTTATAAGGGATGAATTGTGGGACTATATACACGTTTGACTATTTCTTTTTGATTTAAGGAGTAAATAATCAATGCATCCATTGCCATTTGAACCATGTCATTAGAAAGATTTTTAGAGAATCTAAATTGGAATATGAATTCTTGCTTTTTATTGTAACTAAAATTATTAATAAACATTGATTATCAAGCAATTCAAAACTACTGCAATGATATACAAAATAGAACATTTCACCCAAACTACCTAAAATAACATTATCTACTCAATTTCGGCAACTATGGAAGCATCTTCAAATGTGTTTTAAGATCTATGTGCCCCTAAACATCATGTCTATCCCGCTATGGTATACTTCAAGCGCTCTCATCATCCTCTAGCCATGCACCTCCATAGACGTGTTTAATTGCATTTTCTACCACAACACACAATTCATGAACATGCATTGGACGAGCTTCCATTTCTACAAAAATTAATGGATGCAACCTCAACGTATGTGTAGCTCCCTGATATGCTAGGTCGCGTGTCTCTTTCCCCATCTTGATTGTAGGAAAAGCCATCCCTTCCATTGAACAACAACTCTTGTTCCGTAAAGAAGATTGCATCAAATGCCATGTTTTATTTGTTTAACCCCTAAATTTCCAAGAGTCCCCTTAGGAGACTCTTAAAGGTTTGGGTAAGTTCCTGCTGTGTCAATTTGTAACATTATTGTTTGAAAATTTTATTGTAGATGGGCATTACTAAAAGCTTTGTGTGAGTCTAATTTTTACCTCAATTCAACATTTTAAAAAAAAGTTAAAGGGTTTTGAAGTTCAAATGGAGAGAGTGGGCACATTGGGCAATTCCAAAAACTTTTGCTAGGACACTCTATTGAATGTGAGATTTTCAATAACAACAAATAATGTCATTTCCTTTCATATTGTCAAAAAATATCTCTTGCCTTTGGTGGAAAGTAGCATATTAATCCTAGTCAAACATTTTAACACACTGTTGCACATTGTTGGGCAAGGTACCAAAATATTTCTTCCTTTCCACATAAAACTTAGAGATCTTCATATTTTTTACTTTTGATTTTTCCCAGGGCATTATGTGGTGTGAACCTTCTTAAAGACCATTTGGATTATCATTCTAATACATATTAAGTTCACAAAAAAATAAAACGTGAATTGACAATTTTCGAACCTCCACTCTTTGCACAATTTTTTTGAATATGCTACACCCTTTTTTAACCTCTAAAAATTGGTGTAAAAGGGACTAATATCATGCTTAACATGGTGGTAATGACTTTAGACCTTGTGTAGTGCAGAAATTGAATACCAAGCGAAGTCAAAGTCTGCTGATCCACTAAACATAGTGAACAAAATGAACACTTTTGGGTAGAAGTCGACGAAGGTGGCTCACTTTTGGGCAAAAACCATATACTCCATAGTATATTTGTTTTGAAGCCCTTTTTTAAATTGTTGTTGAATGCCAAGTGTCTATTGATTAGGGATGAAGAAATCATGGCCAATAAAATGTTAGGTGAACAGAAAATATCTTGAACAAAGTGTTGATTTTGGGACTTTGTGTTGTAATAACACATGTTGTTCTATAAGTGGCCCAACCCTTTCCCAAGATGAGTATATTGCATACTATAGAGACTGAAAATATTCCAAAACATACTACGCAGTATATATGTGGGATCAAGGCACCATAAACTAGGTTTTGAAGAAAATGTTGGAAAAAAAAGTATTTCTGAAAACACTTTATTATTTAAGACATATTTTTGTATGATAAAGAAGGTTGGATAAGAATTTGTAGCAAAAATCAACATTTATTTCTTATTTAGGCTTCTTGAAAAATAACCTATTTTTTTCCAATAAAAATCAAATTAAGTTTTGGATCTAAAATTTTCAATTATAATGTACGAGTACATTATGGTATGAATGTCTTCCAAATTTTTTGAAGTATTTTACCTTGTGAAACTCTTAAAAGAAGTGTATTTGTTAAATTTGAGATACTTGTGACATGTATGTAGTAATGAAAGATATACTTCTATTGGCCAAACCATGAGCTGGAACTCTAATTTTTAGGATTCTCATATTGTTACTAAAGTAAGCAATTACATTCCATCAGAAGAATTCCAAAATCAAATCCACATTGGCACTAGGTAGCAGAAGAAGGCTCGTGACTTGTCCCTACACCCTTTGAGATAGGTTTTCGTACGACCTTAGTCAACTATCACCCTTTTCTAGACTTTTCTGTGGTCAAAGTTTATGAAATTTTGTGAGTATGGTAGTTAATAAGTATTAATTGAGATCCCATGGTTAAAACTAGAAATAAGACCTTTCATTTTCTTCTTTACTCTTTGCACTAAAACAAACAGTTTTGAGATGTTTTTGGTTTGAAAATGGCTTGGTAATTTAGGGATTAAGCTTTATATGCCATGTGGTAGGCCCTCCACCCATGTTTTACAATGACATCCTTTTAAGCTCTTGCACCAAAAATTGGATATTTGATACCATTTTACAGTAGAAGAGGCGAGTCTTGACATCTACAAATTTTGCTTTGATTTGATGTAGATTGATCTTACACTTTCTTACAATAAGAGTCAATTTAAGAAAGAGAGAGTAGATATTATAGCAAAGGTTAATTAGGTCTATCAAGCCCAAAAGGGTTAGAGATTGAAAAGGTGCAATTAGCATAAAAAATTATGGTGGGATGAGGGATTGGCTCGGCCTTAGTGCAGAACTTTTATTGTTATCTCAAAATAAGGCTAAATTTACGTTGACAAGAGCATTTGGTATCAACAAGTGCAGATGTTTAATACCCAAAGAGATGAAATATTGATCCTTGTAGTGCAACAATTTGCTAGATATGTTGTAGTTGGAAATGTTTCTCATGGTATTTTCATGGATGAAGTTCTTACAAAGACATTCATAGTTGTAGATATTTGATAGCAATTAGAGATATTTTCAAAGTAGCGAGGAGTTAGGATGCTAGTTTGATTATACATCAGTGGTGTTTTCTAGTCCTCATATGATAAAATTATACAATACTCAAGGTAATGTCAACATTCATACAATCTTTTATAGTTCTTAAATAGCATACTCTATTGAGTCATTCTAGCTCACAATCAAACTCCTCCCTAATCTTTAAAGATATTTTTATGACACAATTGCTCATCAACATTGCAATGAACAGAGAAATAGAATTCTTCTAATTTTTTAGGCAATTTTTTTGTGAAACTACTGAAATCAATTTTAATTTTTATATAGATAGAATATTGAACCCATCATTTATGGTAGTATAAAATTAGATTTAAATTTTATAGCAATGAATATGTGATAAAAAAGGTTAACTTTATTATACACCTTTACAATTACTTTACACAAAATTATGAGTGATATTTATAAAAAATACAATGCAAAATTTCCTTCTACGGGAAATTCTCTTGAAATAAGAATTGAAAGAGTTGGAAGTGTCCAACCTATGGTGTCGCTCTGCATCGCTAATAAAAGGTGTCGTAAACAATAAGCCTATCAACAGTAAACCATCTACTAATGCTTTGAGGCAAATCAAACTAAAACAAGGCATGGATAAACAACCATCCAATAATAAGCTTCCTCAAATTCCAAGAAAACTTTTACTTTGTCTCAATGGAATTAGTCTTGCAAAAATGCTTGAGATAAGGAGTAACACTTTGTAAAAAGGTGGTAAACCACCAACCATCATCTGTAACAATATACTCCAATTCCTATCAACTCAAACTACAACAACATGCAAGATTTGAATTGAATGAAGAAGCAAGGGGGTAGCCAAGGGTTACAACCACCCCAAAAGAGCCCCATAATATCTTCGTTCACACCTTTAACAGTCTAAAAACACTAGTCTAGCCCCCCAATAACCAATACATGGCCGCCTTGGCTATACTAAGTCTACAATTGACTCTTAACAAGCCTTACAGAGCCTAACAACCACCCGTCATCAACTAATCTGACAACTCTCGTGTCGCTCTTCATCGCTAATAAAAGGAGTCGTAAACAATAAGTCTATCAACAATAAAACACATACAAATTCTTTAAGGCAAATCTAGACTAAAACAAGGCATGGATAAACAACCATCCGATTGCCTCCTTAGCTGAGTAAAGCGCCCTCGCAACTCAGCTAGCACTATAAATTCAAATCCATTAAAATCAAATAACATTTACTAACTCTCTATACAATCAACATATGATAAAGATATACAATAGGCCCCTATCCAAAGCTAGGCTTGAATCAATCATCAGTGAAGGGGTAAGTTGGGTGCATCCGAGCCCCATCCTCAATTGCTTCCAACTTTTAGTTAGACCCCACAAAATGTTTTTTCAAGCTACAATATCAAGAGTCACCACTCATGCTCTAATATAGAATGTCACAAGTGTATGCACCTTCCGTTAATAGGAAAGATCATCAGCAACTACTTGAAAAAATACTTGAAAAAATACTAGTTGCTAGTTGAAAAAGTAGTATGAATGGATTATTCTTTACAACGGGCACAAGTCCAACATCCAGCAAGAAGAACATTTGTGGTGGCCGAAGACATGCCATATGCCAACCTCGTTGACACAAATTACATAGCAATATAGTTGCAGCACCTTTGCTCTCTCCACAAACAAAACATTTGTATCCAGATGGAACTACTGCCAATTTTGGATCCACAGTCCCTTCAATTGGTAGATGACAAGGAGGCCAAATTTTTGTGTTATCTTTGCACTCTTGTCCATCTTTTCCCTCCAAAAGAAGTACTCCACTGGGCAAAATTGCCTTGATCCTTAAAATGGTCCTCCTTGTCCAAACACCCAAGGTTGCTCGTGTCTCACGTTGTAAATAAACATAATCTCCAACCTTTGATCGACGAAGTTGAGGCTTATAAGCTCGACTTCTAATATGCCCATATCTCAAAAAATCTTTGTATTGTGCTATTGCCAAGTTTTCCATAGCCATTAGCATTGCCTTCTGGAAATACTCGGCTCGATCTCGTAGCACCTCTACCCAAACTCCGGGGTCATCTAAATCCACTACATAATCAAATTTCTCCCTTAATGCCAATGGTAATATTGGCTCTCCGCCATACAATAGCTAGTAAAGGCTATAAGTTGCAAGAGAGGCTTATTGGCTAAATCAATAGCCCATTGCTATTCATGGCAACTTCAAATTTCCAATCTCAATGGTTGTCTACCAACAACCCATATTTGCGTAACCGGCGCTTGACTATTTGAACCACTCTCTCTGTCAATCCATCAACCTCTCGATGATTTCTTGATGTAGAACGGTGATCAATCAAAGCCTTAGTACAAAGCTCTTCAAAAGCTCCCAAGTATTCTCTTCCTTGGTCTGCCAACACTTTAGCTAATACAGCTCCAAATCTAGCCAATACACGATCTAGGAATGTTGTTGCTGCTAGTTCCGCAGAATTTTGTGGTAATGCTACCAACTCAATTCATTTGCTGAAGTGATCTACCATCACAAGTACATACTTTGCACCTTGTGATGTGGATATCAATGGTCTAGCAAAGTCAAGACCCCATCTATAACCCAAAGCCATGATTTGTAAAGGCCATAGTTGAGGAGTTAGAGTATTGAAGCTTGATCTCACTCGATCGCACACTTCACACCTTCCTACATAAATTGCCACCTCTTGTTGCATGCCCATCGACCAATATAAACCACATAACATTGAATATGTCCGATGTACTCCAAAATAGCACAACTCTTAATGAACTTGACGTATCAGTTGAAGATGCTCGTGAGGCCGAGGAACAACCTTCCGTATTCCATCTAGTCATCTTCGGAATATAAGTCCATTTTCCCAATGAAACCTAGCGAAACAATGGGCTATTTGGTCCCTCTCTTGAGATGTCATATTAGGCAAAAATTCTCCATGTTAAAGACAATGTAGAATCCCTTGGTCCTTCCACACATCAATGGTGACTTGAGGTCCTTTTGTATCCAAGTCCTCATCAACAACATCCATGCCAAATAAGATGAAGCATGCCACCCAGACACTGCTTCTTGATCACAAGTACCATGCCACCTAGCACCAGTCAAATTCTCTTCCAACGAACTTGGATTGCGGCTCAAGCCATCAGCATCCCAGTTTTGCAATCCCGCCTTGTGGACCACTTCAAAATCATACTCTTATAATAGCAATGCCCATCTAGCCAACTTCCCCGTGAGTTTATCAAATTCCATCAATCATTTTAAAAGGTTAATGATCTGTCACAAGAGTAAAGTTTTGGCTGTAAAGATATGGGCAAAAGTGGGCAACCGCCCACACAACTGCTAACCACTCCCTTTCATATGATGAATACTTTGCCTCTACATCATTGTTGCTTCGTGAAGCATACGTAATGACATACTCCTTGCCATCATCTTTTTCAGTCAATACGACACCAATTCATCACATACTCTAGTCTGTGTGGAGCTGGAAAGGCTGTCGAGCATTGTGCCGCCTCAACACTGGTGCTGAACCAAGTGCTCCCTTCAAAGCCTCAAATGCATTCTTTTGTTCAGGACCCCATATCCATTCTAGCTCAATTCAAGTCAATTGAGTCAAAGGTTCGGCCAAGAGAATAAATCCAAGAACAAATCATTGATAATAGCTAGCTAGTCCCATAAATGCTCTCAACCTTGATATATTCCTAGGAATTGGTATTCTCTTCAAAGTTTCCACCTTCGCCTCTTGTACTCCCAAGCCTCCTGGTGTAATCATATATATCAAGTAAGGCAGCTTGTTGTGAGCCCCAAAACCAGCTCACGGTGTCAAATGGGTTAAAAAACTCACAAATTAACATTAGAAAGTAGTGAATTGGGTTAAGAGGTTAAATTAACTCATGTTTTTTGGCTAAAGCGGACCAATTAGCCTCTTAATTTGCTATTTCTCAAGTTAGAAGCAATATTATGGCGATTAATGATTTTTATGTGGTTAACCAAGAAATATAAAAAAATTAAAAAGGTTAAAAGAAAGAAAGAAAAACCTTCTCAACAAGTAGAGGAGCACAATTAACCCCGGTGTTTTTAACACAATTAAGGGGGTTGAAGGAGAAAGAAAAAAGAAAAAAGAAATATATTAGAAGAAAAAAAAATTAGGCATAAAGCCAAAGAAAAAATTAGCCAAAAGGAAAAATTAAAGGCTTAAACCTTCAACCAACCACTATTTTTATTAATTAGAGTAGTCACATGGAAATGGTGGCATGTGATTTAGGTAGAATTAGGTAGAGTTAAAACAATGGAATTAGGTAAAGTGGCCTCAATTATTTGAGGTCCATGTGCTCGCCTTGAGGCAAAAGATTAAAATTAAAAGAGGATTATTCATAGGAAAAGATGGGAGCACCTCCAAGTGTTGCAAAAAAGGGATAGGGAGGAAAGTAGCATTTAGGTTGAGTTTTTTTTAGAAGTGGCGGCCAAGATGGTGCACGATCATTGGGAACGCAAGTTGGGAGCGAAGTTGGGAGCAAGGCTGTGGCTTTGGTGGTACGACCAGGAGAATATGGGAAGAGGGCTCGGAGGTTGTGTGGACGTTAGATGGTGTGGAAAAAAAAAGCCGGAAGCCCTGGCTAGAGAAAGAAGCGTACGTGGGTGTGAGAGTACTGTGTGAAGGGAATCCGGAAGCCCCCGAGAGAGTAGTGTCGCGAGAGCGGAGAGCACCGCATTTGTGCGGGAATCGTGAGGAGCCAGGAGAGAGCTCTGACGAGGTGAGAGCACGTGAGGGTGTGCGAGCATACCAATAGGGGAAGGAGAGGGACAGAGAGCCGGAAGCCCCGGTTGAAAGAAAGTAGGGCGTATGCGTGTGGAGCGCCGTGAAGGACCAGCATGAGCGCGTGACGGACTAGTAGAGCACCGTGAAGATCCGTTGGAGTACGTGAGGATGAGCAAGAGCGCCGTGAAGATCCGCAGGAGTGCGTGAGGACCAGCAAGAGTGCCGTGAAGATCTGTAGGAGTGTGTGAGGACCGGCAAGAGCGTCATGAAGATCCGCTGAAGCCGTGAGCTGGAGTGCGTGAAGGACCAACAAGAGCGCCGTGAAGATCCGCTGGAGCTGTGAGCTGGAGTGCATAAAGGACCAACAAGAGCGCCGTGAAGATCCATAGGAGTGCGTGAGGACCAGCAAGAGTGCCATGAAGAAGCAAGAACAACCCTAAAGATCAGCCGTGGGCGAGCCGGGACGCCGAGAACAAGGCGCCCATGAAGAGGAGCCAGCTGCAAGGAGACTCCGCTCCTGATCTAGGAGCTCCCCCCTCTTCCAACTCAGTTGATCTCTTGACTTAATGGTGTTGGAGTTACGTTGTAAATCATTGCATGTATGAGCGGAAGACAAAAAAAATTCAACCTTAACTTCCGTGCGGAAGCGCTGCCAAAACTTGGATAGGATTAGGGTTTCTTAAACCTAAGATGTGAACCTTGATCTTGCATGGCATTTGGTTCCTTAGCAACCAATTCGTGCGTGTGTATGCGTGGTGTATGAGGTCGTAAGTCAATATGCTTGAACGATTGTGAATGTATGTGGGTGGGTTGAAGTATTGTTGTCCGCATGTATGTGAGGTTCCCAAGGTCGGTTGATCATTCGGAGAGTCCCAATGTTTAAAGCACAAGAATTCAGTAAGGTTAGGAGGAAAAAACGTTTAATTCAGAGTTACCATCAAGGAGTTAGGGCTAAGTAAAGTTCTGGAATTTTGAGAAGGCCTGTCTACTGTTGGCTGCCTATGGAAGTTGTGTATTAGTCCTGACTTGGTTCTAAGTGATCTAATTAAGTTTATAACGACTTGTTAATCATTTTGAAGAGAAAAAAATTGAAATTCGGAGTCATAAGTCAAAGGATATGAGCTGTTGAAGTTAGGCCATAAGGCAAGGGCAGAAATCATCCCTAATTCACCCTTGTTGAAGCAAGTCACACTAACCCACATGGTGGAAAACACTTAACCCTATTGTGATGCATGCATGTATGAGCTTGAGTGTTGATTGTACAAGGGCTGAATCCTTAAAGTAGGACCTTGTGTTCAAAATAGACTTCCCATTAGGGGGGGCTTTATTTGGTTCACACTTGTCATCAAAAAATTTACATTTTCCAAGATGTAAGCAAAGAGTCAAGACGCCAAACTTGCAGCCTGTCAAAGACTTGTTGTAAGTGTCTTACATGCTCCTCTGGTGAATTACTAAAGATGATTACATCATCTATGTAACACCAAGCAAATGGCAACTCTTTTAAGACTTGATCCATTACACGTTGGAACTATGTTGGAGCATTCTTCAAGCCTAAAGGTAAAAACTTCCATTGGAAAAGCATACGTCTTCCATCATCATAGGAAAACGTATCTCTTCCATTCAAGGTTGTATGTCTATGTCTATGAAAAGCATATCTCTTCCAATCAAGGTTGTATGTCTCAAGTTCCTTCAGATATTGCCTTGATTGGAGAAGAGGATCTTTGAAGGTTGGGCACAGTAGATGTTGTGATAGCCAGATGGCCTTGCCAAGGTCATAGAAAATTTGTAGAACCTTCTAGAAATAAGTTTTAGAACCTTCTAGAAGTTTTTCTTGGAATCTTCCTCGGAAGTTTGCGTTAGCAACCTTTGGAAGCTTCTCTAGAAGTTTATGTTGGTAGAAGTTCTAGGAGTATATATGGGAGTCAAGGCTAGAGAATTCTTCAGTCTTAACCCCTAAAGAACCATGACCACTTTTGCTCTAAAACCAGTCCAAAACTGCCATTGCCAAAAAGAGACATGAAAATCACATTTTAAAGTGAATTTTGGATTTTCAACCATAAGATCTTAAAATAGACTTCTATATAAACAAGCGGTAAGGTTTTGGTTGCAATCCACCGCACAAATTGATGGATTTTAGTATTTAAAGTAAAAACAATGGTTCATTTTCTTCCCTGCGTTGAGTAGATCAGCAGACTTTGTAGCTGTTTACACCTGAAGGTTTGGGTTGGAGCCCATAGACACAAGTGGTACCCCGCTTGAAGGATGAAACCATTGTAAGCGGGGTACCTTCCACCAAACAAGGGAGTTCTAAGTGGGTTGTGGCCCAAAAATTAGGTGTAAACCCGAATAGAAGGGTTGTGGCCCATTGTGTACTTGGGCTGAATTTTTAAGTAGTTATATGAAAATGGGCTCTTTTGAGAACTACCCCATAGTGAAAGAATTTGTATTATTTAAATTACAAAAACATAAATGTAACTTCAGCAGTAAGTTTCAGCAGTAAATTTCAGTAATAAATTTCAGCAGTAAATTTCAGCAGTAAATTTCAGCAGTAAATTTCAGCAGTAAATTTCAGCAGTAAATTTCAGCTGGAAATTTCAGCAGTAAATGTTAACAGTAAATTTCAGCAATAAATGCCGGCGGTAAATGTTAACTTCAGCAGTAAATTTCAGCAGTGAATGTCAACAGGAAATATCAGTAGTAAAATATTATAAATGATTGGCTGAAATTCGTTTTGAAAAAAACTCTCCCGGAATTCGGGAAATACAACCTCCTAGAGGTTGTAGGAAATAAGTCTCCTTAAGTTCCGTAAAACACTATTCAAATCTGCCATGTAGGATTCCAACTAGGTTTCTCATCCACGGAAAACACTTTGGGCCACAGCCCATATTTTGATTGATGTAAACCCATTTCCGGGGTACCAATTCTTTACTCCAATCACGACTCGGGATTTCTTTGGGCTCCAGCCCAAACCATCTAGATGTAAACAGCCCCTTTGACTTCACATTGTATCAAATTTTTGCATTGTACAAGGTCTAAATCTTTTACCATTGTCTTAAGCATGATGTTATTTCTTGTCACATCAAATTTTAGAGGTAAAAAAGGGGTGTAGCATATTCAAAACAAGGATGCAAGGAGTGGAGGTTCAAAAATTGCCATTTCACGTTTTATTTTTTTGTGAACTACGTATGTATTCAAATGATAATCTAAACGGTCAATAAGAAGGTTTTCACCACATATTGCTGTTGAAAAAATAAAAAGTGAAAAGTATGAAGATCTCTAGGATTTATGTAGAAAAGATGAGTTTTTTTCCCCCGTTGCCCGACAATGTGTGAAAATATTTGACTTGGAATAAAATGCCTTTTTACACTAAAGACAAGAATTTTTTTTGAAAATTTCCAGGAAAAGAAATATTCTTTATATGTGTGAAAAATCTCAATGTCAATAGAAACTTTTGTCAAATTTTTTGGAGGTGCCCGGTGTTCCCACTTTTGGCTTTTAGTGGTACTAACTTTCAAACCACAAATCCAAAAAATAAAATAAAAATATGTCCACGAAGCTTTTTATCAGAGGCAATTTAGAATAAAAATTTCAGAGAAAAAGGATTTTTATTCGAATTTTAGGAATCTGCCCAAAATCAGAAATCCCCCCAAAAGAAACTCTGGTCCTTTAGGGTTTAAAACGCACTTCTTGGAGTTCTAGCTCACCTTTCTTGGTGTTGTTTGTGTACTCATCTTGTTAATCCAATTTCTTGTTAGTTCTTGTCTTAAACACTCTTCTAGCCTCAGATCACTTTTTTTGTGTCCCTGATACAAGGTTTAGTGTCGAGGGTTGGAAATTCTACCTGAAGAGGTTGTCTACGCTTATTATGAGTCCCTTTGCGCTAAAAGGAACTACAGCAAATAGCGGCAACACCTTATTGATTGACGACTACCCTTTCTCAAATGTCAAGAATAGTCCATATAATGCCATTTATTTAGAGTCCTTCACCATGGATTCTATAGAGACCTATGCAGGGTTACCAATCCGACGTCCTTGGGGGTTTGAGAGCGTCCTAGGACGTCCTAAGACGAGGGCGTCCTAGGACGTCCTAAGACGAGGACGTCCTGACGTCACGTCAGACGTAGCGTCCGGGGGGGGTAAAATGCATTTACGGAAGGCCCTGGTAAGTTTTTTGGACCGTCGGATTCAACGAAGTGCAACGCGGCCAGATCGCAGCCGTCAAATTGCGCTAGGCCGTCCGATCGGTCGTTGCCGTCGGGGCTATCGGACGGCACCTCGGCCGTCCGCCTGATCGGACGGCCGCGATTTGATTGCACGAGCGCGCGATGGCCGTCTGATCAGGTCGACGGCCGCCCGGCCG
>OZ020522.1:9783180-9982905 GCA_963971425.1 Bryoerythrophyllum caledonicum | reverse complement strand
GGTCGGCCTCATGGCCGTCCGCCACCCTATAAAAGGCCGTCCGCCAACCTCTCTCTCTCACTTTTTCCTTCCCCTCTCGAAAATTGAAATATATTTTTGAGTGGATGCGGAGTGGCTTTGGCTGGCATTTTTCCATCCATTGGCTCCTCATCTTTGGGAGGGAGAAAGTGATTCACATTTGGGGGGGAGTTTTTGCGGTTTTTTTAAAGTTTTTTTAAAAACTTGTTCGTAAAATGCTTTTTTCATAGTTTTTTTATAGAACTTGTTCCAAACTAGTTTTTCTTTTCAAGTTTTTTTTAAAACTTGCTATTAGAAGTTTTTTTTCATAGTTTTTTTTTTAATTTGTTCCAAACTAGTTTTTTTCTTGAACTTTTTTTTAAAACTTGTTGTAAGAAGTTTTTTCTCTTAGTTTTTTTTAGAACTTGTTCCCATCTAGTTTTTTTCTTGAAGTTTTTTTAAAAACTTCTTCTAAAAAGTTTTTTTTAAAACTTCGAAGAGCGGCGGGGTCAAGAAGATGCCGAAGGACAAGAAGAAGCAGAAGGTTGCGGACTTCGGAGTGAAGCTTCATCCAATCCACGACGTTCCATCTGAGGCTTGCAAGAATTTCCTCATAGAACTGACCGTCAGATTCTATGAGGAAAATTCTATTCGATCATTGGAGAGCAAGTACGTCAGATATAGAGATGAAGGCCCCGAGAAGTTCCGGACGGACATGCGGCAGCACATGATGGACACGCTTCAAGCCTCGATGTGGAATACGGAGACCCAGAAGCGCGGGTTTTTGAAGTTCTTGGATGCCAGAGTGCACGATTCACTCTGGAATGCCAAGAACTTGTTGACCAAGTTTGGGAGGTTCAATCGCGCGGCGGATGAAGTTTTCAACGACGTGCTGTTGAAGGCGGATTTGTTCGTGGCCCAGATGAAGCCATTCGCCAAGAATCGAAACCGGCGTGGCTCCGTGGGATGGTGGAATTCGATAGAGGGGCACCAAGAAGACCTGTTGCATAAAGCTCATCTCATTGCCATTCCGCCAACAGCCGCGGTTATACGAATGGACAATGCGAATAGGAGAGGTGGATATGCCACCATTCGCAAAGTCCGCATTGAGGGTGCTCCGGGCATTGAACCATTCTGGGAATTTGCCGCCAAGTTGTCCAACCAATCGGAGACACGGCCGGATTTGGCAAAAGTTGAGCATCAGAATGAGTCGATGGCGGTGAGGATTCCACATCCGGGTGTCATCCGTTTCGTGGCCATTCATCCGGACAAGTACGAAGGCTATGCGTATTGGTGGAATGGCGGGACAATTCGAGAGATGTTGAACCGGGATATCGAGTTTGGTGACGATGTCATCACACATTTGAACTATGGGAGATTCCCCGATGATGAGATTATTCGAGTTCAACAGTTGGTTCGTTTTCGCAAAAAACGGACCGAGCTTGCGTGGGCGTTGTTGCGCATCATGAACGAGGTCCACAAGAGCAACAATCTCCACAATGACTTGTCTCCGGACAATATCCTCCTCCACTTCCCTCGAGATGAATCGCGAGTGTATATTGGAGTATGCGATTGGGGCATGACCACGAAGGTTAACGAACCAATGCAGTCTCTTTATACGTTCACAAAGCGTGAAGACATGGCCGAGACTCTACGAAAGCGATGGTGGATCGATCCGCAGGTTGCGTATTTGCACAAACCAGATGCGGATGTGCAAATGATTCCGAAATTATCAATGGCTTCGGAGGAGTTCGCTACGGCCCGAATAGCGCAACGAATCAACGGGCGGACAATGTCCATAGACTACGAGAATCTGCAACGGGAATCTCGGAGTTCCGTAGTATTCTCAAATCAAGAATTTGCGGATACATTTCATATGTACATGGAGAGAGTCTGCAACGAAAACCGAGAAAGCGCTGGAGGATTGTTTCATATCATTACACGCTTCAGCGACACATACAACTGGCCCACGCCTCATGAGCATTATCGGTCAACGTATTAGTAATACATAGGTTTTACTTTATTCCTTTCGGCATTATTAGACTATACTAGATAGCATGCACATTTTGAAGTGACTATAGCAATAGTCTTAGATTAATATGTATTACATGCCTTTATAATTTGGGCACAAGAAGTAAAAAAACCTTATTTCATATAGTCGTGCAAAGAGCGACATTTTTTGAATTTTATATGGTTTAGGTTGTGGCATAGTTCCGATTTTTTAACTTATCAATGTGTTCTATTTCAAAATTCTTGTATTTCAGAATTTTTGTTGAAATTACCTCAAAATATCCTAATCCAACCTTATGATGAGATTTCCCTACACACCAATTTTTAGAGGTAGAAAAGAACTGTAGCATATTCAAATCAAGTGCGCAAATACTGGAGTTTAAAAGTTGCCATTCCATGTTTTATTTTTTAGTAAATTGAATAAGATTTCAAATGATAATCCAAACCCAGGTTTAGGAAGGTTTTCATGTGTTCACTACATGTTGTTGAAAAAGCAAAATGTGTAAAATATGATGATCTCTAGGTTTTTTGTAGAGAAGACGTATATCAAATTTTACGAGTTTGGGTTTGAACTTTTCGGATAGATCATAGTGCCCATGGCACAAAATCATACATAACCTCAACGATTTTATGTTTCTTGAATACAATTTAGCATTTATAGGAATTACCCCCATTTGAAACGCCTCCTCATGCCCGACTCCCTACTCATACAACATGTCTTCTATATCCCCAAAAATATCGTGGCAGTTTTGATCCGGAAACACTTCAAAGTTGTTGGATTCTAGTGCAATGACCATAGAAGGAAACCAAAAGTTTGATTTCTAGTTGTGACCGTTGGAACTCAATTAAGACTTATTAAAAAATATGTTTACAAAATTTCAGAAACTTTGACCGCACAGATTGAAAGATTATAGTGTGTGAAGTGAAGCAAATGGTTTAGGGTCTTCACTGCGTTTAGTGGATCCGCAGACTTTGACTTTACCTGGCGTCAAAATTTTGAACTAGGCAAGGTCTAAATCCACTACCTGAAACATGATGGTAGTTCCTTAGACAACAATTTCTTGAGGTAGAGGAGAGGTGTAGCGTATTCAAAACAACCATGGAAGTAGTGGAGGTTCAAACTTTGCCAATTCAAACTTCTTTTTCTTGTGAACTTCATGTGTTTTGAATTACTAATCCGAATGGTCAATAAGAAGGTTTACACCACATATTAATGTAGAGAAAATAAAATGTAAGAAATACAAAGATATGTAGGTTTTATGTGAAAATTCATAAGATCTTTTGGTACCTCGCCCGACAATGAGTGACAATGTGTGAAAATGTTTGACTTGGGTTGGTATGCTATTTTTAAAATTTTCAATAAAGAGAAGACTTGTTTTTTCAAGGGAACGGTGAAATACATCGTTTCTCATAAGGTTTTCCATGACATTGTCATGTACATTCTTCTAAATATTTACACCTGAATTAGATGCATAGAAAAGTTAAAAGTTTGATTCAAACTTTGCATGTTTAGGGTTCATGCACGCTTTGACGACGTCCCCTTCCATCCAATTGTATTCTTTCCGTGTCCATCATCATATTATTGTTTCAAATGAGATTTCAAACGAGACACCTTACATGTCTTGTAAATGAATATCGCCATATATAACAAATTTGAAAACACAACCAACACTAACACACAAAAAACATGCATGAGATCGAATGTGATGAACATATTCTCTAGCCATAATCTACATCCAAAGTTTAGTCCCTAAAATGTTATTTTTAAGTACACTCCAAAATGTCAAATTTTCAAAACTTTTGTAACAATTTTTTTGCTTACATACCAGATGAAAACGCACCTAAAAAGCCCAAATCCGAAGTCGGAATTGAAAAAAATAAAATAAAATTGGAAGTTATTAAGTCGCTGTTAAGTTCATTCTGCCAAAAAAACAGTTTCATCCACTGTGGATGAAATTCTATGCGGCGGAAGAAAAATCCCTCAGCGGATGGAAATTTCCGCAGCAGATGAAAATGTCCGCAGCGGATGAAAAACAGTGCAACGAATTAAAAACAAGCAGCGGATGGAAAAAAAACTGCGGATGAAAAATCACCATGCGGAGGAAAATCAGAGTCCGGTTTAAATGTTTGCAGCGGATGAAAACATTCACAGCGGATGAAAAGTAGACTGCAGATGAAATTTTGAAAACCTCATTATAATATTAAACTACATTACAATGGTTGGACTAATGCGTTTCGAAGCAAGCGCCAACCGCTAATTTGCATCTATAGAAGTTTGGTAGTGGTTCGCGCTTGTTTTGCAACGCATTATAACAACCACTTTAATGAATTATCTATATTATTTAATATTAAGAAAAACATTCATTTCAAAATTACTTTTAAAAAACAGGAAGAGTAGAGAAGGAGCGGGTTACAAACGTTAACCCTTAAACGACATTTCATGGCCTGGGCGGGCAGCCCGAAATTGGATCACGGCATCTTCTGTACTTGGACATCAATGAATAGTGCACTTTTTGAACTTGGGCATCATGAATAAACCAATCAATGATGAAAGTGTTTCTAACGGTATCAATGGGGATTTTGAAGGTATCTTCTAGGGTTAATATAGATGGGATAAAGGTGGTGGCACGAGGGCCGGCTGTGATTACAATAAGGGGATCTACTTTCCATCCGAGGGCAGTAATGTCGTCAATAAGGGGTTGGTATTTATTGATTTTATTTTCGATTGTTTCTGGGGAGAATCTATCATTATAGTATGTAAATTTGACGAATTGAATGGTATAGCCTTGGTTAACCCCTAAGGTACCAAGACAGTTTTACACCAAAAACACTTCAAAATTAAGGGATTCTAGTGCAACGAATAAAGAAGGTAACAAAAACTTTGATTTTTAGTTCTGACCGTAGGATCTCAATAAAGGCTTATTAAATAATATATGTACAAAATTTCATAAACTTTGACCGCACGGATTGAAATATTATAGTGTTTAAAGTCAAGCAAATGGTTCATTTTCTTCCCTGCGTTTAGTGGATCAACAGACTTTGACCTCACTTGGTGTCAAAACTTTTCACTACACAAGGTCTAAATCTATTACCATCTTGTTAAGCATGATGTTAGCTCCTTACACACCAATTTTTAGAGGTAGAAACGGGATGTAGCATATTCAAAACAAGTGTGCAAGGAGTGGAGGCTCGAAATTTGTTAATTCACACTTTATTTATTTTTGAACTTAATATGTTTTTGATTGATAATCCGAATAGTTAATAAGAAGGTTTACATTACATATTGATGTGGAAAAAATAAAAAGTGAAAAATATAAAGATACCTAGGTTTTATGTGGAAAAGAGGAAGTTTTTTGGTACCTTTTCCGACAATGAGTGACAATGTCTGAAAATGTTTGACTTGGGTTGGTATGCTATTTTTCACTAAAGACAAGAACTTTTTTTTGACAATGTGAAGGAAAATAATATTACTTGCAAGTACTGAAAATATCACTTTCAATAGAGTGTCCTATCAAAAGTTTTTGGAGGTGCCCGAGGTGCCTGCCCTCCCCATTTAAAATTCAAAACCCTATAACTTTTTCATCAAATATCTAATTTTTTTCCCACTAAGGTGTTGGTAATGTCTTTCTATAGTAAAAATTTCAAAGAAGAATGTTGGAAATTGACACCATAGGAACCTGACCGAACTTTCAAAATGGACCTTTTTGGACACTTGGTCCTTTAGGGGTTAATGTGATCGGGTGCGGGATCATTGTATGGTAGGCCTCTAACGCAAAGTATGTCGGGTTTGGAACAAGCATTGCAGTGGCATTGTTGAGTTTCACGTGTACATGGGAGTAGCCATGATGGAACCGTATTTTCTTGTGGATTGTTGTTAAAGGTGTTGGCATTCATGAGGATAAAACATCTTGATTTGTTATGGAAGGTGATTAATTTGCGGATTTCCCATACGGCTTTGTTATGTCTTTTGACAATTAGGGAGTGTATGTGGTGGTTATGACATTTAAGTAAAACATGTAACCATGTGTCGGGGTCCGTGGAAGCGCATATGGGGCATGTTACAGATGGGAATCTTTCTATTCCGAAGAAGAGTTGTTTTTGGGCGTTTCCCATATATTGACCAGTACGAAATTTGATGAGGCATGTTATTTGTGAGTCAGTGATGATGGGATTTTTCCAGAAATTGGTAGAGAGTTCATTGTCTATTTTGTTGTTGCTAGTCCATTTTTCTATATTGGGGAAGTTTTCTGCGATTGTGTCAAGGTTGTTGTAGAGGTCTTGTTTTTTGAGATATTTGTTCAAGAATCTAATTGGGCCTTTATCGGGGGTATCTTCTTTAGAAAGCCAATCTTCTTTTTGGAAGTAGTATGGGGTAGCATGGGCATGTTCGTATGGATCTTTGGCATTTTTATGCGGTTTTTTGCGGCCTTCTTTGGCTAGTTTATCTGCTTGTTCGTTTCCATTGATATTGGCATGGGCTCTAACTTTATAGAGGGTTGTTGTTTGTGTTCGGTTTTGTAACATCTGGACCATTGATATTAATATGGTTTGGTCGGGGTGGCTATTGTGGAGGGTAGGATGTGTTATTTGTGTATTTAGTAGATAAAGTGCATTGATACAATGAGTGAATATGTATGCGGGTTCATTGTTGTATTTTTTTGTGATGATTTGTAGTGTTTTGTGTATGGCCATGAGTTATGCTCTAAGGATGTTTTGTAGCCCATGGAGTCTTTTGGCTAATTTAATTTCTTTAATAGGATTGTATATGCCATAACCAGCTTTTTCTTTGCTCCAATTTCCTCGGCTAATTTGTTGAGGTGGTTTGAAGGAGCCATCAATATAATAGCTATATGTCGGGTCAAATTTTGGTGACGTTGGGGTATGATAGTTTGGGAGAGGTGGAGGTATTGCAAGGTAATCTAATGTACTATTGATGTAGTCTAGCTTTGACCATTTCTTACTCCGGTTTACATGGGTTTGTATACTTGATGATGGGGCTATTTTTGTGTATAGACGGTGTATGTTTAGAGAATTTGTTATGGAGGTGAGTTCGGCAAGTTCTTTTGGGGTTCTAAGGGTTTTATTTTGGTGGTGGACACATATTATTTGTAATGTAGACGGTTCAATTCGTGGCTTTTTTAACTCGGGTGGGATAGTGGGTTCTTTGTATGGAATTGAGTCTGCTTCAAATAGTGCAATGATATGGGAGTCTGGGAATGGGCTTGTTTGTTGGTTAAAGTTTTGGTACCAATTTTTGTCCGGTGTGATAATGAGTGTAGATGTGTGGTTCCCAGTGCAATATATATTTTCATTTTTAAAACAACATCATAACGCCATATTGCTCTGAGAATCTACTATTATATGAAGTTGCAAAAATTTCTCTCGGCCGTCCGCCGAGAAAGCGTAAGATCCAGGCTCTGATTTCTGGACTTTTTTCCATATTTTGTTAAATATCCATTCTTTAATGATAGTAATATTCATACATGTATGAAGAATCTTAATTTCAATGGATACTTCTAGCAAATTTTGGAGTTGCCCAAAGTCCCTAGTTTTGCACTTAGAATAGCATAAATTCCTTTTTAAAACTCTGTTGTGAAAAAATACTCCCACAAAACTACTATGATGCCGCATCTTCATAAAAATTCCAAAAAAAATATTCCAATTTTGATCAAAATTGATACCATAGGAACCAACCCGAAATGGAAAACGTCCTCCAAGGGGAAAATGGTCCTGTAGAAGTTAATTCAAAATGGAGAATGTTCAAAATTATTGGAACTTTCAAGAGATTTGTCTACGTAATACCCATTGATACCCATTGTATCCAAACCACTACGATCTAGAAAAGTAATTAGTTTGGGAGGTAGTGTGTGAAAGTGACCACTTTGTATGGTACAAGAAAATCTCAAAGTGGGGTGGCAATGGAGAGCCTATTTTTGAGCGAGATCTAATCCTCAATTTTTAGTTGGGAGCCTTTGGAAATGGAGGGCCGCTTCACACTTGGTGGCCAAATTGAGTGGCCATTGATTTCCACCAATGAGATTGCTAGAATGGCCAAAGTCCGAACTCTAGGCCTTCACACTTGTGCCCAAACTCCAAAGGTTGTCGTCCTACATGGCAACCCTTTTGAGCTGTTTTGGCGCCAAAGCGACGGCCTCTCGAGCAAAACTTGGGTCGCCCAACATAGCGGACCATAACTACAATTGAGAGTCCGTCAATTTTTTTAATGAAATAATCAAAAACTGACAAGATCTGGACCATTAGATGATAGAGGCCGAATTTTTTGGCTGATGCTTTGTGGCTGATTTTTGTTGGCTGATTTTTTTGGGTTGATTTTTTTGGCGTAATGATATGGAGTTTGGACTTTGAACTTGGCCTTTGGGGCTTCACACCACGACCGGCCAAACCTTTAATCTATATTATATGATGTATTTTTTTGGCAAAAAGTTTGGCCTCTCGCCATAGTTTGGCCACTCATTTTGATGGATGGTCACTCAACTTGGGCATAGTGTGAAGCGGCCCTGAGATAATTCTCAGCATTTTTTATTTCTTGTCCTGGATGTGTATTTGCTGACACAAGAAAATAATTTCCTTCATCATAATTGTGCATAGGCTTTATTAAGAAGAGGCCTGCTATACTGTAGAATGGTAAAAAGAGGCATCATTGTGGGCTTACCAAGAACATCAATCATGATTTCAAACTTTGGTGCCGTTCTGAAAAGACTATGACAACAGAGGGCATGGCGGCTGAAATGAGTATTTCAACTTCTGGTCCTTCAAGGAAATCTATCACTATTTTAATTTCTTAAACCTTAAACGTCAGAAGGAAACTGTATTTACAGGCACGTATTTGGCTCTGTAGAATGCAAACAAATGTATCAAACACTTCAGCAAGACAAACACCTTTGGATTGGAGATTCTTCAATCAGCATCTTTCATTTGGAGGTCATTTCAATATGTGAATCTTACCATGTTCAAATACGACACCATACATGTAGAATATCGTGGCCATGAGTGGCACGTTCAAACATTTAAGAGTTAATCCCTAAAGAACAGGGTCTTGTTCTTCACCAAAACCACCCCAAACCTGCCACTTTGAAATGAGATATCATTAGACTTCTTCAAAGAATTTTTTACTATTTTCAACTGTTAGATCTTCAAGCTAACTACTACAAGATGACACCCTCAAATTTTTGTAAAATTTGGCTGTACGAATTGAAAGATATATGCATTTGAAGAGTGTAAAATTGTTTTTTTCCATTGTGCCCAGATAGGGTCAGCCTAATTTGACTAAAGGTGATGGCATGTTTTTCAACTAGACATTGCATAAACCCAATGGATCTATGTTCTACCTTGTTCTAGGTCATTGCACACCAAAAATCCAAGTAATGGAGGTGTTTACGATCAGAAAAATGGACCTGCAACGACTAGGGGTATATAAAGTGGCCCTTTACTTTAGAAAGTGGCCCTTTACTTTAGAAAGCAATTTTATTTTTTAGATGGAGAAATAATTGTTGGATCTAAAATCCAAACAGTGATTAGAATTAGTATGACTTATTCCAACAATTTAAAATAAAATAGTAAAAAGTAAAATCCTTAATTTATATGTGTTTCAAAGTCAAAACAATGAAGGTTGCCATGCACTTTCCTTCACTGCTACCTGCCTCCAAAAAGTGCAATTGTCAGCTCTATAAAAGCACTTTCCATCTCTATAGTACCCTGCCCAAGTGCTCAAAGAAACATGCTCCTCATATTTGAAGCACCATAATTTTTTTTCTATAAGTCCAATTTTTAAAAAAAAATTCCCCGTAACAATATTTCTATTCTCACTAAAAATTTCAAGAAGTATCTTCAAAAATTAATTTTTAGGAACCTCCCTAAAATCGATTGTACCCCGTAGGCACAATTGGTCATTTAGGGTTCAATCCTTAAAAGTCTATAGTAGACCATATATATGGTCACGTATTTTACTCTTAGAATACAAAACATGTATTATTGTTAGCAAGACTTACAACTTTGGGTTGAAGATTCTTCAACTAACATCTTTCATTTGGAGGTCATTTGATCAATTTGAACCTTACATGTTCAAATATGACAACAAACATGTAGAATACATGATCATTTTGCAACTTCTCAAACATGTGGTAGGTGCAATAATGATTTAAGTTTGAAACGCCATTGGTGGCATTGGGTTGGGCTCCACACAAATACAAACATTTGTAACAATTGTATACATCAATTCGTACACCTTGTATGTCAAGTACACAAAAAAACATCATGTTGTAACCCAAATGTGGCTTCTCAAATTTTTCAAGGATTAACAAAATACACTCATCCCTCCCATAACCCCTAAAGTTCCTTGACAATTTCACACCAAAAACACTTTTAAATTGTTGATTCTAGTTTAAAGTGGGGAAGGACACACAATCATTTTAATTTCCAATTTGAACCATAGTATTGTTATTAAGACTTTTTAAATAGCGTGCTCAGACAATTTCATACACTTTGACTATACCAATTGAAAGATTATAGTGTTTGAAGTAGAGAGAAAGGTTTCATTCTCTTCCTTGTTTTGAGAGGTTTAGAAGACTTTGATTTGACCTCGGTGTCATATTTTTGCACTGTGCAAGGCCTAAAGTTTATACCATCATGTTGAACAGGATATTAGTTCTTTGCACACCAATCTTTAGAGGTAAAAAAGGGGTGTAGCATAATCAAAAAAATAGTGCAAGGGGTCAAGGTTCAAAAAGTGCCAATACATGTTTTATTGTTTTTTGTGAACCAAATATGTTTTCAAATGGGTCATCTCTTGAAATTGAGCCCCTACGGCTTTTGTTGGTCCCTGGTTTTTTGGTTATTGGTTACTTGTTGTATAGTAATTATTCTCGAGAGGGGGGAGTAGTTCCATACTACTAAATCTATGTCCGATGGACATGGTTCTAGTGGTGGAATGAACAGACACTTTACTGACTCCGGCCGCCATTGGTGATTGTAGATCTTCTCCTCTTGTTTTTGAATGAGAATCCAAACGATCAATAAGAATGTTTACACCACATCTTGTAGTAGGAAGAATAAAAAGTAAAAAAATAATTTAAGATCTCTAAAGTTTTATATGGAAAACAAGCAATTTTTTGGTACCTTGCCCCAACAACATGTGAAAATGTTTGACTTGGATTAATGCTTTCTAACACTAAATACAACATGCATTTTTAAAAATATCAAAGAAACAATATTATCTCTTTGTATGAAAGATCTTAATGCCACTAGATATTTGAGGCAAAATATTTGAAGCTACTTAGAGTCCTCAATTTTGCATTTGGAATAGCACAACTTTTATTCCAATGGTGTGAAAAAATCATATTCCTACAAAGTTACTTCTACCATATGCAATGGTCACTTTTGGCACCTACCTGCCCAAGTCATTATTTTTCCAAACCATAGTAGTTTGGACATAGTGGGTATCACCTAGGTATTAAATGTGCATCACCTAGGTATTAAATGTGCATCACCTAGGTATTATACATGTATCACCTTGACAATATATGGATATCACCTTGGCATTACATATATCACCTAGACAAATCTCTTGAATTTTCCAGAAATGTAGGGCATTCTCTATTGTGTACAAAAATGACCAACACATTAAAAAAACGAATTCATGATAAAAATTGAGATTACAGAAACCTGCCCAAAATGGAAAACGCCCCCATGAAGAAATGGACCTTTCTGGATTAAAAGTGTATTTTCTTTACAGCAGAAGAGGATTGTTCAGAGTGGTTTTTAGAGACATACCCTACGTGGAGGTCTACTTCGTACATAATTATTTCAAAATAGACGGTGTCCGAATTTCTTAGAAAATATACATTTTGTCTAAGGTGATACCCATGTGATGCCAAGGTCATACTCATGTAATATCTATGTGATACTTGTGTAATATCTAGGTAATACCCATTAAGTCCGAACCACTGTGCGAGGAAAAAATAATTAATTCGACACAAGATTGTTGAACTAGCCCCTTAGGTACCGTGACAATTTTACACCAAAAACACTTCAAACTTAATGGATTCTAGTGCAACGAATAAAGAAGGTAACAAAAACTTTGATTTTTAGTTCTGACCGTAGGATCTCAATAAAGGCTTATTAAGTAATACATGTACAAAATTTCATAAACTTTGACCGCACGGATTGAAATATTATAGTGTTTAAAGTCAAGCAAATGGTTCATTTTCTTCCCTGCGTTTAGTGGATCAGCAGACTTTGACTTCACTTGGTGTCAAAAAATTTCACTACACAAGGTCTAAATCTATTATCATCTTGTTAAGCATGATCTTAGCTCCTTACACACCAATTTTTAGAGGTAGAGATGGGGTGTAGCATATTCAAAACAAGTGTGCAAGGAGTGGAGGCTCGAAATTTGTTAATTCACACTTTATTTATTTTTGAACTTAATATGTTTTCGATTGATAATCCGAATGGTTTATAAGAAGGTTTACATTACATATTGATGTGGAAAAAATAAAAAGTGAAAAATATAAAGATACCTAGGTTTTATGTGGAAAAGAAGAAGTATTTTTGGTACCTTTTCCGACAATGAGTGACAATGTCTGAAAATGTTTGACTTGGGTTGGTATGCTATTTTTCACTAAAGACAAGAACTTTTTTTTGACAATGTGAAGGAAAATAATATTACTTGCAAGTACTGAAAATATCACTTTTAATAGAGTGTCCTATCAAAAGTTTTTGGAGGTGCCCGAGGTGCCCGCCCTCCCCATTTAAAATTCAAAACCCTATAACTTTTTCATCAAATGTCCAATTTAGGAAAAAAATTGTTTTCTCACTAAGGTGTTGGTAATGTCTTTCTATAGTAAAAATTTCAAAGAAGAATGTTGGAAATTGACACCATAGGAACCTGACCGAACTTTCAAAAAGCCCATTTTTGACACTTGGTACACTAAAGATGGCATTTAGTGTAATGGTATGAATAGTGTAATTACCCTACTACACTATTCGTGAACAAGTTGGCAATTAGTGTTAGCCACCATTGTCATTTAAAATAACCCCCAATCATCCACCTACCTTCCTACCCTATTCCTAAAACAATTAATTAGTTTTAGTCCCCAATCATCCACCTACCTTAGTACACTATTTCTAAAACAATTGATTATTAGTTTTGATTCCCAATCAACTACGTACCATAGCACATAAATTTGTTAAGAAGATTATAAAATAATATAAACCCTCAATCAACCGCCTACCGGCCGTCATGCATTTATTCCCCTCGTCTCATCCTCAACCTCATCCCTTTATCTTCGCATTTCTAACTCTTCTCATTTTCATTATCTTCCCAACCCTCGTGAATGGCTCCACATTGCAAGTGGTTGTTTGTGCGAGGTTAGAATCCTGGAGCGTAGTTGGCTGGAGAAGGTCTGTGAACTACATTTTTTTTGGTGGAATTTGCATTCCCATTTTTTCTGTACCATATATATTTTCGTAACCACCCAACCGCGAATCCAGCATAGTGTCTGAAATTTTCCAAGAATCCTGACTCAAGGCGTTTGAGCCAGCAAGTCAGTGAATAGGACTGAATAAATTGAGTAAAATTAGTTGGCGTCATAGTTAGAGTCACCAGCCAGCGTCAGTCTAGTTTATTCAATTCTTAGCCATCGTCAGTGAGAGAATCAGAATCATCGCGTCAGCCAGCGCGTCATCAACGAGCCAGACAAGGAATCAATGCGTATCAGCGTCACCAAATTAGCACATGTCACCACCAGCATCTCAACATCAGCAAAGGAGTGAATCAGGCTTCAACGAATCTGAGCTAGAGAATCAGCAAAGCCAACCAATCGGAGCAGTCAGCGTGTCCGAGCAGTGAGCCCACCATGTCATCCAACGACCATCAGCCAATCATGTCATCCGCGCCATCAGCCGACCAATCTTTTTCAAGCCAGGCAGCTATGCCTTCTCACCCAGCCGGGCCCCTACCCACAGGTACGTATAACAGGCATGAATAGAGAGCATAATCTGATAGAATAAAAAATACTAAGAGAAGTTGTTGTTGCTTACAGGAATGGAGACCGTCCCAATTGAACGCCGATTCCGCTCCTTACAGCAAGTCTCCACCATCCAGACCCGTCAAAGCGTGGTTGCCTAGATGGTGGAAGACGAGTCCCTCCATGGCCACAAGGGCTTGTATGCCAGGACTCTCAACGCCTTTCCAGAACACTTTAGAGCGCAACGTGCCACCAACATTGTCAGGGCAGCACGCTGGTGGGCTCTTCGGGAGACATTATTACCTCCAGCAAATTCCAATTCCACAACGCCAATTTCTTTTACGTGGAGTAATTTTGGCAAGAGAAAACGAGTTCTCACCAAAGCTAAGAGTGGACGGGGGCCAAAGCCATCGGAATGGGTCCAATGGTTGCATCCAAGACTTCTCCAATCATTCGAGGTGTACAAGAATGCTGGGGTAAAATTTTCTTCCGCTATCCTCATTGAATTAGCACTTTCCGTGCTTTTATCACATGATTCGCCATATGCCGCTCAATCTAGAGACCCTAGAGATGATAGGCTTTTAATCCAAAAAATCAATCACTCATGGATATGCCATTTTATGGATATCAACAATATAGTTTTATTATCACAAAGAGGTCGTTTAACTTGTAGCCCGGAAAAAGAAACTCAAATTGAGATTAATACGGCTTACCATTTGGGACTTTTGCAATGAGGGTTTCAATCGGGTATGTTCGATGAGAATCTCATTGAAAACCTCGATGAAACACATTTTACCATTAATATGGATAATGGTAAAACTCTAGGTTTCCGTGGAGATACCACGGTAAAGTACGCGGACGTAGTTGCCGGAGGAGAGGCAATAACAATGGTTGTGAGAATCTCGGGGGGGCGTAGAGCAATAATAGAAACGCCTATGTTAATATTTAGTAATGACAATAGTAATTACCCTATTCGTGGTTTAGAAGACTCCATTCCCGGAGTTTGTTACCGTACGGGTCCGAAAGGATGGATGGATCAAGCCATTTTTTCGCAATATTTTGAAGAACCTAGGGCATATCAACCGGATATACATAATCGTACAAAATACATTTTTATAGATAATTGTTCGGGCCACAACATGAACCCTAGATTATCGGCCATTTTAGCTCAAAAAAGAACCGTATTAAAGTACCTACCTCCATGTGCCACTCACCTTTGCCAACCGGCGGATACTTTCGTGATTTCAAAAATCAAGGACGCGTGGACAAGGCGGTGGGAATTAAAAAAATCGGAGCTCATTGGACAAAACGCTTGGCAAAATAATCCTCGTGGCGATGGTCAATTTTCCGGTAAACTTTCTAACCCAGGGAAAAGATTTTTTCTTCAATTAGCTGCCGATGCAATTGAAGACGTTAATTGTTTAGTAGATAACAAGAATATGACTTATGCTAGAAAATCCATGATTAGATGTGGATTAGCTTTAGGTTTAGATGGTACGTGGTGTACTAACCAATTATTTCTACATCTTCAAGATATTATAGCAAAACACCATCAATTCTTTGAAGGTTTAGAAGTGCCAAATTAGCAATAGGCATATTAATGTATTATTATGTATTTTCTTATAATGAAATTGTAATTTGCTATTTTTGAATAATTGTATATATTTTGTGTATATTTGATGTCTATGTAATATATAATTCATGTGTATTTGATGTATATTTGATGTGTATTTGATGTATATTAAATAATTTATCTATTTAATTTATATATTTGATGAATGTTTACTAAATTTCTATCAAACATTTAACTCCTATTTTACTAATTATTTAAACAATTTTTGTATGAATATTTCATGAGTATTTTAAGATTACAATGAATATGTAGTTAAAAATAATATTAGAATAACATTAAAATAACATTAAAATAACATTAAAATAGTATTAAAATAGTATTAAAAAAACATTAAAATAGTATTACAATAATATTAAAATAGTATTAAAATAATATTAAAATAATATTAAAATAATATTAAAATAATATTCATTATATTCAATTAATGAATACTTGATATTTAAATAATATGTAATGTATGCTTATTTAATACTTCATTAGTATGTAAATAATATTTAAATATGTTAATGATAATTTATGAATATTCAATGAGTATACAATGAATATTTATTTAATATTTAATGAATGTTTCATGACTATTTATGAATATTTTTAAATTTTCCAATATATCTTTCTTCTCTCACTTTCCTTTGAATTCCAATTTCTTATTTTTCCAATCTTATATTTGCAAATTCATTTCCTTCCATATGCACATTCTATTTTTTTCTACTTTTTGGGGTTTCTTTTTTGTTCCATATCCACGTTATATTTTTCCAATCTTTCTTTTGCAAATTTGTTTTTTTTTCAATGCACTCATAACCTTCTTTATTTTGATGCTCGAAATGTGCACGTAATCATTTTCTATGTTTCATACACTAAATGTCCACATGTAAAAAAACCTAACTTCCACTATTTACTAGAATCGACATTTAGTGTAGTAGTTGACATTTAGTGTATAGTTTTGTCACTACACTAATTGTCAAGTTGAGTAGTAGTGTATGGGTTCGTATTTAGTGTCCACTACACTAAATGCCATCTTTAGTGTACCTTATGGGCTAGACCTTGGGGTACGGTAGTCAAGAAGTTTTAGGGGTAAAAATAGAATATTCTGCTCTGGTGCAAAACAACACATGCCAAGAGTGACAAAAACATGTCTTTTTATAAGTATTGATATTTACGGTGGACTCAATAAAATCAATGCAAACTGGATGCCAACAAAATATGAGATGGATATTTTCCATAGTAGGAAAGTCAGGACCCAATGTGTTTCTAGTCAAACCATCATTCATAACTTTATAATTAGATGAGGTGAAATCCATTAAAAAGTTAACAGAATGAAGCATTGACATGTGTTTAAAGGGAGATAACTGGCTTCTCCATGATTGAAAGGCCATTTTAGTCCTTTGTTGTTGTGTTGGTCCCTTTGACCTGGAACTTATTACCACACAGATCACCCTATGCATTGGTCAGTTCTGTACATAACCAGTGTTTAAATTAGAAAATTAAGTTTGGTGCAGATGTGGCGGAAGCAATTTGTTTTAGGTGACAAATGTGGCAAATATTTTCAAAGTATGGGCGAAGTCCACAGGTGATCTCGGCTATCTTAGAGTCAAATTTTGGCAATAAAAAGTTTTTTTTTTGTGGTCCACTTTGGCGACAGCAGGTGCAGGCCAAGGCAAAATCCTGGCGCATACTAAAACATTATGTAGTTCTACTTAGGCGACATGTGGACTTGGTGTGGTGGAGAGCTGACAATATTACAAACAATTCGAGAAAGTCTTGTTCTTGAAGAATGCCTCGCCTTTGTAGTGCCAATAATCGTTCTAAGGGAATTCAGAGTTTGAAGTCAGTCTAGTATAAGAAGGCCAAGGAAGGGAAGAAAACACGCAGCCAATGAGTAGACCTCGACAGACTGAGCAGAACTTAATAGACTGAGTAGAAAACTGTTAACCAGGTGGAAAAGACCGTCCTCACATAGAGGCACCAATAGGGGGTGCCATGATACTCAAAAGTGTTCACCGAGTACTTCCAAGTTGTGTTGTCTCAGTTCCAAGTCCTCCCCCATTGTCATTGCAGTTTCACAAAGGCAATAAAAATAAAATATATGTAATGAAAGATATAAAGTATAGAATAAAAGGGAAAAATAATGAAAAAGGAAAATATAATGTAAGAAGAAAAATAAATAGTGAGAAACAAAAAGGCCGCAAGGTACAACTCGTGAAAGAAAGAAGAAGAAAAAAGAAAAACTTTCAAAGGAAAAAAGAAAAAAGAAATTAGATGAAAAAACTTCAATGCGGCCTCTTACATCAAATGAGTCACTATAGCATATTGAAGCAAGGAAGGTAAAGAACCAAGGAAACTAGAAGCAAGAAAAAAACAAGAATGTTGCAATACAAAAGCATTTCAGATTAGAAAGGGCAAGGACAAAGCGTACTACAAGCAATAAGATGTGAATGAATACGAAACTGGTGTAATGAGTATGTTCAACTGCTAGATGTCTGAGGTTTAGGGTTTGGGAGGTGGTTGCAGCAGACGCTGATTCCACATCCTCATCATCATTGACTTCGCATGAACCTACAACCCAACGTTAGAACCGAAAGGAAAATGAAAAACTAAACAAACAACATGTTCATAATGTAAAGAAAGGTTTAGGATTCCTTCCTGTTTGTGCTGTGCCACAGATCATATGCGTCGTCATAGGAGAAGTCACTGAGATCGAAAAATTGCTGAGCATGCGTTCCTACCACAAGGGTAGGTGAGTCGACAGCCTATTTTGGAGTTTACTCTTCATGAAACTCAGTGTGGAAAACGTGCGCTCATCTTCCACACTGCCTAAAACAGTAACGACTGCCAATTCAGTGAGTTTGAAGTATTCAAAAAGTTAGTGCCTTAGGAGCCCACTTGCTTGCAATCGCCGCCACAAGCGCGTCAAAGGGTTTAGGGGCACTTCACCATCCATGGTTGCTTTGCAATTGGCCATCATGGTTATTTTGAACATGAATTTCTATTCTTCAAGTTTTTCCGCAGACAACATTGAAGATGCCAGTTTAGCCTTAGCAAGACCTGAATTGCCAGTGACGTTCTCACAAACGGCTTCATCTCCAACCCAGTCTTCAATCTGCTGGGTTTCTGCCTCATCGTTCATTTGCTCTTCGGCCTCCACATCCTCTTTTTCCTGGATCTCCACTTGTACACCCTTCCTTGGCCTCGCGGGAATATCAAACTTTTTTGAGAAACAATAATGCTCCTTTAACACGGCCAAATGTCTTTCAAAATTAACCTCCGCATCTGGCTCCATCCAGTATTGAGGGTAAACTGGTCCGAAAGCGTCCATTAGAGACGATGCAGGAAACCGTTTTTGCAGCTCATCAACAAATTTGCGAGCGGCACCTGCGTTTTAGGACATCACACACATTAGAGATACCCTAAATAATCATGAACGATAATGTAGTTTCTTTTCCAAAAAACATGTTCTGACCTATGCACATCTGTTTGACGTTGTCGCAGATGTTGGCATACATGGCTCGAGTAATTGGTTGCGATTTTGAGGCAGCTGCCTTGGCACCTTTAGCGTTGCCATCATCTGCTTCAAGCTGAGCACCATCTGCATCACCCTTTCTGGCCTCTACGACATGGATGGCCGGTATGCTCCGATCTCCAGGGGTCAAATGAAGAGTTTCCAAGCTGTCGGAGTTCAAATCGAGGCCTTCACTTGCCTTCCAACTCATGGGAATATGGTCAGGCTTCAACAGAAGCAAGGCCTTGAAGTCCCAAAAAATGTCTTGCAAAAAAGCGCATTTTTCATCAATGTAAAACGCCTGCAAGCTGCAATGGACATCTGTATCGCAGAGACGTAGTCGCAGACAAAGACATTGCGTGATTGGGCAAACTTCATCAACTCGTGGACTGTCCGAAGTAAAGGGAGGAGGCATGAGAGGCCCAATAGAATCTTGATATCAGTGAGAAAGGTGAGATTTGTTGCGGCTATAGCTTGCAAGCCCTTGTCCTTCCTTTGCTTTATCTTCTGATCAGCAGACATCGGTTGCTCGTGACTATCCCCTTCCATCTTGACGAGGAGTACATTGTACTCGTTCATGACACAAACGGCAGGGGATAGCATTGAGATCCACCGGGTTTTGACATTTCTTAGGATTTTTAGCCCCTTAGAATTCATCAATTCAGCCAGCTTTTGGAAACTGAGATGCCTCTTTGGCGACTTGGCAAAAAATCGATGTAGAGAGCTTAACATGGCCTCAATCCTGGACACTACCGGGATCTTGCTCAATGCCACAACAGCAAGATTTGTCCTACGAGCTTGCAGAGTTCAGACATTGAAGTACACATCAGAGATTACGTATAGGCAAAAGCAATTCAACTAGAAAGGCAAATGTTGCAATACATACCATGCAGTGGATTCCTAGCATTCTCGGTGCATGTTTCTCATGGAGCTCCTTTGAAACACCGTTGTGTTTACCCTAAAAGGTGCTCACACCATCTGGGCACATAGAAGAAGAGAAAGTCAAGATTAAATCAAGATTAAATCAACTTTACATTTGACCTATCAACATAAGCTACATCACAAAAGCTCTACAATCGCTTATAACATGTAAACCATCAAGGAATTAAACATAAGTATTGACATAAGATGTCTATCCACTTAAACAACAATGTTCTACAAATCTACAACGTCGAAGCCCATGTACATGCAAAGGCAGGTGAGTTTAAAGAAGACCATCTCAGCAGCGTATACGAAAGAAAACAAAGACATGAAGTTAGTCATACATGCACCGAATGATGCGAGCTTGTTGGCGAGCTCCTCTACGGGGACCTCTGCTTTGGTCTTCATTGTTGTCAGCAACACTTTTGTCAGATGCGGAGCTCCGGCATCCTCCACCACTCTTTCTAGTGACAGCAACACAGGTTGTCGCTCAAAGTTGTTGCAAACATAACTAGTGATGCTGATCCAACTCTAGGTGTCTAAGGTAGAGACTTCATCACATGAGATGGAGAAGACTCTCGCCTCCTGCATCACTTGGCGGGTCTTCGTTCGCACTTGTGCATGAAGGCACTCAACGAGTTGCCATCCGGATGTGCCTGTCCGATGCTTTGTGGGAAGCTTAGGGACTTGCAGGAACTTGAAGAGAGAGTGAATTGCATCGTACTCTTCCATTGGACGACCCTCATGCAACAAGTGGAGAATAGTGGCGAACATGACTTTTTTTCGTGCACACTTGCCCTTCAGAACACACACCTGCTTGACAACTGTGGTGCGACCACGGCTGGCGTATATCCTCTCATTACGAGAATGCTTACAATTTTTATCGACATACCATTGGCCCTTCAAGACACCGTTTTCCATGTCCTTATGCGCTTTACGCTTTCGAGCATGTTTGAGAAGTGTATCCCATTTGGGACCAAGTTTCTTCTCCGTTCCAGTAACAGAAGTGCACACAACACAAATGACCCTCACATAAACCATCATGCCCTTTGTGAAGCTCTGCCCATGGCAATTTTGCTGCCCAGGTCGCCTGAAAGCGTTGCGATGCCTCGTAAGACTTTTTGCACTTTTTGACCTCAATTGGGCCCGGAGTGCAGGGCCCATCATCCTCTGAATCAGAAGCCCCTATCTCTGCTAGTTTGCGCTTCCCTTTGCAAACGGGAGGTGAAGCTGTAGAAGGGTTAGATCCATCAGAGGATAGAGCAATCACTTCTACGCAATCTGAACTCGACAAAACAGACACTGGAACGCTAGCTCCTCGCTGGATCAATTTCACTGCCGGGTTTGATCGACGACGATTGACCTCACACGATTGACCTCACACGATTGACCTCACGCCGACGTGGGACATTGCAAATAGACATCCCTCTTGAGTCTTTAGAGAAACCAAGTTCAGACAAACCGGGACTATTTCCTAACGGACCATGCTCCGACGTGCATGGAGCCATACTACCACTTGAATTTGCTATAGCACTGCCACTGCATCCTAGTGGAAGAGAACCGCTAGATGAATTGGATCCACTGCTAGGGACACGAGCATAGTACCTATGGAGCGCCAATCCGGAAAACATCATGAACCACAAAACTGGACTCACAGCAATCGATTCACAACAACCAGCAATGAAGACTTACACTAGTACACACGGAAAAAACAATGCACAAATGCTTGTAACTCTAAACTGGATCTAAACAAGATTAGAACCTCAAGTTTCAGCAATGCAAAATTGAGCACGAAGGCAATCAAGAGAAGCTCAACTGGACCATGAAGGAAAACCATAAAGGAAGCAATGAACTTGGCACCAAGCTTGCAATCACGTTTACAAACATGAGCCAGAAAGCGAGAAGTCCAGAATATAAAGCATTGAGATCCCAGGATCCCAGAGAAAACAAATGTCCAGTAACGTCGATTTACAAGTGTACGACTCCATGAGTTCTCAATGCAGTTTGAAACGCTTAGCCTCCCCCACTCTCGCTCATGATATTGCAAAACAGATTAACAACTTCAGGAATCAGAAGTACGCTGAGGCTCTTTGCAAGATCAAGGAGGGCGACACTAAACCAAAAAAAAGTGTTGCACAATGTTGAGTGCACAGTGGCGATACGTGTGAAAGCCGTCATGGTGCATCATGAGTAATGGTGGCGACAACAACGTTTGGGCGGGATATATGAAGTGAAAGGAGAGGCCAACAAGTGGCAATAATTGTATATCTTAACGGCCACAATCACGATTTGAGGCGACATCTAATCAAAAGAGCTTGAAATTGAAATATTACAACCTGGCGAAAGGAAGCTGACAGCCTGGAGACTCAAGAAAAGATGGGCGAAACAGGCTCTCACCTCGCCAAAAAGTGGCGATTCTAAGCCAATCAGATCCCACCATCTGTCGCCACTTTTTAAAAACCATTTTTTTTTAATGCTTTGGGGCGATATTTCGCCCCAAACAAAAACATTGTACATAACCCCTAAAAGGCCGTGACAATTTCACACCAAAAACACTTCAAAATTATTGATTCCAGTGCAATGAGTAAGGAAGGAAACAAAACCTTATTCTTATATTTTTGACCGTAAGATCTCAATTGAGACTTACCGAGTAACATACTCATAAAATTTCATAAAATCTCCCACTAAGGTCTTAAAAATGCCCTTCTACAATACAAATTTCAAAGAGGAATGTTGGAAATTCACACCTTAAGAACCTTACTGAACTTTCGAAAAGCCCATTTTTAACACTTGGTCCTTCACGGGTTAAAAATACTACCTCAATGCCCAAAACAACTTCTACCTGGAAATTACAAAGTTCCATCACCCCCAAGAACAACTTAGGGATACAAGATTCGTTACACCGCCCATCATCATCCCTCTTCTTAACATATTCACAACCGGATGTAACCTCAAAACGGACATTCTCATACAAACAAACACAATAAAAATACAACAAAACTATGCCTATATATATAAAAGAGACCATAGAGACCTGATTACTATACCGATTGCTAAATTATAGTGGTTGTGGAGCCAATACCTCGACGCACTACAAACCCCTATTATCATTGAATCAACACCTCAACCATTTGAATTGGAAATCATTTGGATATACCAGAGATACAAATACGGTATACCAAAAAATGACCCCCTCAAACATGCAAACTATACATTACTAGCCCCTACTCTAGACTTTCTTATCACATCCTTTAACATAACACAATCATACTTTTCACCCCCACAATGACAAAGAAACACAACAAGCAATACATTGGGCATGACTAGCGGCCAACAACAACCCTAACCAAACCACCACTATTATCATCACACTCGACACTAATTTGTACCAAAACTTTAATCCACACTTAGACCCATTCCCCGACTCACAAATCATTGCACTATTTGAAGCGGACTTCATAACATACATAGAACCTACCATACCACCGGAAATACAAAAACCCCGACTTGAGTCATCAACCCTACATGTCCTATGCATACATCATCAAGACCGAGAAATTGGCACATTAGAGCACCTTGCTCAATTCACACTAATTGCCAAAAATATCAACATCAATAATGTATATACCACAATTGCTGCACCCACACCTACATTAAACCGTGTAAACCACAATAAAAAATGGTCTAAGACCTCCGCTATAAACAACGTTACACCACTAACCCCCCCAACCCCATTACTTCCCTAATGCCAAACTCACACCCCTTGAAATTTGACTCCAACTTTAGTTACTACACCAATGGCTAGTTCAATGAACCAACTGAAGTAAGTCCGGGACATTGGCATCGGGAAAAAGCCGGCTATGGAATATACAACCCCACCGAACGAATTAAACCCGCCATAAGACTACATGGACTTCAACATATCCTTAGAGCCAAAAATGATGGCTATTTATAAAACCCTTGAGATAATTACTATGCAATACCTCAACAAACCGGCACACATTTTCACAGATTGCATTAATGTAGTATACCTCCTGAATACACACATAAAACACCCCACCCAACACAACAACCATCTAGACCAAACTATCTTAACATCCATGGTCAAAATGCTCCAAAATTGCAGACAAACCACTAGACTCCATAAAGCTTAAGCTCATGCTAACATTGAAGGCAACGAACAAGTGGACAAATTAGCAAAAGAAGGGCGAGCAAAAGCCCACTGAGATGCCAAACATCGATATGAACACGCTCATGCCACCCCATTCTACTTTCACATATACGAATGACCCTCTACTTTCACATATAGGAATGACTCAAATCTCACTATTCAATTTGTTGAATTCAAATATTGTAATGATAGATTCTCACCGGAAGCTATTGCAAACAAAACAAATAAATACCAACCATTCTCCCATGATGTTCAAACACTTGGATGGAAAGTAGATCCCCTCATTGTCATCACCGCGGGCCCTAGAGCCACAACCTTTATTCCGTCAATAACAACCCTTGAATAAGCATTCAAAATTCCCATGACCTCAATCAACTTCCACCTTTACAAGTATTAGCACTATTGCAATCCAACATGCTATGTCCATACTCCTACACAAAAAGAAACTCGAAAACAACCAACCCATCCCAGACACCCTAGATCCGCCATGAAAACGTACAGAGTACTTCATCGCAATAGCCTCCTTGGCGTCATTGGTTCTTTGATCTTGGATACTTGTTACGTGCTACATAGTGTCTACTCTCGAGATGGGGAAGTAAATCCATACTACTAACCTATGTCCGATAGGCATGGACTTAGTGGTGGAACAAACAAACACTTTATTCATGCCAGCCTCCTCCGGGGACTGGAGTTCTTCTTCTTCTTGGCAAGTAGGTGTGGAAACTGATTGATGCGTGTGGTATCTCCAATAAAAGAGGCATACTAAGGAAGGGAATTTTGAAAAGATGATGTTTTTGGCTATTTTCTTGATGTTTTTGGCCAAAATGTGTTTTCTTCTAGGCTCCATGATTACAAAAAGTTAGAGTTTCTTTTTAGAAAATGAGGACCTTCAAAAAAAATAGAAATTGATTAGTGATCTGCTAGATGGTCCAAGCACCACAAAGATCCAAGCTCTGTAAATGGCATATTTTTCTTTTGAACTCCGGAATTTGGCCCCTTGACATAGTTTGGTCTTTGATGAGAGTTTGCCTTTGGTCGTGTCTAAAAGCCCCCTTAAGGTTTGGAGGTTTGTTGCTCATATGAAAAGGACTTGCAGTACTATAGTGGCATTTGGGACTACCCTCAACTAGAATTTAGTACCAAGTAGTAAGAATTTCAGCTCTCACTAATTTTGAGATTATGCAAAACAAAGAGTGCTTTGAAAACTAGTGTCATACATATTATTAGGGATAATCAATGCATTGCTATTAGAGTTTTCCTAAAAGCCATTTTTGAAGAGGAAAGAAATGAGATATGATGGTAAAAAAAAAAAGCGAGCATTAGGAATTTCATGCTACATTTTTTTGCACCAATGAAATGCATGGCAATTAATGCTTTTGGGCATATCCACTGCAAACCAAAGCTCCCCCATAGTACACTAATTCCTCAAAGAAGTGACCAATAGTTCCCTACACCTTTCTTCACCCTTTGGAGCCCACTAGACCCTAAATGGGGCTTTTGAGGTGTTAAAATTCAATTTGCATGAAATCCAAGAGGAACTAGGTTGTGAAATGCAAAGTTCAGATTTGGGCGTACATTACATGAAGTAGCCAAGGAGGGACCATAATTTCTTGTGGATTGTTATTAAAGGTGCCGGCTTTCATTAATATAAAAAATACATCAAACACGCTACAATACAATGAATACCATGCCGCATGCTATGTTGTATTTCATACACATGGAAAATGATTTTGGTCTTAAATTTTGATTGAAATTTGTCTTTAAAGATTCTCCATTGTTTTGTGATTGTTGATCTCGCTCGTTGCATACAAAACTTCCGTCTTAATTTGTATAAGTTTGGAACATTTTTGTATACAATCAAGTAGACAAATGTAAGAAAATCATCGTGTATAAATGATGTCAGGATCGGCGCATGGAGGTGTTTGTATAGATGGTATTTGGATAGAAACCATCTAGAGAGTTGTGGAGTTACCGGAGAGCCCAAGACTTAGTGCTAATGGGAGATTAGGGTTAGGTTTAGTGTCGCGTGGCGGCTAGGGCAACCGTGGTGTCTTTCGACACCTCATCTCGGGACTTGGAACCCGGGTGACCTCCACGTGTGGTTGAGGGAGACTCATCTTTCTCAAGTTGAGTCTCCCACGTGATGAGGTGAGGGTGTGTGCGTGTTGCACATCGTTAGCCTTATCCATGTTTTCACTCTTGAAGAGTGGCATGGACTCGACTTATTGTGATTTGTGAGTGTTTATCACTTATTTGTTACTTGAGAAAGATCATGTTGTGGAGATGGGTGTAACTACGACATTATTGTACATCTTGTGGAGTTTTGTAAGTATTACCTACAAACTCTTGTCTCTGTACTACAATTTAAGTTTTGGTGGACTGGAGATCTGATTCCCTTACGAGTTTTAAGATTGGGAGTCTAGCGATGCGCGGGAGGGGTACCTACGCGTTAGTTGAGTGTTCTTGTGTGCTCAACGAGTGCGCAAGAGTACAAGGTGCGTGCAGAGACGTAAGCAGGTGCTCGTGAGGCGTAAGCAAATCTGAACGTAGAGAAAGGACGCATTGCGGCGCGGCAGAAGAGCTCGCTGCAGGAGCGCAGCATCGAGGAAGAAGAGGCCCGAAAGCGAGTCGGCGAGCTTGCTCGAGTCGATCAGCAACTCGTCAGATATGTGCTAGACTCGGTGACGTACAATGCACTGGTGGATACATAAGGGCAAGCGGACGTGCACGAGAGCGCCGCAGAGCTACTGCGCGAGATGGAGCAGGCCAGGAACGCGCCGTCGTGGGGACGGTGCTAGGGCTTTGAAGTAGCCTCAGCGAAGCCGGAGGAGGTGGAGCGCTGGAGTAGAAGCGACCACGAAAAGGAGCTCGCAGGAGAGGCGGGAGTTTGTGATCCCGCACGAGACGCGGAGTTTGTGGTTCCGGAGGTGGCTGCTGCGGAGTCAACGGAAGCTCCGGTGGAGGAAATGAGTCTGCGGAGCTCGTGCACGAGCTGGCCTGAAGTGAGAGGCATCGGGATTGCTGTCGGGAGGTGGACGTGTAGAGTGCGGCCTGGAGTATCGCGTTGAGGACGCAGAGGTGCTTCCGAACCTCAAGGTGAACTAAGTCCGGTGGAGCCAGCCCCCTCGGTGAGACAGAAAGACGTGGATGGTTAGTGCTGAACATGCCGGAGGAGGAGCTGCGGGCGTTTGAGCGCATCCCTCTAGCTAAGAAGAAGTCGATGAGCTCCAAAACAACTGCACAGTGAGAAGCCGTGGCCCTGCAGCCGCAGTAGAGCAAGCAACACGGGAAGGTGCACAGGTGAGGAGCTCGGAGAGGCACTTGTGGATTGCACGTCACTAACAATTGGGCTGGTGAAGGCTGTTGTTGCTGGAGCTAGTGATCGAGGAGGCGTTGTCTGCGTTTTGAAAAGTAGGCACGGAACCCTACACGACTGCTGAGTGCCGGAGCTGGTCGACTTGTGGAGCTGGACAACTTGAGCACAGGGAACTCGTCACCGAGTGTGCCATAACGAGCTCGGACAAGAGCGCACGCAGTACCAGCCTCGGATTCCGCCCGCATTGGAGAGCGGTACAACGACCATTTTCGCAGACTCGGCGATCAAGGACGAGATCCAGGCACGAATCGCCAGATCGAGAAGGAATTGACGGAGTTACTGGCGCTCGAGTGCATGAATGAGGAGGCGAAGTCGAAGATTGTCGTATTGAAGGTGACGATTTTCCGGCGTTCTACTGCTACACGAGATACAAGTTTAGGTCAGTATTGCACAGACCCTACTTCGTCCCGGACGACGACGAGGAGGTGCATGAAGCAACGAAGAAGTTGCTGGATCAGTGGCTAATCGTGACCTCCTGCCGGAAGATGCTCTTCCATTCAAAGTTACGATTTAGGTGGTTTTGAGGGCAACCGGCACAAAGGGGAGTGTTAGGGTTCTGTGCAAATTGTACAACCCGATCAAGCAGATGATCACCATCTGCATGAACGATAAGGACAAGCTGTGGCCAATGCTGGCAAAGCTGAACCGGGCGAAAATATTTTGCGTCTCTTGTGGTGATGATGCGGTTATGAATACGACCGGGCTGCACCAGTAATCGCTCCTCTCGATTTCCAAGGGCATCATTGCTACCACAGGAGTGGACGGCTGTGGTGGTGTGGGTACACTGCTGATATCAGAGACCGGTGGCGTGACTGGAGAGGATCATCAATTCTGAGGAGCTCGTTCAACGCTGTGAAGAGACTTGCACATCTTGAACAAGGCTGATCGACTGTTGGGAGAAGCGGTGGTGGCGTGTTCAAGCTCCGGGTAGTTCTTGGAACAAGAAGGCCCATGAGCGCTGTTCGGGCACCGCGTAAAGTGGTTGAATGAAGTGCGGAGGTGCTCATTTGGCTTTGCAACATCCACACTTCAACTGGGTGAGTGGTTGACACTTGTGGTTATCTAAATCTTTATTGAATCCACTTGTAGTGGTGTGGATTTTTGCGGTGCTTTTGGTGATGCGGAAGCGTTGCCAAAATTTTGTTGGAATTACATATTGCAATTGTGTCAAGGCTGTCCACTTGTCTCAATGTGGGAATGATACATGCTTGAGCACATGTTAGCTTTGTGTACATTTTAGTGCAAGAGCTGCGCGTTTCTAGTGATTTTGATCACTTAGAATTTTAGGGTGTTATCCTAGGACTTTGTGTGGTTTTAGAGAAAAACCAGCTACTTTTATGTGGCAATATATGGCTTTGATTGAATTTAGGGTTTTCTCTAGGAGTAGCTAGTGGTAGCTATTTGAAGGCCCAAGACAACTTCAACAAGGTAATGTATCCGGACCCGTGTTGGGAGGGGGTAGTCGGTTGCTTGTGGGAGTGACAAGTTTGTATGATGCATCTTGTTAGTAAGTGGTGAAAGTGTGGGAGAGCAGGTGCCGTAGTCACCTTCTTCTTGCTCTTTGTCATTCTTGTAAGAAGTGAAGGTGTGGGATAGTGGGTACCATTGTTGCCCACTTCTTACCCTTGCCAATTTGCTTGTGAGAGTGATTGGAAGAGTTGTGGGATATTGGGTGCCATAGTCACCTTATTCTTGTGCTTTGCCACCTTTGGGGAGTGACTAGTAGAGGTATGGGATGGTGAGTGATATTGTCACTTTCCTCTTGTATTTCGGCTAGCAATTTGGATTATGGGGATCATGTATGGCTAGACTTTGGATTGTTCTCATCAAATTATTGTGCACACCGTTGATGTGTTGCATCACGTGAGCTAAGTGTGGCATATGATAGTGAACAAGAAGTAGAATTCTAGCATTCCCCTAATCTAGAGTTAACATCCATTGTGAGCCCACTTAATACAACCACGTAAAAAGAGTGGGTTGCATAGAGCATATGGGACATGGATAGTGGAGGAAAGAAGAAGGAATAAAAAGAGTCTAGTGCATCCAAGGTAGAGATTAACACCAAGACCCTTACTCAATTGATTACTTGCCTCCAAGATTTGCAAGTTAAATCTCCACCTTCCCAGGCAAGCTCTAGTGGTAGGGATTTTGAGTTATCTCCCATAGCCAAGTCTCGAACTGGGACTCAAGACTTGCGAAAGCTAGGCACAAAAGTGCTAAGCGAAGAGTCCGTGAAGTATTGGACTTCACTTGGTGGGGTGCGCAAAGTTCGAGCGCTTCGGGCCAAGGAGGGTGTTCGAGCTCCTCTTTGTCGTGCACGAGGCCAAGTTGAAGCCGTGGTTTTTGTGGTTGGAGAGAAGGCCGTTGTCCTAAAGAACGTTGGGTCAAGGTACACCGTGGAGGTCGTGGATTTCCGCCGAGGAAACCAACTGCCCACGTTCTCCCTCATCTTCACCGAGTTTGAGAGTGAAGGCTTTGTGTTTCATACTACGTGGCAGTGGGAAGTGGGTATGTGGCGAGAGCGGGCCGGCAGTGTGTGGAACACACTCACCTTGAAGCTACTCGATTGGGAAGTACCACCCACTATCTACGCTCCAGAGAAGAAGAGCACTCATGAAGCATGGCGCTTCTTTGATTAAGCCAACCAATTCTCAATCTGGAGACGTGGAAGGGGCCCGGTTTCACTCGGAGAAACACCCCATTTGCGGTAGGTGTTCGTGAACGAGCGGTGGAGGAGGTTACCACTCAATCGAAGGAAGAGGAGGATACGGTCCAACCGATAGTAGAAGAACGTGAGCTTGTGGTAGAATATTTGGCACGTAGTGCAAGTTCCCCACCAAGAAAGCCTTTGCAATCAATTTTTGATTGGGAGGAGATGGCTTCACCATATGGAGGAGGAGGAGGAGAACGGGGGGTGCGACGGTTTTCGGGTGCCACGGGCACTATCGAAACGGATGACTTCAAGAGGGAGTTCACCATGTGGTGTGAACTCCAGAAGTCTCGCAATCCCAACTTCAACCCTTACATGGTGTGGAGGGCGTTATTTGGATGTGTAGAGGGAGCTCCGTTAGCGGATTATGGAGAATTCGAGGCGGCTCACCTCACGGAGATATTGGCATGGAGGGATTTCTACGCACCGAATTATGCGGATATATTCGGCGGAGCGCCGAGTGTTCCATCACGGGTGGGAAAGGGGAAGCAGGTGGAGGGCACGAGTAGTGCCAAGGACTTCAGCCAACCGATGGAAACGGTGGCTATTCCACCTCCGTTTAATCCTACGGCCGTATTCTTCACACAGATCCGTCGAGACTATCAAGGTCAACGGGCGGACAAGATGAAGGCATTGAGGTCTTTTGCGCGTAGAGGAGATGAGTCCTTGCGAGAAGCTCATGCGAGATTGCGGAGACTGATTTCTGCTACTCACGGAGTCACGGAGCAGCAAGCGGTGCAGCACTGGTACAACATCTTAGAGAAGGTGCTGAAGACATTAGTTCGCAATGAGGCATTGCGATTGGGTGAGCCACCGACTTTGAGATTTGTGTTTGAGACTTCGGAGAGAATTGAGATCAATTTATTGGAGGAGAAAACGGCCATGGGATTTCTCAAACGTGAGGAGAAGATTCCTGAAAAGGTCAAGGTGGCCAAGGCTGCGGTTCTCTCTTATGCCACAATCACTGAAGCATTATGCTTTAGTTGTGGCAAACCGGGGCATTTGAGGAAGGATTGCAAGGAAAGCAAGTCATCTACCCCTCAAACCGGTGGCTATTGCTCTGGTTGTGGTACCAAGGGGCATTCCGAGGCTAAGTGTTGGAAGCTTCACCCCGAGTTGAAGCCTTCTGGAGGCAAGGTAACCAAGGCAAGCAACAAGGAGAAGAAGTCCAAGTCTTTGGGAGGAGACAAGAAAGGTTGGAAGGCCAAATTCGCGGAGTTGGAGGCCAAGATGGCAGCCATGAGCGCAAATGCTGCTTCAGTGAGTGAGAAGCCCCAAGTCACTCCTAGTTTTCATGCTGGGGGCGGGTTTAGGCCCGATGATGACGAATTCGGCGACTATATGCTAAGTGGCATGGCACTTGCTATTACGGAGGGCTCACGGGAGGCTTATGCCCTTACGCGGAGTCAAACACCGGTGACCAAGAAAGTTCCACGTGGAGCAAGTCCAACCTTGGATCCTCAACATGGTAAGGACAACCGGCAAGCTCGATTGCCAGAGTCTTTCACATTGGAGGAGATGGTGCCAACATCTTCCATGGTGCCTCCGACGCGTCGGGGGGTGTCAACAACTCGCCCTACCGTTGGGATTGTAGAGCCATGTCGTACCATGAATTTAAAAAAAATTAAGTTAGTTATATAGAAAAGGTTAAAATACAGAAAATAGTAGGTGGAAAGGTTAGAGCGAATCTAAGTGTTAATCCTTAGATAGTATTAGGATAAGGAAAATAGAGAGTGCTTACAAAATGTTAAGGGGGATAAATACTGACCCGAGCCCGCACCTTAACCCAACCCATACCGACCCGAGCCCAAGCTCAAGGATCCAAGCCTAAGGACTCGAGTTTAAGGGCCAAGCCCATGTGTACAAGTCAACGAACTAGGTAGTAGGCCAGCATCTTCGAGGACGGACCATGAGAGAAGTCTAAAGAAGGAACCTGCGAGCCGGAAGTCTACGGAGGAAAGAGGGGACGTCTAGAGGCGCGAGACGCAAGACAGAGACGTGATACGGAAGCCCGAGACAGAAGTCCGAGACGCGAACCCGAGACGCGAACCCGAGACCAAGACGTGAGACCGAGACACGAACCCGAGTCCGAGACGCGAACCCGAGACGCGAGACGCAAGACAGAGACGCGATACAGAAGTTCGAGACGCGAACCCGAGACGCGAACCCGAGACGCGAGACGCAAGACCGAGACGCGATACAGAAGTCCGAGACGCAAACCCGAGACGCAAACCCGAGACCAAGACGTGAGACCGAGATGCGAACCTAAGACGCGAGACGCAAGACAGAGGTGCGAGACGCAAGACGGAGACACGATACGGAAGCCCGAGATAGAAGTCCGAGACGCGAACCCGAGACCAAGACGTGAGACCGAGACGCGAACCCGAGACGCGAACCCGAGACGCGAGACGCAATACCGAGACGCGATACAGAAGTCCGAGACGCGAACCCGAGACGCAAACCCGAGACCAAGACGTGAGACCGAGATGCGAACCTGAGACGCGAGACGCAAGACAGAGGCGCGAGACGCAAGACGGAGACGCGATACGGAAGCCCGAGACAGAAATCCGAGACGTGAACCCGAGACGCGAACCCGAGACGCGAACCCAAGACCAAGACGTGAGACCGAGACGCGAACTCGAGACGCAAACCCGAGACCAAGACGTGAGACTGAGATGCGAACCCGAGACGCGAGCTGCAAGACAGAGGCGCGAGACGCAAGACGAAGACGCGATACGGAAACCCGAGACGCGAACCCAAAACCCAAGACGTGAGACCGAGACGCGAACCCGAGACGCGAGACGCAAGACAGAGGCGCGAGACGCAAGACGGAGACGCGATACGGAAGCCCAAGACAGAAGTCCGAGACGCGAACCTGAGACGCGAGACGCAAGACCGAGACACGAGACCGTAACACGAGACAGAAATTTCGAGACAAGAGAACCAAGCCAGCTGAGCGGAGGTGCGAGACGAGAGGTGCGAGCTGAGCGGGTTCCGAGCCAGAGAAGAGAAGACTTGAGGAGTTGGTTCGGAAGTAGGCCTGGAATCTTGTTCCGTAGGTCACTATTCATTAGCGGATTAGGCCCCGATTTGAACTTGGATTTGACTTGGTTTGCCTTGGAATTTGTGTTTAGATGCCTTTTGACTTGGTACGTTGAGTAGGTAGGACGGTGGCCGCCAAGGGTAATTAATGCCGTCGTTTTTAGTTAGAAGGCATCTTATGCTTTTGGCGTTTGTGTGTGTTCTTGGCAGTATAAGTGAGGAGTCTCTTGGCACCTCTCTTCACTGCTTGATGTGTGTATTTGCTTTCAGTTGAATTCTAAACCTACGCTCTGAGAAGACTTTCGATGGTTGGAGAGCTTGGATTGCATACATGACTGTGAGTGCCATTTCAAGTAGTCCACTCCTCGAGTCTATACTAACTATCTAATCACTGTTTCCTTGTTCCATCAAAGTAGATTAGTCCGGGTGGGTGGGAATAACAGGTGAGGTGAGAAGATAGCTAGTAGGGGCGTGACTCCAACTCTAACCGTTACAGTCGTTTCCTTGTTCCATCAAGTAGATTAGTTGGGTGGATGGGAATAACAGGTGAGATTGTACGTGTCTAGGGAAGGACGAGGGGGGGGAGTGACGGATGTATGAGGGTCATAAGTGAGTCTTGAGTGACCTTCCGGCGTACCGGTTGGTGTCGGTTGTGAAGACTCATGTCATTCCCTGAAACATCCCACTTCCAGCTGCATCGGAGGTGGAGGGAGATTGGGAGGAGGACGAATAGTGGGTGGGTAGGCCCCTTGCTCACTTACATTACGTCGCTCGCAGCCTCGGAAACACGGGTCTAACACCCCTTCGGGGGATCTCAGTAACACCATAACCATCCAAGTGAGTGAGTAGAGTTAGAAGGAGAGAATGGGAGGTAGAGTAGCTGTTACTTGTGTCGAACACTAAAATCTCTGCGAGCCCACGGACTACCATCCGTGGTGATATAATCTGTATCCGGGTACTCGTGTACCCCGGATGTCTATAGTCTATATAGCTGTAAAGATAACCCCCCCTTCCCTTAACCGGGACTAAGTCGAGGTAGGTCCTTACCCGAAGGTCCCTACCTTCCGACGAGGTAGGTCCTTACCCGAAGGTCCCTACCTTCCAACGAGGTACGTCCCTACCCGAAGGTCCCTACCTTCCGACGAGGTAGGTCCTTACCCGAAGGTCCCTACCTTCCGACGAGGTAGGTCCCTACCCGAAGGTCCCTATCCGAAGGGAAGTACTCGTACGGAGAGCGGGATGGTGGTTGTAGATAAACGCTCCGGCGTTGTAATCTAACCATTTTCCTTCTTTTGATGTAATTATTGTGATATAGATAACCTGGTGTACATATAGATGAGTTGTTAGTCGTTGTAGTTCTCGATGATTCTCTGTGGGAACGATTACCTTAAGGGTATCTTTGTGTTAAGATGTGAATAGTTGCCAACACGTACTACGACAAGCCACCATCTAGTACGGTGGTGAGAGAAGCAGCAAACGTGGTTTGTGAGGCTTCACTATTTTCTGCTAAATTGATGTCACAAAAGGGCTTCAATGCAGCAGCGGTGTTCAAGATGGCGGCTAAAATATGTGAGTCGGGTGACTTGACGGGCGTCAATGCGTTGAAGACAGAAGTGATTGAAGGAGAGGTGGATATGAGTCAAGAGGACAACGTGGAGGGGTTGCTTTCAGCAGCCATACGTGTCAAGACCATGGCCGCCAGACCTGCAATCGAGAGGTCATCCATTACACCTGGTGTGGTGGTGGTTGACAACTCCCAGAGGATTTTCCAACTTGTTGGGCCCAAGGGGAGGGTATTTGTGCCTCGACGAGTGCTTTTGGATTCAGGAGCTCAACCATTGATGCTGGGAGCATCTGCCCGTGAGGGGTTGGGTTTGACTGGGGACACTTTGGAGAAGTGTCCATGGACAATTAGCACTTCCATGGGGGGTACGGAGCATGCTACAGGCATCACCAAGGAGGAGTTGATTTTACGACTCAACGAAGATGATGTCGAAGATGCAAGCTTTATGAAGGTGAAAGCTATAGTAACGGAGGCCAAGTCATACGATGTCTTGGTGGGCTCGGCGGTGCTATACCCCATGGGGTTTACCTTGGATTTCTGGGAGGAAACCGCAAGTTATAGACCAGGATGGCAAGCAGGAGATGGGCGGAAGGCTGAGCTGCCAGCTCGTTTTATTCGAGTTCTGACTGGCAATCTTGCAGACGTGTTTGCCTTCTCAGGAGGTATGGATGTGGGACCATCATGGTTTCATAAGGGTTGTGATACTTTCTCGATGGATACTCCTACACTTCACGAGATGGATGCCCAAGTGGGTGACACAAGTGTTGGAGATATAGAGACGTATCAACCTGGCATAGAAGCAGCGTGGAGGACCACGACTCAACTTCATAAGGATGCGGCACAGGTCATTGAAGATGCTTGGCAGCATTCGATACTCCCACAATCGGAAGATGATTCTCGAGTGGACCAAGACTTGGGCCCACGTCTAGACACTTCCACCATTCAGTGGAAGGTACCAGAGGATGGTATTGTATTGTTGGAGTTGTTCGGAGGGATTGGAAGTGGCTTGGCGGGAGTGTTGCAAGCAGGGATGAAGATCAAACGCTACATCTACGTAGATGTTGATGAGGTAGCAAGGCACGTGGCTAAGCGGCATTCACGGCGATTGAGGACCCAATTCCCAAACTTGTTGGCCACTAGTGCCATCAAGACTTCTTTTTCTACCCTTGTTGGTGATATTGCTTTGCTTTCAGCAGAGGATATTCACCGTGCTGGCCATGTGGACCTTGTCATCGCAGGATGGCCATGTCAAGGATTGTCAATGGCTGGACATCAAAACGGGTTGAAAGACACTCGTTCTTCACGGTTTCATGATATGGTTCGCGTATTGTCTTTGCTTCAAACCTCTCAGAAGCAACCACCAGGTTACATTGTGGAGAATGTACCAGTGGTGAGTAGCTCGAGGTCGAGAACATTGGAGGGCATGCACCGCATACACCAGACTCTGGGTATGCCCGTGTTGTTGGATGCAGCTGCGGTGGGATCGTGAACACATCGCCCGCGATTGTGGTGGACGAATTTAGCACCTCAAGAGTTGTTACAGTCCGCTGTAGGTCGAATTAAACGGCCGGATGTCTATGTGAGTGATATTTTGGATCCTCACAGGGCACCACGACGCGTTTATCATGACGGCCAAGCACCTTTGGCAGTCGTTAACCGCAAAGGAGAACCACGTAGGGCATTGCCCACGTTGGTTAGTTTTGCTCGGTCGTATGCCTTTAAGGATAACGGCTCGGGTCTTGTATGGGATGCCTTGTCTCAAGAGATGGTGGAGCCTAATGCGGATGAACGGGAGAGAGCCATGGGATTTTCCACGGGCACTACCGATGCACCCGGGATCTCGGAGCAATAACGGCGATTTTTACTTGGGCAAGCGATGGACTTAAATTGCTTGACGTGGATCGTTTCGTTGCTAGTGGCAGAACAGAAGCGGTTGGCTTCTAGTTTTACTGGTTACATAGGGTCTTATGAGTTGCGGGCGGCCGGAGAACCATTTGTCTCTGTCAAGGTGACAGGCAAAGTGGTTGGGGGCGAGAAGGCCTTGGCACCTCACCCATGGAATATGTGGAGCTCCGCGAACCTTTTCGCGACACCCAAGACTGAGGATCCTCTTCATGGAGTGAAGGATTGGAACCGAAGTAGGGAATTGGCCCACCAAACGAAGGATTTGGAGGAGGCTGTGGAGAATATGTTCGTGGGAGAACACACAGCTCACCGAAGGGAGACAATTGGCAAACTATGCCAATTGGAAGGACTTGGAAGCTTGGTGGAGGTGGAAGGAGAGGAATCTCCTTCGCATGGCATCCAATAGCAACCAAGGAAGGAGAATCCTGCTCCAAAGGAACCGAAGGAGGCGGTGACCAAGGATACTTGGAAACCGATGGTAGGCCTGGCGGATGGAGCAGTTGAGAGAGAGGAACATGAGTTCCTCAGGGAGTACTTAGATTGTTTTGCCTTTAGTCTTGAAGATCTTGGAGTATTGAAGGGGCAAGAAGTACATATCAATTTGACGGACAAAGCACCAATATACCGGAAGCCGTACAAGTATAGCGACGTTGAACGGAGGATGATACGTGCTCGTACGGAGGAGTTGGTGGCTGCGGGGCTAGTGGAGTTGGCTCCACCGGATTGCGAATATGCATCGGCGACGGTTATGCCATCCAAGAAAGATATCTACGGTAATTGGACCGAGAAGAGGATGTGTGGGGACTATAGGAGGATTAACAAATTCACCAAGTCGGATCGTTATGCGATGCCAACGCCGGAGGAGAACTTTGAGGCTATTGGTCACACCAAGGTATTTAGTACATTGGACTTGCGCTCTGGATACCACCAGATTGGACTGAGAGAGGAAGACAAGGAGAAGACCGCGTTTTGGGGCATTGACAAAGATGGGAAGGACCGGTTGTTCCAATGGAAATTCTTACCATTTGGATTGAAGAATGCTCCTGCCGAATTCCAGAGGGTTATGGACCGAGTATTCTCGGGCTTGGATTTCGTGAGATGCTACATTGACAACATCGTTGTCTTTAGCACGAATCGAAGGCAACATAGGCTACACTTGATGGAAGTGTTTGCTAGATTGAGGCTCCACGGTTTGAAGTTGCACCCTGGTAAGTGCAAATTCTACTTTGACCGCATCGAGTACTTAGGCCATATGATATATCCAAGTGGATTGGCTATGGTAGCTAGTAAAATTGAAGTAGTGATGTCTATTCCTAGACCAAGGGATATTAGTAGGCTACGTGCATTCTTGGGGTTGTGTAATTACTATAGAAAGTTTGTAAAGACTTTTAGTGCTATTGCCAAGCCATTAACCATGTTGACAAGGAATGATCAACCTTGGATATGGGGAGATGAGCAAGAGGTGGCCTTTCAAGAGTTGAAGGACCGCTTGGCATCGGCACCTATACTTCGAAGGCCTATAGCCGGAAGGACATACCAGCTACACACAGATTGGAGCGCATTGGGAATTGGTGCGGTGTTGACACAAATGGATGACGACGGGAAGGAGTTTGTCATTGCGTACGCCAGCCGGTCCAACAATAATGCGGAGGCCTAGTATAGCTTGTATGAAGGGGAGTGTTTGGCTGTCATATGGGCAATTGCTCATTTTCGATGTTACCTTTATGGTAATGAGTTCTTGTTAGCCACGGATCATCAACCTTTAAAGTGGTTGATGGAGTCCGACAAACTAATAGGCAAGCTAGCGCGGTGGGCCTTGATGTTGATGGAATACGACTTCAAAGTGGTGCACAGAGCGGGATTGGTGAATATGGATGCCGACGGCCTTAGCCGCAATCCAATTCCAAACCAAGCGGATGCTACGGGCGCTAGGTGGCACGGGGAGGATGAAGCCGATCCGTTGCCAGGTTGGCATTGTTCGGTCTTTCTAAGTGTATTGGCGATGCGTGGAGATGACACCGGAGCTTCTACTGTGGCCACGGTAGATGACGATGTCGGTGAAGAATCTGGGGGCGCCAAAGACATCTTTGAAGACACGAACGTGATGCATTTTCGGAAGAATGGAGAAATGGTGCCTACGTGGTCCGCTAAGGAGAGAGATCGGGTCTCACAACGAGCCAAACGGTTCGTGTGGGAGAGGACTCACATTTTAAGGGTGTGGCCGGATGGCACGCGGAAGGTTGTCCCAACTCCATTGGAGAGAGAGAAGCTCATCAAGGACACGCATGAAGACCTTGGGCACTTTGGAGTGCGGAGGACTTATAGCTTGCTACAGCTTCACTATTGGTGGCGAGGAATGCAAACTCAAGTTCAAGTCTTGGTAGCCCGGTGTATGGTTTGTGATCGGGTACGAGCGTCTTTTAACGCTCCGATGCCACAATTGCAACCATTGCCAATTATGGGCTTGGGATATAGGTGGAGCTTAGATTTTGCTGGTCCATTGCCAATGACACCTTGACACAATAAGTATGTATTGGTGATGATCGAGCACTTCTCGAAATGGATAGAGTTGGTGGCGTTGCCTGACAAGTTTAGTGAGGGGGCCGCTTACTCTTTTCTCGATCGTGTATTGAGTCGCTTTGGAGCTCCAGCGGAAGTTCTCACAGACCAAGGAAGGGAGTTCTTGGGTGAGTTTCAAACGTTGTGTGAGCAAGCGATGATAAATCACCGCACTACTTCGAGGGATCATCCCGAAGCGGATGGCTTGGCGGAGCGCATGGTGCAAACCGTCAAGAGGGGGCTTCGGAAGTATAGTTTGAAGAAGGGACATCATCAAGATTGGGACTTACAATTACCGTGGATAGCCATGGGCTACCGGTTTAGTAAGCAAGCATCTTTGGCGTCATTTTCTCCTTACTTTTTGTTGTTTGGAAGGCAACTGGTGTTACCGAAGGCCATTCAGGCAGATGCTGACACCGTGTTGGCTAACATGGACAATCCAGATACGTGGGCTCAAGTGTGTGAGCAACGTGCGGATTTGTTCAAACGGGTGATGCCTATGGCATTGGAGAATCTTTCCATTGCTCAACATCGGGATACGTTGCGTTATGCTACAATACGGGGAGGAGGCTACCGACCGCAAGTGCGACGGTTTACTCCTGGAGACTATGTGTATTTGCAGCAAGCAGCGCCCACCACCTTGGATGTGACAGCGGGACGGGTGATCTTGCGAGTTCGTGAGGTGAAGAAATCAGGAGTGTTACTGTTTGAGGGTCGTGATGGTAAAATATGGAAGGATCATACGCGCAATTGCGCTCCTTGCCATTTACCACACATTGATGGAACGGTAAACCCTGGTATTTCTCACATCTCTTCTGGATTGCGATGTCAATTGTGTGGTAGTGCCAAACGGGCAGCCACAATGGTCATTTGTGACTTGTGTTCTACGGGGTGGCATCTAGAATGTCTAACCCCACCTCTTCTAGAGGTACCAGTGGGTCAATGGTCGTGTCCAAATTGTTTAGCACATTAAGAGTCTACGTAGACAAGGTCTAGCCATTAAAAGTGTTAGAGGCGATTAACGATGGGGCTCTCATTGCACCCGGCCTATCATTTGTCTACACGGTCTATTAGTGTCTTTTCTATAGGTCACCTTGATTTTTCTGGACTTGAGAGGTTTTCATGCTCGGTCGTTCATACACTTTACGTTAATTGTGTGGTTCGCCGGTGTGAAAGGGGCTTCAGCACGGGCGAAGGGGGCAAGTAAAGGGGTCCTTGTAGACCAATTACTAAATGTTATGGTCTGGGTATTTATTTCTTTTTCCCTAGCCTAGGTTGTTGGAGGTTGATAGTTTCTTTTGTGAACTATTGTTTTCGTTGTTTACGGAGGCAACGGTGATAGTATAGTCACCATTGCTCCGAGTTTGCCTCTAATTGTGCGCTCTCACCTGTTGGCACGATGTTATCTTTGCACGATGTGTTTGTGCACGACAGCTGTTAGGATCGGCGCATGGAGGTGTTTGTATAGATGGTATTTGGGTAGAAACCATCTAGAGAGTTGTGGAGTTACCGGAGAGCCCAAGACTTAGTGCTAATGGGAGATTAGGGTTAGGTTTAGTGCCGCGTGGCGGCTAGGGCAACCGTGGTGTCTTTCGACACCTCATCTCGGGACTTGGAACCCGGGTGACCTCCACGTGTGGTTGAGGGAGACTCATCTTTCTCAAGTTGAGTCTCCCACGTGATGAGGTGAGGGTGTGTGCGTGTTGCACATCGTTAGCCTTATCCATATCATGTTTTCACTCTTGAACAGTGGCATGGACTCGACTTATTGTAATTTGTGAGTGTTTATCACTTATTTGTTAGTAAAGGGGTCCTTGTAGACCAATTACTAAATGTTATGGTCTGGGTATTTATTTCTTTTTCCCTAGCCTAGGTTGTTGAAGGTTGATAGTTTCTTTTGTGAACTATTGTTTTCGTTGTTTACGGAGGCAACGGTGATAGTATGGTCACCATTGTTCCGAGTTTGCCTCTAATTGTGCGCTCTTACCTGTTGGCACGATGTTATCTTTGCACGATGTGTTTGTGCACGACAATGTTTTCTTCACGTATGATATGTCAATGCCAAGCTATCGAGCTATTGCACATGTGAACCTATTTTATTCAAAGTACAAAAATCCTCCCAAGAATCTACTGATGGATATAGTAGTATACCCTCCAAAGTCCACAATTTGCATTACCAATATATGGTATCCCTATTCACAATAATTTTTTCCATCAACCGTTGGATGCTGTGCAAATTTTGCCTCGAAGCTTAGGTCATGGTTTGAGTTTAATTTTGCAAGGTTGGATACTAAAATTAGACATTATATTTCCATCAAAGTTAGTTCAAAGCACATATCTTGATTTTGGAGAAACATGATCTAGGCGCTAAAGGGTTAAGCCAAATGACCATGTCCATGTCATCCCATGTACTAACATAAGACCATAAGAATAGGGGGTGATGTGCAAGGTGACCCCCTTTCACTTCCATAAAAACTTTATCATCATACTACTAAAATCATAATCTACGCAGTGAACCACGCAACGATCAACCCCGCAGCCAACTGTATAGTGAACTTCAAAAACGTTGCAGTCAATCGTGCAGTCAACCGTGCAGTGAATCATGTTACCTTTTTTTTAAAATATATATTTTGTTATATAAAAAATAGATTAAAATGGTTGGACTAATGCGTTGCAAAGCAAGCGCCAATTGCTAGTTGAATGCTTCAAAATTAAAATTAAAAATTGACGCTTTATGCTTTTTGGTCCTTCCGAGCCTGACTTTGCCATTTACCATCTTGACTCCCTGTTCAAAGCTGTGTGAAGAAAGCCTGGAGCGAGGACGATGATGTGCAGGTCCATCTACCAAAGCGATAGAAGGACGACGCCAGGATTACTACGCCGCTTCAATGATTTTGAATGCAGTCCCATCCACGGCGACCTACTATTTCCATCCGTGCCGACCTAGTCTAGTGTTTCGCCGCAGCAGTAAGAACTCCGGCAGAACTGGCATGGCAGGATCCACGCACATAACGACAGCAAGGCATATCAATCTAGTAAGCATTAAAGACGGCCTTAATCAAAAAGGAAACTTGTTCGTGAACCCAGCTGACTGCAAGCGGTGGCATAATTTCTCACCTCGGTCAATAGCGGTGTTGTGCATATTAGTCGTGTTGTAATCATTTGCCAGCAGAATATCCAACTCAGAAAATGGCCGGAATTCCCACGTCGGATACTGCAAAATAATCAGCCCATCATAAGAACACGCCCGGATTAGATGGGAGGCGTAATGGATGTTAAGCTATTCGGCATCGTAGGCCGCACCTACCGGCCCCACTTCCGCCACCAGCGCGTCCTCTTCCTTCTTAATTTGGATCCATTTTATCTAGAATACTGTATTCTAGATGTCCATGGATGAAAAGTAGATCTCTGTCCAGCTTCGCTAGCAGAACTCTTCTCCAGTGGGGCACGTCTGTTGCGACCTTGTTTTTGAGTGACTCATACATGGTCACAAAGGATATTTAGTCAGTTAAGACGTTTTCCAACTTAGACAAGAATTCTACAAGTGCTTAGGCACAATTGAAAAGATGGTATGGGGCCGCCAACAGTGACTACCTCGGGCAGAAATTACCAGTGTTGTGACCTTGTTTTGGAGTGACTCGAAAATCCAACACAAGGTCACAAATGACGTTAAGTCATTTAAGACGTATTCCAACTCGGACAAGAATTTGACTATGTGAAAAGATGGTATGGAACCGCCAACAGTGGTAATCTTTGTAGTGGTGTTAGGTCCAGAGAGAAGAAACTAGCACAAGGGGCGAATCCGGAAAGGGCACAGTGTACGCCACCCTCCAGTCTGAGTGAAGAGGACACTGGAGAGAGGCAATAGCACATTATGGATCCCATGGCAGAGAGCCGGCTCTTTGTCCCCGCCGGACAGAACCCGCACAAGCGCCTTCACGTGTCGTGTCAGAAAAGCAACCAATGGGGTGATGCTTTTAGATACCACAGCTGGGCGCTTGATCACTAATCAACTTCGTAGTACGAAAGATCACTTGCATTTAGCGGAAGGAGTAGTATTTATCATAAGGGAATGAACCTCCACACCAGCAGCAGCGGCTGACCAGAGCAGAGCGCGTGTGCAGAACCCCCATCCCCATCACGTCCACCACCACAGCACCCCACCGTACAGCGACTGGTTAGCCGGAGTGTGACTTGCGTTCTATCTTCTTATCTCTCTCCACTTGTCTCCCGCCCTGTAAGTAGCTCTCTGAGGCGCCTGCCACATTGTCAGGCTCCGGCTGAACTGATTGTGGATGCCATCACTTGCCCTCTCCGGCGTCCAGCTTTTAACCATATATGCCAGTGAGTGGTCTGCTGTTGTGGGGGCTTGTGCTAGTTTTGTTGACTGCTTTGGGAGGGCTTGGGTGCTTGGATTTCGACTGCAGTGCAAGTTGGGCTTACTATTGAGGTGCGTGCAGGTGTTGAGAGTGGGCCGCTAGCTAGCTCCTCTGCCGGCACGTGGTGAGGCATCCGGTGAAGATGGTGCGATCGGTGGACGTGATCGCCTCCTTCGGTCACCGCGTCCGCACCGGGAAGCTCTAGCTCGCGAGCTGATGCGCTCAATATGGCATGAGCTTATTTCGGGGTTATGAGCGAAGAAGATTTGGTTGTCGGTAATCTGGAATAGTAGGTAGGATTCGTTATATATTTCAGTACGCTAGTGGATTCTAGGAGGTCTCGCTCTCTCAGGGTCTCGGTTTGGAGAGAGACTAGGCATCCGGTTCAGATTAGGAGTTGTTGCTGAGAATGGCGATCATGGCACCGACTCCGGACCAAGTGTTTTTGGGCATGAATATGCAGCGCGGCAGCGCCGCATCGTCGGTGCTGCCGCTGGCGGACTCCGTGAACGATCTGACGAATATTCTGGGGGTACCGCCGGCGCCGCAGGGGCGCGCAGGAGCTGGGATCCCTGGATTTGGGCGCTACTGGGCGCGGAGCTCGTGGTCGAGCTGCGTGGTGGACAACTCACATCTGGGAGTCACGGCGGGCCACCAGCCGCAGCCGCTCGCGCCACCGTCCCAGAGTTGGATCATGCCGTCGACGTTCTCAGAATTCGGAGCAGAGAAGTTCATCTTCCCTGGCCATGGAGAGCCGACGTTTAGTGTAGGAAAGTCGTCGTTACTATCATGCGAGCCAGCCAGTGGCGTTGCCAGTTCCAGGACTGTGCAGCAGCCATTGTTGGAAGCCGTTGAGGGAGTCACTGAGGCCAGCACCAAGGTCGAGGCAGCCGCCGCCGCAGCCACTATTGCCGCCGCCGCAGCCACCCATGGGCATGTCGAAGTATCAGCAGTAGCTGCACAGCAGCAGCAGGAGGATCCTAACAATTCTTCCTGCTCGGAACATCATCCGGGCGCCCGGTGCGTCGGCGGGGGTTCTAGCGCGTCCCCCGGCGCCCACTCGCCCGCCACTTCGCCCAGCAGCCACGACAGCCACCAGGCTGCTGCCCGCAAGCGCAAGAAGGACCTCGCCCCGCCAGATCCCAAGGTATATCACCTTTCACGCTTGCAAGCCATGTCAAAATTCTAGTCGCTTTGGATGACAAATTTTCCGAGCTAGTCGCTCTGTGTCTGAGATGTGGCAATGAACGTTTAGGGTGGCGAAGGGGAGAGCGTCAAATCGAAGCGAAGCAAGGGCGACGGCCGGGAGGACAAGACGAGGGGGGCGGCGGGCGAGCGATCGTCCAGTGAGGCGTCCACGGAATCCGGCAGCCCTAAAGCGAGCAAGGGCAAGGCGCAGCAGTCCGGGAGCCGGCCCAAGGAGTACTCGAAGCAGGATTACATCCACGTGCGCGCCCGCCGCGGCCAGGCCACGGACAGCCACAGCCTGGCGGAGCGCGTGCGGCGCGAGAAGATCAGCGAGCGCATGAAGTACTTGCAGGACCTCGTCCCGGGCTGCAAGAAAGTCACCGGCAAAGCCGTCATGCTCGACGAAATCATCAACTACGTCCAGTCGCTCCAGCGTCAAGTCGAAGTACGGCGCAAGCTCCGCCTTTCCTCCGCCTATCACCATAATCTGATGCTGCACGGCCAACTGACTCTATCTAATTTTGGTTGCAGCAATTGTCGATGAAGCTGGCGTCTGTGAATCCCACTCAACCGGACCTCACTCTGGAGAGCCTGGTGAGCAACAAGGAGATGCTGCAGACGCACCTGTCGAGCATCCTGGGCTGCAGCAACTCCGACGCGCCTGGGGCGATGGATGTGGTGCACATGGGGCTGCAGCAGCAGCAGCAGGCGGGACGTCGCGTACTGCAGCAGCAGCCGCCGCTGGTGGGCGGATCAAACTGTGGCTTCGACTTCCGGTCCTCCCATCTCGATCTCGTCACTTCTCGCCACGGCATGAGCGCGCCCATCGCAGACCACATGAGCATCATGATGCAGCGCTCTTTCGACAACAACGTCCCTCAGGTAACCCCCAAACAATCCTTTCGCTCAAGGCACTATATACTCCTTATTATTCATAATCTGATCGTGCTCACGATGATTACAGTCCACTGGATGGGATGGGGAGCTTCAAAGCGTGGTGCAGATGGGGCTCAACCATCAAGGTCGGTATCCATTCGAAGGTATCCATTGTAAGCTCCACGACTGATCCACGCTCATCTTTTGTGGTGTTTTTTGAGGGATTGGTTGTTGATGATACACACAATCGCTTGTTAATTTCGTGCAGGTCAGGTACCTGTAGGTCTCATGAAGGTTGAATTCTGAAGCAGCCAATCCAGTACTTGCGGTTTCCATATTTTGCCAAGGTGGGTGCATGGACCACCTCATGTGGCAACAATTTTGAAGACTGAACAGATCTTGAGTAGCGAGTTTTGGTCGCAACAGCATCAGACACCCTACCATGATGCATGTAGTTTCTTGTGTACTGTACTTAAGTCGCTCATTCCTTGCATGAATGAGTCCGTTGTTCTTGGAGCCTTGTATAGCAACCAAAAAAAAAAACAAGTTCCCATCTCTGATCTCTCTAAATTTATGATTAGGAGCTGTTGTTCTGTTACATACTTTGTTGTCTCCCATGCAGTATAATAACAAATTTTATCATTTCTGTGGTCACTCCTGCTTCATTTCTCATATTCTATGTTGATGGCTGTCTCATGTGCCAAACTGCAAAAGTTTGTGTCAGATTCCATGCTTGAAAATAGATAAGGATAAGGAGAATTGAAGATAAGAGGTACTATAAATTTTATGTTTACTGTAGGCACACTATATGATTTAGAAATGCTATACATTTTTACTCTGAATATTTCTACCACCCATGGTGATGATCATGGCGAGGGCAAATTGACCCCCTCGCTCGTCCTTACCCTATGGGTGTCAATTTGCCCTGGGCCTCTTATTTTGGGGGTCCAGAGACTTTTTTTGGATTTTTTGGGACAAATTTTTGGCCTACAGCTATTTTATACCCAAGAGGACCCTCCCTTTCTATAAATAGGGCCTCATCCAAAAAAAAAAGGGTCAAGTTTGGCCCCACCACCTTGTGGCCCCCTTGGGTAAGGATGAGCGAGGGGGTCAATTCGCCCTCGCCCTATGATCACCCTCTTTGAGTAGTATAGATAGATGTACTCAGTAAAAAAAATCTTCATCAAAAGCAAATGTGGAACAATTTTTTTACTCGTTGACATCCAGTGTAGAGATTTCGTGAAAAAAAAAAAAGTGTAGGAATATTGTTGGTGGTCCCCCACTGTGCTGTCAAATTTTCCGTACCCTTTTGTAATGGTCATAAGTCACTCAAATTTTGTTTGGAATGGATGTATGAGGTGTTTTTTGACATCTATGAAAAATGTAGATGGTGGAAACGCCTCATATATTCAATTCAGACAAAAACTGAATGAGTCAATGGCATTTGAATATCCACATCTGGAGGCTCGGTAGGGCCCATGGGAGGTAAAGATGCATGCATCAATGAAGTTGGCGGTCTATTCATCATGTGGCAAATTGACACTAATTTTCAACTTGTTGTCAACTACCATAGTGGGGTGACTACACTATTTGTACCACTATACTACAATCAAATTTAATGTACTTAAAAAGGATGATCATTGTCAACATGGGTGGTAAAAATATTCATCAAGAGTAAAAACTTATAGCATTTGTAAATCATATAATGTGCCTACACTAAGCATATAATTTAAAGTAGTTAGCTTGAGCTTGGAACTAGTGCAGATGATGCATGCCACCCCACCATGAAGTGTGCTCTCATCACTACAGCACACGCACACTTTTACGACTCTAACTTACATGTGGCATGCGACTCATTTACATGAAACATGTAACAGGTTGCTTTGGAATCTGGAGAAGTCTGCAAAGATTGCGGCTCGAGGTTTGGATTACGAATCCTAAGGACAATTATTATGTTGATTGCTTATCCATATATTTACAGTTTTCTCATGCTCCTTTTTTGACCTAAGAAACTACAGCCCAAACTCTTTATATGTTACCTCTTTATGTGTTCGAATCTAATATATGTTATGAAAATGACGCTCCCTAAAAAGTGTTATATGTTAAGTGTTATGACATGTCTCCCTCCCTACTTCATTAATTTTACTTCTATGAGTGTTTAAGTTGGAAAACTGGAGAAATTATGTGGTAGTAAATAGGAGTAGGGGCAATACAATATAGTGCAAGGTAGTAGGAGTGACCGGGTAAAACAAAATCTAGGGTTTTGGGTGACTATTTTGGATGAAAGCTAGCATTATGGATGAAATCTTTGATGAAAATTGGCCCAGTGGATTAAAATATAAAAGTTATCAATTATTAGATCAAGTTTTAGAAGTGTTATATGGTATAACACTATATGTGTTATGGTTTTTTTGCTCGTGACCTGTAACATGTAAAGTGTTCAGATTGTATACAATTTTTTCAAGTCAAAGAGACATAAGATGGTCAAAACAGAAGCACCTTTGTAATAGAAATATATTACATGAATATCTTGGGATTTCAATATCCTTTTAACCCCTAAATTTCTATGACAATTTCAAAACAAGAACACATCAAAGTTGTTGATTCTAGTCCAATGAGTAAAGAAGGAAACAAAAACTTTCACTTTCAATTCTACCGTAGGATCTCAATCAAGACTTATTAAGTAATATAACTCACAAGATTTCATACACTTTGACCGCAATTATTGAAAGATTATAGTGTTTGAAGTAGAGAACACGGTTCATTTTCTTCCCTATGCCGAGAGGATCACTAGACTAACTTCATTTGGTGTCAAAGTTTTGCACTACACAAGGTCTAACTTTTTTACGGTCATGTTAACCCCTAAAGGACCATGACAATTTCACACCAAAAACATTTCAAAATCATTGATTTTATTGCAATGAGTAAAGAAGGAAACAAAACCTTATTTTTATAGTTTGACCGTAGGATCTCAATTGAGACTTACTAAGTAACATACTCTCAAAATTTCATTAACTTTGATGGCACGGATTGAAAGAATTATAGTATTTGAAACCAAGAAAATGGTTCATTTTTTTTTGAATTGAGGGGATCAACATACTTTGACTTCACTTGGTATCAAATTTTGGCACTACACAAGGTCTAAATCTTTTCCATTGTGTTAGGCATGATGTAAGTTTTCTATACACCAATTTTTAGAGGTAGAGAGGGGGTGTAGCATATTCAAAACAAGTGTGCAAGGAGTGGAGGTTCAAAATTTGTTATTTCACGTTTTTTTTGTGAACTAAATATGTTTTAGAATGAGAATCCAAATAGTCAAAAAGAGGGTTGACACCACATCTTGTAGTAGGAATAATAAAAATAAAAATACATTGAGATCTCTAGTGCTTATGTAGAAAAGAAGAAGTTTTTTGGTACTTTGCCTCACAATGAGTGACAATGTTTGAAATTGTTTGACTTGGATTAAAATGCTATTTTTCACTAAAGAAAATAATTCTTTTGACAATATGGAAGGAAATCATATGAGTTTCTATTATTAGAAATATAACATTCAATAGAGTGACCTACCAAAAGTTTTTGGAGTTGCCCCACTTGCTTGCTCTCGTGAAATTTTGCTTTGAAATGGCATAACTTTTTCACTAAGTGTCTCATTCACAAAAAATTGTAGTGTCAAAAAGCTTCGGAAATGTCCATTTATAGTAAAAACTTCAAAGATGAATGTTATAAATTCATACGGTAGGAATGTGCCCTAACCTTCAAGATTTAGGGGTTAATTATTAAAAATCAATCTATCAAATTTTGGACTGTAGTTGAAGAATTCTACAACTTCAAATCATGATATTTATGGCACAAAGTGTATATTTAACATATGTGTAAATTTTAACTTTGGAGTTCACAATCTAGTTTCTATATTTATTTTAAAACCATCACATACCATGTAAAGCCGAAACCTAGGCATGATACCATATCTCGACAATTTGGATATCAAGGTATCACGCGGAGATAGGATATCACACGGGGGACGTGTCTTGTGTAGGGACATGGTTTTGGGGGAACTACCTAGGCCCCGTTGAGGTTTACGGGTTTGCGACTAGCCCCTAAGGATTAAGATGGTGGTTAACCTCTAAGAGCCCAATGCATTTTCCCTCAAGAAACACTCCAAAACTGCCACGATCAACAAGTGGCAAGAAAATCTAATTTTGAAGAACACTTCTTGAATTTCAACCGTATGATCTTAAAAAGACTTCTATGAGAACTTATCATATTTTTTTGGTTGCAATCCACCACATGGACATGAAGATTGAGTGTTTGAAGTAAAAAAAACCATTCATTTCTTCCCTACTTTGAGTGAATCAACACACTTTGACTTCACTTGATATTAAATTTTTGCTCTACACACGGTCTAGGTTCATTACCATCATGTTAAGCATGATGCTAGTTTCTTGTAAACCAATTTTTAAAGGTAGAAACGGGGTGTAGCATATTCAAAACATTTGTGCAAGGAGTGGAGGTTCAAATATTGTCATTCCCGTTTTATTTTTTTGTGAACTTAACATTTTTAGAGTGATAATCCAAACATTCATAAAGAATTTTTTCACCACATATTGTTGTTGAAAAGAATAAAAAGTGAAAAATATGAAGATCTCTAGGTTTTATATAGAAAAAAAAATAAAAAATTGGTACCTTGCCCGACAATGTGTGAAAATGTTTGACTTGGGTTAAAATATTTTTTACACCAAAGACAAGAATTCTTTTTGACATCTTCAAAGAAGGTAGTATTCTCTATTTGTACCAAAAATCCAAATATCAATAGAAACTTCTAGCAAAAGTTTTGGAGTTGCCCGGAATCCTCAATTCAGCTTTGAAGGCTCAAAACCTTCATTAAATATATCCAATTTTTAAAAAATATATCAACAAATCTCTTATCAAGGACAAACAAGTAAAAAACCTTCCAAATTTTTATTTATTTTTAATTTTAGGAACTTGCCCAAAATGCAAATTGTCCCTCTAGGGTTAAATAGGCAAGCTGAGCTATATAGCTTGATGTGAGTCGTGACAATTTTAATTAATGACACTTGGCTCATTTAGAAATTAGTACATAGTGATTTCAAATCCCATAGAAAGAAAAATGAACTTCTGGATTTTGAAGAGCTTCAGGGTTGATAGGATAGACATGAGTGCTTCCATCCTTCTGGTGATTTTTATTTGCATACAGAGCCTAGAATTTTTGTGAGAAAAAATCGCCATTTGTATTGAATATTGTATATGTCATATACCAAGAAGTTTTGTAGTCAGACTTTGTGAGGTTTCAAGTAGTCTCAGTTTACCTTGCACCATGAGATGAAGTTTTGTACCATATGATGTGGGAAATATGATAGTTGGTATGAGAAAGCTCCCTTGACATTGAGCAGAGTTGGAGATATTGTAGGTAGACCCAAGTCAACAATTTCAAGGATCTTGGAGAGATACTATGAATGTGGCCTATTAACCCCTAAAGGACCAAGGCAATTTTTCCTCAAAAACACTCCAAAACTGCCATTTTAAGCACATTCAACACAAAATGATACAAAATCATTTTTTGATAGTTTAACCGTAGGATCTTGTACTAGACTTGTATGAAAGTATGTGGTAAAACTTTTGGTAAGTTTGACTGCATGGATTGAAAGATATCAGCCTCTGAAGTGCGACAATTTTTTTTTTTCAGGTCATACTATACACCGTCAACAAACTTCGACCACCTTCTATGGCAACTTTTTGCACTACGGGCCGTGAATTTATTGTGTTAACTTGAAAAGGATCATGTTAGGCACATGTGCACCAAATTTTAGAAGTAGAAGAGGTGTAGAAGATGTCCTAAAAAATCCTGCAATGCAACTATGTGCCGAGAATCAACAATACACTTTATATTTTGCATATATCATATCCTTCTCAAAAATTTGAAATTCACAAATCCGTGCGGTTGATGCAAAGATCTCAATTTCCTTTCCAAGAGGACGTTTTCTTTCTTTTAAGTGGACAAAAACTCGAATTTCTATTGAATTTAGAAGTTATTAAAGTTTGGTGACAGTATTTGCGATATGTCACACTAAATTGTTGCACTATTTGTATATGTAAGTGAAAATAAATTGTAACTTTTGAACCATAAGTCGGAGTTTTACGAAATTTGTGTCTACGCAAAGCTAATCAAAAGTTGTCCATTCAATGAAAAAATCTCAGAAAATAATGCCTAGAATTGAGAACGTGGTACCTTACCCAAACTCAAAATGTTCTCTGAGGGGACATTGGTCCTTTAGGGGTTAAGCCAGCAAAGAAGCCCAGTAGGCCACATAAATTGAGTGATTAAGGTAGGAGAAGGTTCATGAAAGATATTATAAGTGACCGATGTGCTCCTCTTGCAAAACTTTGTGAGAATATTTCACCTCATGTAGGCATGGTGACTTTACGTAAAGAGATTCATGAGCTTGGTATTAATAGTTGCATTGCAGTAAAGAAGCCGTTTTTGAGTGACATACATAAGGCCAAGAGGTTGGCCTTTGCAAAACAATATTTGTTTTGGACGGTTAAAGATTGGAACAATGTAATTTGGATAGATGATTCATCATTTGAGGTTGGCAAACAATCACGTCAAATTTCTATATGGCGGAGAGTTTACAAAAGCTACAATTGGGATTTCTTAGCACCTACATTCAAGTCTAGACGGACTTAAATTATGATATGAGGTGCTTTCACTGTTTCTACTAAGTCTTATTTGGTGTTGCTCCCTCTTAACAAACGTAGTGCTGCATACTTTGTAGAGATAGTGTGTGAGGGAGCATTGGAGCATTATTATTGGCACCATGAGCTCCATCAGCACCTCATTTTGATGGAAGATGGTGCACCAATACGTCGTAGCAATGCACAAAAGCTTTGGAGAGAACAACTTGGACTGACAAAGCTTGAATGGCCGTCAAATTTTCCTGACCTCAATCCTATTGAGAATATATGGAAGCAAGTCAAAGATCAAGTGCAAAAAAGAGAGAGACCCCAAACCACAAATGAAATGTCGACATTAGTGTATTTGGCATGGGAGGATATACCTCAAGAAAGCATCCAAAAGTTGATTTCTACAATACCAAATCAAATGGAAGATGTGATAGCAGCTAAAGGCAACAACACTCGATGGTAGTGGATGTACCACTTTCTTTCAATGTAGTTTACAATGAATAAGATACAAAGTAATGTTTGTGTTATAAAAGGCTTTTACAATATTTAAGCTTTCTAATGATACTTTATATGACTACCTTTGTTCAAATTTTTTTGTAATACATGAGCTTCTTTTCCTCTGCAGTGAATGTGTCTCAAATTTTTTTACTATACTCATTAAAGTCATATAAAGAAAAATTATACCTAGATAGTGTAAGTTTTTGTAACATGAAAGATGTGGAAAATGATATTCCCTATATATGTGCAATCAAATTTGAGAAAATCATCACATTTATTTATCAATTGATTATATATAAACCCGTGAAATACATATAAGATAATTCACCAGAAATAGAGTTCCTATTTTTGGACATTGCAATTCTCATATTGGATAAGAATCCATAAAGCTATAGACTTAATAGAATAATTTTGATAGAGTACTTCTAAAATAGAATCTAAAACAAAAAGTTCAAGGACCTCATTTTTGGGTTGCAAGACATATTGGAGACCATTGTACAATTCCCTCACATAAGTTTACGTACTTTTTGCTTATGTATGTTTCTACAACACACTGCTCCCAACTTTGGCGCCCTCCTGAGGGCTGAAAAATTGTCAATTTACCATGAAATTTTTGGCACAAGATCTTTTCTATGTTGACAACCTGTGTGCCAAATTTTGAGTACAGAAGATGAATACAATAAAAGATACTCAAAATCTACCAACATGTGTAGTAGTGAGCCATTCAGAGCTACCAACTTTGACACTCTCCCTAGGGTTGATTTTTTTACTTTACCGTGGAAATTTGGCATAAGATCACCTCTATGTTTATAACAAGTGTGCCAAATTTCAAGGCCACATGATGAATACAAAAAAGGATATTCAAAATTGTTTTTCATAGCTACATATGTTGGTAGATTTTGAAGATGGTTTTTGTATAAATCTTCTGGCCTTGAATTTTGGCACACAATTTATCAACATGAAGATAATCTTGTGCCAATAATTTTATGGTCAATCAACAAATTTTCAGACCTAGGGAGGGTGCTAAAGATGGCAATAGTGAAATAGTTTCTTTGATTGTTTCTCACAACTACACATGCTGGTAGATTTAGATTTATTTCTTTTCTTTTGTGGATCATTTGGTCTTGAAATTAAGCAAACAAATAATCAACATAGAGTTGATCTCATGTCCAAAATCTCATGGGTAAAAATAAAAAATTGAATCCTTGGGAGGGTGTCAAAGTTGGGCAGCATGGAAATGTTTCTCACAACTACACATGCTGCTAGATTTTGAATTAGTTTTGTTTGTGTGGATCTTTTGGACTTGAAATTATTTACATATGTAATCAGCATGGAGATGGTCTCATGCTAAAAAATTCCATGGACAAAAAAATTCTTTCAATCCTTGGGAGTGTGTCAAAAGTTGGCAACTGTGAAACTTTTCTCATAGGTACACTGTTGGTAAGTTATAAAATATTTTTTTGTATTCATCTTTTGGGCTTGAAATTTGGCACACATGTTGTCAACATGGAAATGATCTTGTGCCAAAAATTTCATGGTAAATTGACAATTTTCCAGCCCTTGGGAGGGTGTCAAAGTTGGCAGCAGTGAAGTGTGGAAACGTACATAAGCAAAAAATACGTGTATTTATGTGAGTGTACTGTACTGTACAATACAATACTTCACAATCAAAAATGGGTGTATAGGCGTTGCATTCCACTATTTAGGCGCACTTTACACTATGGTGGAGAACTCCACCGGCCAAGAATTCAAGGAAAACGGAGCAATATGATTAGAGAACAATTTGTTCTTCACCGGATTGGGTTTACACTATGGCCAAGACTTGACCGGTGAAGAACTTCAAGCATGGATGAAAAAATGACATGGATGCCTGTGTGGCAATACATTTTTGAAGAGTTCCTCTCCTCTGGATTAGTTTCTTGTCCGACCTCAACCCCCCGGACAAGAAACCAAACCACTGGAGAAGAAGAACTTACTAAAAATATTCTTTTCCCGTGCAAATTTGCTGAATTTTACTACAATTCAAGTTCTTGCTTCTTCTTCCATGAGCGTCTATTTTTTTTTAAATTGTTGGGTAAGTTGCACATTTTTGTCTAGTTTATGTGGTACAAACTTCAAGTCAGTTCAATTAGTATTGAGTGAGTTACGTGCATTTTAGTGGAAGGAGGTTCTGCCAAAACATTCAAGGTCAGTTTTGAACATTGCAACTTCGGCGTGCTGTAACTTCTTAACCCCTAAAGGACCAAAGTCTCATTCGGGGGGATTTCAGATTTTGGGCAGGTTCCTATAATTCGAAAAAAATTATTTTTTTCTTGAAACTTTTATTCTAGATCGGCCTTGATAAGAGCTTCATGGAGGTATTTTTAAATTTTTTTTTGGATTTATGATTTGAAAGTTAGTATCTCCTTTTGTCAAAAATGGGGAGGCTGGGCAGCCTGGGCACCCCTGGGAACCAATGAAACACATGTGTGAAAGAGGGGCACTTAGTAGGGGCACAAAGGGTGGAGAGAGGGTGGGGTAGCCCAAATCAAGGGGAAGAATGCTCGAAGGGAAGACCCCACAAATTCCAAGAAAAGGGATAAATAGAATTTTTTTTAAAATAGCATAAAGTGCCTTGCGGCAGGCCCGGCAGCTCATGGCAAGTGGTGCATGGTAGGGGCTGTGGCGGGGCCCGGGTAATGAAAGAGATGGCACGTGTGGAAAAAAAAACGCCTCCTTACAGTGGCGGGCCATCTCCAGGAGCTACGCGGATCCTGCACAAGGGAGTGGGTGAATGACGTGGCCCTTCATTCTTGAAGGGTCCCCATTTTGAAGCCCTGCCTTCACCTATAATATTTGAATAATTCAATAAATTCATTGAAATTAGAGATTTTACCCGTTTCGGAAAAAAAAATCTAAAGTAAGTAAAAAAAAAGTTCCACATTTTAACCGTACGGATTTTCAAATTTGTAAATTTGTAGGTAGCAAATAATTTCTCACTTCATTTGTAGTCATTTGCATTGTTTTATACCCCCTTTCACTAAAGTATTTATTTGAGCATGATGTACCCCTCGAAATGACCTCAAAGTTTGCACACACTTAGCTAACATCATATTCTTTGCATTGGTAATGGTTTCCAACACAATGTAGTGTAAAAACTAGAAGTTATGCTTAGTCAAAGTGAGCTGACTTTGTCGGGCAAGAGGGAAAAAAACTACTTCTTGCACTTCAAACACTATAATCTTCACATCTATGCGGTGGATTGCAACTAAAGTTTTACAGCATTATTGTACATGAGTCTAGTTTTAGATCTTACGGTTAAAAGTTGAGAATTCTTCTAAAAAATGTGATAATTGCGGCCATGTTTGACAATGGCAGTTTTGGACTAGTTTTTGATAGAAATTGTCAAGGAAATTTAGGGGTTAATAGAAGATCTTCTTTCAACACTTGTTTTTGTCAAAGATGAGAATTTTTGTCTAATTTATGTGGTACAAATTTCAAGTTAGTTTCATAAGTATTGAGTGTATTACGTGCACTTTAGTGGAAGGGGGTTCTGCCAAAAATTTCAGGGTCAGTTTTGAACACTGCAACTTCGGCATGGTCTAACTTCTTGATGGAAGATCCTTTTCCAACACTTGTTTTCGTCAATGATGCGCATTTATGTCTTGTTTGTGTGGTGCAAATTTCAAGTCATTCTGATTAATATTAAGTGAGTCGCGTGCATTTTAGTGGAAGGGGGTTCTACATATTTGCAAATTTTTATTGCTATTGATGTTCAATTGTTCTTTAATTGAAAATGACATGATTATGGGGCTTGTGTTTCAAGTATGAGTTTACTACTTGTTACTCTTTCTTAGATTTTCAAAGTTGGGTGTAGCCCAAAAACTCTATGCTAGATTATGTTTTCTATACAAGAAGTAGAGTTAACCCCGTGTAATAAATGGCTCTCAAAATTACATTGTATGTTGAATTCATGTGAACTTTTTACCACACAAACTAGACAAGTAGGACCATTTTTTCAACAAGTTTTACTACATTTTTACACTTAATGTAAAATGTATAGATTTTGAAAGGTGATGGCGGCCAAAAATGCATGGGGGATCTTATAACATTAAGTAGATGGAAGATATCCATCCTTTGTTCAAAGAAATCAAAAGCCAATTTGGAAAATGATTTTTCATCTACAAAGACTTGGCGCATTGGAGAAATTAAAAGGAAAAGACAAAATGACATTGGCAAAAAGCAAGAAGGAAATTTTAAAAAAAAACAATTTACATTGATGGTACATGTTTTATTTAGAATAGTTTGACCTTATATTTGGACATCAATTGTTGTCAAGGTATATCTTATTTTTATTTTTATTTTTATATTGACATCTTTTGAGATTTCTTTTACACACTCGTATAATGTGCAAAAATCATTTCATTTCTATTAGTTAGGTCAATTATTGTCCACATAAAAAAACAATGTCCTAAAGTTTCTTACTAATTTTTTTTCAAATGATGTGTTATTTTTCATATTTCATTTTTATAATTATTGTATTGAAAGTATTTTATACCAACTTCATATCATCTTTTTACAATGTGATCTCAAGAAGGATTGAAACAATATTAATTTTATGTCAACATTGATATGTAATGCGATTATGACCCATATGGAATCTATTTGACCATAAGAAACATATATCTCTGGTGTATTCTACATATGAACAAAAGTGCCTTCTATTTTCTTGATGTACTTTTAGTAAATAATTTTGAACAACCAATTTTTTTTTTGTAGTATAAAAATTATAAAGTAGAACCCTTTGTAAGCACATAGATGTGTTGTTACTTAGTCTAATGTTAGCATCAACAAGCCTTATGTGGTAATTGAAGAAAAGGCAAGCAAATAATTAAAAGGTTTGAAACAAATTAATTATAACATGGTTATGTGTGCTAACAGCATGTATATTGTATTCATGTGAAATTTTTACCACGCAAACTAGACAAGTAGAGGCTTTTTTTCCAACAACTGATACTACATTTGGACATTTGATGCAAAAGATATAAATTTTTGTAGTTCAACGGAGCCCATAATGTATATAATATGTCCATGGGGACCATTAGAAATTGTGGTTTCCATTAGCTATCATGAACTTTCTTAGTGGTGAAGTTCACCAGTGGTCTTCACCTTATGAAGTTGGCCGGTGGACTTCACCGTTGGGGGTTTACACTACTAACCGGTCAAGACTTCTTCATGCATTACTTTATTCTCTTTTTGTCTTGTCCAACATCCACCGCTCGCCTCAAATAACTATGTCTTGGCCGAGACTTCTTGACCGGTTGGTGGAGTTCTCCACCATATTGTAAAACCCCCCTTAGAGGCGGCCCATAAAATTCAACCAAAATTGGGTGAAATGATAAGATTTGAAATTCCATCGGGGCCGCATTCACAGATACCAATAAGTTGCCACTTAACCCCTAAAGGACCAAGTGTCAAAAATGGGCTTTTTGAAAATTCGGTCAGGTTCCTATGCTGTCAATTTTAAACATTCATCTTTGAAATTCTTACCACAGAAGGGCATTACCAAGACCTTAGTGGGAAAACAATTATTTCCTAATTTGGACATTTGATGAAAAAGTTATAGGGTTTTGAATTTTAAATGGGGAGGGCGGGCACCTCGGGCACCTCCAAAAACTTTTGATAGGACACTCTATTGAAAGTGAGATTTTCAGTACTCGCAAGTAATATTATTTCCCTTCATGTTGTCAAAAAAAAGTTCTTGTCTTTAGTGAAAAATAGCATACCAACCCAAGTCAAACATTTTCACACATTGTCACTCATTGTCGGGCAAGGTACCAAAAATACTTCTTCTTTTCCACATAAAACCTAGAGATCTTCATATTTTTCACTTTTTATTTTTTCCACAACAATATGTAATGTAAACCTTCTTATTAACTATTCGGATTATCAATCAAAATTATATTAAGTTCAAAAAAAATTAAAGTGTGAATTAACAAATTTCGAGCCTCCACTCCTTGCTCACTTGTTTTGAATATGCTACACCCCATCTCTACCTCTAAAAATTGGTGTGTAAGGAGCTAACATCATGCTTAACAAGATGGTAATGGATTTAGACCTTGTGTAGTGAAAATTGTTGACACCAAGTGAAGTCAAAGTCTGCTGATCCACTAAACGCAGGGAAGAAAATGAACCATTTGCTTGACTTCAAACACTATAATATTTCAATCCGTGCGGTCAAAGTTTATGAAATTTTGTACATGTATTACTTAATAAGCCTTTATTGAGATCCTACGGTCAAAACTAAAAATCAAAGTTTTTGTTACCTTCTTTATTCATTGCACTAGAATCCATTAATTTTGAAGTGTTTTTGTTGTAAAACTGCCTTGGTACCTTAGGGGTTAAGTGAGTGGGTCAAGAGTGGTCACGCTGCTCAGTATATTTATTTTGAAACCTTATTTAAGTTAAAAACACTGCAATCCTCATTGCACTCGTACGATTTAGATTCTATAAATTCGTAGTCCAAGATTTATATGGGATCCAGGGTCCAGGCAGCCACTGATTGAGCATGTCCCTAGCAGTACTAGCAGTGGGCCCCTTTTAAATTTATAGCAAACAAATTGAGAGTATGGGACACTTCACAATTGGTACTTGATAGTTTGATTTTGAAGCACCGTGGGGGCTTCTTTTGCACCTAAAAATACTACTTCTTGTGCAGGGTAGGATGTACCAAGTTGTGGAGATCATTTAAGTGCGAAGTTTGATGCGGATCATGGTCTTATTTTTATATACATGGCATTCATGTTGGTTTGTTATGACTCAGCATCTCAAGTTCCAGCGTACATTGATCTGAATAATCAATCAAGCAATCTCATCTTGGCTGCTGTGGAGTATTTTTTTGGAGATTCTTTTAGCATGGGCAGAGCCATTTGCCAACCAAAATAGTTGGAAATTCTTTATTGTGTGCGGCAGCCAGTTGTTGAAGTGGACTCTTGGAAATTGGAGTCACCAGAATAGCAGCTACAAGATCTTAGTTGTGGCATCAGTTTGTTATAAGAATCATGGCTTTGCTCAGCGTCCCATACCATGGAATATGTATCCTGTCTTTAGCTCGTTCTCCAAACCAGACTGCAAGGCTCATATTGTCCCTTGCATCTTGTCTTTAGCTCGTCCTGTCTTTAGCTCATCCTGTCTTTATCACCAAGACCTCTTCTCTTTGCTTTTGGGTGGTTTACACTACAGACCAAGAACTCGTCCCATGTACCTCTAAAATCTGTGATTGGCCTATCGAGTTGATGGAGCCAATCACAGATTTTAGAGGTGCATGGGAAGAGTTCTTGGTCAGTAGTGTAAACCGCCCCTGTGAGTAAATCAACATGTTTCTAGTGATTTTGTGCTCCTAGTATCACACTCTAATTTTGTTGCCAAACTCAAGGTAATCCCCATAACCGACAAGTTCAGGAATGTACATTTAGGAGTGAGGAAAGAATTATACTTCTTTTTCACAAGTAATAGCCAATGAAATTATTAGGATTTCACTGTTCTAATGAAATGAAAATTACTTGTGAATTTTCAAAGCGTGTTGCCATGTTTACCACCCCTAAGCGCCAACCGAAAGTAAGGGGTCTTGACTACTAACAAACCTCCATTTGAATCCGTGAATGTGTGGTAATGGGATGAAAATTGGTTGGATGTACCCTAAAATTATAGATGTCGCATATGAATTTTGGTTGGTTATCAAGGGGGTTTACTTTAGTTGGTGCATGTAAAACTCTATTATCAAACATTGACAATAAGTAGAATTGGTTGAGGGTTGACGATGTGGAAGCCACCTCCCACTATAAACCCTCCCTTGTTGAAGGGCGCTGGTATTTTTAATCCTTTAAGGACAAGCGACCATTTTTGGGTTGTTCCAATATGATAGCCTTGGTAGCAAACACTACATGCCACCACCATGAAAGACTTTAACTATGATAAAGAGGTGGAGGAAGATGGAAATCTATTGAGATCGGCGACACAAAAACAAGTGCAAGCATTGGCCACCTATAGTGATTTTTGTGAAGTGGGGTCGTAATGAAGTGTACCATGTACGTAGATGTTGTTCTGCATGATCTAGAACACTAGTAGACTCTTGCATGGTAAAAGAGCTCATCCGCCATAAAGGATTAAGAAAAGTCAATGACACAAACAACGAAACAAACGACAAAGAAGATGAGCGGATGTGAGGGCCATTTGTTGTGGCCTTAGGTTGGATGACCTATAACCACCACGAACCCCAGAATGGACAAGGTAAAGTGGACTAAAACCACCACAGACCCACCCCATTTCCGAAATTTTAGGAAGTCACATATGATTGGGTGTTAGTTCATGATTGGTTCAAAGCTGTTGGTTTTTAGTCAATGCAGAAGTGGTTATTAGTACAACTTAGTGTGGAAATAGAGAGTTTTGTAAGTCGAGGAATGGGTCACGGCTTACTATCCACTTTGAAAATTTGTAGCAATTTCAATATGAAGAAATAAATGGTCACGACAATTGCAATATTCATGAAATCCTATTTTGAATTCCCAAAAAATGTCTTACCATGTATACAAACGCTATAAATAGGTCAGCAAGCTTAAGTTGGTGGTTATAGGTCATCCAACCTTAATCCGGGATTGCATTTGAATATGTTGTCTAGTTGACCACCCATGAAGTTCAATTTAGAGACAAGTGTTCTTTTCCTTCTTATAGCACTTCAGGCTTTGTTTCTTCCTAGCTAGCTCATAAAGAAAACTCTTCTTAACCCTTTATGGACAATGGCCATATCTAGTCCTCACGTGTCATAGAGTATGTTGACCAAATCTACAACACGTACGGACCACGTTAGGCCATGAACCTTAAAGGGTTAAAGAGATTGTGTACATTAGGTTTAACCCCTAAAGAACCAGAGTCTCCTTCGGGGGGATTTCAGATTTTGGGCAGGTTCCTAAAATTTGAAAAAAAAATCCTTTTTAAAAAAATAAAAATTTAGATTGCCCCTGATAAGAGCTTCGTGGAGGTATTTTTAATTTTTTTTGGATTTACGGTTTGAAAGTTAGTACCACCTATTCTCAAAAATGGGGACGCTGGGCACCCCGGGCACCCCTGGGAACCAATGAAACACATGTGTAAAAGAGGGGCAATAAGTAGGGGCACAAAGGGTGGAGGGAGGGTGGGGCAGCCCAATCAAGGGGAAGAATGGTGGAAGGGAAGATCCCACGAATTCCAAGGAAAGGGATAAATATAATTTTTTTAAAAATAGCATAAAGTGCCTTGCGGTGGCCCGGCAACTCATGGCAAGTGGCGCATGGCAGGGATTGTGGCGGGGCCCGAGTAATGAAAGAGATGGCACGTGTGAAAAAAAAACGTCACCCTATACTGGCGGGCCACCCCCGAGGAGCTGCGCGGGTCTCGCACTAGGGAGTGGGTGAATGACGTGGCCCTTCATTCTTGAAGGGTCCCCATTTTGAAGCCCTGCCCTCACCTATAATATTTGAATAATTCAATAAATTCATTGAAATTAGAGATTTTACCCGTTTTAGATTTTTTTTTTCTCTAAAATAAGTAAAAAATTAAATTCCACATTTCAACCGTACGGATTTTCAAATTTGTAAATTTGTAGGTAGCAAATAATTTCTCACTTCATTTGTAGTCATTTGCATTGTTTTATACCCCCTTTCACTAAAGTATTTATTTGAGCATGATGTACCCCTCGAAATGACCTCAAAGTTTGCACACACTTAGCTAACATCATATTCTTTGCATTGGTAATGGTTTCCAACACAATGTAGTGTAAAAACTAGAAGTTATGCTTAGTCAAAGTGAGCTGACTTTGTCGGGCAAGAGGGAAAAAAAACTACTTCTTGCACTTCAAACACTATAATCTTCACATCTATGCGGTGGATTGCAACTAAAGTTTTACAGCATTATTGTACATGAGTCTAGTTTTAGATCTTACGGTTAAAAGTTGAGAATTCTTCTAAAAAATGTGATAATTGCGGCCATGTTTGACAATGGCAGTTTTGGACTAGTTTTTGATAGAAATTGTCAAGGAACTTTAGGGGTTAAGAACCAAAGTTGGTTATCTTAAGCTGAATAGGCTATGTTTTTGGAGAAATTCTAATGCGTAGATGATTTTCTCAAATAGGAAAATAGTCTCCTTAAGGAAAGTGAATTCTTACAACAATTTTTTTTGTAAAATTTAAATTTGTACAATTGAGTATAAAAGTAATTTGAATTTATTGCAAATGTACGTTTCCACTACACTGCTGCCAACTTTGGTGCCCTCCTGAAGGCTGAAAAATTGTCAATTTACCATGACATTTTTGGCACAAGATCACTTCTATGTTGAATGCATGTGCGCCAAATTTCAAGCTTAAGAGATTTACACAAAAAAAGATATCCAAGATTTACCAACATGGGATAGTTGTAAGAAAAGTTTCACGGCTGCCAAATATGACACCCTTTCAAGGATTGAAGGAAGTTTTTGCCCATGGAATTTTTAGCATGAGACCACTCTTATGTTGATTGCATATTAGAAAAAAATTCAAGTCCAAACAATTCACTGAAATAAAACTAAGCCAAAATCTAGCAACATGTGTAGTTGTGAGAAAACATTTCACTCCTACCCAACTTTGACACACTTCCAAGGATTAAATTTTTTGTTTTGAACCATGAAATTTTGACATAGGACTACCTCTATGTTGATCACATATGCGCTAAATTTGAAGGCCAAAATATCTATATATCAAAATATTTGTGAGATCTACCGACATATATAGTTGTGACAAACATTTCACTGCTGCCAACTTTGACACCCTCCCAAGGATTTAATTTTTAATTTTTTCCCATGAGATTTTGGACATGAGACCATCTCTATGTTGATTATTTGTTTGCTTAATTTCAAGACCAAATGATCCACATAAGAAAAGAAACAAATCTAAATCTACCAGCATGTGAATTGTGGGAAACAATTAGGGAAACCATTTCACTATTGCCAACTTTAGCACCCTCCCTAGGTCTGCAAAATTGTTAATTGACCATGAAATTATTGGCACAAGATCATCTTTATGTTGGTAATATGTGTGCCAAAATCCAAGGCCAGAAGATTTATACAAAAAACCATCTTCAAAATCTACCAACATATGTAGCTATGAGAAACAATTTTGAATATCATATTTTTGTATTCATCACGTGGCCTTGAAATTTGGCACACTTGTTATAAACATAGAGGTGATCTTCTGCCAAAATTTCACGGTAAATTTTTTTAAATGAGCCCTTGGGAGCGTGTCAAAGTTGGCAACTATGAATGGCTTACTACTACACATGTTGGAAGATTTTGAGTATCTTTTTTTGTATTCATCTTCTGTACTTGAAATTTGGCACACATGTTGTTAACATAGAAATGATCTTGTGCCAAAAATTTCATGGTAAATTGATAAATTTTTTAGCCCTCATGAGGGCGCCAAAGTTGGTAGCAATGTAGTGTGGAAATGTACATATGCAAAAAATTCGAATTATTGTTGTACCTGACTGTACAAGATTTCAAAGTAAAAAAAACACATTCTAGCCCCTAAGAGCCTAAGTGTACATGGTGCATACATTTTGGATTTTGGGCACGTTCGTACCATTCAAATATATATATATATATATATATATATATAAAGATTTTTTTTTTTTTGGATTCATGGTTTGAAAGTTAGTACCACTCAAAGTTAGAAATGGGGGCTCTAGGCAGCTCCAAAATTTTGCTAGAAGTCTCTATTGACATTGAGATTTTCCATACTTGTAGAAAATATTACCTTCTTTGAAGTGTAAAAAAACATTTTAATGAATTTTTACACATTTCGGGCAAGTGGAGAAAAAAACTTCATCTTTTTTACATAAAACCTAAAGATCTTCATATTTTTCACTTTTTATTTTTTCAACAACAATATGTGGTGTAAACATTCTAATTTACCGTTTGGATTATCATTCTAAAACATATAAAATTCTCAAAAAAATTAATTGTCAATTGGCAATTTTTGAACCTCCACTCCTTGCACACTTTTTTTGAATATGCTACATCCCTTCTCTACCACTAAAAATTGTTGAATATTGAACTAACATCATGCTCAACACAATGGTAAATGATTTAGACCAAGATTTAGTGCAAAAAATTAATACCAAGTGAAGTCAAAGTCCGTTGATCCACTCAATGCATGGAAGAAAATGAACCATTTTCTTGACTTCAAAGACTGTAATCTTTCAAACCGTGTGGTCAAAGTGTATGAAATTTTGAGAGTATGTTACTTAGTAAGTCTTTATCGAGATCCTACGGTCAAAAAGATAAATACAAGGTTTGTTACCTTCCTTACTCATTGCACTAGAATCAACAATTTTGAAGTGTTTTTGGTGTGAAATCGTCTCTGGCTTTTAGGGGCTAGTCGACCTTGATCAACAAACTTTTTTTAATGGGATAACTAATTTTTGTTCATAACATAACATTTAGATGATTGTTAATATTCTCTTTGAATTTTTTTAATACTTCACTTGTTGTTCGATTGCTTCCCTACAAATAGTAAAAAAGTTTTGGATACATTAGAGTTATCCGCAGAGTACCCCAAATCCTCAGTTTCTAACCTGTAAAATGGAAAAGCCAGGGTGGCCGAGTCCACTGGCAGGGTTTCACTGTAGACCTTGAATAGAACACCGGATAGATTAGTTTTTGAGCCTCAGAATTTCCAAAAATCCAGTTTGTGTCTGGCTTTTATTTTAAGCAAACTTCGACCCTTCAAGTCATGCACAACTCTAGGATTGTAGGATACATGCCAGATTGTCATGACGTTCAACACTGTTCTTGTTTGTTTTTGGGAGATTTGTGCCTTTTGTGCCATTAATAACACCTCCATAAAACCCTCAAATCCTAAATTTATTTCATAGGATTACTTTGCGGCTACACTCAAATACAGGTTATATTTTCATTTCCATGAAAAAAGGATGACAAAAGACCGGTTCCCTTTGTGAATAACTCAATTATCACAATCAGGTGTATTGATGAGCAGTTCAGTGATGCAGTTTTGTGAGTGGTGTGCACACAACACTATGTCGTGAAGCATGAGAAGGCACTACGGCCTTGGTATAGTGGTTTGGGTCATGGCACACTGGTGAGGTGGTTGTGAATTCAAGTCCTAGTGTTGGCATGGTGTCTACCACCATAGTCCACCCAATTATGGTGGGGGGTCCCAAGGCCTCGTTACATGGGGACCCACAAAGCCCTTGGGGGAGATGACATGTCGGTTGTCTCTAAGGCAATTAGTGTAGGGAAGCACTTAGTTTAGAGAAGTGTTTACCCTCGAGAGGGGGGAGTAGTTCTATTACACTAACCTATGTCCCGTGGCCATATCCTTAGTAAAGAGAATGAACAAACACTATGTTCACGCCGGTCTCCTTCCGAGACCGGAGTTCTTCTTCTTCATCTTCTTCTTCTTCTTGAAGCATGAGAAAAAATTAAAATTTGGCCATTTTTGAAGTTGGCATAAAAGCTATGCATTCTTATAAAAATAAAAATAAAACTCCAATGTGCTACGTCTATGTTTTGTTAGAATAACATTTGGGATTGAAATTGAAATATTATATCTTCATCACTAAATAATTGGAAAAAGCAATTACATTGAGCAAGTTACAGAAACGAATTACCAAAACATTTAAAAAAAATTGCATCAATATGTGGCAAATATTTTAGGCTCCTAAAAAACTGGACTTTTTAAAAAGTCATTAATATCCAAAAGTTCTTTTAAGGGGCCATTCCAAGGCTTATAGATCCAAAAGGTCCTATGCAATTGTGCTTTTTGGAGGATTTTGTAGTCAAAATTCCTTCGATTGTCCCTTGCTTTCCCAATTCCTTTTTATGCACCTCCATAGTATTATGCACTATCTAGGTCTTGATGAGCTAAAGGCCCATTTGCACTTGCAAGTATGACTACATATACAAATGCGAGTACCAATGAATTTAGGTTCAATATTGATCGTATTCATTTATATACAGTCAGGTCTCTTTAAACAAGCATATGATACAACAATAATTTTGATATAGTAGCTAGTTGAAATCAGAACAAATCTTCTCCCTTTGTAACAACAACACTTGGAATTCACTCATTTATCCCCCTTTCCATTATAATTGCCTCTGAATGTAGCAGACTCTCAATATAGCAGCCTTACAATATAGTAGGCAAAACCAACCAGGCTGTTGTAAAGGGAGCAGACTGTACCTCTACTAATACCTAGAAGGGCAAACATGGCATAAGTAATAGTGCTACTCTTAAAAGACTCTTTATTCTCATTGATCAAATAAAGCCAAAGTTATACTTCTTGATGCCCATATTTTTGTCCAGCCCATATTTTTGTCCAACCAACATTTTCCAAAAGGTGGGCTTGAGTCTTAATGGCAAGTTTTGTCTACCCCTGAAAAACACTCTTTGTTGTACTTTAAAAGAATCCTTTCATTTTCTTGCACCTCCATCGATGAGTGTCAGCCAATGGATGGAAAAGTGAATGAATTCATAGTCAAGTCTTACAAGTCACGGCAATTTGAATAGAGTCAACTCCCTTTACGAGAGCATCTATACTTTCATCATAACAGTCAACTTGGGTCCTAACATTTATTTGCTCTTTACAATTACTATTTGCTTATAATGGCAACATCCATTAAGCCAAAAGACACCTGTTATGATACCCATTGCTTGTAACAACCGTAATCAACCATGTCCACTAAAACAAGTTATCCAATTATCAACAACTCTTTAGAGTGGGAAAATTGTGGTAAGACAAACAACGTTGTTGTAGAGGATGTTGACTGTACTTCCATCAATTTTCACAGCTCAGGTTTGTACAGATATGAGTGAATCAGTTTAAAAATCTATGTGCCATACCCACTTTTTTGTGAGTAATACAGTATACGTGAAAAAATTGGTGGTAGAAATTTAAAAGGAAAGTTTACAATTTGAAAATGATGTTTGACAATATTTAATTTCATAATGTCAGTACTAGTATTATTACTATTATTATCCAATATTTGGATGAGAAGTAAAGAACATGATCACATCAAAATATAATGTATTTGAAATGTGACATAGAAAATATGCCCAAAGAAAAGTGCTTGTGTGTTTGTTTTGGGCTATTTGATATGATCTAAAATATAAAAAATAAATAACTTTAACTCCCTAAAGTTCCTTGACTATTTCACACCCAAAACACTTCAATATTGCGCATTGTAGTGTAAGAGTAAAAAAGGAAAATAAAAACTCTCATTTTAGCTATTAATTGTAGGACTTTTGTTTAGATTAATAAAATCACATGCTCGCAAAACTTCATAAACTTTGAGCGACAAATTGTAAGATTATAGTGTTCGAAGTGAAGATAGATGATTCTTTTCTTCCTTGCTTCGAGAGCAATTTGACAGGACATCCCCCACGCTTGGACTTACCGGGTGGGGGATGAGGAGGTGGGGCCAAAACCTGGCCCCTATTTTGTTTTTGAATGGGGGCCTAAACTTAGCCAAAGGGGGACCTATTGACTAAACTGCGGCCGTAGGCCCCAATTTTGTAAAAAAAAACGCCAAAAAAAGCCTTTGACCCCCTCCAAAATGGGAGGGCCAGAAAAATGAACCCATGCAATTAAGACGGGGGCCCACCTCGGGTAAGTCCGAGCGTGGGGGACGTCCTGTCCGCGCCCTTCGAGAGGATCATCAGACTTTGACTTCACTTGATATCAAATTTTTATGCTACAAAAGGTCAAATTTATTATGGACATGTTGCACATTACGTCAACTCCTTGTACACCAATTTGTGGAGGTAGAAAAAGGGTGGACTATATTGAATTAGTTATGCAAGGTGAAAAGGTACAAGAATTTCCAAAGTACACCCTATGAGAGGACCATGTCTACAATCACATAATTTAATCTTAATATTCAAAAAAAGTATTAAAATTTAGATTCAAGACAAAGACATACACCTAAAAAAATATTTTTGCAGCTTCTCAAGGTGCAATAATGATCTCAAATTGAAATGTCATCCCTCATTGGATCCGGCTCAACACAATGACAGAATTTATGTCAAATACACAGTAAACATCAATTCTTGGACCTTTAAACGGTTAATCAATTCCGACATACATGTCAATTCTTCTGCAGATGTGCTATTTCTGCACTGAAATCTGACATTCTCTTGAACTTTTTTCCATTTCAAGTCAACAAAAAAAGTGGATATGAAAAGCTGCACACAAAGAATGCTGCACACAAGTCTTCGGAATTGTATGAAACAAAGTGAAGGAGAAAAAATATGATATTACAGCCTCATTCGTCTCTGACAGCAGCAGCAGTGATTTACAAGTACAACAGACGTCACAAGTTGTATTTTTAGAAGCATAATGACCAAGGCGATGGCTAACAACTTCCAGACCATGATCATGCAACAGAAACAGCAGCAGCAGCATCAACCAGCCAATAAAATTCCTACACAACTACTGATGAAACTTAGATCAGGTTGCGGATGAACTCGGATGCCGTGGCAATAGCTCCGCCGGTGATGGCATGCTGGAACATCTTGTCCCTCGAGAAGCTCCCGTCACCAATGGAAAGCAGAGCTCCCGTCACAGCGCCTCCGATGGCCGCATTTTTCTATCATCATACAGAGCAGCACATGATACGTTACAATAGTTTGATACAGTGCAATAGTTTGTCAGACCACTTTCCAACTGATTGGTACATACATGATACGTTACAATAGCTAGTCAGACATACATAGCAACACGTGATACGTTACAAAGAACTAAGATATATTACAACAAACTTCTGAACTTCTGAATGGTATTTCAAAGGGAGTGAGAGAGGTACCCAGTCCTGCTTCGCACGAGCCTTCTCCAGAGAGTATTCAACTCCAGCGTACACACCGGCAACAGCCCCTGCATTAAAACCAGTGAATGTGAATCATTCGTTTCCTCATCAGATCTCAATAGCAATCCGAAAAGCTTCAACTGGCTCTATACCCCATTGGAGACCCTCGTAGCCAGCCCTCTTCACCAATTTCTCCAAGTCATTCTTCGACAAGTGCTCTGGATCCAGACAAAGTGAGAACATCAACCAGTTAGCTCAAGGACATGAGTTCCAGATCTCACAGATCAGGACGGAAAGGGGACACAAACAGCAGCAAGGCATCTCATCAATACAGCAATGACATGATCCCTACCGCTCTTCAAGATGCGAATCGTGTCTTGGACTGCAGCGTGGGCAGCGCCAACCTACGCAACAAACCGAATAATGTGAGATCTGCCGGCATAAGCAGCCCTTCGGTATTACATGACAGCCGCATCGTAAGCATTCGATTCAAACTCACACCCTGTTGTCTGCATGAAACTTCACCCTCTCCGCCTCAACACGTGGAAACAGAAAGAGAGAAACGACTCACCCCTCCGACTTTGAGGAAGCCATCGACGGAGGTGTTGAGCAGAGGATGACCCAAGTCCACAATGACGTCCAATTTGGGGGAGTCCACGGACGCTGACAGCCTGGATCGCACCATTTTGCCTTCTTCACACTAACTCAAAGCGAACAAAACCTGCACGCATACAACACCAACCCAATCAGAAACAACCTCAAACATGCAACACATCCAAAAACACAGATCGTCCCCAAGAACACAGCCCTCCAAAAACAAAACCCCTCCAAGAAACCCAAACACATATGATCCCAAACACCCTCACATTGCCAACATCCAATCGACATCACCAAAACCTCACATGCGAAACCAAACTCCAAACATGCAAACTTAAGCCAACATACCCATACACAAGACTGAAAACAAATGCAAAATGTCAAGCTTACGAGGGACATCCAAACGACATCCCCACGCGAAACCAAACTCCAGAATGTAAAAACCTAAGCAAACACACCCGTACACAAGACAAAAAGGAATGCAAAATAAGGTGAGCTTCCTGTCAAGCTTGTGAGGGATATCCAAACGACATCCCCAAAACCTCGCTCCATAACATACAAGCCTCAGCAAACATACCCATACACACAAGACAAGAAAAAGGATGTGTCTTGCAAAACACAGGTGATCTCCCTGTCAAACTTTCTGTCCTCATAAAAACCAAACTCCATAACATACAAACCTATACAGAAACCACGAGAAAGGAATGCAGAAAACCTGAGGTTGCTATGCGACGGTAGATAGGGAATGTGAGATGAGATTGTACCTGATGAAATGGAGCAGCAGCAGCAATAGGAGGACGAGGAGCACGAGGAGGACGAGGAAGGCGACGGAGACAAGTGGAGGGATAAGATTGTCGCAGGAAGCTTATAAAGGATGAGAAAGCTTGCGACAAACTCTGTCCATGTAATTAGTCTGCGTGCGTGGCGATGATAAGTTCATTGGTGCCTCTATTCGCCCCGACAAACCCGGTCGAACTACAGTCGGGGGGTTACTTTTACTTTTTCACTACACCAAACATTGAATATAGTGCGGTTTCATAATTGATGTGGACCACTCACACTAATTTGCACCAAGCTCATGCATGTCAAAATTTGATTGGCTATTTATTTTCCAGCAAGTGTACGCTAGTTGCCGATTGGATGTAAATTTCTAATAAGTGTAGAAACTCACTGTAAATTACTATAGTGTGAGGTGTACCTGGGCCAGGGAGAATTGATCCTCGCTCGTCGTTATCTGAGGTGGACCCCGTCTTAATTGCATGGGTCATTTTTCTGGCCCTCTTATTTTGGGGGGTCTAGAGGTTTTTTTTGGATTTTTTTTGACAAATTTGAGACGTACGGCCATTGTTTAACCGGAAGACTCTCTCTTGCTATAAATAGGGCCCCATTCAAAAACAAAATAGGGGCCAGGTTTGGCCTCATCACCTCGTAGCCCCCATAAGTAAGGACGAGCGAGGGGGTCAATTCTCCTTGGCCGGTGTACCTGTTACTATTACTTTACGCTACCGGTTACTTTTCATTCCCTGATTGCATATGTGATATTCAAGAAGAATCACTTTAGACAGTTAAATTGTGAACTAAGAGGTGAGGATCATTTTGTGCATTTTTTTGTGTCTAGATAATGATTAAGGTGTGCCACCATATTATCATGGATGGGGTTGTATGTGAAGATTGAGAATGGTGGAAGAATTTATAATGTCCATTAGCAACCATTCTCTATTCTTTTATGTGTGAATTTAACTCTCTAAGGAAGATGGTTGAATCTGGTTGTTGACATAATCATTAAGTTATGACTGTAATAAATATTTTTTATGTCACTAACCTCAATGCAACAATGGCTTGAATACATGTAGATTATATTCTACAAAACCATGGATATAATAATTAGATCATACAACCACCTCAGCAAAGTGATTAGTAATTCCAATTTGGATCAATTAAACAATGCATAACTCAAAACTTTGACAAATCTGGTATTGAATTTATCGTATTGAATTAAATCCATTAAATCAAATCATAAATCTCATCAAAATACATGCAAAGTCATGGAAATATTTGAATGTAAATTTATTTTATGTCATGTCAATAAAAATCACTTACACTATTGTGGGTTAGAATAAGGCATTCACAATGTAGTATATTAAAAAGAAAAATAAATATCAACAATGATGTATAACAATAAATTTATGTTGTACCATACATTGGACTTAATATCTAATCTCAACTTTTAAATAAAAACCTTAAAATAACTACCACTATTATCAATGAAGTCCAAAGTCCTTACAAAAAATAATAATTTTTAATAAATATATATACCATTTCATTCAGTTCTTTAAGAAAATAGAATAATGGATGCATAAAGAAATCCTTCTATTATCATTTGCCTGGCATCCAAGCTCTCCACTAACACGTATCACTAATGAAAAAGATTTTATGACACAATTTTTTTTTTCAAAACTCAAAACCAAAATTTTGTGATCCATCATAATATCATAAATCTACAAATATGCTCTCACTCTAGAATTTTGTGATGTTATCAAAGTTAGGACATGCATCTTTTTTATTCCTAACATCACCCGTTAAACTTCTAAGCCATGAATCAAAAATGAAAATCCTCCCTTCAAATTCCACTATTTAATTACATTATAAAACGATAAAAATGTTCACATCACCTCTATAAGTAAGCTACAAGGAGAGAATATTAATAAAAATACAAGGCGTGAAAAAATCTTTATGTTCATAAATCCCAACATGTGGATATGCAACATGAGGTATGGAATTGTTGGTAGATTTTGTAAAGAAAATCAACAAAATGACAAGCAAGAGACAAATCTAAGTCAACAAAAGTTTGAGTGACCAGTAGCAGAATGTGCATAAACCTCTTAGGATATTATATTTTAAAATCCCTGCGCCAATCACAGGCCGTCATCATGGTATATAATGCCATGTGTTGGCGCCGAGGCAACCACCCCATTGAATGACCTTCAAGAAGTGAAATTTAGGGTCTATTCGCACCCGGAGGTACGTACCTGCAATTGGTGGTTGCTATTTTCATTTTATCTCGAAACTTGTAGACCTATTCACACTAGTTAACTGAGAGTTGGTTTGAGTAGTTTCCATTCATTGTTGAGAGAGGTGGTAGGAATGAAGGCATTTGCACTGCAACCGCTATTTGCATGGTCATTAGCTATTTCCTTCTGACACATTGAAGAGGAGATACGGGGATGAATCTAAAATTGTGGGAATTGTTTACACATGCATCATGCACCATAACCGGAACCTATAAATGACACTTTAACCCCGAAAGGACCAAGTGTCAAAAATGGACTTTTTGAAAGTTTGGTCAAGTTCCTATAGTGTCCCTGTGAAATGAATGTCTTCGAGAATTTTATTGAAGGTGGGCACTTTGTAGAGCTTCGCGGGAGTATAATTTATTTTTGAATTGGGCTCATAAAAATAAGTTATATCAATTTTTTTAAAAATCAGGGATGCCGGGCACCTTGGGCAGGGGTACTGGCCACTGGTGGCAAGGCGGTAAAGTAGGGGCAACCACATGGGGCAGAAAGGGTGGAAGGGGTTAGTCACTTCCAAAAAATAGGGTCGGGGATTCTAAAGTCTCCAGTGGCGAAGACTAGTCTTGTATGGGCCCAGTAGCTTTATTTCTGGAGCATGGTCTCGGAGTGAAGGGAATCGCATGCTCGGAGTCAATGGAATCGTATGGGACTCGGAGCCAAGGAAAGACATCCAGCTAGCACGTGTCTCAAACTGACTCCTTGTTGACTTTGTGAAGGGCAGCATCCAAGGCACTTCCTTCCGCTTCATCCTCGCATCAGCTGATGATAAACTGTTTGACCACAACTGTGTTCCGCTTCCCACCTCGGAGATCAGTAGTTGCTCAAGTTCGATAGGTCGAGACTTGCTTCCCACCTCAAAGATCAGTAGAATTTATCCAAAATGTAAGTGCGGAGTGCATGGGTGGAAAACTTGTGCGGATCATGAGTTATATTGTGCGGGTCAGAAGTTAACTTGTGCGGAGTGCATAGGTGGAAAACTTGTGCGGATCAGTGCGTACACTAATGTGGTAGAACCTGTGCGTTATCGAGGTTGCGTTTTAATTCTTTCTTGGATTCGACTAGTGTTGTCTGAAGGCCTGATGGTTATATACAGATGCACATTTTTTAGATCCGAATCATTCGAGTTTTCCTGGATTTAGAAGATTTTTCTTCTGTTGGTTTCTGGTTTGACGTTGCTTAACTAGAGTTATTCCTAAAGTGAGTTACGTCCTCTTTTAAGCCTCTCAAAGAGGTAAAAGGCGGGTAGGATTCTCAATACGACATGACCTCTCTTTCTTCCTATCTGTGCGGACTATGTAGAGAACATGTGGGGATTAGAATCGTGTAGAGAACTTGCACGAATTAGAACTTGTGTGATACACATTGTGCATACTTTGCATCAATAGAACCAGTTCGGAGAAGGATCAACCAAGCAGTGACGTTGACAACTTCGAAGAAAACTTTGTTCAATAATCGGTGAGACACAACTCTTGGTCTCTCGTTCATTTGAATTACTTGAGCTCATTCAAATCATTGTCCCGATTTTACTTGCTCGCTCATTTCTTCAGTTCACTTGATTTCCTAGCTCACAGATATCATCGTGAGCTTTGTATAATGGTGACATTGAATCATTGACATGATATGAGTCCGATATAATGTTTTGTGTGCATACTTGATATAAGGCTGATATTATGTTTTGTGTGCATACCTGATATGAGGCTAGACTTGATGATAGCCACATAATATATGTACTCATCATGATTCATGTGTCGATGAACATGTATAGATGAGTAGGTGCTTCGCAATAAGCCGTAAGTTATCCTCTATGAGGCTGAGTTGTCGAAGCCTATGCAATCACAGATGCATGGATAGAGTCATCATCAAGTGTCGTATTATTCTTCAGCTTTTTCGAGTGAGTCTCGAGTCCACTGCATCCGAACCTTTTTTCTAAGCTAATGTGTACACAATGATGGATGGGCAGGAGAGTATGCATCACACTTGGTTGAATCTGGGTTGTGCTAGACAGTAGTTGTTGTATAGTGGAATTATATCATGCATTGTAACTTAACATTCTTTTGGTTCTCTACATTCCTAATGGAACGTCATTTCTTTTCTGGGCTGCAGCAGCTGTTTGGAGAACAAGAATCATTGACTTTTATGATTTTATGAAGGATTAGCGTATACACATTGAATGAGACATTTCTTAACAAAGAGATTTAAGTCTTTCAGTTCAATGGGACTAAAAATGAATATGAACATGGACTCAAACTTGTAAACGCTTCTTTTATTCTTTTCTTTTGTAGACTTGGGTATGGTATCCAAGTTGCTTCAAATCCGGATTGCAAAGACACAACTTTGAATACATGACATTTCATTTATTATGAGCCTTGACGGCATACGTCATGGCCAAGCTTTGAGAAGTATATGGTATCGCGATTGTATTTTGTGACAAGTTTTTTCAATATCTGATTATACCAATCTACTTTGGAAGATATTCTTTTATCAACAATGAAGCTTGCGAAGGACTAAGTGAACCAGGTAAAATTGCAGATAAATCTAATATGTTGTTAATTTCTAATTGAGAGAGGGGTTTATACCAAGGAAAGGTAATTAGTGCCCATATCAAATTTCAACCCACATGCTCTTTTAGAACCAGAACCATATTGTTGTCTTCAACATATTCAATGAATTTTATAGGTCAAACACAACGTTGTGAGTTTTTTTTTGAGTTTCTAACTACAATTGAGTTTCACGAAAAAATTGAAGGTTTGTACAATTTATTATTATTTAGTGGTTATTATTTCAATTCTTTCCTTGTTATGTTCTAATGTAGGTTTGTATCCTTTGCTCTATGCATGAAGTTTCATAATGTTGAAAAATTAATATTGCACCCTTCAAATGCATGTATCTTACAATCCACACGATCAAAGTTAAAAAAAAATTTGAGTGCAATTTTGTAGTGCTAAAATTCAAGGTCCTATTTTCAAAATAATTTTAAAATGAATGTTTAGATTACTCTCATAATATCTCTTTTACAAAGAAAATTTTCAAGTGTTTTTGTGAACCTATTCATGTTTACTGGGACTAACATGCAATATTTTTGTGGCTCTAGACATTGAGAATATTTTTCTAGGTGCTACTATTGGTGAGTGGTCAAATCCTTACTTCCTCTCAACTAAAGTGCAATTTTTACAAAATATAGCCATGCCACGAAAACGTGCAATGCGTGGAAAAGATAAAGAGGTTAGTGCCATATTTATTGTTGTATACATGCATGTATAATTTATGTATGAATTTGTAAATTATACAAATAATCTATTGGTTTATGTGTCTTTTCCAGCTTGCTCATGGAGAGCAATCAAAGCGGCGTAGCTCCTGCGGTACTGAAAAAGATTCACTTCCAATGTCACTATCTCCAGTTTCAAGACAACCGGTACCTACTCCCCCTTCTCTATTTCCTGAAGACTTTGATAGTAATGTAGAAAACAATGAAGACACTATCATTGGAGAATGTGACAACTAGTATTTTGACACTGAAGACTTTCTAGGGAGAGAGTCTAGTGGTGAAGAATTTGAAGAAGATGATTTTGATGAAGGTGAATATGGTCATGAAGAGACAAGAACTATAGAAGATGTGTGGTGGCCTCCGGAGGTTCTCCATACACCCCAATCTATTTCATCTATACGCCCTTCTTCAATATCTATTGCTCATCCAAATGTTGTCGGGACTAGTTTGGATGAGGAATGGGGGTTTTTTCCAAGTGAGGAAACAATTCATTTGTTATCCATGGATGTCGGCGTCGGAGGGACGGAGGATGAAGCTACAGATGAAATGAGGTATACTAATATGAGAGTTCGTGATGAATCAAATGAATCAAATGAAGGTATTGATTCTAGTGGTGGGGAAGATGATGGTCGTGATCTTGCAGATGCAGATGACATAAAATATTTGTATCGCGATGTCACATGGAACCAAAATTGTTCTACATATGATCTTTTGCCTCAAGAATTTATTGGTTCTTCGCAAAGTACATAGTTCCGCTATTTTCCCACATTCATGCAATTATTCTATCTATTTTGGCCACATGTGACTTTACGCTATATAGTGAACAAAACCAATCAATATGCTCGTGAAGAAGTAGATGGCAAGGGAATTCCTATGGGTGGTACAAATTGGAAAGATTTATCGGAAGAGGAATTTAAAGCATTTCTAAGCATATGTTTGATTAGGGGTATGAAGCGACAACCGAGTATGAAGAGTTATTGGCAAAAAGAGGGATCTTTTTTTGGTGTGAGCATATTACTAAACTTATGAGCCAAAAAAGATTCTTATTGTTGCTTCATTGTTTACACATCACAAATCCAGCTACATATGTTAGAGAAAAGTCATTGCCAGGTTATGACAAATTGGGACAAGTGAGGTGGTTAGTAGATATTGTTCGTGACAAATGCAAACGAGTGTGGAGCCTTGGACAATTTCTAACTATTGATGAGATGATGATACGCTGTAAAGGGTCTTATTGCCCTTTACGACGATATATGCCTCAAAAACCACAAAAATGGAGAATTAAGGTGTGGTGTCTCGCATGCTCAACATCAAAGTATGTTTGGAAATTTTCCGTGTATTGTGGAAAGGATCAAAATATTATTGATGTTCCACGTACAACACGAGGAGAGCCAAGACTTGCACATAGAGTGGTTCTGGATTTGGTATCAGATATTCCAAATAAAGGCCATGTAATCGTGATGGATTATTTTTTTACTAGCATTGGATTATTCAAAGATTTTTTATCAAAAGGAATATATGCCATAGGAACTATGCGATCAAATCGGATTGGTATTCCAAATGTATGTAAGAATATAAAGGCTTTCAACAGAGTGAAAAAACCTGGGGAATATGAGTGGGCAATGCACAAAACTCGGAAAATCTCTTGCATTTTGTGGAAAGATAAAAAACCAGTAGTATTGCTTTCAACACATACAATGCCAAGAGGATTATCAATAATGCCCATCGTCACTGTTCCTCGTAGAATTGGTGCTACGCGTGAAGATATAGTGACATCTCCAGTTCATTTGGAATATACGATCCATATGAGAGGTGTTGATGTTGCAGATCAGTTACGTGCATCTTACTCTACTCAAAATAGGACCCACAAGTGGTGGCATCGTATTTTCTTTTTCTTATTGGATATGACTGTGGTAAATATGTTTATCATCTATTTGGATAAATGCAAAAAAATGTTGTACCTTGTAAACCTATGACGCATATGCAATTTTGGACAGAGTTGTATTTAGCACTTACACAAAATTGGCACAGTGAAGATGGTGGGAATGAGGGCACTTCACGACGTACGAGACGTGTTTGTTTCCCGGTGCATTCAAAAAAAAGGAAAGCATGTGTAGTATGCACAAAGGCGGATAGACGTCCTCATTATTATTGTTCTAGTAGATTTTCTCCATGCCACAACCAATACATGTGCTTGAAGCATGGTTGTTTTCAAAGGTTCCATGAGAACCTAAATTGTCATATTTGACTCCGTACCTTTAGGATAAATATGAATTTGTAATTGCATAAATATATATTATTTATCTAATTGCAAATGTATATTTTATTACTTTTTTAATTTGACCTATCTATGCCATAATATGCAATAGTGCATGAATTTTTACAATTCATGTAAATTATACTTTGATACTTTTATATGTCTTTAAACTTTTTCTAGTTATTGGAAGATTCCTAAATCTTCTTTTACAATCATAACATGTACCTTTATACTTATTTTAGAATTTCAATCAATTTTGATGTGTCTCTCTTCTACACACGGTTCCTAGTAATAATATCATGGGTATGTCTAGAAAAGTCTATTTTCTATATCTTCTATACATAACTGATAATATATAGTACTATAGTTGAGACTACTTCTAAGAATTTTTTCTGAAGATTCAACTTCCTAGAATTCTTTAAAAAAATAAAACTCGACCTTCATTCTCTTGGATGATAACAAATTTTAAGGTTATTCTACGTCACTTAATGTTGCAGTTCGTAGAGACAATATCCCTCCGGAATGCACCCAATCGTCACTAAGTGCTTTCCAAAGTAACCGCTCCGGTTTCGTTCCCACAGAGACCTAATGTTCTTTTCCAAATACTCCTACTTACTTAACTGACTACAACAATCTTTTATAGGTTAGCTATCTTCTTAGCTTTAGTATGGTAGATCCGGATCCTTCCGGAGCCCGACTTCTGTACAATGATTTCCGGAAAGTAATTTCCGGAAGTCGGGAGGGTAGTTTGATTTGTCTTTGTTCCTCCTCAGAGGGGCTCCTGGAGTTTTTAAACGAGTGGCCGGAGTCCATTGATCATGTTTTGTGTAAGTGGCTGGATTTCCCACTGCCTTGTGACTTAAAGTGGCTAGACCCCCACTGTCCGGAACTTATAGTGACCGAACACCACTCTCCTACTCTGCTAACCATATGAATTGATTGTTGCTGCTAGACTTAGACTCTCACGACATCCGGAAGGCCTTCCGGATGCGGTCACACAGAGATAAGTCCGGACTACAACGACATTCCGGTGAGTGAATTGTGATCCTCCGGGGACGATGGTGTTATCTCGTCAGAGTACTCCGTCTAGACCTACGCATCGGGTTTTTTCCTATCTTGGGGGAAAACTCCGGCTTTGACCGGAATTCAGGTTAACACGGATTATTCCGTCTCCTAGGGACTACCAGGAACACCTCTGCAGTTCGTCCCCTCCCCTCCTGGCTACTTCCGGACCCTGGAGTCTACCAGACACACCTCTGCAATAGCCCTCCAGCTCTCCTAGGCGATCTCCCGACACGGATCTTGACCGGTATTCCTCTATCCGAACTAACCTTCACCACACTCCGGAAGGATATTGACACAACTTCTCCCACAAGAATGGATCCGCTACCCACAAAGTCTATACCACACATTGGAAGTACAAGAGAGCCAATCTGATACAAGTAGTGCAATATATTAGTAAGTGAGAAAGACAAGATGAAAGGTTTTTGCCAAAACCTCACCACTAAGTACTAACTAAGTCCTTCTAAACTTAGCCTTCCTTCTAGCCATCTACAGGAAGCCCGCTAGATCTTATCTAAAAGATCCGAGAAATCCGGAAAAGTTCCAGATTGGATCTCAGATCCAAAAAACACGGAATAGCTCCGTCTCCGGGATTCCTATTCTAACTACAAAAACGGACAGTCGACTCCGTCAACAGCCGGGTGCACTTGGGGCCCCATCGTTAATCGTTGTTGATCCGAAGTCTAAGTCCAAGAAAATAAGCAAAGGAAATCTAAAGCCTTACTAACCTAAGTCGGAGCACCTGGGCCCCGATATCTCCCACTCCGGCGGGAGGGGGAGATCTCCACCGGAACGCGCGACTTGCCCTTCGCCTTCTTTGACGTTGCAGGCGAAAGGTTGGTCTTCCGGGTCGACCGTCTGGCTGTTGGAGCGACAACAACCACCGGAGTCCTAGCGTCCGGCGGTGGAGGAGGTTGTTCTGGTGATCCTTCCGGGACCGGAGGTGCTGGCGTTTCCGTCGTGGAAGCTGACCTGGTTTCCTGGACGAGGTCTCTGTAGCTTCCGGATGGGCTCCTCGGTCCGGGTGCCAACCTCCGGGACACGGACCTTGGTGCAACTGGGAGAGCGCCTTCCGCCGGAGGATCTGACAGACGCATGTTGGGTGGCGACAGTAGATCCGGAAGCTTCTTCAGGATTTCACTCGTACTCGGATTGGGGAGTACGATACCCTCCGTTGGTGTCCGAGGCGACGGAGTGTCGAGAAACTCCGGGTTCGCTGAAGTGCCCGGAACTGGAGTGGTCTTGGCCGGTGGTTCCGGAGGGGCTGCGGTTCGTGTTGGGGTCGGGGTGCCTTCTAGTCCAGGTGCTGTTGGTTCTTCCAGATACTCCACGGTGATGTTGTCGACCAGCAGCTTCATCTGCTCCCAGTTCCGCGCCATCTTATCCGCCTGATCGAGGAGGAACCGGATGATGTTGGCCCGGGTGACCTTCTCCTTCTTCTCCACCAGTTCGGTGAAGAGTCGGCTTCGGTTGATCACGTCAACCGGAAACTCCAGGGCCGCCCGGACCTCAAGTAAGGTAGTTGCGGAAGTGTTGGCCTTCGCCTCGGCCAGCTTCCGGGCCGTCACCACCAGGGCTGCTTCGGCGAGGTAATGCTTCATTTTCCTCTTCATCTCTGTAGTGGCCTTGTACATGGTGGAGATTTGTGTATGCAGCGCCTTCGCATCCGTCTCCCGGAGCCGGAGTTCCTCCACCCTGTTGATGGCGTCCTCGAGCCGGTTGACGTCCAGACTCCGGAACATTTGCTCCACGTTGGTGGTGATGATGTAGTTGGTCTCCTTAAGAAGACCAACTCTCCAACCAATATCCCGAGTAAGCTCATTCATCAGTTTGAGTTGTCCCTAGGAATCGTCCTTGTCGACCTTCCTTCTCTTCCGGCTGGTCTCCGCCCAGGGTCCGGACTCGTCTTCTCCGGACGAAGCGGAGGAACTGTGGATGCCCGGACTCTCCGTCTCGGGCTCCTTTCCTCGAGGTCTTTTTAGAGCCTTCTGGCCCTCATGAGTACTTGTGGTGGCTGCTTCCGGCACGGGCTCCTCCTCTCCGGATCCTTCCTCTTCAGACTCGTCACCTCCGTACTTCTGGAAGTTGAGGACTTCGTCGTACTTCCAGATTTCCTCCTGAGTCAGCTGCTGGTGGTGAGCATAGAGGTGCACCACATATGATGCCAGAGGTGTTGCCGATTTCTTCACCTTCTGGAGATTGGCTACGAGGCGGTTGATCAGCTCCGTCATGAGCGTACCCCAGTCCACGATGATCTTCTTCCGGAGCGCTCCAAGGAAGGTGCAAGCCTATTTCGCCACCACCCCTTTCGGCTTTTCCGGATGAAAGATAGGGTTTAAAAACCCTAGCCAAGCTGGGCGTCCAGGTGCTGAAGGTTTTGCATGTTGTAGCCGTCCTTCGGGTCCGCCGGGCTCGCAAATTTGGCTGTCAGGAACTCGTCCCGCCGTTCCACCACCTTGGTGCGGCCGCCCCGGAAATCGTACGCCTGAGACCATTCCGGGACTCCCCGGTTTTCCGGATGGGCTCTCAACAACCGACTATAAGAAACCCGTGATTTTTGTGACGTTAGCTGTGATCAAGTGTGTTTTTCAAAACATGTTTTTGCGAACGGGCCGAGCCTTGGGCTCTCGGATTCTGGTGGATGTTGCACCAAACATGGAAAAATTGGCGGAAAAACACAGAGATGTTAGCATAAACGTATTTGTTTTGCGGGACGTCCTAGTGAACATAGTCATGTTTTAGACAACGTCCTCAGAAAGGTGACAATGCCACGTCGGCAGGGGGGTTTAGCTTCACTGTGAGTAACTTCGAGATTGTTACTGCAACCTCCCGTAAAACACTGCCCAACGGTTAAAACACAATGGAGATGGGCTGACCCCTACAAAAATAAAAACGTGGATGTCGTTACTGACGTCACAAAAAACGTGGATGTCCTTACTGACATCACAAAAAACATGTTTGAGCCACGTAGGCAAGGTAGAAATTGGATTCTTTTTAAAATGTTTGTGCCACGTAGGCAAGGTTGAAATCAGCTGCCACGTAGGCAAAGAGGATGTTGGAACAGACGTCTGGATGGACGTCTACTATGACATTTTAATGTTTATGCTAACATGAGGCTAACACCATGACAAATCCAATAATCCCATATGGATTGTCACCACTTGTGCATCCCATTGTATATATATGTAAGGCCTTCTCTCCTATCTCATCACACTTGAATCAAGAGTGATTCACTTTCATCCATCTATTTGGATGAATTTAAATTATCCTTGAAACTTAAAGTGATACGGTACTTTTTGATGACATGGCGCTTCTTTTTGGTGACATGGCACTTGCTTTTGCTGACTTGGTGCTTGCTTGTGGTGACCTCCATCTCAACGAACGTCACAGAAAACGTCATAACGAACGTCACAGAAAACGTCATAACGAACGTCACAGAAAACATACCGTGTTAGAAATGACGTCCCAATTTACACTGTCCACAATTAATTATTGCATTAAACTATGCTGATTGGACATGCCACGTCATATTTTTAAAAGTGACACGTCATATTTTAAAGGTGCCACGTCATAAAATGGCGGGTCCACGTATGCAAGCCTAGTCACAATCATATGCCACGTCATGCGCCACATCATGGGCCACATTACCAAGGGCCCGGATGAAAAAGTTGGAGATGTGGCACTGCCCGTCCATGTGGCGATGACGTGGACGCGACGTGGCAGCCACATGGCAGATTTTTAACACCTTCAACCCCAAGTTTTTGTGACGTTTTAAAAAATGTAGGCCTGTTTTTTGAGATTTTGGCATGTTTTCGCATGTCAATTATAACGGATTTTTTTGGACGTCAACGTTGACGTACCGGATGCTGCACAAAACATAATTGCACGTTAGTTGCCCTGTCACAAAAAACACGGGTTTCTTATAGTGACCCCTCGTACTTCTCGTCCGGGGTGCCTATGAGTTCCCGGACGTATACCTCCTCCCGCATGCCCCAGGGGACTTCGAGTAAATCCTCGCAGCCCATTGTCTTCAGGCTCGACTTCAGTAAGTTATACTCATCCATGTCTTTGGGAATGTCCGGAAGAACGCGGGCCAAGGATGGGAGCACAAGTCCCGGCTCTTCGTCTCTCCGGCCGCGCCCATCCCTATCCGTCCTCTTCTTTTTGGCCATCGGAACAGTCTTCATGGGAATTCCTATCACCTCATAGTCTCTCAAGGTAGTCCCTGCACGCACCGACCTCACAAAAGCTCTCCCTAACGGACGCACATCCGTTCTAACCGTCTAAGCTTCAAACCCTAACGGCCAGTAGTTAGAAAATCGTAAGAGAGAGAGAGAGAGAGAGAGAGAGAGAGAGAGAGAGAGAGAGAAAGAGAAAACCCTAGTATGGAACCCCAACACGCGAGGAAGAAATGGAGAAGAAAGAGTTTTCCCCCCCGAACCCCAGCCTTAAGTAGTCCAACCTTTAGTACGACATCATGATGACAGTTGATGGTGACCTTTCCGGCTGACGATTCCGGATAACTGACTGCCCCAGAATTTCGGTAACTACTCTGGTTCAGCTTTTAACAGTTTTATGCTTAATTAGGGTTTACAGTCCGGCCCCTCAGACTTTATTATTGCATCAAGACTACAGGTTGTATCCTAACACCAATTATTGCAACTAATTAACTAACTTTTTTGTTTTGGCCGGAATTTAAGGTTAATTTCCGGCACCATGTGGGAACGAAGTTCCACAATTAACCCCTAAATTTCTTTGATAATTTCACACTAAAAATACTTAATACGTGCTTGTTTTAGTGCAACAAGTAAGGAAGAAAACCAAAACTCTTATATCTAGTTAAACGGTAGGATCTCAATTAAGACTTATTAACTAACTTACAACAAAAATCTTATAAAGTTTGACCGCATGGATTGTAATATTATAGTGTTCGAAGTAGACAAAAGGGTCCATTTTCTTCCCTGCGTTTAGTCGATCAACAGACTTTGACTTCACCTGGTGTCAAATTTTTGCAGTACACAATGTCAAAATTCATTACCATCATGTTAAGCATGATATTAGCTCCTTGCACTCCAATTTTTAGAGGTAGGAAAAAGATGTAGCATATTCAAAAATTTGTGCAAGAGTGGAGGTTCAAAAATTGTCAACTTGCAAAATATTTTTTTGTGAACTTGGTATGTTTTAGAATGAGAATCTATGTGGTCAATAAGAAGGTTCACACCACATCATGCTGCGGAAAAAATAAAAGTAAAAAAATATGATGATCACAAAGTTTTATGTGAAAAAAACTAATTTTTTTTGGTACCTTGCCCGACAATGTCCCATAATGTGTGAAAATGTTTGACTAGGATTTATATGCCTTTTTTCATTGAAGACAAGAGATTTTTTTTGACAATATGAAAGGAAATAATATTATTAGCCAGTACTGAAAATCTCACATTCAATAGAGTGTCCTAGCAAAAGTTTTTGGAGTTGCCCGACTTGCCCACTCTCCCCATTTGAACTTCAAAACCCTGTAACTTTTTCATTTGATGTTGGATTTAGGAAAAAAATGAGACTCACACATAGCATTTAGTAATGTCTGTCTACTTTAAAAATTTCAAAGAAAACTATTATAAAATGACACCATAGGAACCTATCTGAACCTTCTAGAGTCCCTCGAGGGGGCTCTTGGAAATGTAGGGGTTAAACTAAATTATTAAGGCTTTCATTGTATGATACCACTTCCACTATATCATGGCGAGTTTTCATCATCAGAATACAAATTTCTCTAAATTACCTTGGTCTTTTATGAGAGTCAATTTTATGCCTTATATACATATTAAATTCAATATATACTATTAATTAACCACTATAGACTAATATCATTATGATTATATTTATATGTTATTTTATATATAGTGAACATTAAATGAACACAAGCAATACATTAACATAAACAATCATTTATATCAAGAAAAAGATGATTTTTTATTTTGAATAATCATTTGTATGTTAGAATATTTAGTCTCTACCGAATGGATTCTAGATTCAACAATATTTTTTATAAAGAAAAATAAATTTATTAACGTAAATGGCTACTTTCTATATTCCTAGTCATTGGAAGTCTTAATCCTTTGGCACCTAGTTCATGTTTCTCCAAAACCAAGCCATGTGTCGGTTTTTAAATTGAGCTAACTTTGATGGAAATACAATGTCTAATTTTACTATCCAACCTTTCAAAATTAAACTCAAACCAAACCTGAATTTTGGGGGAAATTTGCACAACATCCAATGGTTGATGGAATAGAATATAGTGTTTAAAGATACCGTATATTGGTAATGAAAATTGTGGACTTTGGAGGGTATACAAATTTTTCCATCAATAGATTCTTGCAAGAGTTTTTGTACTTTGAATGAAAGAGGTTCACATGTGCACTAGGTTGATGGCTTTGCATTGACATATCAAATGTGAAGAAAAAATTTATACATGATTATTGATGATTTTTTTACTTTTGTTTACTTGATTGTATAAAAAAATGCTTCAAACATATGAATTAAAACAAAACTTTTGTATGTGATGTGAGAGATAAAAAATCAGCAAACAATGAAGAATCTCTTACAGACAAATTTAAGACCAAAACCATTTTGCATGTCTATGAACTACAATATACTATGTGGCATGGTATTCATTGTATTTTAGTGTATCTGATGTATTTTGTGATATATTCCTGGCTTTTCCATGAGTTCTACCACTCCAAATCATGATCTGGTATTTATAGAGTTTTCATGTAATGTGTGCGCCAATCTAAACTTCAAGTTTCACAACCGAATTCCTCATGGATGTCATGCAAATTGAGATTGAACACCTAGAGAGCCCCATTTTGGGTCTTGTGGGCTTCAAAGGGTTAACGTTAACACCTCTATAACTTGTGATTTCTTGGCTTGCAATGATCTAACACAAGGAATGACATAGATTCATAAAATTTAGGCAATGTGTAGTGGGAATATATGCCGTTGTTTACTTTGTTTGGCAAAGTGAAAATATGTTTTGGGAGGATGTTACAAAAACAAGTGAAAGTTTATGATTCTGTAGTAATGAGAGATTTACATCATAGAATGTTATAATTTTATGTTCTCAAAGCACATAAAATTTCTGCTACTAAAAACTACGTAATCATTGAACTATTATTTAAAAGAAAAACTCAGTTTTCATACGTGCTTTATAATCAAAGCTTAACAAAAGATTGCAGAGTAGATGTTAATGAAGGAAAAACTTTGAATTCTACATGTTTTTAATCTTTTTTATATCTTCAAAGAAATTTTCTATATCTATCTACAATATCTATACACAAAGTAATATATACTACATACAAAATAATTTAAATTACTTTATGCCCAATGTATTATGTAACATATGTTTTATAGATTTATTGTATAAAGTACTTACAATAGACATATTTTAAATAAATAAATAATTTGGATAATTTTCAATTTGTGTGTTTTATTATCAATATGTGTGTTCATTGTTGTTTGCCATTTTTAAATGTGTGGTTATAAGTAATTTGTACTACAAAAAAGGTGGTACATTCATTTTCATATTGTCAAAATTCACATATTATAATCCACATCAACTAATATGAGTTTGAAAGAAGAAGATCCTAGGGTTACATTCTCAAAACATTCATATTGAAGCTTATAACAAATAGAATAGAGATTCCTAAAAAATGCCTTGGTCCTTTCAGAATTTATTTGGCGTCAAAAATCCATTGTCTTCCAAACTTTTGTTCCTCCAAATAGAAGATGACATGATTATATCATCTATCATTGGGATTTTTTGTTTAAAATTTTTTTCCTTGAAATTAAAAAGAAATTTTACTTCGCTAAGCAAATGACCCCATTTTGTACCCCTAGTAATTGCAAGACCTTTTTCCTTATTGTAAACCCCTCGAATACTTGTGATTTTTGGCCTGCTATTACCTAAAGAAAGGTAGAAAATAAATCTAAAAAATGCTTGCAATGTATAAAGTAAAATATGCCATTTTACAAGTCAAGGAAGGAAGGGAAGAAAAAAACCATCAAGTACAATCATATGTCATATAGAACTTAATGTACCATTGTAAAATTCTTCTTCATTGAATATAATATCATGACCTAAAAACCTAGACTTGGGGGGTGTTAGGGGGCCCAGACTTTAGGGGTGCTAGGACCCTCTTTTTGCCTAGATTAATCTTTTTTTGTTGTCGAATTTCCTTTAGTATTATCTCTTCAAAAAATTGCAAAATTTAGTTGTACCATACCCTGCTCAATTGGTTGAAGTCTAACTTTTCATGTTTGAATCTTTATTTTTTCTAGAAAAAGAAATAAAATTATTCCGCAAAGATAACGTGCATGCCTATTCTTCATAAAAATCTTAAAGAAGGATCTTGAAAATTGATTTTTAGAAACTTGTCAAAATTTGATTTGTACCCCGGAAAGTACAAATTGTCCTTTAGAGGTAAAAAATGCTTCATACAAATTTAGGAGATAAGAAGTTCAAGTTCAAAATGCAACTACACATAGGAGAATTAAAAGAGGAACTAAAAATTATATGGAAAATTGTGAAGTTTTTATTACAAAATTTATTACTAAAAGTATGTCATCATAATTACTACAGAATTGATATTACAAAATTTACTACAAAAATATTCAAGTAAACTAGTATAATTTATAAATAGTATTATTTTTGTAATAAATCGTGTGAATAGTTGTACAAATAATATAACGCATTTCAGATGGAAAAAAAAAAATGAAGGAGAAGAAGCTGGGCCGGTTCAATCAGGCTGACAGGGCGGCATACAACGGGTCTCGCTGCTGACCTACAGTCAGCCGCGGCGGGCCCCGGGCAGGGAACTTTTTTCCATTCTTTGTATTTTTAAAATTTGAAGAATATACTCTAATTCGAAGTCCCTTGACTTTTAGATGAGTGGGTGAATGACATGGCCCACTATATCATGAAGGGTTCCCAATTTCAAGTGCTGCCCTCCCACATAATGCATCAATAGTCCAATAAATTCATGTAAATTAGAGATTCTACTATATTTAGGACTTTTTTTCTTACAAATAAGTAAGAAATAAAATGGCATGTTTGAGCCATTGGGATTCTCAAATTTATAAACTTTTGTAAAACAAGAAATTTCATATCACATCTGTAGTCATTGACTTGGTTTTGTACCCCCTTTCACTGAAGTATGCATTTGAGCATGTTCTACCCCTTGACTTGACCTCAAATTTTTGCCACTTTTGAACAGTGGCAGTATTGGAGTGTTTTGCTTTGAATATAGAAATTTTTGCCACTTTTGAACAGTGGCAGTATTGGAGTGTTTTTGGAGAAAAAATGCCTTGGTACCTTAGGGGTTAAGTTGCTACAGTGTTGGCAAATATCTTAGGGTGACCTTCAAGGCTGAAATTGGTACCTCTCACCTACCTATGATGATTGGTACATTTTGTTCAATAGAATGTTCAAGCCCTCACATCTTCCTCTCAAACTACCACACACCTTAGACACAATCCCTACCATTGCTACTACACACTTACAACCATATACACAACAGTGAGATCACATGATAGACAAATGTATTGGCTTCGGAGTTTTAAACTCCACATCTATATACATTGGCACCATATATACCATTACGGTATGAATATCTTTTGGAAATACACATACAAAATACACAAACTCAACACAAACACATCCCTATTACACATCTACCCAGAAAACATAACTCAAACACCCTTACACAACATACGAACTCTACCTCCACATACACCCCAAACTCTTATGAATATTCACCAACACCCACACAACTCTTCTCTCACGCAATACATAAACACAAACACAAAAACCAACAAACATACAAACCCACCTCTAACCACAAAACATAAAATTACCATAACCCAAAACCTACCAACACAAATATCTAGAAATATGCATAAGATGGACACGGGGCAAACCTCCTTAACAACAAAAATACACATACATCTAATACCACTAAAAACCCCCAAAACAATCATAAGCACATACACCCAAATAATAGTACACTTAAACACAACTATGCTATTAAACATAAACCATAACACCCGACACATCTTTACACACACACACACATATACATCTACATACCATCAAAGAAACACACACACACACATACACACATACAAAGGCGAATACACACAACCAAGAAAGCATAAAATAAAACACCAAAACCACATACAAGAACAAAAAATTCTTAAAATAGACTTACAAAAAATAGAAATTCTAATAAAAGTAAGAATATATACGAATCTGATTGAAATAAATATCAATCTGTTTTTAGGAATCATAGTTTTAGACAAAATATGTTTAGAAAGAAACCTTTCAGAAAACTCATTATTTCTATATACGGGTACATATACTGATACGTATACTGATACTTATACTGATGCATACACCAATGAGTATACTTATAAATATACTGATACAAATACTGGTGCGTATACTGATACACATATTGGTATGTATATAAATACAAATACTTATACTTATACAAATGCAAATACCAATACAAATAGTGGTACGTGTACTCATACGAATACTAACACAAATATTAACAAAGATACTGATACAAATACCAAGACAAAAACCGTGACATACACCAATACAAACATACAAAAGAATACTAATATAATACCACATAAAACTACATACACACACACAAAGACAACCACACACCATCAACGAAACACATACATATACACACACACATACAAAGACAAACACATACAATCAAAAACACACAAATACCAAAGCCACATTCAAAAACAAAAAATTCTAAAACAAAACAAAAAACCCATCTACTACAAACTACTAATATTAATTGGAGGAGACATGGAGACTAACCCAAGACCCATGCCGAACATATTAAAAAGACACCCCGCTTCGCACAAAAAGAATGCCAAAACATATTTCATACCAAATACTAATACAAACACCAAAACAAACAATTGTACAAACCACAAAGTATATAATAACACCGCATATGAAAAAAAGGACTTAAAAGCCACTTTAAAAACCAACATAAACCCACATACAAATAGTCTTAAATATAATAGTTGCATATGCACACGGACAAAAACAACCAAGATAAAATACAACCAATCATATATACATCCATACACTACTAAAACAAAAACAACCACAAAAAACACATGGACAAAAAATAAACTAAAGACGAAAACAACTACACCTACTAAAAAAATAAATAAACCCACAACTCACACACAAAATACAAACATCCACCTACCCCCAAACCAACAAGTCATTAATAACACAACAAAGCCTTTAAAATACACCACTAAACATATACACCACAAACTTCTACTACTTCTAGGAGGAGACATTGAAACCAACCCGGGACCCATGCCCAATATACTAAAAAGACATCCTACATCACATAAGAAAAATGCCAAAATCTACTTTATACCTAATACCATAAAACTCCAACCAGAATATGAACACATTGCAAAACCCTTCGCACCATTTCTAAAAAACACACATACATTACACCACATACACAACACTTCCCACCCAAACATTGCCCAATACATACAACAAAAAAATACGCATCCACCACCCCACATCTTATATGCACTAATAATCACTACTCATCCAAACATAGATGAATGTAACCAACTTCTAAATCCACAAAATTGGAACACAATTACATGGACTAATACACTCCTACAAACCTTACTAACCTTACAAAACCCACCAGAACGACACATCTACACTCCACACCCCTATACTGAATTCCTAGCAGACAACCAAAATATTATAAACCATGAGAACTCAATACATAAAAGACTATACGACTTCTTACATAGTCAAGACATACCACCCTCAAATGATATAATAAAACTAAAATTCCCTTACCTCCCTAACAAACTCATAAGTGAATCACTAAAATGTCTAGACCCTATACCAGAATACACCCACCCACCCCCACCTCTTCCCTACATCCCTCCTCAAAACCAAAATCAAAACATTAGACCAAACCAAGAAAATACATACATAATCACATGGAACGCCTCCTCACTAAACACTGCCCTTCCTAGCTTACAAACTCTAGTTGCAAACGCAGACACGCCACCGGCTCTTATAGTTATACAAGAAACAAAACTAACCGCCACAAAATCTACAAAATATATACAAAATATATTTCAAGACTATAAACTCATCTTTAACAATACACATGCACTTACAAGATGCATGCAACAAAGGAGACCATACACACCGGGCCGCGGTGGCCTCCTTACATTAATACACAAAAAATATACATTCCCCGGCAACATCAACAAAATCCCTACCCCAATGCACATATCACCATACATTCAAATAATTAAAATCACTAATCACCCACTACAACCATGGTTAATCTTTCACATGTATATGCCATCCCATCCCGAAGATACTAGATTTCTCTTAGATATACAAAACACTATCACAACCCATATTAATAATCATCCCAATCATACATACCTATTATGTGGAGACTTCAAAAGAGACATAGCGCTAATTGGCCGCCAAAATGGAAACCATCACACCCCCCCTCAATACATTGATTACCAATGGCGCCGCTTCACAGAAAACTTAAACTTCACTTACATCAATACCGATACACAATTCTCTAGACAAGGTGGCTACAATTATAGTGATTGGAGTCTAATAGATGGTTTCTATATAAATACAAACAACAACACACAATATACCTCCACAACAAACAAAGATATTATTCTCAATTCGGACCACTCACCCGTACAACTGCACATCCCAAATAACACACTAATTAGTAGAACTCCTACAATCCCAAACAAAGACACTATACGCATACTCAACCCCATCCCAAAAACCAACATAGAAAAATTCAACACAAAATTCTTCGAAGAAAACACCGTACAAATAGACTCCCTCATAAACACTCTTGAAATCAATAGTCAATTAACACAAGCACAATGGCAAGAAGCATGCCACTCTCTAGACAAACTCATCAATAAAATCTCAGATACACTAGAACAAACTTGTAGAGCACACCCAATACCCCAAATGACAAACAGAACCTCTCAACAAGGCGGGTATCTACCCCGCAAACTTTCTAAAACTTGGAAACAACACTTAACCACATACCATACCATACGTAAAACCATTAGAATTGTAAAAAACAACCCTCAATGGCGTAACCACCCCATACACAACGAACTACTAACTATACAACACATCCAAATCCCTACCCCGCCGCCTCCGGACCTTCCCCACGATACATGGATAAAAGATATCGCGATAGTTGCAAAAAATGCCAACATACAAGCCCGGAAAATAATCACAAAATACACAAAAGAAAACATTAAAAAAGCCATCTCAAAATACAGACATCTATACGAAATCAGCCCTAAAAAAATTAACAAAAAAGTCTTTAAAAACCTTGAATCCCCACCAATGGATTGTATCAAAGATCAATATAATAATATTCTAACTAGCCCCGAAGACATTGCGAATGAAATATTCAACCAACAAACAAAAACCAATAGACCAACAATACCAACATGTAATTACCAGCCACAACATACAATAGAATGCACATGTGCAATACGCCAATATCCTTGGCACGACCTGGACGGATATACCCTTGACAAACGGGGCGAACCAGAAATTCCACTACATAAATACCTCAACAGAGCCACATATGACACATGCCTCCAAAATCTTGGAAACAATAAAGCCCCAGGCCCAGACCGCATACCAAACTCAATACTCAAAAACATGCCTCCAAGATTTCATAAACTACTATTCCTATTCTTTTCTCACTGCTATAAACAAAAACAAATACCAAATTCATGGAAAACAAGTACAACAATTCTACTATACAAAAAAGGCGATCCATCCATGCTACCCAATCATAGACCAATTGCACTAGCTAACACAATATATAAGCTTTTTACCAGTACACTCACCCACATACTATCTTCATACGGCGAAAAATTCAAAATCCTACATGATAGTCAAGAAGGATTTAGAGCGGAGAGAAGTACCGCACGGCAAATACAAACTATAATAGCCGCATTAGAAGACGCAAAATTTACTAACCAAGATATATACATACTATACGTGGACTTCAAAAATGCCTTTGGCTCAATTGATCATGCCAGACTTCTAGCAATAATGTCAGACCTTGGCTACCCAAAAGAGGCAACTACACTTGTTGGAAACATCTATTCCCAATCATCTACTTGCTATATTGGCGAACACTTTGGAAAAACAAAACCTATACCCATCCAAAGAGGAACTATACAAGGGGACACCCTTAGCCCATACCTATTTATTATATTTTTAGAACCACTACTTCGATGGCTAGAAAGAGGCAATAATGGATATACTTTCGGCACATCACAAGTCACAATAAACTCGGCCGCATACGCAGATGACCTAGCCACCATAACTAACAAAATCAAATCAATCCAAATACAACTCAATAAAATTGATAGATATTGTAAATGGGCTGGCATGGATGTGGGAGTTCCAAAATGTGCCGCTACCGGATGCCCAAACAAATCTAAATTGAACCCTACCACTTTCAAAGCCCTAATGCAAACCTCCAACATCAACTACCGCAACCAACCAATCCCTATACTACACCAAAACAAACCATACATATACCTAGGTACAAATCTTGTTCCCTCACTAAAATGGAAAATCCAAATCCACACTACAACCATGAAGCTCATCAAACAATGCAAAGAACTAACAACATGTCCGGCCACCATGAAACAAAAAATAAAAATGGTTGATACCGTACTACGCCCAGGTGTGGCATACAGTTTTTATGGGGTACCATACTCTATGCCAGCCATCAAAAAACTTGATCAAAAAATAATCGCCATACAAAAAACCATATGTAGACTACCAAAATGTATGTCAAACGTAATAACACAACTACCACATAACCTATTTGGTCTTGAAGCTTTCTCCCTAAAAAACGCATATCTCCGATGTATAGGAGAACAACTACAAAATGCCTTAAACGATAAAGGTAGACTTGGAAAAATTTATAATGGATTAACCCATTACATCCTCGCCCAATACGGGGGCGCCGAAAACATACCCAGAATTAAAAAAAGCGACTGTATAAGATCACCAATAACACGGACATTTTTCTTATTAAAACATATAGCCAAAGTCCACCTTAAAAGCACACTCCCAAACTTCCTCATTAATCCTACAACACTTGAAACACTATGGCGACAAGAAACACTAAACCACAACACACTCAATGCCCAACTCTCCCAAAAGCTTCTACAAGAACTCCTCTCAAAAAATATTTTTGAATTAGCACAAATTACGTTACCCAACGGCACACATATCATGAACAACGAGGACTTCAAAACCTACCACTTCACCCCATCCAAACTATTAAAAAGTGCCTTAAATATTGCTACACAACTATTTTGCCACCAAACATGCCCCAATATATGTCGTATTCCTTGTAACATACATCTATACTCTCATATACTTAAAGATTCATTCATCACCCTCAACAATAACATCAACCCAAGAAATACCCCCACACCAATCAATCCCGCTAACCCTCCACATACATATCACCCCCGTCCCCACCCCCCAACATACATCCCCAAAAACCCTACCACATATCCCATTAATAACATCATACACCATAAACACATCCAACACACAGACACAAACAACATACAAAATACCTACACAAAATATCTATGCCAATGGCAACACAATGATAATACATATAATAAATGGCTCCCCCAAAGAGACCTTTTTCCACGACACGATACCAATACCTCCACACATAACACCGAAAAATTGAAACAATACTACCAAAAAATTCAAAACAAAATATACGAGGATATCATCCTAGCCCATCACCCCCAAGAACAATTCCCAGACTCAAGATCCATAACACCACCCATAATTATCCCACTCTTAAACATCTACACAACAGAATGCAACCCCGAAAATGATATCCTTACATCCTCAAACACAATTCAAATAGATAACAATCAAGCACATCTATACGAAGAAAACGGCCGACATTTACACACCATACCCATTACCAGGCTCCAATGGTTATGGAAACAATATCATACAAAATTCCAAACCCCTACAAACATTGAACCAACAACCCAACCCTTTGAAACCGAACTAATATGGCTTTACCAAAGGTATAAATATCGAATACCAAAAACTGACCCCCTCAAAAATGCACAATACACAATACCCACCCCCATCTTAGACTCACTAATCTCATCCTTTAACATCGAGCACTCATACTTTTCCTCCCCGATCACATGTCCTACCAAACTAAATAAATTCTACTCACCATACGAAAGAGACAAAATATTTGGATCCCTAGGCAAGGCCTTTGACCACAAATGGATCGGAAATGGCATAGCTCACCCCCACAACGAGAAAGACATGGAACAAGCCATACATTGGGCTAGACTTGCCGCCAAACACGATCCAAATAACACAAAAACAATCATCATCACACCGAACAACAATTGGTACCAAAACAACAACCAACATTCAAATCCATTCCCAGATTCCCACATCATTGCAATATTCGAAGCAGACACAATAACATACGTAGAACCTAATATTCCACCCGAGCTAAAAAAACCCCGAACTGAACCATCTACATTACAAATACTATGCGTCCATCATCAAAATCAAACCATTGGCTCTCTAGAACAACTTGCGGAACTTACCTCCATAACAGACAATCTAGATATACAAAGACCATACACAAAACCGGCCCAACCAACACCCATACAAACCTCCGTAAACAAAAGTAAAAATTGGTCAAAATTAAACTATACCAACAACACATTAAACTACTCCGTCATACCTCCCCCCCTCCCAGACTACCCAACTCATACCACACCAAAATTTAACCCCGCACACAGTTATTACACCGACGGCTCCTTTAAACCACCGGAACAAATTAGCCCGGGCTCTTGGCGCAGAGAAAAAGCTGGATATGGCATATATAATTCTACCAAAGAAATTAAACTAGCCAAAAGACTCCATGGACTACAAAATATCCTCAGAGCAGAACTTATGGCCATTCACAAAACACTACAAATCATCACAACAAAATACACAAATGAACCTGCACATATATTCACCGATTGTATAAATGCACTCTACCTACTAAACACTCAAATAACACACCCAACCCTTCACAACAGTCACCCCGACCAAACCATATTAACATCAATGGTACAAATGTTACAAAACCGCACACAAATCACAACCCTTCACAAAGTCAGAGCCCATGCCAACATTGATGGCAACGAACAAGCAGACAAACTTGCAAAAGAAGGCCGAGAAAAAACACACAAAAACGTCAAAGACCCTCACGAACATGCTCATGCCACCCCATACTACTTTCAAAAAGAAGACTGGCCTTCCAAAGAAGATACCCCCGACAAAGGCCCAATTAGATTTCTGGACAAATATCTCAAAAAACAAGACCTCTACAACAACCTGGATACAATCTCAGAAAATATTCCTAATATAGAAAAATGGACTAACAATAACGACATAGACAATGAACTCTCTACAAACTTTTGGAAAAACCCCATCATCTCAGACTCACAAATAACGTGCCTCATCAAATTCCGTACGGGTCAGTACATGGGAAACGCTCGCAAACAACTCTTTTTTGGAATAGAAAGATTCCCATCCATAACATGCCCCATATGCCCCTCAACGGACCCCGACACATGGCTTCATGTGCTACTCAAATGCCAAAACCACCACATACACTCTCTGATTGTTAAAAGACATAACAAAGCGGTATGGGAAGTCCGAAAACTAATCACCTCCTACAATAAATCGAGATGTTTCATACTTATGAACGCCGGCACTTTTAATAGCAATCCACAAGAAAACACGGTCCCCCCATGGCTACTTCCATGCTCATGTATGACCCAAAGATGTCATTGCAACGCTAGGCTCAAACCAGACATTCTTTGTGTCAAAGGTTTACCATACAACGACCCACCACCCGAGAACATCAACCAAGACTACACCATCCAATTCATCGAATTTACATATTGCAACGATAGATTCTCCCCGGAAACAATACAAAACAAAATAGATAAATACCAACCCCTCATAGACGACATCATTGCCCTCGGCTGGAATGTGGACCCCCTTATTGTTATCACATCCGGCGCTCGTGCCACCACCTTTATCCCATCTATGAAAACTCTCGAAGATACCTTCAAGATACCCATTGAAACAATTAAAACTACCTTTAAAAATATCAACACCATCGCTATTCAACATGCCATGTCTATTTTACTGCATAAACGCAAAATCGAAAACAACCAAGTCCTCCCTGATAGGCAAGACCCCCCTTAGGAACTTCGCCAATCTGTCTCTTCCTGATTGGCTGCCTGTTTGGTTTTGCTTTTTGTTGTTTAGTTAGTTTGGTCGTGGTTGGTCATTGTTGATTGGTTTCTGGCTACTCGTCACATAGTGTCTACCCTCGAAAGGGGGAAGTAGTTCCAGTTCGCTAATTCCTTGTCCGGTGGGCATGGTCTTAGCAATGGAACGAACAGACACTTTACTCACGCCGGTTCCCTTTGGGAACCGGCGTTCTTCTTCTTCTTCTTTAGAATGTTCATTTTACAAAGATTTTAAAAACACATATATCCCCTCGACTAAATCCTAACCATCGCCTTACCTTTGCTCTACCTCCACTATCCAGCTCATATTTTCATCCTTGCCATGTCAGTTCTACACCTAACACCATTTCTGGTGCGAAACCACATTTTCCTAACACCACCTTAACATCCCATGTACCTCCAGGTGCAAATAGACCCTCAGACTACTAACTTATTGCCATGGAATGAGAATTTGGATTTGGATGACTTTCATCCAATTTTTATTCATCAATATATTGTTATTTCAGATCTTCAATTTTTTTTCTTCTTCCAGTTATTTTTCTTGTAGTATTTTTTAGTAGAAATAAGTTTTTTTGAACGTTGAAAACCATGTTAAGTTCAAATATATACAATATGCTATGTAAACAAAGATAGCTAAACACAACCTACATCAAATAAAAAAAACATAGTCATATACAATCATGATAAGGACACCCTCAAGGAAAATGTAGTGTATCACTAAAGTAGTCAAACGCCTCGCACTTTACAAAAGAAGAATGAACAAGTGCAAGTAAAAATAGAGAATGCGGAGCCTTAACTAATGATAATCCATCACCTACAAGCAAAAGTAACTCACTAAAGACTCTCCAAATACACTCACAAAGCTTGACTTGACAAAGACGTCAAGCCAAGCGTGTATGCACTGCTATATGCACACACGCAAAACCCTAACAAATGAAATACATCCGATAGACAGATGTAATTAAGGGTACGTACGTCACTAACAAACATAGATTAGAACTATATAATCTATGCTAATACTATGCAATGTTGTGCACTCCACGACGCCACATCCGTAACAACTGTTGTGTAAATAAAGATTGCTAAATACAACAAATCAAAAATCACAAGCAACATCAATGTCACGGGATGTCATGTTGAGGATCGCACCACATCTCATGGTGTTAGCATAGATTGGTAAGTTCAAATCTACATTTGCTAGTGATGTACGTCTACCAAACCACATCTGTCCAATGAATGTATTTCATCCGTGATGTCGTGTAAAAAAAATCGATAACCACAACAGAAAGTGTTGTGTATCACAACAGTAGTCAAGCATCACGCACAACAAAATGGGTCAATCAACAAGTGAAATGGAAAGCATTGAGACTCTACTAATGACTTAAACCACCACTTACAAACAATTCTCAATCACTACTCTCCACTCTCACTCACAAAGCTTGACTTGACAAAGACGTCAAGTCAAGGACGTGTGCGGCGCTATACGGACACACACACAATCCTAAGTGGATGGAAAACATCCACGGTTGAATGCGGTACGCCGCCGTACGTCTCTAAACCTATAGATTAGCAACAACTAACCTACGCTAGAACCGTGCGATACAAAGAGGCCCTCGATGCGACATTTTGTGAAAGCTGTTGTATTAAAAAAATATTGATAACCACAACAAATCGAGAGTCCTAACCAATATCAAATAAACAAAAAATATCCACTAACACAAGTATACATAACATATCCTCAAGTGCCTCCCATAGCAGATATAGAGACCTTCTATCCAGCTAAAACCATACAATACTAACAAGACTATACACCACGGTGATGTTGCTGCAACAACTGTATGCATCCAATTGAAGATGCCGCCCATCGACAAATCAATAAGCATATTAAGAAGTAACAAAGAGAAAGTAGGCCGGGTGCAATGTGAGCTCCATGTTTAATTTCCATATGCAACTTGTTGCCAATTCCTTGGTCATAAATGCATAAATCTCCTCCAGAAGCTTCAAACCACATGAAAAATCTAATGCCAATGCACTGCACCCAAACATAGTGCCCACCGTCAAAGTCACCGCACCAGTCGCGAAGACAACGGGGATAAGCTATTTTCTGCCATCACCGACAGTCCACCCAGGCCTTTTATAGGCCTCTTCGGCCATTTATCCACCCCGAAATCAAGTGGATAAAGGGCGTGTTGACCCACAAAATTGTCGTAGTTGGTGGCACCAATGACAACGCACTAATGAGATAGGTGTGAGAACAATGGACCAGATCCCACGTCGAACATCAACTGCAACGGTTGTCGGGTGTATCCCATGGACTTCTTCGTGCCCCCAATCGATGTAACAATTGTAAATGGGCAAGGCTCAAGGTCTAAAGCATCTAGATCCCAATCCTAGGCTAGCTGCTTGCCAATCATCACTGGCCGAGCCCCGCGGTTCAATATAACAAACAAGAGGATAACTCGAGTAAGGTTGCCGTCCGTATGGCCAACCACCATAATTTTGTTGTCATTCACCAAACATACTACCCTAAGACGCACATTGCGTTGCTTTTGTATTGGCTAAGCCGCAGCGTCAGAAAATTAAGTCACTTCATAGATCAATGACTAATCCCCGAGTGATTGCTCCATTGGTGTAGAAGTGGCATAGACCTGAAATGCGGAAATAGCCTCCGCCGCCAACTTGGCCTGCATTGCCACCAAATCCTCCTCGATTGTTGGAGCCGTCATTGCCTGCAACATCTCCAACAATGGCATGGGCTCATTGCCCTCCAACATACTACCCGCCAAGTGGAATACACCGAATGGTTGAAAATCCGATGTCAGAAAGTCCACACCGGCAAACACCGGCAACAACAACACCTTATATGCCAAGGTGTGTCTGGCATCTCCATGAGTGGAAGAAACCAGTGGGACCGAGGTAAGTGTGGGAGCGGCAGTAGAAGTAGATGCATCCAGCATGGTAAAAGAAGGAGGTAGTCAAAATTGACCAATGTGGTCCGGCAAACCCGTGTGACGTGGATGACTACTACTACCCGACAGAGTAGAAGAAGGTGCCACCGCCTGTGCAATACTCTGAGCACGAGTGGCAACCGCTGCCACATCCTCCCTTGAAACGCCATACAAATAGCAATTCAGGCATGAAGATAAGCCCTGACCCCTTACCCGAGGTTGTGTATTTGTCACTTGTCCCAAAGATGCCATTGTGCTCATATGCTTCTTCAACTCCTAAAATTTGGCTTGAAGTGTCTTCACCACATCTGATCCAGCTGTCAGAACACGTTTGTCCCGTATGTATTCCCTTGAGCTTTTTTAATGCCAAAAACATCCAAAATAGTGACTCGTGTATTGTTTTCTGGGACTATGATGAAATAGACTGTAGCTAGCCAAAATTTACCCCCTCTTTTACCTTCTCTACAACTCTCTTTATTCTTTCTGATCTATCCGGTCAACCATTTCTTCTTGTTGGCCGGAAATGTCTCCTTTCCTTTCTGTTTCTGTATCTGTTTCCTTATTTGGAGTCCTCTTGATAAGTAACAATAATTAAACTCTTGTTTATCCTCATGATTTTAGCTATTGGAAGGCATGTCGTGATTGGGAGAGGAACGGTGTTTAAAACTCTACTTCCGTATGTTATTGTGGCAAAAGAATCCACTCTTCAAAACAATTAAAACAGAAAGAAAACAAAACCACTAACACTGGGAAATATATATTTTCCTACAATTGTAGGGAACGCCACCAGACAGCCGCTTACGTAGAAAGCACCTTCTAATCCTTCCCAAATGCTACAACAAGAGCTTCCTACGGATTTTGGATTTAGTTACGATCAATGATCCTGCATGCACCTCCTCACAACTGTAAGGAATGCCGCCAGATAGCAGCAAGAAAATACACAAGCAATAACCTCCAGCCCATTCGCGGAATCAAAAGGAAACCGGATCTAGAACCCACCCTCCCTAAAACAACACTCGGGCATCACCAAGGCACTCATCCATTAGCTAATGGGGTCACTCCTCTCCAAGGATAATTGGGAGCAGAAGAAGAAGAACGCCGGTCTCCGAAGGAGACCGGCGTGAATAAAGTGTATGTTCGTTCCACTACTAAGACCATGCCCACAGGACAAGGAATTAGTGAGCTGGAACTACTTCCCTCTCTCGAGGGTAGACACTATGTAACAAGAAACCAAAGAACCACAAGTCAACCAACCAACCAACCAATCACAAACCAAGCAACTAGCCAACGAACTAACCACAAACCAGGCAAGTAGTCAAAAACCTTAAAACCAACTAGTCATGAAAATCAAGGCGGGGGGAGAGTTTAGGGGGGGTCCAGTGTATTGGGGAGGGCTTGGTTATTTTTGATTTTGCGTTTATGTAGAAGAATGGACATGGCATGTTGGATAGCTATGGTGTTGATGTTTTTAAAGGATGTTTTAATTGTTTCAATGGGTATCTTGAAGGTGTCTTCTAGAGTTTTCATAGATGGGATAAAGGTGGTGGCCCGAGCGCCGGATGTGATTACCATAAGGGGGTCGACATTCCATCCGAGGGCGATGATGTCGTCAATAAGGGGTTGGTATTTGTCTATTTTGTTTTGGATTGTTTCCGAGGAAAATCTATCGTTGCAATATGTGAATTCAATGAATTGAATGGTGTAGTCTTGGTTGACGTTATCAGGTGGTGGGTCATTGTATGGTAAACCTTTGACACAAAGGATGTCCGGTTTGAGCCTAGCGTTGCAATGACATCTTTGGGTCGTACATGAGCATGGGAGTAGCCACGGGGGAACCGTATTTTCTTGTGGATTGTTATTGAAAGTGCCGGCGTTCATTAATATAAAGCATCTCGATTTATTGTAGGAGGTGATTAGTTTTCGGACTTCCCATACCGCTTTGTTATGTCTTTTAACAATTAGGGAGTGTATGTGGTGGTTTTGGCATTTGAGTAGAACATGTAGCCATGTGTCGGGGTCCGTTGAGGGGCATATGGGGCATGTTATGGATGGAAATCTTTCTATTCCAAAGAAGAGTTGTTTACGGGTGTTTCCCATGTATTGACCGGTACGGAATTTGATAAGGCATGTTATTTGTGAATCGGTGATGATGGGGTTTTTCCAAAAATTTGTAGAGAGTTCATTGTCTATGTCATTGTTGTTGGTCCACTTTTCTATGTTAGGAAAGTTGTCTGTGATTGTGTCAAGATTGTTATGTAGGTCTTGTTTTTTGAGGTATTTGCTCAGGAATCTGACCGGGCCTTTATCGGGGGTGTCTTCTTTGGAGGGCCAATCTTCTTTTTGGAAATAGTAAGGGGTGGCATGGGCGTGTTCATGTGGGTCTTTGGCATTTTTATGTGATTTTTCTCTTCCTTCTTTTGCAAGTTTATCCGCTTGTTCATTGCCATCAATATTAGCATGGGCTCGGACTTTGTGGAGGGTTGTGATTTGTTCTCTTTTTAGTATCATTTGGACCATTGATGTTAGTATGATTCGGTCGGGGTGACTATTATGGAGGGTAGGATGTGTTATTTGGGTGTTTAATAAATATAGTGCGTTAATGCAGTCTGTAAATATGTGCACCGGTTCATTGTTGTATTTTGTTGAGACGATTTCTAGTGTTTTGTGGATGGCCATTAGTTCTGCTCTGAGGATATTTTGCAGCCCATGTAGTCTTTTGGCTAGTTTTATTTCTTTCGTAGCGTTGTATATTCCATAACCGGCTTTTTCTCTGCGCCAAGATCCCGGGCTAATTTGTTCTGGCGGTTTAAAGGAGCCATCAGTATAGTAGCTATATTCGGGGTTAAATTTAGGTGGGGTGTTTCTTTGATACTCCGGGAGGGGTGGGGGTGTAAAGGTGTAGTTTAGTGTATTGTTATTGTAGTATAGTTTTGCCCATTTTTTGCTTCTGTTGACGGATGTTTGCATTGGCGTTGGTGGGGCCAATTTTGTGAGTATCCGGTGTATGTTTAGAGTCTTTGCTATGGAGGAGAGTTCTTCTAGTTGTTCTTGTGTGCCTAGAGTATGATTTTGGTGGTGGATGCATATTATTTGTAGAGTGGATGGTTCAATTCTGGGTTTTTTTAGATCTAGTGGGATGGTGGGTTCTTCATATGTTATTGAATCTGCTTCGAATATTGTTATGATGTGTGTATCCGGAAAGGGGCCCGAGTGTGGATTATGATTTTGGTACCAGTTTTTGTCAGGGGTTATGATTAGGGTGGAGGTGTGGTTTGGGTCATGTTTGGCCGCGAGGCGGGCCCAATGTAGAGCTTGTTGTGTTTCTTCTTCATTGTGTGGGTGGGCCATACCATTACCTATCCATTTGTGGTCAAAGGCTTTGCCTAGTGATCCGAATATTTTATCTCTTTCAAAGGGGGAGTAAAATTTTTTGAGTTTGGTGGGGCATGTGATGGGGGAGGAGAAATATGAGTGTTGGATGTTGAATGTGGAGATTAGTGAATTAAGTATAGGTATGGGTAGTGTATATTGTGTAAGTTTGAGGGGGTTATTATTTGGTAATCTATATTTGTATCTTTGGTATAGCCAAATGACTTCGGTTTCGAACGGTTGGGTTGTTGGTTCAATGTTTGTAGGGGTTTGTAGTTTAGTATTGTATTGGTTCCACAACCATGTGAGCCTAGTGATTGGGATGGTAAAGAGATGCCTTCCATCTTCTTTGTATAAGTGTGCTTGGTCTTTGTCAATTTTTATTGTGTTAGATGAGGTGAGAATGTCTTTTTCGGGGTTGCATTCCGTTGTGTAGATGTTTAGTAGGGGGATTATTGTGGGTGGGGTGACGGACCTTGTGTCTTGGGGTTGGTTTTGTGGGTGGTGAACTTGGATAATTTCGGTGTAGAATTTGTGTTGAGTTCTTTGATAATATTGTGTCAATTTATTTGTGTTATGTGAAATGGTGTTTTGGTTGTGTCTTGGGAAGAGGTTTCTTTGGGGGAGCCATTTGTTGTAAGTGAGGTTATTGTGAGTCCATTGGCATAGATATCTAGTGTAATTATTTTCTATTTGGTTTTTATCTATTTTTTCCTTATATTCGTGGTGTATGATGTTGTTAATGGGATAGGTGGTGGGGTTTTTGAGGATGTGGTTTGGGGGGTGGGGGTGGTGTGGGTGGAAGTGGGGAGGGTGGATCGATTGTGTGGTGATATTTCTTGGGGTGATGTCATTGTTTATAGTGATGAATGGGTCTCTAATTGTATGAGAGTATGTATGTGTATTGGTATGTGTATTGGGTGGGGGGGGATTTATTGGGTGACAAAAGAGTTGTCGTGCAATTTTTAGGGCACTTTTAATAAGTTTTGATGGGGTGAAGTGGTAGGTTTTAAATTCTTCATTGTTCATGATGTGTGTCCCGTTGGGTAGGGAGATTTGTTTTAGTTCGTAGATATTTTTTGTTAGGAGTTTTTGTAATAACTTTTGAGATAATTGTGTGTTGAGTGTATTATGGTTTTGTGTTTCAAGAGTCCAGGCTATTTCTAGTGCTGTTGGTTCTGTAAGAAAGTTGGGGAGAGTGCTTTTAGGTGGACTTTTGCTACGTGTTTTAGTAAAAAGAAGGTACGTGTTATTGGTGATCTTGTACAATTTGTCTCGTTTATTCTAGGTATGTTTTCTGCCCCCCCATATTGTGCAAGGATGTGATGTGTTAGGCCTTTGTATATTTTCCCAAGTCTGCCACTGTCATTTAGAGCGTTCTGAAGTTGTTCTCCTATGCATCTAAGGTATGCGTTTTTTAGTGAGAAGGCTTCTAGTCCAAAGAGGTTGTGTGGTAGTTGGGTAATTATGTTAGACATACATTTTGGCATGCCGCATACGGTTTTTTGTGTGGTAGTTATTTTTTGGTCCAATTTTTTGATGGCGGGCATTGAGTATGGTACCGCGTAGAAGCTGTATGCCACGCCCGGTCTTAAAACTGTGTCGATCATTTTTATTTTTTGTTTCATAGTGGCCGGACAAGCTACTAGTTCTTTGCATTGTTTGATTAATTTTGTGGTGGTAGCATGAATTTGGATTTTCCATTTTAGGGAGGGGACAAGACTTATTCCTAGATATGTGTATGGTTCGTTTTGGTGTAGAATGGGTATTTGTTGGTTTCGGTAGTTAATGTTAGAGGTTTGTATTAGGGCTTTGAATGCGGTGGGGTTTGTTTTTGATTTGTTTGGGCATCCAGTGATGGCACATTTTTGGACCCCTACATCCATACCTGTCCATTTGCAGTACCTCTCTATTTTGTTAATTTGTAATTTTATGGCGTTGATTTTGTTGATTATGGCCGCAAGGTCGTCCGCGTATGCCGTGGAGTTGATGATGGTTTGTGATGTCCCGAATGTGTATCCATTGTTGCCTCTATCTAGCCATCTAAGTAGTGGTTCTAGGAATATAATAAATAAATATGGGCTTAGAGTATCTCCTTGTATTGTTCCCCTTTGGATGGCTATGGGTTTGGTTTTACCAAAGTGTTCTCCTATGTAGGAAGTTGAGGATTCAGAGTATATATTTCCCACTAGTGCGGTGGCGTCTTTGGGGTATCCAAGGTCCATCATTATGGCTAAAAGTCTAGCATGGTCAATAGAGCCGAAGGCATTTTTAAAGTTGACATACAGTATAAATATGTCTTGGTTTGTAAATCGTGCATCTTCTAATGCGGCTATTATTGTTTGGATTTGTCTAGCGGTGCTTCTTTCTGCGCGGAATCCTTCTTGACTATCATGCAGTATTTTATGTTTTTCGCCATATGATGATAGTATTGATGTGAATGTGCTCGTAAATAGTTTATAGATGGTATTGGCTAGTGCGATGGGTCTATGGTTTGGTAGCATGGATGGATCTCTTTTTTTGTATAGTAGGATCGTTGCACTTGTTTTCCATGAAGCAGGGATTTGTCTTTGTTTGTAGCAGTGGGAGAAGAAGAGGTTTAGTAGTTTGTGGAACCTTGGGGGCATATTTTTTAGGATAGAGTTCGGTATGCGGTCCGGTCCGGGGGCTTTGTTATTTTCTAGGTTACGTAGGCATGTGTCATATGTAGCTTGTTTAAAGTATGTGTGTAGTGGGGTTTCCGGGTCTCCTCTTGTTTCTAATGTGAATCCATCTAGGTCATGCCATGGATATTGTCGTACTGCGCATGTGCATGTAGTGCGGTGGTCCGGTTGATAGTTGCATGTGTTTACCGTAGGTGTGTTGTTTTTTGTTTGTTGGTTAAATATTTCGTTTGCAATGTCTTCTGGGCTAGTTAGTATATTGTTATATTGGTCGATGATGCAGTCTAATGGTGGGGACTCCATATTTTTGAATATTCTTCTGTTTATTTTCTTGGGGCTAGTTTCATGTAGTTGTCTGTATTTGGAGATGGCTTTTCGAATGTTTTCTTGGGTATGTTTGGTGGTGATTTTTCGGGCTTGTATGTTGGCATTTTTTGCAATTAATGCTATGTCATTTATCCATGTGTCGTGTGGTAGATGTATGGGGGGTGGATTAGGGATTTGTGTGTGTTGAAGGTTTTCGAGTTCGTTGAGAATAGGGTGGTTTTGCCATTGGGGGTTGTTATTTACGATTCTTATGGTTTTCCGTATGGTGTGGTAAATGGTTAGATGTTGTTTCCATGTTTTAGATAGTTTCCGGGATAAATATCCACCTTGTTGTGATGTTCGATTTGTCATTTGTGGTATGGGTTGGGCTTTGCAAGTTTGTTCAATTGTATTGGATATGTTGTTGATGAGTGTATCTAGGGTGTGACAGGATTCTTGCCATTGTGTTTGGGAAAGATGGTTGTTAGATTCCAATTCGTTTATTAGGGAGTCAATGCGTAGTGAATTTTCCTCAAAGAATTTTATGTTGAATAATTCTATGTTGTTTTGTGGGATGGGGTTGAGGATACGTATGTGGTCATTGTTTGTGTTGATTGGTGTACGGTTTATAAATGTGTTGTTTGGGATGTGGAGTTGTATAGGTGAGTGATCAGAGTTCAGTTGAATGTTATTGTCTGTTGTGGAAGTAAATGTGGTATGGTTAGTTGCACGTACGTAGAATCCATCAATTAGGCTCCAATTGTTATAGTTGTATCCTCCTTGTCTAGAGTATGTAGTGTTTGTGCGAATATAATTGAAGTTTAGATTTTCAGTAAATTGTTTCCATTGTAGGTCTATTATTTGTGGTGGTGTGTGTTGGTTTCCGTTTTGTCTACCTATGAGGGCAACGTCTCTATTGAAGTCACCACATAAGATGTGGTTGTGGTTGGGATTGTTGGTGATATGGGTGGTGATGTTAGTTTTGATGTCCTCGGTGAGTCTGATGTCTTCGGGATGGGATGGCATGTATATGTGGTGGATTAGCCATGATTGTAATGGGTGATTGGAGATTTCCATAATTTGGAGGTATGAGGATATGTTCATTGGGGTGGGGATTTTTTTAACATTGCTTGGAAAGGCGTAATTTTTGTGTATGAGGGTGAGGAGGCCCCCTCGGCCCGGTGTATATGGTCTTCTTTGTTGTATGCATCGTGTTAGGGCATGTGTATTATTGAAAATAAGTTTGTAGTCGGGAAATAGTCTTTGTATGTATTTTGTGGATTTTGTGGTCGATATTTTTGTTTCTTGTATGACTATGAGTGCCGGTGGTGTGTTAGTGTGTGTAATTATGTTTTGTAGGTTTGGAAGCGCGGTGTTTAGGGATGAGGCATTCCATGTTATTATGCTTGTGTTGTTGTTGTTCGTATGTGGATTATGGTTTTGTGGTGGGATGTAGTTTGGTGGTGGAGGTGGATGCGTGTATTCCGGGAGGGGGTTTAGGCATTTTAGTGCCTCGTTTATGATAGTCTTAGGGAGGTAGGGAAATCTTTGTTTTACCATGTCATGTGTTGGGGGTGTATTTTGGTTGTGTATAAAGTCATATAGTTCTTTGTTTATCGATGTGTTGTGGGTTATGATGTTTAAGTTGGATTCAAGAAATGTTGTGTGGGGATGTGGGGTACTAATGTGTCTTTCGGGGGGGTTTTGTAGATTATGTAGAGTGTGAAGGAGTGTATTGGTCCATTGGATTATGGTTTGATTTTGTGTATTTAGGAGTTGATTGCAGAGGTCTATGTTGGGGTATATAGTGATGGCTAGGGCATATAGTATGTAGGAAGGAGGATATTCGTTGTGTTGGTTTATATATGTGGCGATATGTGGGTATGCGTTATTATGTTGTTGATGTAATATATGTGTGGTTTTGAAAAGGGGGGCAAATTTTTGGGCGATGTGTTCGTATTCGGATTGTAGCTTTATGGTATTTGGTATGAAATATGTTTTGGCATTCTTTTTGTGTGAAGTGGGGTGTCTTTTTAATACGTTCGGCATAGGTCCTGGGTTAGTCTCTATGTCTCCTCCGATTAATATTAGTAGTTTGTAGTAGATAGGTTTTTTGTTTAGTTTAAAGTTTTTTTTTTTGTATGTGACTTTGGTGTTTTTTTTATTGTATGTATTTGTTTTTGTCTGTGTGTATGTATATGTATGTGTTAGGATTCACGCCGGCCTTCTTCGGAGACCGGCGTTCTTCTCTGTATGTGTTACGTTGATGGTGTATTGTTGTCTTCGTGTGTGTATATGTTTTTTTATTTGTTTTCATATTTTTATTTATTCGTATGTTCGTATTAGTATATGCCTCGATTTTTGTCTCGGTGTTTGTATCAGTATCCTTGTTAGTATTCGTGTTATAATTTGTACTAGTATACGTACCAACATTGATATTGGTATTTGTATTAATGTAAGTATCAGTATTTGTATTAATATATGCAACAGTATACGTATATGTATACGTACCATTATACAGATATTTATACAGATACGTACTAATATACGGAAAAAATATATTGATATTTATTTCAATCAGATTCGTATATATTCTTACTGTCATTAGAATTTTTATTTTTAGTAATTCTATTTTAGGCGACTTCGGCGCCCCACCGGCCGGCGACACATAAATCCTCCCTTCTATTTTTATTATTCTACATACTCTCAACAAATTTCTACTCTTCAATCGTAAACTCTTCACGTCTTTATATATATCAATTTTAATATTACTATTAACTTTCCTTTTATCCCTGTAATTTATATTCCAATTTCTATTTTTTGTTTGTATTATTTTATTATTACTACCTTCTCTATTTATTTTTACTCTTAAATTTTGGATTCTCATTATTAATTTGGTGAATTTTCCATCCCTTATTTTTGTATTTCTTAGGAAGCATATTCTATTTTTAGTACTGCTGTTTATAGCTATGTTATTCATATTTTTATTCTTATTATAAATAATTCCCATTACTAATTTGGTGAATTTTCCATCCCTTATTTTTGAATTTCTTAAGAAGCATATACTATTTTTAGTACTGTTGTTTATACCTATGTTCTTAATACTTGTACTCTTATGATAATTAATTCTTATTACTCTTTTTGTTAATTTTCCATCCCTTATTTTGGATTTCTTTAGTAAGCATATTCTATTTTTAGTTCTATTGTTTGTTGCTATGTTCTTATTATTTGAATTCTTATGGTAATTATTTCTCGTTACTATTTTGGTTAATTCTCCATCCCTTATTTTTGAATTTCTTAGGAAGCATATTCTATTTTTAGTACTGCTGTTTATTGTTATGTTCTTTTTTTTTGTTTTCTTATGATCATGGTTTTCTACTTTACCCTTTATTTTCTTCTTACATATCCTCTCCATTTTTGTTATTTTATTTTTTATATTACTTGCTCTAATAGAAACCTTTGAAATTTTATAAATATCTATCTTCTTCCTATTTAATTTATTATATCTCTTTTTACTCTCCTTAATTTTCCTATTTCTAGCCATTTTAATATTCCTTGTCTTTTGATGGTTTTTGGGTTTAGAATCCCTTCTACCCTTATGTATCTTTATTACAAAATTTCCATGATTGTTTTTATTTTTATTGTTTCCTATTTTGTTATATGTAGTTATGATACTTATTTTCTTCTTCCTTCTATTATTTATTTTAATTCCATCTTTTCTCTTATTTCTTTTATTTTTTATTTTGGTTTTGATACTTTTGTTTTTGGAATTTTTACTTAGTTTGTGTAGGAAGTAGTATATTATTATTATCATTTTTTCTATTTTGTGTATTGATTTTTGTGGTGGTTGATAAGTTGTTGTTTGAGTATTTATATTGGTATTCATATTTAGTACTAGTGTTTTGTAGTAGATGAATCTTTTGTTTTGTTTTAGAATTATGTGGCTTTGGTATTCTATATTTGATTGTGTGTATTTCTCTTTGTAAGTGTGTGTGTATGCGTTTTTTTGATGTTGTGTGGTTGTTTTTGTATATAGGTGTGCATATGGGATTGTATTTGGTTTTATATTGGTATCCATGTTTAATACTAGTGTTTTGTAGTAGGTGGGTTTTTTGTTTTGTTTTAGAATTTTTTGTGTGTGGCTTAGATTTTTTATTTTTTGTTTATTCGGTTGTATGTATTCGTTTTTGTATGTGTGTATGTGTATTTCTTCTTGATGGGGTGTGGTTGTTTTTGCATATGTGTGTGTATATGTAGTTGTGTTTGTTTGTGTGTTAGTGTTCATACTTCGTATTAGTATTTTGTGGTAGGTGGGTTTTTTGTCTTGTTTTGGGATTTTTTGTTTTTGTGTGCGGTATTGATTTTTTATTTGTTGTTTATTTGATTGTTTGTATTCTTCTTTGTATGTGTGTATGTTTTTTTGACGGTGTGTGGTTGTTTTTGTGTATGTGTGTGTATACGTAGTTATGTTTGTTTTTATATTAGTATGCACATATACATTTATGTTATTATGTGTCTTAAAATTTATCTTGGAATTTGTGCTACTATTCGTATTAGTATTTATGTTAGTATACGGTCCAATATTTGTATTAGTATTAGTGTTTGTATCAATTTTTTCCAAGTTTGTATTTTTATCAGTATATGTTTCGGTATTAGTGTACGTATCAGTATACGTATCAGTATCCTTCCTAGTATATGGATAAATACACATATCAGCATATGTATCAGTATTTGTGCTAGTATATGTAGTGGCGTATGTACTTGTATTTGTATTTGTATCATAGTATTGTGTTAACTTAATTAATTTAATTTTTTTATAATGTTTACTTATGTTTATTGTACTATAGTAGTTTTTTGTATAGTATTGAGTATAGTCTTTGAGGTATTTGGTATAGTATTTGTATTGAATGTGGAATTGAATACAATGATTGTATTTTGTGTAGTAGATTTGTATTTTGTATTTGTTTTTTGTATTGGCATATTTGCATACTACTATTTTTTTGGAGTATTGCTCAAATACTATATGTAGTATACTATGGATTTTTACTATACGGTTTCTATGTAGTAGTATGTAGTTTTTGTACCTATCTAGTTTGGCCTTCCATCTTCAAGCATTGGGGTGGACATAGTGCTTGCCATGGCTTGTAGTGTGGCAAGGGCGGCCTTCATGGAGTCTTGCACGCTTGCCATTTGTTTCTTCAACTCCTCACTCTTCATATCGGCGTATTCTTTGTTCTCCTCCCGAATTTTCTTGTTATTTTCTTCCAAGAGTGCCACTAGTTCTTCCTTGGTCACATTGTTGGTCTTGTCTTGTGTTTGGAAGGTAGCCATGGTGTTGACAATGGCCGTGTTGATGTCATCAAATCCAAAGGATTTGATTTCTTTCATGGTGGGAGGGGTGTCTCCTTCCAAGCTATGCCGGTGGGGTGCAAAATCCACATAGTTACCTCCAATGATATGAGTTTTCCCCACAAAGGTCCTATACACAATAGGGTTAGCACATAAAATATTGGCGTTGCCATTATGGCTAGTGCCGTTATCCTTGTGGAACCATATGGAGCGGACATTTGCTCCACCTATGACTTTGTAAATTTCATGGGTGGTGTGCACTACATCCAAGTGAATGGGGAGGGGAGATAAGGTTAAGGTTAGTGCGTCTTTTTTAGCTTTGGTTTCGAGTTTACCTTTTGGCCCATCGACTTCGAGCACTTGTCTTGTTTCCAATACTTCATGTTGTGCGGTCGCTTGATGGAGAAGGATTTTCTTCACTTGCTTGGGAGTAGTAGTGATAAGAAAGGCGTGGGAGTCTTCATATTTCTTTTGCACTCCCGTTAGCTCGAATTCAAAGCCTCGGCGGAAGCTATCTTCGAGCACTTCCTTGAAGAGTGCTTGAGCGGTGATATCCTTCAATGCACCACTTTTGACCTTTACGGAGAGATTAGTACCCTTAGAAATGCCTTGATAGGCCTTGCAAGCTTTGCCAACAACTAATTCTCCCTCAATTTTAAGAATAAAGGGTCTAATGCCTTTTAGTAACATCAACCGGTCTACCTCGGGTTTGAGCAAGTGTAACTTAATGCTCCCCGCCCACACCCCCTTAATCTTTCCTTGTTTGATGCTTAGGCATTGAATAGCTATAGGATCAATTAATTGTTTGCCAAGAAGATTGTTCATTGTTTTTAGCCTTGCAATGACCATCTCCTTTACCTCATCATGCAAAATAGGGGTTTTTGGAATTTCGAAGTGAATACCAACATGGAAGTCTAGTGACATACCTGAATTCTCGCTTGTGGGAATGTCGAAAGGAATTTGGGTAAGGTTGTAGTGTTGTCCAACTACCCCTTTCCTTGACATAGGATATAGTACTTGTGGGATTCGGAGAAATGCTACTCTTGCAATGCTTACCTCCTTGGCCTCCTCCGGTTTTAGTCCTCTAGTAATCATGTCTTCCACCGTTTCACCACTAAATAGAGGTTCAGCTCCCTCTTCGATTGCCATTGCTTCCATAGCTTGGAAGCCCATCCAAAATTTAAAAGAGCATAATTCTCGTGTGGAGGTTATCTTACCTTCTTGTCTCAGGGATGCCTTGCTTTTCTTGTTGCTTCCACCTTCTTTGTCCATCCTTCTTGGTGTTTTCGCGGTTGGGGTCATTTCGAAGTTGTCCTCCATGGTTTCTATCTCCATGTGGGCGCTGGGGCTTTTCCTAGTGTTGCCGGTCATTGGTTTTCCTTGGACGAAGTTATGGGATGGGGGAAGGTCACTGTGGGGAGGGGGGAGGTTGTTATGTGAGGGGGGAGGGTTATTGTATGTGGAAGGGGGGTCTCTCTTGAGGAGGGGTAGGTCGCTATGGGTGTTGGGTAGGTTGCTAAGGTTGTGTGGGGGGGTGCTATTGCCTGTGGGAGGGTCGCAGGGGGAGCTTAGCAGGTCGCAGGGGGGGCCAGGTAGGTCGCGGCTTATTTTCCTAGTGTCGTAGGGGAGGTCAGGGTTGGGAGAAGGGAAGGTCGTTGTGGAGTGGAGGGTCGATGTAGGCTGGGGTTTAGTTACTGGAGGGTTGTGAGTTCTCCTAGAGGGCAGGGGTCTTCTCGCGAGGGTATTCTGGAGGGTTATGATTCTGAGAGGGATGGCTATGGTGCTGGGAGGGAGCGAACGGGGTTGGAGAAGGTGAGCTCTTGCTCTGGGAAGGGTTTTGTGTTGGGTGTGTATATCAGTGTTGTGTGCGAGGGAGGCAGGATGGGGTTGGAGAGTGCGTACGGGAATTCTAGGGAGTGGGGAGAGGCAGAGGGTGTCGTAGACAGGTCGGGGTGGGAGAGTGATCGCAAGTAGTCTAGTGAGTAAGGAGGGGCTGAGGGAGGTGGAGTGAGGGAGGCGGGCAGGGGGTATGGTTATTCTTTGTCTTTGTTCAGTCTGTGGAGTCGAGAGGGTCGGTACGCGGTGACGTGGTTGCAGTCTGTGGGGTTTGGACTTAGTTCGTGGATTCCCGGGGCAGCTGTGGTTTCTGTAAATCAGGGTGGATCTAGGGATTCTAGGGAGGGAGGGGGCTGCGGGATTTGTTTGAATGTTGGGAAGACAGGGAGGGGGTGGAAAACTGGGGTTTCTACGTCTCGGGGAGGTTCTGGGGATTCTGAGGAGGGAGGGGGTTGTGGAGCTGATGTGAATACTGGGAAGGCAGGGAGTGGATGGAACTATGGTCGAGTTAGGAGGGGGTCGGAGGGAAGGGAAGGAGGAGAAGAGGGGGAGGAGGAGGAAGGGTGGGGAGAGAGGGTGGAGGGGGGGGGGTGGTGAGGTCTGAGGGAGAGAGGGAGGATCTATTGCGTGAGGGTGTGAAAAAAATGTTGGGTTTTGTGTTGATACTCACCTGATATGTCTTTATTCGTGTCTTCGTGTGCGCTTGGTGTACTTGCCAACTTGCTGTAGTGTCCTTACTGTTGATCCTTTGTTGCGGATCTCCTCCGAGTTGCTTGTTGCTGATGTTCTGTAGGGTTATTCTTTTGGTGCAGATTGTTTGTGGGAGCGCGGGGACTGGCTCCAGTGTGCAAGGTTGCTGGATCTGGACAAGTAGATCTAGATCTGAAAATATTTGCGAGCGCTTCCGCGTGTAAGTGAATTTAGTGTAATTTAGGGTTAGGTTTTTAGTGCAGATCTGTGTGTGTGTGAGGTGTTTTGGTGAAGTTTTGGTGTACTATAGTTGATGTGTGTGGATGCGGTGAGATCTAATGTATTACTAGATATCAAACTTTCTACTGCAAAAAATAAATGGAAGATGAGAGAAATAGCCTAATTTGATGTGTTGTGGGTGTCTTGAGGCAGATTTGATTGTTGTGTTGTGTTGAGCTTCTCTCCAGATGTTTTTCTGCGTTGTCCTTCAGATCTGGTGCATAAGGTCCCTGAGCGAGTGATGTTAGATTTGTTCTGTAAAGTGTATGTTTTCCTATAAGGCCACGGTAATGATATGGAAATAAAAATAACAAAGAAATGAAAGAAAACAGAGATGTAAGGTGGGTAAGAGATAGCCTGTGAGTGTTGTCGCAGATCTGGCTTCCGGGGAGTAGTTGAATGCTTGTGCCCTAGTAACGGTGTTGTCTCCTTGTGGTGCTCAATCTCTTGGTATGATGGGATCGTGGATCAGGGAGGATCAAGGACTAAGTGGTAGGCGCAGATCTCGATCTACTACACTCAATCTGGGCAGATCTAGAGTTATGGAGGGTCAATGAGTCCTGATATGTGCAACCAACACTAGTTTCCCAAGCTTCAGATTAAACTTGCAAGGATCACTCTCGAAGACTTGTCCAACACCTCTAAAAATTCCGGATCTGGTGTACTGAGCTCTTCCAACAACTGTGATCTACCTCTCAAGCCACACCAACACCTAGGTCTTGAACAATGTGGGCTCTCAGTAAGGCCAGCAACCTCTTACTGCACATACTCCAAGATTTCTAGACTAAGTCCTTGTACCCCCCTTCACCACAAAATACGGAGCTCACTCTCTACTCATCTCTTGCGCCTGGGATTGATAACTAGTCATTAATTGGGAGCACAACAAATGCGAAGATAAGGGGATGAAGTTTAAAGATGCGAATGACTTGCAACCATTTCACTTATGTACAGTGGGGTACAGTTTGCTTACGAATTCTGGCCGCAGTGCAGGACAGTGAAAAAACTGGGAAACTTTGGAATGCAATAACTTGCTCAAAAATTGACGGATTTTGGAATTTCAAATTGCGTTGGAATGCTAGTGAAGTCTACTTCAATATTACATAAAGTATATACATAAAAACTTGAAAAATGAATAAGCATTTGTATTTTCCTTATACACTATCTACCACCTAGTGCTTCCACCTCTAGCTGAGATCACTGCTTTAATACGATTGGGCATAGTTGAAATGAGGCATTTCAATTGCTCTAAAGGAACCTCATCCCATACTTTCTGAATGCATTCTATCAATTCTTGCTTATTTTGTGGCATGCTATGGTAACGAAGCCAATCTTTGAGTATCTTCCAAATGTTCTCAATTGGATTAAGATCAAGTGAGTTTGAAGGCCACTTCAACTTCTTCATGCCATGAGCTAGTCTCCAATTCTCTGCCAACTTAATCATTATATCATTATAACTTAATCAACTTAATCATTATATCATTATAACTTAATCAACTTAATCTCTACCTTTCAAATAATGATATGCATGCTCTTTAAAATGCTTCTTAAACACCTTAGTAAATGCAGTATCGATCGCAAGGTTGATATTTCCTCCAGAAGCGGAGGTTGTATGGGCGCAGCTTGACATGTATGCTTCATTCATGAGTTCCTCATTTTTTTGTCTGGTGTTATAACAGGTGGGCAGCCAGTATCACTTTCACTTAGAGTGGTTGTAGGATTGGCTTCATATCTGTGAACCGATGCATCCTTTCTGAACTTGAGTTGTATTGAGCAACGTTTCCATCAAAGTGTGATGCGGACACGCACACTTACAAATGTGGAGCGGACACTTATTATTGGACTACGTCGAGGTGGCATGAGGCCATCTGATATTACAAAAGATTTGAGCATGCCTCACTACACAGTTTCAACGGTTCTCACAAAATGGAAGATATCTGGTTGCATGACAACTCAAAGTGGAGGACACAACTCTTGCAAATTATCAGATCGTGCGCTACACAACTTAGCTCAAGACATTCAACAAGATCGATGCCAACATCTCACTAGTCTTGCTGCAAAATATCAGGTGCATCACAATACCATGCGAAAATATATTCGGAATCTGGGCTTTGGAAATTGCATTGCTTCAAAGAAGCCATACCTCAATCTAATGCAGAAAGCAACTAGGATAGCATTTGCTCGCAAATATAAGCATTGGATAGAACAAGATTGGTACAAGGTCATTTGGACAGATGAATCGTCATTTGAACTTGGAAAGAATTCTCATCAAATTCGAGTATGGCGCAAACCTTACGAAAAGTATATGACAGAATGTTTGGCGCCTACCTTCAAATCTGGAAGGACATATGTGATGACGTGGGGTGCGTTTACTGGTTTTGACAAATGCCCATTAGTCATTATGCCTCAAGGAGAAAGAACTGCTGCACATTTTGTGAAAAATGTGTATGAAAGCACTTTGAGCGGGTTTTATTTCCTGCACGATAATCCTCATGACCTCACTCTCATGGAAGATGAAGCTCCTGTTCATCGAAGTAAGTTGGCAGAGAATTGGAGACTAGCTTATGGCATGAAGAAGTTGAAGTGGCCTTCAAACTCACTTGATCTAAATCCAATTGAGAACATTTGGAAGATACTCAAAGATTGGCTTCGTTACCATAGCATGCCACAAAATAAGCAAGAATTGATAGAATGCATTCAGAAAGTATGGGATGAGGTTCCTTTAGAGCAATTGAAATGCCTCATTTCAACTATGCCCAATCGTATTAAAGCAGTGATCTCAGCTAGAGGTGGAAGCACTAGGTGGTAGATAGTGTATAAGGAAAATACAAATGCTTATTCATTTTTCAAGTTTTTATGTATATACTTTATGTAATATTGAAGTAGACTTCACTAGCATTCCAACGCAATTTGAAATTCCAAAATCCGTCAATTTTTGAGCAAGTTATTGCATTCCAAAGTTTCCCAGTTTTTTCACTGTCCTGCACTGCGGCCAGAATTCGTAAGCAAACTGTACCCCACTGTACACAAAATATTCCTTAAGGTCCTAAAAATCCTGGTAGCACTTAAAGTCAACACGTCCCACAAATCCCCAAAAACGGCCATTGAAAACCTTCTAAAGACAACCCAACCTGATCCAAAATCACGGATCAAATCCACAAATTACAGTCCTATTCCATTCAAACTTTTGGTCAAAAACCCTAATCTTCCAAACTTCAAAACTCCATTGTTTAACCTACTCTTGATTTCTGAATCTATTGTCTGGTCTTCTTTATTTGATTCCTTCTTCTCACCGGATCTAGATGCCTCAGTCTCAACTTCTACCCAGTGCTCGCAACTAGTGACACTTCGTTATCTCCCTTGCACTCTTGGTCCTCCTCTTGCACGGCAATCATCTTCCTCACATGAGTCTTCTCTAGCGCTACTGCCCGCAAAGATGCCCTTGTCTTTCCCATGGAGGCTGATCCCTTTTCCGGTCCTTGCTGTAGATCGGTGTCCAAAGGTTCAGAAATTCGGGGTCGCACGACTTGCACCTTCCGCTATAACAATTTTCTTTTCCTTTCCTTCCTTCTATATTTTCCCCTTCGGAATTTGTCCTGCTCTCGTACCCCGAGCCGTACCCGGAGTCCTATATCCCGGTTCTTGTTCCGATTTTGCCTCTTCTGTTGATTACGGAAACGTGTCTTCAGGTTGGTCTTCCGAGATTGCCTTCTGCTTCCCTTTCCATGTGACCCGGTAGATCCTCTTTTTGATCTTCCAACACTCCTCCAGAACCTTTTCCATCTTGGCTTGGTACTCCGCCATCACCTCGACGAACTTCCTCACCAGCGGACCAGATAATTCTGAAATCTTACCAAGTTTGGCATCAAGAAGCCTCGCCTTCGCTAGCACGTCTCCCGACTGTACCACAAATACCATTATTTTTGTCAAGGCTAGGGGCGGCTTGTTCACCCTTGTTGCCGCGAGGTTGGCTTCTTCTTCCTTCTCCTTCATAGTCTTCTAAGTTCTTCTATTTGGAGGTCCGGTTCTCGAGAATGATCAACATGTCCTCTAATTCCTGCACATTGCGGGGTTGGATATTCCTTTTCAACTGCTCGCATAACTCTTTTGGACTTACCTTGCTCGGTATCTTGCACGCTTGGCTGAGGATATTCTTTGTCGGAACCTCCTTTTCACCTTGGAAGTCACTTAAGAGTAATGAGTGCTTCAGTGAGATAGTTTTGTTTGTTTGGAATTAGTTGCTTTTGTTATTTTTATGTTTCTATTAGTTTTATTGATTGGCCATGATAGTCAAATCCTTAAAAGATAAAAGTATTGAGGAAAGGTTAAGGAATAATCGGATTAGGAAAATGGAAAAGGTGTTTTTAAACATCCGGTTAAAATAGGATAGGGTTACGGATTCGGAACCGGAATCTAAACCGGACCAGAAACCAGAAACCGGATGCGGAAACAGGAAACTGGAACCGGACCGTGATTTGTGGATCTGATCCGTGATTTTCGGATCTGGTCGAGTTATTGTTAGAGGGTTTTTGGGACATTGTGTGATAGTCGGATTTTTAGAACCATGAGGGATATTTTGTGTACATAAGGAGAATGGTTGCAAGCCATTCCCATCTTTAATCTTCATCCCCCATCTTCGCATTTGTCGTGCTCCCAAGTATCCTAGTAGAGGTGTGACGTCCATTGTGAATGGTTGAGTGCCTTGGTGATGCCCAAGTGTTGTTAGGGTTAGTGGGTTCTAGATCCAGTTTTCTTTAGGATTCCATGAAAAGGTTACAAGTCATTTTATTCTTGTGTGTTCTTCTTGTTGCTGTCCGGCGGCGTTTCCTACAATTGTGAGATACATGCAGGATCAGTTGACTGTAACCGGATCCAAAACCGGATTCCGGAACCGATAGGAAGCTGTCGTTGTAGTAGTTGAAGGGTTGGAATACTTCTTGCGTGACCCGGCTGTCCGGCGGCGTTCCTACAGTTGTGAGGAAGTAGACACCACCCTGGTGTACGTGTGTGTTGTGTGTTTAGAAGTGATTAGGGTGGATAGTGGAGTCTTTCGCCACTTAAATCTACGAGAGGAGAATTTTGAGCACCGTCCCTCTCCCAATCAGGACGCGCCCTCTGACAGCTAATATCATGAGGTTAAACTAGAGCTTGATTACTGTTAGTTGTTGAGAGGAATCCGGATACAGAACAGTAACCGAAAATAGGAAAGAAATGATTTTCCGGTTAACCGGAAAGGATGGTTGACCGGATAGATCAGAAAAGAGAGTTGTAGAAAAAGAGGTAAAAAGAAGTAAGACCGGATAGATCAGAAAAGAGAGTTTTAGGAAAAGAGGTAAAAAGAAGTAAGACCGGATCAGATCTGGCTAGCTACTTCACCTAAATCCCTGGAACGATACACGAGTCACTTCTTGGGTGTTTTTGTCATTAAAAATGCTCAAGGAATGCACCCGTTAAAAATGTGTTCCGACATTCTCCATCTACACGTAACCTATTTTGGCCCTATCGATTCCAAATAACGCGGTTGCAAACGCGTCCTCTTGTTCTTGTTCTGCAGTGGTCATGCCGCTCTTCCTTCGCCGTACGGGCAGTGTAGTCTTAGACCTCTCGGTCTCTTTCCTTCGTTTCTTCCTGCTCCTTACCACCAATTCCGTGTCCTTGCCCGGTTGGTCCGATTCTTGTTTGAATCTGACGTTTTATCTTCATCCGATTCCAATTTGTCCACCCAACCATGGCTCGCTAGCACCTTGGCGGTCTCATAAGTTGTTTCTTTGTTGTCTCGCAGCAGCCCGTGGTACTTGTACAAATGATAAAGAAACGGAGAAGTAGAGGAAGGCCTTGTTCTTCCAACCCCGGCTACCAACTTTCCCACTACCTCCTAGATTACTTCACCCCATGCTACTGGCCGTTCTTCGGAATAGAACCTCTAAATTATATTAGCCAACATGGTGGTTCTCTTGGCCGGCCTTTTTGGATACAAAATTGGCACTAAAAACTCCATCACTCTTCTAGCTCCCGGATCTATACAATCCGCTACTGTGAATCCGTCTTTAGGGTCAGCCTTTTTTGCGAACTTCCCTTCTACAAATGACTATCCGCGAGCACGTACCTTCACCGTTAGCCAGGAAGTCGTAGACCTCTCTCCAAAGCTTGGCGTTTCATTGATCCGGATCCGCCCATAGCGTGTTGTTCTATGTGTTGGAGCGTCCCGCAATCAACTCAAGCACCATGACCTCATCTCAAAACCTCCATCGCCGCTCTCTCAGCCCAAAACACCCCATCTGCTTAAGGTCCGCGTCGAGGACATTCTTATCCTTCACGTCCTCTGGTACCGTTAGGACCACATTTCAGAGGTTGATCGGAAGCTCCTTGACCACCCGGCTTGACGCCTTCACCATCTTCTCTGCCACCACTATCCTGCACCCGCACAAAAGACATGTGCTGTTCCGTAGCCGGATCTTTACCCTGCTAGAAACCCTAACTTCAATCCTCACATAGTCGCTTACCAAAATTGCGGGCCCTTGATGGTCACTCCTTCTGATACTAACATTATTCTCTCAAATATACAAATCAACAAAAGAAGAACAAAAAAGGTCTGACACTCATCCTCCGACATTTATTTATAGTCGCCACATGACCTTTAATTTTCCTAGGTTCTGGATAGATCCGTTAAACCGCCGTTTGGTTCTCGATATCCGTGACCCTATCTTGTATTATAAACATCTTTTTCTTCTCCCATCTGGTTATTCTTTAACCTTTCCTTAACACTTTTATCGTTTAAGGAATTGACCATCATGGCCAATCGATAAAACTACTAAAAACATAAAAATAACAAAAGCTAACTAATCAAAAACAAAAAAAACTATCGCACCAAAGAACTTATTACTCTAAGTGGCTTCCAGTGTGAAAAGTAGGTTCCGGCACCAACATCTAAAGACCATGAACGCTTCTCCGAGTGAAGAACAAATTATTCTTATAATTATGGCCACACTTGCCACAGTATGAACATGTCACAGGCTTCTTCCCATTGCCCCCATGTCGTAGTCTAGAAGTTCGTAATTCTCAAAGTTAACTGAAATTAGCCTTAAGCAAGCCTACCTAACCAGATCATTTCCAGTGATTTAACTTTCTAAATCTAAGGACAATTCACACTTTAATACCTTAGCACATCTCGGAGGATGGCTTTCCCATTACCTTAGTGACCGGTAACAAGTAACCACAAGTGTTTAGTTTAAACTCTGTTGAGAGTTAGAGTGGTTTTCCGGTAAGTTTTTGCAGTGCCCAAAAAGTCATTGCCCTCCGTTCTCACAGTCCACAGGCCACAATATCTACAATCTAACTCTACACCAAGAAAGAATTAAAAGGTTGCAGCTAGTTCACCGGCCTTCACAATCTACCGGAAAATAGTCCTGGTAAACTGATTACACAAAGCCGGGTTCCAACCACAACCACACCCAATGAATTAAAAAAGGAAGATACAAGAATCACAACAATCTAGTGCTACGCAAATCACATAAACAAGACAACTTTCCACGGGGATCAAGAGATCTCATCCACTGCAAGGGTAGAAATCCTAGAATACTTCGGACTCAGGCTTAGTCGGGATTTCTCCTGGTGTACCAAGAGGGGAATGTCACCCCTCCTCCCCACCAATCCAAACACTTTCCACTTAAAGGGATGCTATCATAAATAGCAGTGGGCTTTCCGGATCCTATCCAGTTCAATCGATCTAGGATTTAAAGTAGATCCCGGATCATACTCCACCATCTAGCTTGGATATCCTACTCCCTCCAGAAGCCTTAGCTTATACTCAACCACATAACACTCAACAAGCCACAACCTTGCACATCCTAGCAAAGAACCATTAGGGGGACTCATTCCTCTCCCTCTCTACTCACACAAGCTCAATAAAAACTCTAGACATAAGCAATGAAGGCAAGACACAAGCAAAGCAACAAAGAGAAGAGTACTTAAACCAAAAGTCCAAGGCTCCTTAAGTACACAATGGTCACTAGCTACCTTCCAAAATTAGATCCCCAAAAGGTGAGAAACGGCAACTAGATCCTAGAATTAAGAGTTGCCTAGTCACCGGCGAATTACTGGCTAGACCGGTAAACCGGAAGACTTCCGATCCGAGACCGGTAAGACATTCTCTAACAAAAGTAGGTAGCCTGAGAAATCACTCAAGTGGTAATGACCGAGTGCACAATGGGGCCTCATCGACATCACTACTCTAACCCTAGCGTTAATCCAACAACTTAACAACATCTCATCAACCAATAGAATAAATCCACAATAACATATAACATATAACGTAGGCTCAACCAGAAGACTCATCCGGAAGAGGGGAATTATCTCCCGGTTGATCCATAGGAGGATTGACTGGAAGATTGGGAGTATCCACAGGTACATGCTCAAGAGAATCCACTAGAAGGTTGGAAGTCTCAACCGGGAGGTCTATCGGTGGATTCGAAGTATCCACCGATACATGAAAAGTCACCACTGGATCAACAAGCATAGCTGCCGGAGACTCAACCAAAAAATCCGTTTGTGAGTAAGAAAGATCAACCGGTTCTTTCTCGAGAGGTTTGACCAGGAGGCCTCGTTGCCTCTTATAGACTTTCACATCCCACACTCTCGAAGATGGAGAATCCGCTCAATTCACTAGTCATTGAGTGGGTGGATCATCATCTTCTGAAGAAAAAAAACTAACATAGACAAACCTTCTCCTCTTCCAGGTTGGGCTCCAATTTGCCTTGGTATGGTGGCACTAGTTAGCCCAGCAAGTACCTTGGTCAGTGCCACCATGGTTTCTTGTGCCTTGACCTTCATGTCAAGATGCTCCTTCTGGGATGTCCGGAGATCCTTCTTCACCTTGGTCAATTGTTCCCGGTCTTCCCGGGCTACAACCAAAATATCTCCGGTGTTTTCTACTCCAAACACCTTCCGGAGAGCCCTTTGAAGACTCCTTGCCTCAAAAAGTTCCATCTCCATCTGCTGGATATCTCGGATCACATCCCGAGATAACTTGGTTATGTTCTCCACAAATGTGAGATTCTTGGATAGCCAGGGTGGTGGTGATTTTTCCTCGTGACACCGGGATGACCTATCCTCGTTCTTGAGCTCTTAAGATGACGACTCCTCCCGTGGGATTGCCGGTAACGCCAACCGTAGCTCAGTATGTTGAAAAAAGGCCTTGGGAGCATGGTCCTGACGAGCCATCCTTTGTCTCCAGATTCTCTTCTCTTCCGGCTCCAAACAGCCATTATACTCATAGAAGTGCATGAGGTATGGAGTCAAGGTCTTGGAACATCCACCTTGTTGAATTGCTTGGAGCTGAGGCAAAATTCCTTCTTCCAGCAAAGACCCCAGTTCGGAAAGGAATCCTCAAAAAATGCATGTATGTGGATGGTGGTCAGCCACGCTCTGACTCTTTCATGTCGGTTGGGGTAGAAGATTGGATTTAAAAACTCGACCACCCTCCTCAACCGGTTGTTTGTGAATTGATCACTCCGGTAGGACTCCGATACGTCGTAGGAATTCGATAAGTGCTTCTCCAACAACTCTCAGTTGATTCTGGATGTCCATCCCTCCTCTTGATGAAAGGAATACACCTCACGCCATACTTTTATGGTCCATGTCCAAGGATTAGTCCAATAGACTCCTCGGGGTGTCTCGAGAGGTAGCAACTCTGCAGCTGTACGTCCCTTCTGGAAGACCCAAGGTTTCTCGTACAATTTCTTGCAATCCATCCGGATGAGGTCATCCTCTAGCTGTCCACCTTTCTCAGTCCCCTCCCACTCGTTCGGGTCAATCTTTGAAAGCATCAGTGTTACCGGTGGAGCCATGTTGTCCGGGATGGACTCGCTCCGTGATGTGCATGTACTTCCACCAATCCCCCTTTCAACTTATCACAACTTCCGGTCCAGCCCGGAAAACACAAGCATATCAGACAACTGGTGTACTTTCTCCAGAACACTTCACTAGATTAATGTAGATGTAGATATCTCACGTATCCAGTAACACAACTAACAAAACAACATCACAATTGACCACTTTAAGCAAAAAGAGATATCTTAGGAGAACAAGAATTTTTGAAGGGGTTTTCCCGGTGACTGGGGAGACTGGAGAAAAGATGGAAAATACAAGAAAGACCTAGAGAAGAGGGAAGAATAGAGAAAACATAAAAGAAGACTTGCCACGAGGCCGGGATAATAGAAAACAAATGATGGGACAAGAAGGTAGAGGCACAAGTACAAGAATTCAAGACCTAGGACGTATGAGGTCTAGGTAGAGTCTACCGGGAAACCTTTATCTAGATCGGAAAGAAGGCAACCGGAGTTCACTCCGGTAAAAGAAAAATGAGAAAAGATCTAACAAACAAAGAAGTTGTACAAACAAGAAAAACCCATCAATTGGCAAGAATCGCCTTGTTCACAACTTCTTGCCACCTCTTTGTTGCACCCGCAATCTCCTTGAAATTGTGGTTCAGTCTCTGAATCTTCTCGTCGCGGTCTTGAATTTCTTTGCACCGCCTCCACGTCTAGGAATCTCCACCTCCGTTGTGTCAAAAACCTCCTCCACCACAATCTTCTTACAAACCCTAGGTTTGAAGATTCAAACCCTAGGTGCTACAACTCTCCTTCAAAACCCTAGTTTCACAAATCCTAGCTTTTAATCCTAGTTTAAAATTTCAAACCTTAGTTAGATACTTCAAACCCTAGTTTGATACTTCAAACCCTAGATTGTCGTGCCCTTCTTTCAAAACTTCCTTCAACACCTCCTCCAACCTTCTCCAAAACTTCTTCAAAAACCTTAGCCACGACCTCCTCCTTCCTCTTCTTCTCCTCCTTCTTCTTCTCTTCTTCTCCTCCTCCTCCTTCTTCTTCTTCTTCTCCTCCAACCTTCTCCAAAACTTCTTCAAAAACCTTAGCCACGACCTCTTCCTTCCTCTTCTTCTCTTCCATCTTCTTCTCTTCTTCTCCTCCTTCTTCTTCTCCTCCTTTTTGTGGTCCCTCTTCTTCCCCTCCTCGTGAGTCGGCTCATTTGGTTGGGAGCCCGACTCCCTGCTCTTCTCCGCCTTGAAGCCCAACTCTCTGCTCTTCTTTGCTTTGAAGCCCGAGTCTCTACTCTTCTCCGCCCTGAAGCCTGACTCCCAAGCAGTTCCAGTACACAGAGCTAGTTCTTGCCTGGTACCCGGGGCTGGTCCACCCGATCCCCGGGTTGATACCTGCCAGTACCCGGTACCCAGTTGGTACCCGGTACTGGCCGGTTATTAACCGGTGTTTTATTTTTGTTTTTATTTGATTTCTTTATTTATTATTCTTTTTATATTTTTCTTTCATATAATATTAAATTCCTGTTTTTTCAAATATGAATTTAAGTTCTCAATAAAAAATAAAGTAGAAAGAAAACCTAAACAACTAAATTAGAAAGAAAAACTAACAAATAATCTATCTACTTGATGAAGGCTTTGACTAGCTAATTTAGCCCTAAGTGGTGATTTGGACCTTTGTCCGAGAGATTTCCTCGGACACCCTCTTTTGGTTTTTTCGGGCATGAAAACTAGTTATTTTAAGGCCCAATTTTGTCACCACTTTACACTAATTAACTAGTTAAGTATTCCCGGACTTTCACTAATTATTATAAAACCTACTTCTACGTAATACTAACTACTTTGCCGGTTATGTAAGACTAAAAATCACAATTTAACTAATTTTTTTGGTATGGGCAACCAAGTGTGAGTTTCAGACTCCCACACCCCAGCCTTCTTTGCAGTCTTGACCGCCTCCCTCTTGGGCTTGGCCTTCACTGTGCTTGCCGCCTTCTTCTTGGGAAAATTGGGGCCCCCTAGGTGTGACAAGCCTCTCCACAAGCCAAGCAATGCATAACCTTCTAGGGTTGCAGGAATGCTAGTTTGTGAGCAGTGAGTGGTAAGGTATAAGTTGTGGGACATGAGCGGTGAGCTGTGAGAAGTCAGTTGTTGGAAAATTCATGGGCCATTTTTTGAGAAGCAGGGTGAAAAATTGTGCAATATTTGCAATATTAACGCCTATATCCGCTAACAAATTCGATGTATTACTACCTAATTCCATGGTAAATCTGGTGTACTACAGCCTCAATCCATGGAATGATACCAGTAGGGGACCCTTTATCCAAAATGGAAATCGAGAACAATTTGTGTTGTTTCTTGAGTATACATTGTGGAATTATTTGAAATTTCTCTATCTAATTATTTTGTTAGTCTCATGCATTTAATTTTTTCATCAACATGACCCAAAAATATTTTTTACATACATTTGTATTTTGTTTATTGTATTCTTCTATTTGGATTTTTCCTTTAAGGCGTTAATTTGTTTTTTTTAATAATACATAGTCTCATTTTGGGTTGCCGCTAAAAACCTCTCACTCTATGAACCACCACTAGAAATGTTTCTTCATTTCAGTTGTTGGACGCAACAACTCAATTGGGTTTTTGAACATGGTGGTATAGACATTGGTTTCTATTATTATTTTTATTAATTTTATTTTAGACTAGTGTTTAAAATATATTCAGAGGTTGAGAAGTAGAAAATTATTATTTGGTTTCCATAGACTTTGTTGAAATTGTTATTTATAAAAGTACAATCACTTTTTTACGAGTAATGTGATATACACAACCAATGCATTAAATTGGTGATTCAAAATTCTATATCAAAAGTCAAAAACTATAATTCATATCCTGCTTTGGATGGAAAATATTTACCTTGTTTAAATTCACAATCACAACAAGCTGAATATCCTCCATCTGGGGCACGTTTCGAATTGCAGTTTCAGATGGACTTTTTAATTTTTACTTCATAAATACAAATGAGGTAGTCTTGCCAAAGAATATGGAAGAATGATAAGAAATACATTGAAATGAAGGAACAAGGAGGATGTTATCCATGGATAGTTGAAACCCTGATAAAGGCATTGTCATTAGTGAAATAGAATTAGAATAGGTACATAGTCATTGCATTATGAGTGATCACTTAAGACACCAAAATCACTCTACTTGGTCATTTTGGTTTGGAGGCACAAAATTAGCCCATATTATCCTCGGTAAGTACATAGGCTCAAGATAACTCCAATCAAAACGCAATTTGGAGGATATTGGTGCCTGATATCGAAACGCAATGTCATTGGCATGCCAAGCTTCCTGATACACTTGTCAATGAATTTTGAGCTCGTTCGACTTCTAAATCAGCTTGTCTAGGGCGTCCAATTCTTCAATTGTATGAGATTGAAGTGGACGACTAAAGAGTGCAACATCATTGGATTCGCAATCACGGATCCAACAACTTTTAAGAAATCTCCCGCAGGTGAAGTAGAAAGACGGTGTGAACGTGTGTGACTTCATCTTCTATGGTTCTGCCGGAAGATTTCTAGACACTCCAATCGCCATCCTTCACAATACCAACCGGATGGCTGCTCCTATAGGAGTGTTGTCCAACACTCCTTGGATCTGCTTCGATGTCACCCTAAATTTCATTGCGAGTTTAATATATGCAGCTTGACGGCCAAATTGACCGATCACAGGATTCATGTTGATCTTGTCAATTGGCCTAAAAAGGTCTTCTAAAGTATGAGAAGTAGAATCACTTCGTTCAAAAAGTTGTTGAAGTCTTCCAAAAGCAACATACGGGGCGCCTCTTAAGCTGAAGCCATTTTAAACTTACAATCGTCATCACATTCTGAGCAAGGGAACATGACATACCTCACTACTCCTCGTCAAGAAACTGTAATCTACCTTTATGACCTATACATGTTGAATCCGACATTTGAAGACAATAATCTATCATCACGATGTCATAGACAATAGTGTATAACGATGATGAAACAAACCTACAACAAACTCCTCGAAGCACCCTACAGCAATGATGCAAAGGGGTGTGGCATCGGCATACAAAAGGCACAAGTTCAAAAGAACAAAAGAAAGAAGATGTTCAAAGCACCGAATTTATAGTAGCATAGCATCAACAACATTTCTACAAATAGTGGATGAATCTTAAGTGTCATCCTATGGGACAAAAACTATTTAGGGCATAGTTTATGACATTCTCTAAATTACATGACTCAATGGCGGCGTCTTGTTCTACACTATACAAATAGTGCAAATTCAAATGCAATAATGGAGTCCGCCGTTTCTCATTGGCTAATACTGGCTATTAGACTACTCAAATTTTATTGATTTTACCAAATTTAAATATAGGGTGATGTATATTTACCTATGTCTATTTATCGATAAAGATTTTCATGTTTATTTACTCATGTCTTACCCAAGTACTGTAGTACATCAACGCATTGTCTATTAGCAATGTATATTTATTCATTTAGAAGACAACCTTACTTTTGTAGACAACTTGGTAGTTGTCGGATTCAACAACTACCACAATTGTTTTTGGGTTGTGCTGGTAAACAAAACCAAATTAATAATTAGTGTTGAATGCAGGTTAGCACTTTTGATGGTTAATAATTTTAACTTCTGTTGCGGTAATTTACAAAGCATACAACAATGAATACTATTAATGACAAAAATTCATCATAAATAAACTTACTAAGAATATTCATGCATAGCAAAAATTGACTAAGCCATTCACAAGTCATTGACTGAGCCGTTTGCTTCTAAAAAATATATCGCATTATAATCAAACATTTTAATATAAAAAGGATTCATTTATTTTGTCAAAGAAATAGGCATTCTAATGAGAAGAACATGGAAAGAGAATGATAGAGTTTGAGTATAGGAACCAACAATATCATATGAGCAACAACCTTAATAAATAAAATTACAATAGAAAAAATATAATGAGGTAAAATCATAATACATCAATACAACTCTACTTTCAAGAGGATGTAGAAGACTTTGAGAATCCTAAATCTACGTCCGCTTCAACATCGAGAAACTCTATTACATTTGGATTGTACTTAAGAGGCTTGCCAAAAGGAGTTGGGGGAGAATCCTACAATGTTAGTAGCCTTGCAGCATCTTCAGCATAACATGGGAGTTTCCAAGTAATCTAGGGAGAACCAAATTGTCTACAAAAATCAATAAACATGGAATTAATACCGACAAAACACATCGAAGTGAAATACAGAAGTAAAAAGGAACTATAGTAGAGTACTTACTTACCCCGCATTTTCAAATCTGCGCCTCTTTATTGCTGAAGCACGTATTGGTTTGACTACATTTGGAGTTGACGATTGCGAGAGAGTTCGACAAGCTGGCAAGGTCAATGCAATCGTCTCCATTGGCATTAGTATTTTGTCAAACAATTTCTTCTTAGGCTCAAGGGAGAGACTATATTGACCAGTTGTCTTGGAGACACAAATATTGTTTCCTGTAGGGAAATGGATATAAGAAATATACATCAATAAATGAAGAAGTGACAAAAAGATGGATGGAATTGATTTGGCAAAAAAAAAAGGTAGAATTGAAAACAAAGAGATTTACATGTTCCAGTTGAAACGTTAATCACTACGTCTCCCAAGCGTGTCAAAGACAAGATAAGTGAGGAGAAGATACACTCATGGTTCTCCCGGGGGCCTCACCAAAGACGATCGCTGCTAAGCAACGAAGTTGTGCACTAATTGATAATAGTGTCATGACACTTAGATCAAAGCCCATGGCAATGAACTCCGGGGCGACTTGGAAAGAGAACTTCGACTTCCAATGAGTAGAATTCTCGGGCCAATGGACCTGTTTGATTAGCAAGGCATTGAACTGATTAGTAGTTGTGTATTGAATCCTTGCCAAACTAAGCGGCAAATGATTCACCCCTATCCCATCCTTCAATTCCTCAAAACCAAACGCATTACAGAAACGTCAAACCTCCACCAAAAATTCCCCATTGTCAAATGAAAAGAAAAGTAGAAATACATTGTCATCATGCAACAGCTCGTCCGCAAAGCCAAAAAGCTCATCAAAGTAATTCTCCGCTTGCATGTTCCAAGCTGGGACATTGCTAGAGGAATATGAGAGATTAGGTACTGTTAGATCCTTCGGAATCTGCAATGACAAGGTCAACAACACCTACATTCCAGGCCTTACCGCTTCTAGTGCAAGACCAACCTATTGAACACTCCCAAGCAAATCGACGCACCTCTTTTGGAAATGGATTTGCTTCAAGATGGATTTGTTGAGAAGACAAACTTGGCAGCTTTGCATAGACAAAGGAATTGTTGATGGCAGCGTTGGCTTCTTCAGAGGAGCAATAGTAAGGGCCACTGGCGGACTGCTTGCCTCAGTCATTGTGGTATCATCACCACCACCAAAAGCAATTGTTGAAGCATGTTTGGAAGGATCAGTGACAGTCTTATCAGCCTTTGCTCCCTTAGCAGTTCCCATCTCAGTTGTGGCCATCGTTGCAGAGGCTCCAGCAGTAGTGTTGTTCTTCTTCTTCCCTGAACTCTTGTCAGCTTCTTTTGTTGGTTGAGTCTCCACCAAGGTCTCTTCAACTAACTCGCCCCCTTCTGTATCCTCTGATAGCTCTTCAGCAGAAGGGAATAGTTTCTTGGTTTCTTCCTATCTAGGCACCAATTCTTCGGCACTCCAAATACCAACAGCACTTGTAAAGATGGTCTTCAGAATTGTTCTTCTTCTGAAGATTGTTGAATATGCAAGTTGTGGAAGATGAGTCGCACCAACCTTGAACGCATGTAAGCAATTTCTTGATGGCATAAATGCGTAACAATTTTTGCTTCAAATACCTAAGGTAGACAAACAAATTATGTTAAAGGCCAATAGCTTCACTAGGACGTGATTTCATAAGCGAATTATATCATTATGGAAAGGAGGAATTGGATTACCTGAGGCTAAGATGCTTGACCAATTTTTCAGCATCCTTGACATCCTTGAATGGAGTTCCTTTATTATAAGGATCAATTTCCGTATGATAGCCGTAGAATGCTTTGTCCCATAGTGTAATTCGCCAAGTTTTGATGTTGTCAAAAAACTCAAAAAATCCTTCAAATCATCCACACCGCCCACTTGAGCCACATACCCATCAAGTTGCGTTCAAGTCAACTCCTCAAGTCCAGCCCAAAAAGACGCTTTAACAGGCCACTTTTTCAAATGGTCTTCATTGGCTAGGATCTTAGGAAATTTCAGGTCCTCCCTCATATTAGAAGGACAATTCCACCATTGCAACCAACGTACCTTTTATGTAGGCTCAACGGCCATGGTTGCAATAAGTTGTAGTTTTTCTAGAGTTATCTCATCTCTAATGCAACGTGACAATTGTAGTGTGAAACAATTTGCAAAAACAAATAAAGTGGTAAAATTATTGATATAATTTCCTATCCACTGCATGAAATCAAACATTATGAAAATGGTGTTGGATCCCAGAACTGCAAGGAGAGATTCTAATACGGGTCAACATTGATGAATAAAATGAGCACGGCAGATAAACTACCCACGAGTGCATGCATAAGCTGAATGAATTGCATTAACTACAAGACGGAGATTAAACTATTGGTCACCATTGATTAAGCATGGGGCTAATTGAACCCTTCACTTAAACCATAAACTGCAAAGAACTTAAGGCTCAACCATGGCAAGGTACCAATGAGCATCAACAATATACAATAATAGCCATCAAGCTTCCTAGACTCTATCAACGTCATTGAACATCACATGTAACCTTTGACTTCAAAAATGAACACACCTCAAGGATGGACTCACAGTCATGACAATCAACCTACGAACATCATCCAGCAATGGACCCCTAATTTTAAGTTGTCGGATTTGACAACTACAAGAAGGTAATTAAAGTGTTGGTCATCATTGATGAAGCAATCAAGCATTGGGCTAATTTCACCCTTGTCTAAAACCATAAAGTGCGATGAATCTAAGGCTTAACCATGGATAAGGTGCCAATGAGCATCAACACTATACAATAACAACCATCAAACTACCTAGACTCTATCATCATGATTGTGCATCACATGCACCATTTGACATAAAAAAACGAAAAGACCTCAAGGAAGGACTCACACTCATCACAATCAACCCATGAACATCGTCTAGCTGTTGACATCTAATTTAAGTTGTCGGATCTGACAACGGCAAGACGGAGATTTAAATACTTGTCACTATTGATTAAGCAACCGAGTATGGAGCTATTTGAACCCTTTACTTAAACCATAAACTATGAAGAACCTAAGGTTCAAACATGGGCAAGGTACCAATGAACATCAAAAATATACAATAACAACCATTAAGCTTTCCAGACTCTATCAACATCATTGTACATCACATGTAGCCTGACTTCCAAAATGAACAGACGTAAGGGAACAACTCACAATCATCACAATCAACCCACCAACATCATCCATTAGGGCTAATTGAACCCTTCACTTAAACCATAAACTGTAAAAATCTTAGGCTCAACCATGGGCAAGGTACCAATGAACATCAACACTATACAATAACAACCATCAAGCTACCTAGATTCTATCAACGTCATTGTACATCTCATATAGCCTTTGACTTCAAAAATGAACAGACCGTAGGAAACGACTAACACTTATCATAATCAACCCACAAACATCACCTAGTAGGAGACCCCTAATATTAAGTTGTCGGATCCGACAACTGCAAGACCGAGATCAAGGTTGTCTACATAGACGGACAGGGGCCCAAAGACAGCGGACGGACGAATAGGACGGACAACACTTTTTGGCGGACAGTCGCGTGTAAAAAAAACTTACAAACCCTAAATCAAATTTACAACTTACCCCCTATTAAAACACGTGTGCCAACATGTCATACCGCTTTCCACGTCACATCATAGGGCTGGGCGCGCACCTTTGGGCCGCGCGCGAACCAAAAAAGGGTTGGGCGTGTACCAAAGGGCCGCGCGTGTACCTAAAGGGGCCGGGCGCGTATCTAAAGGGGTCGGGCACGTACCTAAAGGAGCCGGGCGCGTACATACAAAGGTTGGGTGCGTACAATTTTTATTTTTATTTTTATTTTTTTGTACGCGCCCAACCCTTATAGGCATGCGCCCGACCTTTTGGATCGGGCGCATATGAACAAGGATTGGGCGCGTACGCCCAAAAAAAAAAAAAAAAAAAAAAAATTTTTTTTTGTATGCGCCCAATCCTTGTAAGCATGCGCCCGACCTTTTGGATTGGGCCCGTACATACAAGGGTTGGGCGCATACGAACAGGGGTTGGGCGTGTACGTCCAAAAATAAATAAAAAATAAATAAATATTGTTTTTGTTTTTTTGTACGCGCCATGCCCTTGTAAGCATGCGCCCGACCTTTGGATTGGGCGCGTACGTACAAGAGCTAGGCTCGTACGTCAAAAAAAAACAATTTAAAAAAGTTTAAATAATAATTTTAGGCGTATGCGCTGAGCCCTTGTATGTACGCGCCCGACCCTTTTAAGTTCGCACCCGACCTTTTTCTGTATGTGCCCTATCTATTTAGGTACCCAAAGAACCTCTTTAGATACGCGTCCAACCCCTTTAGGTACGCGCTTGACCCCTTCAGGTACGCGCCCGACCCTTTTAGTTTGCGCCCGACCTTTTTAGGTACTCGCCCAACGCCTTTGAGTACGCGCCCGACCCCCATTTAGAGAACCCGTCCACTCCCCAGCACGCTCCTGACCCGATGGATACGCGCCCGACCCTTTTTAGTACGCGCCCGACCCCTTTAGGCTTTAGGTACTCGCCTGACCCCTTTTACTACGCGTCCGACCCTTATTTAGCGAACGCGCGCGCGCGACCCAATGGATACGTACCCAAGATTATGGGGCAAGCAATTGAAGGAGGATCACACATTAAAGGGTCGAGCCTACAACTTAGAGGGTTGCGTGTGCGTACTCTTGAGGGCCGCACACTCTTTTAAATTTTTATAATTTAAATTTTTATAATATTTAGGCATAAGCGCCTCTACCGCACGCGCGACCCTCCAACTTGCAAACTCAACTCTCATGTGTGCGATCCTCTTTGAATCGTTTGCCCCATGATTCCCGCCCTCTTACTCCCCTCCCTTTTCATTGACTCGCCCTCACTCTTTTTGTATCCGTCTGCTCTTCTTTTGTAGTGACCCGCCCCTCTTATATAGTCGCATGTCTCCTTGCACACTTATCAGTCTCCTTTGCATACATATCCATGCTCCATACGAATACAACTCGTCCTCTACTATTTTGTGTTTTTTAAATTCCTTAATCTTGTTGAATTCTTGCTAGTGGCATAATGAAGATGTGGACCATGTATAAGCCTCATCCCTCCTTGTGCCCACGTTTCCTAAGCTCTTGTCTACCCGTTATATGAATAATGTTGATTCCTTTTCACCTATATCATCTATGGTCTTTCTTTGATTAAAAGTGTCGTCATTAACTATTATTGATTTCAAAGATTGTCACGATGTGTGTATTTTTTTATTTACTTTTCGCAATCATGTACACAAAATCATTTATACTTGGCCATGGGCTATGGCCTTCTTAATTAACAAGGACTGCAACAATTGTTCATGTAATAATTGAATCAAATGTTGTAAATGCAATTATAGACTCTAATTTCTTTTTAACCATAGAATGTGTCTTGTGTTCTTGCTTTGTTATTTAAGCAATTGACACAAAATTAATTGTAATGATACCAAGAAGAAGTTGATGCATTCAAATATAAACTTAAATATTTTTCTAGAATCTAAACTTTGACTTAAAAAATGAACATACCTTAGGGAAGGACTGGCACTCATCACAATCAATGCACAGACTTCATCTAGCAGGGGACCTTGCCATGGTACTATCTCCTCCAAATTCTCCCACTTCCTCTAACGACGTTCAAATTTTGTTTCTACCAGCATCAACACCATCATTGACAACACGCGTCAAGCATGTCACAAGCGTCCACGAAATTGACTGTGATGTGAAGAAATGGCCAATTTCTCGTCTCCCCAAGACTTTCGGTAAGTATTGCTTTGCCAAACAAGCCCGGACAAGAAGAACGTGTACGGAGAAGATTGTGCATCTAGGTAAAAGTACTTTCGCCCTACCAATACTGGAATCTGCAATGTTTGTAGGCTGTTGAAGGACCAAGTGATGGAGTTTTTCCACTGTGTCGACGACATCAAAAAGTGCGTGATAAATACAAAAAAAAGTGAGTCAACCACCGTCCTCCGATCCCCAAGGTATGGCCTCTACTCAAGGGCACGAAGCTCACAAAGGGGAGATTCTCAGTCTTAAGGAGGCTAGATTCTAGCTTGAGGAGCACCGAGAAGTTTCACCGAGGCGTCTCTTTGGGGACATTGCCAATCGAGTTGCTGATCATTTTGCAATTCCACCACCTATTATGCTTGATGCATATCCAATTTTTTGTGAAGGAAGTTGCATTCGCCGTGTAGCAAACGGCAAGGTATTCGTATAGAAGTGTAATCGTTGGAAGTCAGTTGATATTCTCAATGCTCGCATCAGCGAGGTAACTCCATTATCCTACTTGTATCAATGGAGGTATTATATTGCTTCACTCGAAGAAGGCACAGAGGAATGTAGAGTATCCCTTGACCATTGGTCCAAATCCGGATTGCTCTTGCGAGGATTTCAAGGACATGTCGGTAAGGGCAAAGAAGCAAGGCGCTTGGTACCATTGCAAGCACCTCTACTACATATTTTGTGTGTTGTACAAGCTCGATTTGGAGGATGACCACTTCATTCATGCCCCTACTTTCAGCTTCAACAAAATCCAGAAAGTGATGGACACAGGCTTGAGTCGTTTTCTATAGAGAATACCTATCAAAGTAGGCCAATCTAGAAGCCATCTATAGGTGCATCTCAAAGACATCTTAGAAATATTTGTTGACTTCAGTTGTTGGATCCAACAACTTAATTTGCTTCCCAAACAAGGTGGTACATGCACCATTTGATGTATTCAAAACTTGCACATGTTGGCCTTTAAAATGCTTCACTATTTCTACTACCTCCTGCAATATTCGTTGATTTCAGTCGTTGGATCCAACAACTCAATTTTCTTTCCAAACAAGGTGGTACATGCACCATTCAATATATTTAAAACTCGTAGATGTTGTACCTAAAATGCTTCACTCCTTCTACCCCGCCGTGAAATATTTGGTTCTACTCTCCATTACGAGGTATCTTGGCAGAAGTGAAGCGCCCATCACCCCTACGAGGCCCCACTATCGGCAGTCTTTTATACTTCTTGGTAATGTGCACTGAAACTGGAATGAGAAGTGCGATATACGGACACGTGAGATCTCTCATTCTCTCATGCAACGGAACCATGGACCAATCAACATAGAGGGGGGGTCTTTGGAAGGCATCCCATACATTGTGACCTTCGTAAGAAGTTCTTCCACTCCATTTCCTTTATTCAAATGGGGCTCAGCATCCACAACAACCACTACTTCTACCTCCCTCTCAACATTGTTTGAAGTAGTGTAGCCACTCATACCTGGCCCATCTATTCTAGCACCAACGTCTTTGCCTTCCCCATCAACCTCATCTAACAATTGTTCTAGCAATTTTGACAGAATGTACACATCCTTTAGGGAGACAATCTCACCTTCACTACTATTCACCATGTAAATACCTAGAGCTACAATAGACAGTGATCCTCTTTTATACCTTTGACAATTTAAAAACTACACAATAAGGGAGGTGTTGACTATCCTTATGGTTTGTCTAAGAAGGCCCTAAAATTTCAATAATTGACCTTGAACCCACGATCATAGGCAAGAAAAATTTACTAATTATAAAAATATTCTTATAAAAATTGAATCAAAAAATATTTTTAGTAATTCTTTGCTCACCGCTCATGAAATCACCGCTTTTCGCTCATGGCTCACCGCTCACTGCTCACAAACTAGCGTCGTTGTCTCAAGTTGTGTCTCTGCCAAACTACCAGTAGCTACAACAAGCTTCTTGAGCTTGCGAGCCTCCAACAGTGATGTGACCAAATTTGTGGCCTTGCTTACGCCCAACGCTCTATCAAGCGCTTCCACCTTGGCAAACGCCTAGGCCAAAGTAGCGTTGCCGTGATACCAAAAAAGAAGATGCGGACAAATTAACTCCACCATCCGCTTACGATACGGGACATTTATGACCAGTGAGAGCAACATTAAGACAAGAAGAGGACGGGAGACAAAGAGGATCTCCGGTACCTACCCGACTATGAAAGGTGGACGAGAGGAGGACGGGGAACAAAGAGGATCTCCGGTATCCACCCGACAAAAAGAGGTGGACTAACGGAGGAAGGAAGACAAAGAGGATCTCCGGTACCTACCCGACAATCAATTGGAGGACTAGGCACCAAAGAGCTGGAGAAGTAACCTTATTGCGTTAATACGGCAAGACAACTACCTTCAATGGGAGCAATACGTGGCCTATAATGGAAGGAGGCTATCCATGGCTAGACGAGGAGGTCCTAGTCAGGTTACAAGCAGCACAAAGTTGGGTTGGATACGAGATTGAGGAGCAAAGAGTAGAAGCGAAGAAGAAGATAGGCGGCCAGAAGCAAGATCAGTCAAGACACAACAAACCTGAACCAGGGTACCCGGGTTTGGAATATCTTAGAAGAAACCACCCGATTCAGTCCCAACTTAAACGACAAGCGATCCATTTCTCAATGGATGAATAACTAAAAGATGAATTTGAAGAATATTAGAAGGGTTATTGGCAAGTAGAAGAGGAAGATTTTGAAATGTGTAGGAGACAATTGGAGGACATGCTTCGACTTGGAATGCGACTGTTAGCCCCCGGAGCAGAGAAGGGGGACCAAACAATACTACATTCGGAGAAGCGACCAATTGTACATTTTCCAAGGGCCAACGAATGAGAACCGTCGAGTTGAAGAAAACGACAATGTTGAAATAAAGAGAGAATGGGCCAAACGGCATAGACAAGAGTTGGATGAGCTCAACCAATTGCGAAGTGCACAACACGGGGTGGAAATGGCAGCTTAGCCTTTCAAGTAGGAGCCAAAGGGCCAACCGGATCCCAAGCTCATAGATGCCATGCGTTTGCTACATGAGCAAGATTGGGAAGCTCAAAGGTAGGAAGGTGCTCGTGTATGGTTTGCAAACCGATGGCGGCAAGACCTCCAGAGAGAAAAGAAACGGAACCGCCAAAGAAAGAAGGTATTATAAAAGAAATCCCTCCAGTTATGGGACGAGTCTCTTTGAATTTCAGAAAGGACATCACGAGCGGAAGAACTTGCACAAGACCACCAGAGGAGATGGTGGAATATACCGCAAGCCAATTACCTGGACCATTCTTGAGAGCAGTCCATACCACAGGTACCGGGAGAATGGCGGGACATATCGGAAGCGGATTATCCAAACCATCTTTGGAAGAAACCGATATCACAAGCACCAAGTAAATGGTAGGACGTACCAAAAGCAAATTACCTGGACCATTCTTAAAAGTAGCCGAGCTGACAATTCCGAGAGAATGGAGGACAACGGACCACAGATAAAGAGTAGTTCTGGAGGATGTTAGGCCCGAATGCAAGCCAAGTGAAGGACGAGTCCGGTGCAATTGGGTGGATGTAAGGAGAACGGCACCTCAAGGGACCATGAGAAGTGAAGCTCAAGAAATTGCCAAGAGACAAAAATCTCTATTGGATTGGCGAACTCCTATGTATGAAACCAAGCCACCTAAGGCACCATAGGAAGAACTTGACTTAGTGGGGAACGGACCCAAGATAGCAGAGAGCAGACCCGATGCAGCTGGAAATAGAATCGGAGCAACGGAGGGCAGACCCGGACTAAGGAGGACAAATTCACGGCAGCGGACGATGGACGTGTGGCATCAGTTGAAGAACCGAAGGAAGAACCAAAGGAAGGGGTGTACGCACCGGAAGAAGGGCTGAAAGCACCAAAGGAAGGATTAGAAACATCGGAGGGAAGACCGCAGGCACTGGGGGGAGGACCAAAAACACTAGAGGGAGGATTAGAAACATTAGAGGGAGGACCAGAAATATTGAAGGGAGGATCTAAGGCACCATAGATAGGACTCAGAGCATCAAAAAGACTAACAAACGAGGAAGGAACAAGGTGGCAGGAGGCGGAACCGGATGTTGTAGCTATGGGGATGGTGATCCTACCCCAATTCGACCCAAATATTAGCTTGGATTTTCATCAAGGCTTGGAAAACCGATGTCGTGTAGAGAGGGAAGCGCTTTGAGAATTCACGGGAAATCAGGCTGCAACCGGAATAGATGGCAGGAGAGTCTAGTCGTGTCTTCACTTCTTCTGTTCTTCAAATCTTCATATCTTCATCTCTTCGACTCTTCAAACAGCTCCACGTTGGCCTATCCTGTGGTGGCTCTAAACAGGTTAAGGGTAAAGGTAAGGTGATAAGAACCCACGGCCTTGGACGGGTAAAACGGGACGGCCAGACCACAAGCTGAAACCGTCCGAAAGATTGGCTCCTAAAATTCAAACCCACGGTGATCAGCAATTGCGCTTCACCGGTGGGAACAACATAAATACGACCGTGTGGTTGATCAACCCCACTTTGCCGCATCAAAATTTACGAAGCAGAATTGAAAAGAACTAGCCTCCAAATCCGGTTGGGAATAACAAAAAAAGACAACGAGCCTCCAAATCCGGCTAGGAATAACAAGCCACAAGCCACAACACACGAGTCTTCATGTCTTCTTATCTTCAAGTCTTCAAGTCTTCAAGTCTTCAAGTATTCAAAAACACTAAGAAACTCAAAAGAAGTGTTCAAAAACACAATGGAAAAATTTCCATCAAGGCTGTAACCTTCAAACAAATGCCACAGATGACTCAAAACTCCAACTACTAAGTTTAATAACTTTCTGGAAAGCTAACACAAATAACTAACACTCCTCCAAATTTCAAATCATTCTAAACTACTGTCCAAAATTTATATGAGTTCAAAGTTCCTCCCTTCTAGAAATTCAATCGCTCATAACTTCTTCCTCGAAACTCCAAATCTTAATTGTAATAGCTTTTTGGAGAGCTATAACAATGGTGCACACACCTTTCAAATCTCAAACCATTCTAAACTACTGTCCAAAAGTAATGGCTTGTTGAAACCTCTGCCCTCTTAATGGATGGCCTCGGGTTTTCACAATTTCAAACCTTCATAACTTTTGCAATTCAACTCTAATCAACTTGAATGATAAGTTTATGCAAAGCTGAACAAAATTTCTTTAACTCCTGAAATTTTCAAAGAAAAACGAAAAAACTACAAACTTTGGTGGCCGCCCGAATCTCTGCTCCTCTTCGTTGGGTGGCAGCAGACCCTCCTCTACTCACACGCTTGTAACTTTTTGCCCACAACTCCAAATCAAGCGAAAATACACTCTCTGGAAGCGCATCTCAAAGAGAAAAAAACCCTCAAATTTTCATTCAAAAATATTGCTTACAACCAGAGTTCTCGCCCATCAAACTCTTGGCTCTCTACTCACACACACTTCACTCTAAAAGCACACTAACCACTTTTTTCCCCAAAACCCGACTAAGAGGGAGAGAGAAGATGCTTATCTACCCTCTAGACCCCTAAGGTGGATAAGATCAGCCCATGTGCATATCACATGGGCCTCAAAACATCCATTGGCCCTAGGAAAACTCAAAAGATAAGTATCTACTTATCTTTAAAGGTCAACAAACCTTTAGGGTTCTAACTAGGAGGTAAACTACCCTCTATCTACCATCTTTTAACTTCTAACATTCAAATGAAACACAAAATACTTAAATTTAATACAAAGCTTCAATTAAAATCAAGTAGAGGTAAAAACTAAAGTCAAAGAACAGTGTTATTCCATCTACAAGAACTTGAGGATGCGCTTGATAGTAATTGCGATGTAATCTGCACGTTGAGTCTTTGTCAAAGGATTCACTGGCCCTTCTAACCAACGATGGTGGCCTGTGCTTAGCTCGATTGGCCTAGGTATACAGAAATAATGGTCTTCGTTCAGGCCCTCGAAACTGCCTTCAAATGTCACTTCACGGGTGCCCGGTTCAACACATCCAGTTTGAAGTAAAATCACTAAAACACGAGCGTCATTTTGGACATTACCATGCCAACACTGCTCAACACGAGGCTGCTTCAGCGGACGAGAAGATCCAGCTTCATCTTGTGGGTGAAATGGCAATGGTGAAGGATCCGCCGGTTGGAATGGTTGAATTGGCAACTGAGACAAGGAAAGCTGTAAATCTATCTCTGGTTCAGACTCTAGCTCTTGTGACTCCATAAAAACCCTCCAGTTCGACATATTAGTTTGAACTTCAAATCCAAACACAAACTCTAAGAACGTAAAGGAATACTTCGAATTGGTGAATATTGTTTACGGCTTTCGCCTTTTAAACAATTCCATGAGCAATAAGCGTCACCTTGAAGCTACTGGAAGCGTCACCAATAAGTTTCGTCCTTCTAATCAAAGATCTTTCCAAAAAGGTAAACAAGTAAATATTTTACACACTGTAGATATTTACATTAGGACACCGATACCTCCCAATGACCCACGATTAGAAGGACTAGAACTAGAGTGGACGGGCGCCAAGAAAGGAAAGTTAGACCAAGAAGGATCCCCAGAGCATTTGTATACATTCACGAAGGGGGACATTGAGGTGGATTCAACACCCCTCCGAGTCAAAGTCCAGCCTTTAAAGGCGACTGCCTAGACCATTCCGGAGTCGGTGCAATTTCAAAAAATTATTGTTGGGACGGATGCACACCATCAATAATTCCGGATCAATCCCAATATTGAACTCAAATTGGCAGTCCAAGCAGAGTTACTCTACCAAGAGGACAAAGACATGTTTGTCTGGACTTTTCCAACTCAAAGACATGTCGGGAAGCAATAGGGGGATAGTGACCGGAACGGGGAGGTTCCAATCATTGACTCAGTATCAATGTCTATTGAAAACAACCTAAGAGAAATATTTAGCCCAAGGCACGAACGAGGTGTTGCTCATAAAAGCGGACCAATCAAGAATCTCTAAGGAACACTAGGAGAAAGACCTGGTTCAGAAGTATTTTGAGCCCGACAACTTGGACCCAGATACGTGCCAATAAGAGGTTTTTATTTCTAGAGACAAGCACGGAACTAGCTTGAATGACTGGAGGATGGGCTGCAAAGAGGAGCTGAACCAAGACGAGGATCAGGACCGAGATCAAGATCAAGACCAAGACCAAGACTAGGACCAAGATCCGGAGCAGGAGCAAGAGCAAGAGCCAATGGCAATGAAGAATATGGACTGATAGTGTGTTGGATCAGTACTAGTTATCTTCAACAAAGTTCAAGAGAAAGAAGACCGGATGACTATCGGATAAGTCAAGCGTAATATCCAAGGCCAGAATCACGCAAAGTCTCTCCCGCTAGTTAGTGTTATTTTAAACATTTTCTCCTTTGATCTAGTCTTAGACATGACTTTAAGGACCTTAAGACCAAAAAAACAAACAACAAAAAAAACAAAAACAAAATCGGAACATATGAGGGCAGATGTAAGGAAAAAGGGGAATAATGTTAACTGTGGAAGTAAGAGCTTTCGGGTGGTAGTAATTTTTTGTTCACTCCTAGGGAAACGAGGATGTTCTTGATGAAACCAATATTTTTTAGATGAAGCTGATCAGCTAGACTATCATCTAGTTGGCCAGTATTCATCGAGATCCTAGATGTAAGCATGTTAGGGTTAGAATAGGGGGGTAAAGACTTGGGAGGAGACCCAAACTCTATTTTTTTTGGCTCTCTCTCTCGCTCTCTTTCTCCGACATGTGTTGAAGGCAAGAGCAGTAGCTAGAGGTTAACAACCAAATTAAGGCTTGAGGAATCTGAACTAGAGCAAAACTTAGTGTATGACTTAGATACAAGCCTGGAGTTCCTTGACTATTTCACTCCAAAAACACTTCAATATTGCCCATTCTAGTGTAAGAGCAGAAAAGGAAAATAAAAACTCTCATTTTAGCTATTAATTGTAGGACCTTTTGATTAGATTAATAAAATTGTATGCTCGCAAAACTTCATAAACTTTGAGCGTCAAATTGCAAGATTATAGTGTTTAAAGTGAAGATAGATGATTCTTTTCTTCCTTGTTTTGAGAGGATCATCAGACTTTGACTTCACTTGGTATCAAATTTTTATGCTACAAAAGGTCAAATTTATTATGGACATGTTGCACATTATGTCAACTCCTTGTACACCAATTTGTGGAGGTAGAATAAGGGTGGACTATATTGAAATTATTTATGCAAGGTGAAAAAGGTACAAGAATTTCCGATATACAGCCTATGGGGGGACCATGTATACAATCACATGTTCTACTCTTAAAATTCAAAAAAAAGTATTGAAATTTACATTCAAGACAAAGACATACACCTTTGGATTGGACACTGTTCAACTAACATCTCATTCGGAGGTCGTTTCAGTAGCTCAATCATACCATGTTCAAGTACCACACCATACATGTAGAATACATCACCATTTTGCAGCTTCTCAAGATGCAATAATGGTCTCAAATTGAAATGTCATCTCTCATTGGATCCGGCTCAACACAATGACAGAATTTATGTAGTATACAATGGTTACAAAAGTTTTGCACCTTATATATCAAATAGTAAAATACACAGAACAAATCAAGTTGCAATGCAAATGTCGGACGTGCTAATTCTGCACTGAAATCTGACAATTTCTCTTGAACTTTTTTCATTCAAGTCAACAAAAATAAGTGGATGCGAAATGCTGCACACAAGTCTTGAGAATTGTATGAAACAAAGTGAAGGAGAAAAAATATGATATTACAGCCTCATTCGTCTCCGACAGCAGCAGCGGTTTACAAGTACAACAGACGTCACAAGTCGCATTTTTAGAAGCATAATGACCAAGGCGATGGCTAACAACTTCCAGACCATGATCATGCAACAGAAACATCAGCAGTAGCAGCAGCAGCAGCAGCAGCATCAGCCAGCCAGTAAGATTCCTACACAACCACTGATGAAACTTAGATCAGGTTGCGGATGAACTCGGATGCCGTGGCAATAGCTCCGCCGGTGATGGCGTGCTGGAACATCTTGTCCCTCGAGAAGCTCCCGTCACCAATGGAGAGCAGAGCTCCCGTCACAGCGCCTCCAATGGCCGCATTTTTCTATCACCATACAGAGCAGCACATGATACATTACAATAGTTTGATACAGTGCAATAGTTTGTCAGACTACTTTCCAACTGTTTGGTACATACATGATACGTTACAATAGCTAGTCAGACATACATAGCAACACGTGATACGTTACAAAGAACTAAGATACATTACAACAAACTTCTGAACTTCTGAATGGTATTTCAAAGGGAGTGAGAGAGGTACCCAGTCCTGCTTCGCACGAGCCTTCTCCAGAGAGTATTCAACTCCAGCGTACACACCGGCAACAGCCCCTGCATTAAAACCAGTGAATGTGAATCATTCGTTTCCTCATCAGATCTCAATAGCAATCCGAAAAGCTTCAACTGGCTCTATACCCCATTGGAGACCCTCGTAGCCAGCCCTCTTCACCAATTTCTCCAAGTCATTCTTCGACAAGTGCTCTGGATCCAGACAAAGTGAGAACATCAACCAGTTAGCTCAAGGACATGAGTTCCAGATCTCACAGATCAGGACGGAAAGGGGACACAAAAAGCAGCAAGGCATCTCATCAATACAGCAATGACATGATCCCTACCGCTCTTCAAGATGCGAATCGTGTCTTGGACTGCAGCGTGGGCAGCGCCAACCTACGCAACAAACCGAATAATGTGAGATCTGCCGGCATAAGCAGCCCTTCGGTATTACATGACAGCCGCATCGTAAGCATTCGATTCAAACTCACACCCTGTTGTCTGCATGAAACTTCACCCTCTCCGCCTCAACACGTGGAAACAGAAAGAGAGAAACGACTCACCCCTCCGACTTTGAGGAAGCCATCGACGGAGGTGTTGAGCAGAGGATGACCCAAGTCCACAATGACGTCCAATTTGGGGGAGTCCACGGACGCTGACAGCCTGGATCGCACCATTTTGCCTTCTTCACACTAACTCAAAGCGAACAAAACCTGCACGCATACAACACCAACCCAATCAGAAACAACCTCAAACATGCAACACATCCAAAAACACAGATCGTCCCCAAGAACACAGCCCTCCAAAAACAAAACCCCTCCAAGAAACCCAAACACATATGATCCCAAACACCCTCACATTGCCAACATCCAATCGACATCACCAAAACCTCACATGCGAAACCAAACTCCAAACATGCAAACTTAAGCCAACATACCCATACACAAGACTGAAAACAAATGCAAAATGTCAAGCTTACGAGGGACATCCAAACGACATCCCCACAACCTCACATGCGAAAGCAAACTCCACAACATACAAACCTAAGCAAACACACCCATACACACAAGACAAGAAAAAGAATGCAAACAAGTTGAGCTTCATGAGGTGCATCCAAACGACATCCCCACAACCTCACTCCATAATATACAAACCTCAGCAAACGTACCCACACATAAGACAAGAAAAGAAATGCGAAAAACTTTGGAAGTAGGTGGTCTTCCTGTCAAGCTTCCTGTCATCCCCAAAACCAAACTCCATGACATACAAACCTCTCCAGAAACCACGAGAAAGGAATGCAGAAAACCTGAGGTTGCTATGCGACGGTAGATAGGGAATGTGAGATGAGATTGTACCTGATAAAATGGAGCAGCAGCAGCAATAGGAGGACGAGGAGCACGAGGAGGACGAGGAAGGCGACGGAGACAAGTGGAGAGATAAGATTGTCGCAGGAAGCATATAAAAGGATGGGAAAGCTAGCGACAAACTGTGTCCATGTAAGTAGTCTGCGTGCGTGGCGATGATAAGTATGTTGGTGTCCCTATTCGCCCCGGCAACACCCATGGATTTGATCGGGCGAACTGCAGCCTGCGAGGTGCTACTTTTACTTTTCACTCCCGTTACTCTTACTTTTCACTCCCTGTTACTTTTGCTTTCACTCCCCGTTACTTTTATTTTTCACTTCCAGATAGTTTTACTTTTCACTCCTGGTTACTTTTCACTCCCTGGTTGCTCATGTGACATTCAAGGAGAATTACCTTAAGAGGGTAAAATTGAGAACTAGGATGAGGATCAATTTGTGCCTTTTTTTGTTCTAGGTATGATTAGGGTGTGCCACGATATTATCATGGGCGGGATCATATGTGAAGATTGAGAATGGGTGGAAGAATTTATAGTGTCTATTAGAAACCATTCTCTATTCTTTTACATGTAAATTTAAGTCATGAAGGACCATGGTTGAATCTGGTTGCTGACAAAATCTTTGAGGATTGTAGATTTGGTCATGGTAATCTATGAATCTCGTAGATATTTTTGGCCATCGTTCTTATAGATTAATAAGATTGGGAATGGTTGGGATGATTATTTTATTCCAAGGGAGACAATAATTAATTTTCCTAGCTATTTTTCAATTTCCATAGAATGGTTTGTCCTTTTTTTTTTTTTTGGCAAAGCAGTCGAGTTATCATTACGTTGATGATTAAAGATGAAAAAATGGTGTTGTGAAAGCTATTGTTGTAGATCACACTTGATGAGGGAGGTTTTGAAGATATCTGATTGGTTTCAATTCACAATATTCATATATGACTACTTTACATGAATTTGTAATCTAACATAGATGAAATTAAGTAGAAATTTGGAGATGGCAAAAACTAATGTCAATTTCTTTTGCCTTCACTTAATTATTGGTTCCATTTTGAAATCTACAAACTATGTTAAATGTCAATAATTACTTCGTCAGAATTAAAATATGTGTCTATAAAATATATATTTTGTTTTAAATCTTTCTTATATATTCATATGAGTGGAACCCCCGTTTAAACCGACGAGCCAAGGGAGAATTGAAGAATTGAAGAGTCATTGGAAATTTTCATTAAATAAAGAAAGTCTCTTACTTCTATTTTTCTTCATTTGTATATACATTGTGTTGTATTTTGTTGAGATTCATTCTTCTTCTGCAAATTATTCAGTGCAATAATATTTCACCCAAATCATCATCTTTGTAGGTTGTAACTTTTCTTTTGAATAGAAAAAAGATTAATTGCATATTTAGGAAGTACCCTACGCTATGGTCAGTTTCGTACATAATTAATTCAAAATGGGGACTTGTACAAAATTTTGGGAATTTCAAGAGATTTGGCTAGGCGATACCTATGTAATACCAAGGTGACACTCGTGCAAGATCTAGGTGATACTTGTGCAATACTTGTGTGATATCCATTGTGTCGAATCAATGTGACCAAAACAAAATGCTTCGGCACTTGCCTGCCGAAACTTACCGGAGCGTACGGTATTTATAAACTTCTTCATGAACTACTTTCATTAAATGCACCCTTTCATTAAAGAACTGAATGTTGGCGTCAATGGGAATGCCCAATTCAACATAAGCGGAGGCACATCAGCAAAGCAAAGTAGTGGCAATCAAGCTATTACTCTTCTTTTTGCGCACCATCTTTCCTTCTTTCGGTGAAATCTTGGTGTGTGATCAAAAAACCAATTTTTGAAATAGCAAGAGGGAGATTATATACCCGTCATGTACTATAAGTAGCCATTTATTACTTTAATAACGTGTTATTTACTCTATGTATCCAGTGTAGTATACTTCATAGTGTCATCAAAATACTTAAATTTCTGTTCAAAAAAGTCAATTTGGGTATCACTTAATTTAATATTAATGACACAACTATCCAAATTTTAATGAAAGGGTGCATTTAAATGACTCCTCTAAAGAGCACATTTGATTTGTAAGTCACAATGTTCAAAAGATAAAGTGATTCCCCCAAAAGGTTTTGTTCTAAAGGATGTCACCTTGGAACAATCACTTGAAAACTCTTTGGCATAGAACCGGCGGATGATCTAGACACACACATAACAAATCCTTTTCTATTATATATAGAGATTTATCATTTTAAATTTTTGCATCACTTTCATAAATATGTTTTATCTCACTAACCTCATTCCAACAATGACTTGAATACATGTAGATTATATTCTTCAAAACCATGGATATAAAAATAAAATAATACAACCACCTCAATCAAGTGATTAGTTATTCCAAATTTTTGGATCAAGTAAACAATGCATGAATCAAAATTTTGACAAATCTCATATTGAATTTATCATACTCAATTTATCATATGGAACTAAATCCTTTGAACTAAATCATAAATTACATCAAAATACATGCAAAGTCATTGTAATATATTAATGTAAATTTTATTTTATGTCATAATAATTAAAATCACTCACACTTGGTATGAATTGTGGGTTAGAATAAGGCATTTCACAATGTAGTATATTGAGAAAAAATATTACAACAGATGCTCTTATGTTGTACCATACATTGGACTTCTTTTTTAATCTCAACTTTTTAATTAAAACCCTCAAATAACTACCACTACCATCAACTACCATCAATGAAGTCCAAAGTCCTCACAAAAGTCTTGAGTCTTTGGCGTTGCCGGAACTGGCGCGCTTGTCTGTATTGGTGACTTTTTGCAATCACAAAAAGAATGATTTTAACAAATATATACCATTTCAATCAATTCTATTTAGAAACTAGAATAATGGATACATAAATAAACCCTTCTATCATCACTTGCTGACATCCAAGCACTCCCCTATCACATGTCTTCAATAAAAAAGATTTTATGACACAGAACAAATTTTAAAACTAAAAATCTAATTTTTTGTGATCCACCGTAATATCATAAATCTGGAAATATGCTCTCACTCTAGGATCTTGCGATGTTATCAAAGGTGAAATAACCAAAGTTAGAACATGCATTTCTACCCCTTACTTCTAAATGCATGAATCAGAATGAAAATCTTTCCTTCAAATTTCACTATCTAATTACATAAAAAACAGTAAAAATGTTCAAATCACCTCCATAAGTAAGAGAATAGTAATCTTCCAAAAATGAACTGATGAAAATAATCACACGTTGAAAAAATCATTTTGCTATCAATCCCAACATGTGGATACATGAGCATCGGTTTAGGGAATGTTGGTAGATATTTAAAAGAAAGTCAACAAATGACAAGCAAGAGACAAATTTGAGTTAATAGAAGTTTGAGTGGCCAGCAGCAGAATGTGCATAAACTCCCTCGGAATATTATCTTAAGAAAATCCCCCACGCTAATCATAGGCTGCTAGCGCGGTGGATAATGCCACGTGTCGGCGCCAGGGTCGCCACCCCAGTAGATGGCCTTCAGGAAGTGAAATCCAGGCTCCTTACTTACTGCCATGGAATGAGAATCTGGATTTGGATGACTTTCGTTCAAACTTCATTCATCATTGTATTGTTATGTTTATATCTTTAAAGAATAAAAATATTACTTTTCATGAGGTATTTTTTAGTGGGAAAAAATCGTTTTTTTAATGTTGAAAATTTGTATTATTTGAAATAATACATTTATCTTACACATAAGTCAGTTTCGGACACTCCCTACCAAAGTATTTGGTTTTTCCAATTCACAGTGGTTCATACACAATGGGTGTCACCTAGGTATTACATGGATTATTGCCTAGATATCACATGGATATGACCTTGGCATTACATAGGTATCACCTTAGATAAATTCCTTGAATTTTTCAAAGAAATTGGACAGTCTCCACTATGAATTGATTCTATATGAAATTGACCAATGCGTAGGGTAGCTTAGAAGCAATTGTATGCAAGTCTAAAAAAGGCCATTCAATTTGAAGGAGAAATTGGAATAATTCTTTCAGAATTGGAAAATGTACAAAGCTTTTATGATTTTTACCTTTCAAAAAATGTCAAAAGATCACTTTGACATTGGCAATATAAAAACATTTCTCAAACTTCAAAAACCTTATCAATGGATGAGGATCCTTGAGGAATCAAAGAATAAGTACTATAGTATATCAGTAAATAAATAATGGTGGAATGAACAAATATTTCATTCATGCTAGTGCCTTTTAAATACCAAGTTTCACTCCAATAAATGACGTGTTATTTCAATTTTTATTTACCAAATCCTTTTTATAAAAAGAAAGATGGTTCTAATATATCATAGATAAAGTTTTTTGAGGACCATATTCAAAAGCACCAATTTGAAAGTGAAATTATGCTATTCAAAGTAGCAATCAACGTAAATGTATACCAGTCTAATGAAGAGCCTATGTTTGAAATCTATCGGTTCAAAAGAAATTTCTATTATATTCTATATGTACAGTGGGGTACCAATCAAAATGTCGTTTTTGAATTCGCAGTGAGAAAAATTTCAGCACTGCCAACTTTGAAAGCCTCCTAAGAGCTCAAACATTGGTATTTTACCACGAAAGTCTTACCAAAGAATTATCTTCAAGTCAATTACATGTATGCCAAATTTCAAGGCCAAAAGATTCACCAAAATAAAGTTATTCAAAATCTACCAACATTGGTAGCTGTGGAAATTTTTTTCCCTGCTGCCAACTTTGACAGCCTCCCAAAGATTGAATTTTTTTTTTTTTCTCATGAAATTCTTGGAACAAAAACCTCTATATGTTAGTAACATATGATAAAAATTTCAAGGCCAAAAGATTGATACAAAAAAAGAAATCCACAATCTACCAACATGTGTAGTTGTGGGAAACAATGGGGGAAACCATTTCATTGCTACCAACTTTGACACCCTCCCAACGGTTGAGAAATTGTCTACTTACCATGAAATTTTTGGCACAACATGCTCTTTCTGATAACAACATTCGTGCCAAATTTCAAGGTCAAAAACTTTATACAAAAAAAAACATTTACAATCTACCAATGTGTGTAGTTGTGAGATACCTTTTATTAAAGACATTGAAATTGTTGAAGTATGTCAGACAATCATGCTTCTAGATTGAAATTCTCGAGATGATGCAATCCCTAATCATAAATGCTTCTCAAAAAAATCAAGGATATCCAAATTTAGTTGTGTGCACTTGTCACATCTCAAAGACTTGCTTCATTTTATGAGTAGAGTGCCACATGGATTGCTCATGGAAGATGGCGCAGCTGTCCATCGTAGCAAAGTACGTGAAGAATGGAGACAAACACACCTTTTGGAGAAGCTCGATGGCCTGCAAATTCTCCCGATCTCAATCCAATTGAGAACCTTTGGAAGATTTTGAAAGATGTTGTGCAACATGGCCCAATATGTCCAAAAAATTTAGATGACTTAAAGGTAGTTATTGAAAGAGAGTGGAGGTTAACCCCTAAAGAACCAAGTGTCCAAAACGGGCTTTTTGAAAATTCGATCAGGTTCCTATGTTGTCAATTTCAAACATTCATCTTTGAAATTCTTACCATAGAAGGGCATTACCAAGACCTTAGTGGGAAACAATTTTTTCCTAAATTGGACATTTGATGAAAAAGTTATAGGGTTTTTAATTTCAAATGGGGAGGGCGGGCACCTCGGGCACCTCCAAAAACTTTTGATAGGACACTCTATTGAAAGTGAGATTTTCAGTACTCGGAAGTAATATTATTTCCCTTCATGTTGTCAAAAAAAATTCTTGTCTTTAGTGAAAAATTGCATACCAACCCAAGTCAAACATTTTCACACATTGTCACTCATTGTCGGGCAAGGTACCAAAAAAACTTCTTCTTTTCCACATAAAACCTAGAGATCTTCATATTTTTCACTTTTTATTTTTTCCACAACAATATGTAATGTAAACCTTCTTATTAACCATTCGGATTATCAATCAAAAACATATTAAGTTCAAAAAAAATTAAAGTGTGAATTTACAAATTTCGAGCCTCCACTGCTTGCACACTTGTTTTGAATATGCTACACCCTCTCTCTACCTCTAAAAATTGGTGTGCAAGGAGCTCACATCATGCTTAACAAGATGGTAATAGATTTAGACCTTGTGTAGTGAAATTTTTTGACACCAAGTGAAGTCAAAGTCTGCTGATCCACTAAACGCAGGGAGGAAAATGAACCATTCGCTTGACTTCAAACACTATAATCTTTCAATCTGTGCGGTCAAAGTTTATGAAATTTTGTACATGTATTACTTAATAAGCCTTTATTGAGATCCTACGGTCAGAACTAAAAATATAAGTTTTTGTTACCTTCTTTATTCATTGCACTAGAATCCAACAATTTTGAAGTGTTTTTGGTGTAAAACTGCCTTGGTACCTTAGGGGTTAATCAATGGTACAAAACTCCAACTATGTCATTCTATGCCCTCTAGGTTACAAGCAATGATTGAGGCAAATGGAGGACATACACGTTAGTAGATTGTAAATATTTTTTTTTGTATAAAGTTTTTGACCTTGAAATTTGGCACGAATGTTGTTATCAGAAAGAGCATGTTGTGCCAAAAATTTCATGGTAAATAGACAATTTCTCAACCGTTGGGAGGGTGTCAAAGTTGGTAGCAATGAAATGGTTTCCCCCATTGTTTCCCACTACTACACATGTTGGTAGATTGTGGATTTCTTTTTTTGTATCAATCTTTTGGCCTTGAAATTTTTATCGTATGTTATTAACATATAGAGGTTTTTGTTCCAAGAATTTCATGAGAAAAAAAAAAAATTCAATCTTTGGGAGGCTGTCAAAGTTGGCAGCAGGGAAAAAAAATTCCACAGCTACCAATGTTGGTAGATTTTGAATAACTTTATTTTGGTGAATCTTTTGGCCTTGAAATTTGGCATACATGTAATTGACTTGAAGATAATTCTTTGGTAAAACTTTCGTGGTAAAATACCAATGTTTGAGCTCTTAGGAGGCTTTCAAAGTTGGCGGTACTGAAATTTTTCTCACTGCGAATTCAAAAACGACATTTTGATTGGTACCCCACCGTACATGTGTAGTGTTTGAAAACATTTTAAACAAAATTAATTTAAACAAACACAATTTTAAACAAAATTAGTTTAAACAAACAAAATTTTAAACAAAATTAGAATATTGATAGATTTTTATATTGAAACTAGCAGTTGGTGCTTGCTTTGCAACGCATTAGTTCAACCATTTTAATGTATTTTTTATATTACAAAAAAAATTCCAAAAAAAATAACGTGGTTCACTACATTGTTGACTGCATGGTTGATTGCAACGTTTCTGTAGTTCACCGTCTCGTTGATTGCGCGATTGATCCGTGCGTGGTTTATTGCGCGGATTATGATTTTAGTGGTATAATAACCACTTTTAGATTCAAATTTATTGCATTAATCGTCAACATACTAGTATATATATTTAATAATTATCATTCCAAATACACTCACATTGATATTGGTGTAAATTTATTAATATTGTGATTGAAAATCTTGATAGGCTTCAAAATATAAGTATGAACCTTTGAGTGATTGTCATGTTTTGGCACACTATGTAATTTTTAATTAACTCAACTTTTAGATTATTATGGTTAGAACTATTTGTTGATATACCTCTTGTATACAAAAATAACCTTATTTGAATATTAATGAGAACAAAATCAATCAATGGAAACCAAATTTATGAATACCCATTACTAATTACCTTACATCAAGACTATAATCAACATTTACACACCTAATAGTTAATCTCAAATCAAGATTCTCATTTAACAACCAAAATGTAATTTATTCAAAAGCTAACATATAAACACATGGTATTATTGGCGACATATAATCTATGCATTGAGTATAACCATTTATTTATTTTCTCCAATCTTGAAGTAAAAGTGAACAATTCATAATTCTAAAGAATAGAATAGAAGATAAGGAAGAATTAGATGAATTGATGAATTAAAAAAACACAATACATACTCATCTTTGCAATGTTCTTTAGTTTATATTACTAAATCCATCAACAATTAAGTTGATTATATAATATTGATCATATTTTTATAACATTTATATTAAATGTAAACAAAATCAAACTTTAACGTGGCAAAAGGGAGATGATTATCTCATACGACATGTTCCATTGCACAATTATCTTGGAAGATAAACACCCTTCTTATTTCTATACAAGATATTAACACTTTTTATCACATATTTAAGGTAGTAATTCCAATGTTTGTGGGTGTTGTCTATTCCAAGGGTGACAAGTGCATTCTAAGTTGTGGGGAACTTGAAGTGGATATCTTTAGCGTGCAAAGATCCATAGGTGGGGCCACGTAAAAACAATTTAGGATTTCATACTAAAAGAAAATTATTAAACTCAACCATAAGACTCTGAATTGCTTCAATTTTTTCCAAGAACCATGTTTTTGTGTAACATCATCATTTTCCATTTGTTATTATTTTCTTATCTTCTTTTCTCTCCAATTATTGGCTCATATGCTTCAATAGGGATGTGAACTAGAATCCATGAAAATAGATGCTGCTACCTAACACTGATACTATTCAAGATTCTATATGATTATTTTGTTTCTTCACAAATTGATTGTATTCATCAGACTATTCTAGTGTCTTTACGTGTTCAATATGATTGGACATGGTACAAAAAACACCACTTTAACCTCTAAAGGCCCAAGCGTCCCCTCTGAAGACTCTAAGAGCTCCCTTGGAGGACTCATTGGCCTTTAGGGGTTAAGTTATCCAAAGCTATAGGGGATGTTACAACCAAATTTTTTTGTCAAGATTCTTTAAAGATTGACAAAGTTCTTTCATCCACATGAAAGTTACTTGAAGTTACAATCTCTCGCTTGGAAGGTCTCACCTAAAGAATTAATCTAACCTTCATCATCTTCAATTTCCATTCTTCACCTTGGAAGGTGAAGCATACAAGTATTCAAAGCAAGTTTGTCTTCTACTTGATAAATTCTATTAGGAGAAAAACAATGGATATCATTGGTTGGCTGAGTTGTTAACCCTTTAAGGAGGAGAGGCCCCTAGATGGTCACTTTTGGAGTAATTTGCAAATTGGTGGATCAATACTTCATCTCTAGTTGATCCACTGCCTAATTTAAGTTCCTTCGATCTCTACGCTTTCAACGAATGCCATGAGAATGTTCATTGGAGTCTAACAAGTGAACTATAGTGATATGTGTAGTGACTAGCCGCAATGAAATGTACCCAATGTTGAATGATGTATAGTGGGCTCTCTTTACAAAAGCATATGATACAACAACAAATTCATTATTAGAGGCATCATGAATCTAGAACAAATATTTGCTCTCTACAACAAGCACTTGGTATTACAGCAACATCTATCAAACCAAAGTTGTCACCCCGTATGACATCCATTTAGAATAAAAGCATGTCAAAACTAGATTCATGTCAAAACTAGATGAGTGATGTCATCTTTTAATAAAACCATTCATACGGCATTCCCATATAACTGCATGCACCCACCCTTTCTATTCTAACAATTGCTCAATATAGGAGCCTCTATGTATAATAGAGGCTATTGTAAAGGGAGCTGACTGTAGTGATTAGTTGCGATGAAACGTACCCACTATTAGCATCTCCAAGGCCTAGTCGTAGATATCATCCTTGAAGTGTTAAATGCCATTACAACGAGTTTACGTGATGAAAAACAATAGGTAGTCGAGGGGGTACTTTGAATATCCATTATGGAGATAGAGATTGAGAGTGGCAAGACAAATTCTCTACATGACACATCCATTCTTGAAAACAAAAGAATTATTCTCCTTCCAAATTTAACTTGGATGAAACTAAATCCTTAATCTTCAAAGAATCTCTCTAAAAAATGGTGTTACACCCACTATAGTGAACACCCTTTGCAAGAGCATCTAATACCACAACCATATGTTTTCTCATTGGGATAAAAGCGATATTGAAGCCACATGTGCACAATGTCAACAATCTTGGTCAAGCTACATAGAGGGACCACGGGGGCATAATTGAGAAATATTGAGGGCATCGTCGTGAAACGATTGAGTATATATTGTAAAAGCCAAGTTAATAAGAAAAAAAGGGGAAGTAGATGGTAAGGATGATTACAGAGAATATGACAACTGATGTCATTCTCAATTATGTCTCACCAAGCAAAAATCTTATTTTGGAGGACTTTACTACATCTTGCCACTAGCTCAGGGTTTAGGAGCGTCCACATGTTGTTTATTGCTAATACATTAGCATCCCCCGTACCGCACGTGCGCTAACCGTTTTGACAGGCCAAGGAATCAAACTCAAACCAATAAGGAGCAACAGAAACGTTCAACCAACCAAACTGAGCTACGGTCGATGAGAATATTTGAACTCCAAATGGCATTTAAGCCATTACCTATTGTTACAATTATCAAAAAACTTAAAGAGAGTATCATAGTATTGTAATTTGTAGTAAAAGTGTGAAATATGAGTTTTTGGGTAAAATTAGACAAGGAAATATAGGGGCAGCTAGAGCTAGGATAAGAAGGTAAGAGATAAAAAGTAATATAGGCTTATGTGGGAGGATAAGGGCGAGGATTCAGAGGTATTTGACTTAAGTGACGAAGGTATAATAAAAAAAAGTCTAGAAAGGCATGGACTAAGGTAGGCCCTTCACTTTCTTGCCTTTCCTCCCTCGCCCAAACTCTTCTCCCTCAGGTATTTAAGGCACTCGGGTTTCTTAGTGTGATGGGCAGAGTTCTTTAGAGTTTGGATGTCAAGTTTCAAAGTATTATGCTCCTTGTTGGTAGCTTTCTAGAAGGCTATTAGACGCTCCAATTGGAGTTATGTAGAAGCCGTGGTGTGGTTTTGAAATAAGAGGGGTTCAGATGCCTTGAATTTTCAAGAACAGTACCTTCAATCCTACGTAGAAATCTTTGTGTATAGATTGAAATAGTGAAATTTGGTGTGTACAAAGTCATATACATTAGCTTTTCAAAGAGCTACTTTAAGCTCAATTCCAAGTCAATATGGATGCATGGCACCTAATTGAGTGAAAAGGTGTTCTTTACATTTGTTAACAAGCACTTCTTCTTTACATTTTTAAGGCCGTAACTTTGGCTGATCATAGATCTTCATATAATAAGTCAATAGTATTGAGCTTTAGACCATTTGTGCATTTAATTGTTAGCTTTTCAAAAAGCTATTGCGTGCTTGGTTACAAGATAGTATGTCAGAGTTATAGTGACTTGAATGAAGTAGGGTTAGCTGCCTTGAATTATCAAGTGCGGTGACTTTGACTCTTCATAGGAGTTTTATAGATCTTCTAATATTGAAACTTTGCATGTATGAGCCCTAGTATAATAGCTTTTCAAAAAGCTATTGCACTCTCCTATATAGTTAAACATGGAATGATAGAGTCTGATTTAATGAGAAGGGATTTTGCTTCCCAAAGTTTGTACTCCCCAAGTTTGTACAAATTACACTTTCACTACGTGTAAGTTTATCGAGATGTGCCAAGAAATCGCTTTTTGCCTAAGGTCAAGATCTTGAAGTATTTATGTGAAGAAGATCAACCTTATTACACCTCCCCTCTTTTGGCTGAATTTTGTAGCTACTAAGGACCCTGTGTATTCCTAGGGCAAATTCTCTCTCCACAACAACATTTCCAAGAAGGATTTGATTGGGACAACAAGGGTCCACTAGTTTCAATGTAACAATCAACCTAGTTCCATAACAAGTATTTGCTCCCCACGACAACAATTTCCTATAATAGAAACATCCATCAAGCCTAAATTCCACCCTTCATGACATCCATACACGTAACAACCATAATCAACCAGGCCCACTATCTCAGACAATGGTGAATTTCATACATAATTAGATCAAAATGGAGAATGTCCAAAATTTTTGGAAAGTTTCACGAGATTTGATAGGTGACATCCATGTAATACCTATGTGATGCCCATATAATACCTAGGTGATACTCATTGTGTCCAAAACACTACAATCTAGAAAAACAATCAATTCAGCAAGTACTGTACAAAAGCAACCACTTCGTACAATATAGCAGGCGCTCCAAGGCCTGCTCCAAATATCAGCCACAACCACTCTTTATAGCAAGCATATATTGGTAAAAACAAACAGGACTGTTGTAGAGGGAGCTAACTGTACTCTAATTATGAAATATAGTATAATCCACACTATATACAAGAGTATGCATTTCTAATGCAAACAATGAAGTGAGAAAAGGAAAACCGGTGAAACAGATAAAGAATATGGGGTTGTGAAAATACTAGTGTCCAAAGAGAGCTTTTTGACCAAAAATTAAGTACACGCCCATGAAAAAGTAGGTTAACGGATGGCAATGCAAAACCATAAAAAGAGAGTCCCAGCTCAACCTCTAGCTCCATCCATGTATATTGCCCCTTCTTCGCTCCAGAGTTTGCAGGGGAGCGAGGGGCACTACGTCTTTGAAAGCACAATCGGCAGCCTCATCAAACTTGAGGCAGCAGCTACTGTACTACCAGACTTTCCATGTAGGCAATCATCAAAACCAAAGAAAAAATCTAAGAGAAAGTACAATCAATTGATGGTGATGGAGGTTGGAAGCACACCGAGGAGGAGCTATACTTTTATCCAGCTGCCAGAACAGAGCCCCCACCAGCTGCTGCTGCTGCCACCATGCTGGCCATATTCTTCTGTACATCCTGTTGTTGGCTTCCCTGTACATCCTGAATATATGAATTCAACACACGACAATCAGATGACTGATCCATTGATAGTAACGAGCACAAGAGGAAGAGCAAAGATGACATACCCCCACTTGAAGAGCATTCTCTACACTATGCTGCAAGCCCGCTACCTGGTGTTGCTGCTGAATGATCTGTACCCTCCAGACACCACCAAACCAATCTCTCAGCTCAGATACTCCGGCACTTGACAGAAAAACAGAAGCTACTTGTTGATGGGAGACTCTCAAGGAACGCTGTAGCTTGTTGTATACTCGAACAATGATAGCGACATGATAAGATACGTGAAGTTTGCTTACTTGATGCGGATGCATCATGAGTTGCGGCTGCCCTCCTGCAGCAAGCGGAATATTCTTGGACAGGTCCCTCAGGACACCCTGCCAAGATTAAGCGGAAAGTTCCATCAGCTCTGAAGACTAGATTGCTACATGGCTCTGCATGTTTGTGATGAGTTTTGTTGTGAAGCATTTAGCCACTTACCTTGTTCGCCCACATAAGACCGCAGGCGTTGCAGAGTGTGCGAGGCCCAGCAGGTCCCCGGCGCATCATTGGAGTAGACCGCTCTCCAATTCCACAATGTACACACCTGCCAACGGTGAAAACAGCTGCTCAAACCATGGAGTAGCACTACCTTCATTACCAGAAATACATTACTAGAATCCGAACTAGTATGTTCTATGTAGAAAGAACTCTAATTGAAAGAGAGCACCAAAAGATGGGGAAAAAACCACATACATGACTTCGGGCTGAACTCCTCCCGGTCCTAGAGGCGGCCCAGGGGCTTGGGTACCATCCCAATTCGGAACAACTGCACCCTCTTCCTGAGGTGGCCTTGAAGATGCAAACTGGCCTTTTTTGCGCTGCATTCTGGACAGATTTTAGCATTGACATCATTAGAAGGATATCCTAGTAAATGAGCAGCAGCCTTTCATGTTGAAACTATCCCGACAATAAAATACCGGAATCGATACAAGATAAACCATCACAAGAAGACTACCTTTGGGCAACTTCTTTGCGAACAGTGTAGCGAATCCTCTTATCATAGCACCGCTCCTTGCGCTTTTCCCGAAATCTAGTCAACGACGCTAGTCTTTGTGGCATGTTCATTCTGGCCGGTAGCTCGGGCATTCCCTGCATTGGCCGAATCCTCAGATCAGTTCTCAACAGAGATAAACTACCACTCCAGGTGCAAATATACATTTCTAATCTCATACAGAAGAAGATGAGTAGGCAAAAGTTTTCTACCTTGTGATGATGATTGCTGGATGCGTTGACACCCGACATGCCTGGGGGTATCTCGCGGCCGCCCAATAAAAGCAGCACAGCCTGGACCTGTAATGCAAGAATAGTAGTAGTAAGTCACGGAACTCACAAGTGCTGCAAGAATTTCAAACTTGCAGAGTAGAGATGGTTGACCTTTTCAGGAGGGACGGTATCAAACACATAGACTTCACCCTGATACGAGAGGGTGAGCTGTGTGGAGCCCTGAGTGCGCACAGCCAAGGCAGTAGGTTGGTCACTCTGGTTGCCGCCGCCATCAGAGTGCATGTCAGCTGCGTCGAGACCTTCCTCATCGCCGGCGTCGTCGTCGTGGTCACCTTCCGCTCCAGCTCCTCCATTCTCATCGTTACTGTGCATCCCATGGCCATGGTGGCCATGGTGAACATGGTCCCCCTCTAAGTGGCCTCGCTGGTGGTCCACCCTCGCCTGGTCTCCATCGCCGTGGCCATGCACGTGCATCTCGTGCATGGCATGCCCTAATCCATGACTCAAGCTGTGCTGGTGGATGCTGTGGTGTAATTGCAGCGATTGAAGATGATCTGCGTCTGACATCCCTCCTACATCTACTTCCTCAGAGCGCATTCCTCAGCGCGCGCGCTCTCTCAACTCTCCGAACCAACACGAAGCCAACTCCTCTCTTACGTCAGCGAAGCACCATGAGGTCATGCCCCCACTACCATAATAACCATCCCCCCACAGCCCTGCTGCATCCTCGACTCACAGTCGCACCTGGCCATGCCACAATTCACTGTCAAGACATGAACTGCTGATAATCAAAACAGCCTCACAACTCTCACTCAACCCTAAACTGTAGCTCAAAAACCAACAAAACAAAAAAAACAAAAAACAAAAAATCCAAACCTTCTGCATACTAAAGCCACTGCCTTTCATAGCGCTACGACACCCTCAACTATCAGTACTACCAAACAAAAAAGAACTCCAGCATTCTCCCCCTTCAAGCCTAAAGCTCAATTCACATACGCAACGACCACCCCACGCAAATTGCAACCAGTCGTCACAAAAAACAACCTAATTGGTCCACTCCCTCTCCTCAACTCCAAAAGCCACTTCCCCCACACCAACTCTTCACCAAAAAAAAACCCAGCTTCGATCCAAGAATCACCTTCACAAACAACAACAACAAGGAACTCCCCCCCCCCCCCAAAAAAAAACCCCACCAGCCAATACTCCCTTCTCCCTCGTACAATCAGCCACCAAAACCTCCATTCCCAAGACGAGGAAGAAGGGCGGGGGGGAGTCGGAAACGCACCAGGAAATGGAAGATCACCTCGTCGGGACGTGAAGTGGCCATGGAAGGGACGGCTGCGAGGTGGGTTTGGAAGCGGAATGCGAGGTGGTGCGGGGGTTGGCGATGGAGGACGGCGACGGATTGTTTGTTGCGAGGAGAGGGAGAAGGAGAAAGCGCGAGAGAGAGAGAGCGAGAGAGAGCCCACCAAAAGGAAAGGCGGGCACGGAAAGGAGAGGGAGCGTATGGCCAGCCTTCCCACCTCACTTGCCGCGTTACTTTTCCCCACTGTTTCGTCTTTTTACTGCGGATGCCTTTACGTTTACCTGCGTCGGCCCTACTTTTGCCAGCGTCGGCTCTACTTTCCTTGTACAATAGGGTGACATTCAAATTGGCCGTTTAGTAGTTCCAGGGATAGTGTCCTACACTGCTGCCAACTTTGACACCCTCCCCAAAGCTGAGAAATTGTTATTTTACCATGAAAATTTGGGGACAACATCATCTTTATGTTGAAAACATGCATACCAAATTTCAAGTCCAGGAGACTTATACAAAAAAACTTATGCAAGATCTACCAACATGGGATAGCTGTGAGAAAAGTGTCACAACTGCCAACTTTGACACCCTCCCAAGAATTGAGGAAATTTTTTTTGCCCATGAAATTTTTGGAGCAAAAACATTTTTATGTCGTTTGCATGTGTGGAAAATTACAAGTCCAGAAGACCCATACAAAAAATAATATTCCAAATCTACCAACATGTGTAGTTTTGAGAAACAAAGGGGAAAACCATTTTACTACTTCCAACTTTGACGCCCTCCTTAGGATTGAGTTTTTGTTGATACGTAATGAAATTTTTGGCACAAGATCATCTCTACGCTGGTAACATGTGAGATAAATTTCAAAGCCAAAAGATGTACACAAAAAAGTTATTCCATACCTACCAACGTGTATGTCCTCCATTAGCGTCAATCACTGCTAGTAACCTAGAGGGCATAGAATGACATAGTTGAAGGAGCTTTGTACCATTGACTAACTTCCACTCTCTTTCAAGAACTACCTTCAACACATCTAAGCTTCTAGGGCATTGTTTGCCATGTTGCACAACATCTTTTAACATCCTCCAAACGTTCTCGATTGGATTGAGATCGGGAGAGTTTGCAAGCCAGTTGAGCTTTTCGATAAGGTGGCTTTGTCTCCATTCTTCACATATTTTGCTCCTATGGACGGGTGCCCCATCTTCCATAAGCACTCCTTGCGGAATTTGACTCATGAAATGAACCAATTCGGCATCGTAAACCACTTCTATAAAATCCTTAGCAGAACGTTGACCTTTAGGCATAAAGACAAGTTCTGACTTTTGTCCTCCGGCAAATGCGCCCCAAATCATTAAAGAAGTCCTTCCACTTTTAAAAGTAGGAGCTAGACAACTTGATGAATAACGCTCGTATGCACTTCTCCAAACATGAATTTGCCGAGAATTTTTTCCAATTTCAAAAGTAGATTCATCTGTCCAAACAACACGCTCCTACTCTTTTGCACTCCATCCACGGTACTTCTGAGCAAAAGCTAATCGTTGAGACATGTGATGAGGTATCAAAAAAGGTTTTTTGACTGCAATTCGACTGAAAATGCCATTTTTAAGTAAGACCCTTTGAATAATACGTCTACACACTTGAGTAGGACATGCATTGGTAATCTCTAAGAGTAAAGAGCAACGATGAATTTTTGAGTAATGCACAATACTACGAACATCTCTATCAATAAGCTTTTTAGCGTGACTTCCACCGCAAGGTTTGCGCTTGTAGGTTCCATCTTCTCTAAATGTTTTACTAACCTTGTAACTGTTCTAATAGGAACTCCAATAGTAGCTGCAATTTGAACTCCTGTAAATCCTCCCTCACTCAAACCTATGATGCGAGCACAAATTTCATCTGAAATCGCCATCATAAACTTTTAGAGTGCGTGATGCTAGCTACAACAGTAGAGTAGGGGTTAGAGTAGAGCAAGGGGGAGAGAAGGGTGCCAAGGGAGTAGAGCAGAGCAAAGGGGGTTGCAGGATTGACACGTGACAATTGGCAGAGGAAGGAGAACAGGGCTGGAGCAGAGCAAGGGGGAGAGAAGGGAGCCAAGGCGCTGGAGCAGAGAGGAGAGAGAAGGGTCGCCAAAACATAAGCCCATATGCATACATGAAAAATCGTTTTGCTCTTAATCACTCATCATGTATGCCCAATGTGAATCAACACTCATGCATCCTACAATACAACACTCTATGTTTTGAGGATTGTCTCAACATTTAGTCTATCACAAATCACACACACCATTCCCTTTACATAGTGTTCAATAGATATTTAGAAGAAAAAATTTGTCATGTGTCTAATGCACACTTTATGGCCAAGTGGATTCTTCTGCATGGAACACCTCTTCACTTCTTCATTTAGATGTTATTGATCTTTTTGAGAAGCATTTATGTTTGGTGGCTTACTCACATGATTGAGTTCAATGAAAAAGCATGAGGTGTCAAAGATATTTTGACATTTCCAACATGACCTTCAAATTGTTTATCATAGTTACACATGTTGATAGATATGGAATAACTTTTTTTATGTATGTCTTTTGGCTTTGAAATTTATCCCACATGTTACCAGCGTAGAGGTGATCTTGTGCCAAAAATTTCATTACGTATCAACAAAAACTCAATCCTAAGGAGGGCGTCAAAGTTGGAAGTAGTAAAATGGTTTTCCCCTTTGTTTCTCAAAACTACACATGTTGGTAGATTTGGAATATTATTTTTTGTATGGGTCTTTTGGACTTGAAATTTTCCACACATGCAAACAACATAAAAATGTTTTTGCTCTAAAAATTTCATGGGAAAAAAAAATTTCCTCAATTCTTGGGAGGGTGTCAAAGTTGGCAGCTGTGACACTTTTCTCACAGCTATCCCATGTTGGTAGATCTTGCATAAGTTTTTTTGTATAAGTCTCCTGGACTTGAAATTTGGTATGCATGTTTTCAACATAAAGATGATGTTGTCCCCAAATTTTCATGGTAAAATAACAATTTCTCAGCTTTGGGGAGGGTGTCAAAGTTGGCAGCAGTGTAGGACACTATCCCTGGAACTACTAAACGGCCAATTTGAATGTCACCCTATTGTACAAGACTAGTACCCTTAACCCTTGTAGGGCGCAGCCTATGACCGTATTGCATCAATCCCAATTCCATACTATTACCATATCCATGGGTCGGATTTGGCTTTAAATGTTTTTTACAATAGCTGCCGAAATCTTTGGAAATCTTCTACAAGAACTTCAATTTTATAACATGGTGAAAAAATAGATTTTGAAGAATACTCTATTTTAAGAAAATTTTCAAACTTCTCTTTTTAGGAATCAATAATTATTTGGCACAATAGTGTCAAGTCCGACCCTTAGGTACAAGTGGTGCTCTGGTTTTTCATTAGATATTAAGAGGAAATTTATTTTTTCATTTTTCAGAGATGAGAACACATGTTTTGTTTGTGTTACAAAAATTACAATTATTTTTGTGAAAATTTGAATTTATTGTGATTTTTTAAAGAAGTGTATTACTTTTTCAAAATATTGCAATTTTTTTAATCTATATCAGATACAAAGTATGCTAAAAAATAGTTAAAATTTTCATCAAAGGTGTATATTGTAGGGACAAAACTTGTGGTATAAATGAAACTTCCCATGGTCAGCTAAAATTAGAAAATTGGTCAATCGTGGTCATAGGACCAAAGTTCAAATTGCAATAACTTATTCAATTTTGTGTATTGAAATGGAAACTAAGCTTTATAAACTTCATTTCAATAGATGGACTCAAGATCAAAAAATATAATTTTAATGACTCAAATTTAGATTTAGAGCTAGAGCGAGAAGTTTCTAAAATTCACTACATTGAGATTTATGTCACAATTTTTTTTTTAGATATAACATGATTACCTCAACGAGGCAAGTTTCATCTTCATCTAATACTTACACGTTCCACGAACTCTCTACAAAAAGAATTGGATGAAAAACAACTGTTTACAACAATAATCATCATGGAAATGTCATTCATGAAGCCATTTTTTGGGTGCTTTGGTGTTTAACGATTAAAGTGCTGGTGGCGATAGTATTTTATCTTTATGGTATTGTATTTGAACATGAAAGGGTTCAGATATTGAAATGATGCAAATGAAAGATGTTACTTAAAGAATCTTCAATCCAAAAGTGTGAGTCTTGCTGGACTGTAATACATTTTTTGTGGTCCAGAGAGTTTTAACACGTGCTTATATATATGGTTCCTAAATGATGTATAAGGGTTAGCCTTTAAACGACTCATGAGAACTGTGTATACAAGCACATGTTTTACTATGTAGACAACAAAAAATATATTACAGTCTAGCGCGACTCATACCTTTGAATTGAAGATTCTTCATCGGACATCTTTCATTTGGATCATTTCAATATCTGAACCCTATTATATTCAAATACAACACCATACATGTAGAAAATTGTGGCCACCACCATTTAAGGGTTAAAGCAGCAGGTCGGGCTCACTTCAAATAGCAACTCGATAATAGATAGATCTACAATTGTATCAAATTACCCTACCAGTTGGTCGGGTTTGTACATAATTAATTTTTAATGGAGGGTGTTTCAAATTTTTGGAAAATATAAGATACTTGTCTAAGGTCATGTCCATCTAATGCCAAGGTCATACCCTTGTAATATATAGGCAATATTCATGTAATATCTAGGTAATATCCATTATGTCCGAACCACTATGGTAAAATAAGAAAATTGGTTCACATAAGGGGTGTCGGAACCCATCCGATGTGTATGGTATGCTAACATCATCTAAGCATTTGATACAATTTGATTTCATCTCGTCGCTACCATACGCATCAGTCAATTTTGGCACCTCACCATCAAATTATTAAATTTTCCAAATTACAATGGTTCATACACAATGGATATCACTTAGGTATTACATGTGTATCACCTTGGCATTACATGGGTATCACCTAAACAAATCTCTTAAATTTCCAAAAAATCTATACATTCTCCATTGTAAATTGATTATGCACAAAATTGACCAACGCAAAGGATACACTAAAAATGATGTTTAGTGTAGAAGTCCCATATAATTGAAAGTGCTACATTTTTTTACTTTGACTGAATATTTTTATTGAGAGCACAATTATCTATACTACTCTAAATTTGATGTTTAGTGGAGACACACTATATGATTAATAAATGCTATAAGCTCTTACTCTTGATGATCACCCTCGTTTAGTAGTACAGACAATTGTACTCCCAGTAGAAATCTTCATCAAAAGTAAAAAGTTATAGCACTTTTAAATCATAACGTACTACTACATTAAACATCAAATTCGGTATAGTGAAAGTGAATGATCATTGTCAACATTCATCGGGACTATTAACTTAGTGCATTTATAAATCATATAGTGTGATAGAAAGTATATAAATTTGAAGTGAACTCCACTATGGTACTATGATTGTTCAAAAATAATTTCAATCATGAAGAACAGAAAAATTGGGGAATTTGAGTGCTCTATGGACATCTACTTTTGTGTGGTATAAGGTAGAGGCACCCAATTCCGATCGGCCACCCAATTTTGATTAGTAGAGTATGCATGGCATAGTGCATGAAATGGGGACGAAGCTATCTTGCGTGCGGTGAGCGGTGAGCGGTGAGCGGTGAGGCATGAGCAGTGAGCGGTGAGTGGTGAGCGGTGAGGAAAAAGTTGGTGAAAAGTTTTTGAAAATTGTCATTTTTTTACTATATGAAAGTAACTTTTTTACTATACGATAATAATCAAACTATAGGAACCGAAATTTATGTTGCCAAACATAATCTGAAATAAGGATTCCAAGACGGCTCACGGCTTTGTGACCGTGGAATGAGCACTACAATTTCATGTAAATGATCGTGGGACTGTAACCGGGTCCCTTTCCTTCAAGAAGTGTTTGAGGTCCAAATTTGAACGACGGTCCGAGACGACCATAAACTACCCGAGGGATAATGTCGGATACCAAGAAGTATGAGGTCTAGGGTTTGATTCCTTGCTGTAAAATCATCTTCTACTTTACCAGATAGCCGGTAGTAGGCAATTGCAGCATTGACTCCAGCCCGGGGGAAAAAAATAGTGAAAAATAAAAAAACAAAAAAATAAGTGAGAAAAAAAAAGTCAGAAAAGAAAAGTGAAAAAAAATAGTCAAAAAAACATTGTACAATTCAAGAAAACTGACGCATTACCGCTCCCGTAAAGAATGCGGACTGCATTCCAATTGGCCTGTGCGCTATCAGCGATGAATCCCTTGAATGAATCTATCGAAACATTGTGACGTGCAGCAACTGCATTCAAGTTCTTCCAGAACACTAGCTGAGCACTGACGTTCTCGGATTGCATGTCACATACAGCAATTGTCATCACACGGCAGTAAGTTGAATCGTACACATGACAACCCATCATGGTTAATCCCTTAACTCTTTTGACATGGTCTAATATGATCCAGGAATCTTTGAGGTCTCCTCCAGGTTGCATTTGCTTCACTAGATCTACGCCGTTGCCAGGACCAACTTCTGCCATCTTAAACACAAACACCTTGTCCGAATCATCGCCTTGCCCCGGAAATCTATTCTCCTATACAAAAGCCCAGTTGCTTGATCCCCGAAGTTTAGTGATGCTATCCATTACACCAAAGCGTTGCAAGTATCTAAAAGTAGTAACCTCATTTTGGATACTAGGCAATGTCATTTGCTTAAATTTTTCCAAGACTGGAACTAGTTTGTCTAAGACTAATGAATTCTGTGAAACTCCCTCTGGACATAACAGTAGCTCACTGAGGAACTCCTTACTTGGTTCTAAAATAATGGCAGAGTTTGTGGCAGTTGGGGTCCGCTCTACTTGCTCAAAAATCAGGCTCTTCAGCTTCGTCGATGAATCTCTACAGTTGCCTAATTTAACAGGATGCTCGTGTGTTCCAATATGGACACATAAATGGGCCATGCTGTCCTTTCCGAACACATAGTAAATTTTTGTTGGACATGTTTTTTAGCAGGTAGGCGAAACTCGGCAAAGTTTGCACAGAATAGTTGAACTAGCAGGAGAAGTCCCACCGACCCCAAAAACTGATGACGAAGTGCCCTCCCATTCGGTCTCAATAACGTTTGACGCTCTATGCTTCCGCTCCAAGTATTCACATTGAGGATTGAGACATTGTAAATGTCCCAAACAAGAAGATGTCCTGTAGGTGAGGTTAGAATCATTAGCAATGTGAGTGGTCGCGGTTCTTGTCCAACAATGTCTGTCATGTTTCTTATCCACACCCAGGAGCGACCCAGCCTATGATGAAGGAATTCCTTTCCCAACGGATGGGAGCTCGAAGAAGACATCTTCATTGAAAGCTCCTAGAAGGAAGTCAAATGGAATTATAATCTACCCTAGTTAAGACAGATTTTGATCTTGATTGAGACCAAAGATTACGTAGACAACCAATAGTACTTGAAGATTGAACAGGATCAAGAATCACTGTGGGTTTGGATCTTGAAGGCAGAGAGGAAGTGGGAGCCGTTGCCGAAGCCTTGGCCGGAAGTGACGAATTCTTCTCGGATTCAGCAGGAAGACTAAAACCTAGACTATCACTGTCGGAGTCATTGCTGAGAATGGGAATCAAGTTCTCTTGAGGTTCTAATTTCACTTTTTGCAGCAAAGGCGTCACCTGGATTGCAGTGGTAGACAACGTGGGTGTTAAGGAAAGAGAAGGAGAATCGTCAGGAATATCCCTTGCTCCATACACTCAATACTTCCCACACTGAAGTGACCAGACTTCTGCATTGTTTTGAATACATGATGACTAAGCTAAAACGTGTGTTAGCTCTCCAGTAACCGCGTTAAATTCCTCTCTTTCAATATACAAGGACCCCTCAACGATATGGAAACGTTGACTTAAGCAAAGGGAGCTAACAATCGCAATTCCCTCAAAATCAGTTGGGAAACAAATCGGGACACGTGCACTATCACCACGGATTACAACAGATCTCGCTACAAGAGCCACCAAGGAAGCCATTCTAAACAAGAAACAAAGTTGCAAATGAAAAGAACTAAGACAAAAGAAGAGGTCCCCCTTTTACTTGCTGGAAGGAGAAGCATGGCACACTCATATTCCATTGTGATCAAATTTAATGTGTTAGCTACATTGACGGGAAAATGTGCAAAATATTTTCTTCCGCCGTGAATTTTGATTTTTGTGCACCAAATTTGTTTGTGGAGATGATAAGTTTAGAGAAATAGTTGATTACATTATAATGACAAGAATCAAAGTTAAGTTCGGAAATTTGATTTGAGGTCAAATCCAAATCACGGGATATGAGGAATTGATGCCGCCGGCAGACTTCTCTCGGCACCTTGTCTGTATTGACAAGGTCTTTTAAGACCCTCTCATTGCAGACACATCTTTTTGTCAGAGGTTGTGATGGTCCATGTGTCGACGCGTACAATATCTTAGGAAGTCATTTGCATCTGCTAGGTGTCATCCAATATTCTTCTCCTCATCATTTGATATTCTCTTTCAACTTCCATTGTAGGAATGCAGAGCCAGTTTGATGTTTTAGTTCAAGAAGAGGAAGAAGATACTGAAATGGAGACACGCAACTCATTGAACTATGCCGGACATCCATCAGGTAATCACTTGATGTGCCTAGAGCCATAATTTCACCACATGTACTTACGATTTTAATCTGGCAGGGAGCGCCGCCGCTGAGGATGTGAATGACAATGGGGCGGACAGTGACGATGTTGCTGAAGTTTCAAGTCCAATACGTGCTCCATCCGAACTACTATTTGCTGCAGATTTGGAGAAACAGATGGATGATCTCGTCCTAAAAGAGACAGTGAACACGACTGCACTATTGGATGGACTTTGGTTTCAGCCAAAGGAGAAATCCAAGCTTGACATCCCGCTCTGACGGATGATTGGGTAGCCCATCGTTCGACCTCACTTGAAGAACGATGTCATGGGGCTTGGCTCCCACTTTCTAAAAAATGGATACATGGAAGGCTCAGGTGTATTCTATGTTACGACAGGAAATCACAAGGGGAAGACTGTAGATGTCACAGAGGATGTCTTGAAGTGTTGGAGTCCCGCGTGGATTGAAGCAAATGAGGCGTTCAAGGTGAGGTTGAATGGGGATCCGGACCTAAGAGTCTTTTCAAGAAAGATGTTCCATGTCTGGGATGGCAACCATCGGCTGCAGGCATGGCTGCCAATAATAAACCGGGACCACGGTGATGACCCTCGGTGGCATTACGCGGTGGAGTCCATTTTGCTCAATGTAAATGGATACATTCCAGTCCTTCTTGCCACGCTTCATCAAGTTAACTGGTGAGTATCCTTGTTGTTTAGACGACCTCTTTATCTTCTGCATCAATTAATTTTTTTGTCTAAATGGCCTTTTAATCCACATATGCAGGCGTAACCAAAAGTCCTTCGTTACGACAAATCTTGTCCACAACCTCTACCGCATCCAAGGAATGGCAGGGCAACCTCTGACATATTTTGAGAAGCTTGTGTCAAAAGGGGAAATCAATGCTGCTGAAGCGAAGCAGAACTCCGTCAAGCGAACGTGGTACACGCTTACATTATAATCCTTGAACTCCGTCCTCTATCAGGTATGTGTACAGATCCATTTACTATTTCTAAAATTACTAGAATTTATTGTCACCAATGGTAGCATTACTGCATGATGGTTTAGGAGAGTAAGCGCGGCACGTAGGAGGTGTGCGGTTGCCGGCACACCCCAGGTGCAGACTTATTGGCAAGCTTGAGCGGTTACTAAGATAGCCCTTTCTGGCGCCACGCACAGCCGAAGGCGTGGGCGCTGGGGGTGAGCCGGCAGCGGCACACCTCCACGGCGCCACATTCACAGTCCGGTGCTTTCACACCGTGGAGGTGTGCCGTTGACGGCATACCCTTAGCGCCGACGCCTTGCCCTGTCTGAGGTTCATGAAGGGGTACCACTTGATGCCGTGTCCCGGAGATATGTTTAATAATTCATATCCATCTTTCTCCACCCAGTCCAATTTTATGCACCCAGTATCGAAATCGTGCACTGAGGTTGCAAACATAGTGTTTTCTTTGCAAAGTGCGTGGTCAGAAACATGTGTACTTCTGTCGGGCCGTAACTTGATTCGGCCTGTTGAGATCGTTGTTGAAACTCTGTCGTCTTGTTGTTGTTTAGCTGAGCCTTATGCAGAATGTGTTGGAAAATGCACAATGTTTTGTCGCTCGTTAGTTAGAGAAATGAGCTCCATTCTCTGAATTGGTTAGAATATCTCTTCTGATTTTGTTGATCATATTGTGTCTTGTTAAATTTTTGATGGATTTTTTTGCACAATTATCTCCATTTATTGGATGATGTCATTCTTGTCCCATTCTTGTCCCTCTAATGTTTCTCAACTGCATTTGCAAAAATGGAGAGCCAATCTGATGTGTCAGTTTGCAGAGATGAACGAGATACTGAAATGGAGACACTGAACTCCTTGAATTCTGCTTTCCAGCCATCAGGTAATTATTAAAAAAGAAACTTATTCTCAATGGACTTGTGATTTCATCACTAACAAATCAGTATTTGCAGGAAGTGCCTAAGCGTTGGATTTGAATGACGATGGAGCAGAAAGTGAGGATGTTGCTGAAGTTTCAAGACCATTACGAAATGCATCAAACCCACTATCAACCGCGGATTTGGAGAAGCAGATGGATGATCTTGTACTTAAAGAGACAGTGAACGGGACTGCTCTTTTGGATGGTCTTCGATTTCAGCCCAAAGAGAAGTCGAAGCTTGACATTCCTCTTTGTCGGATGATTGGGCTGCCCATAGTTCGTCCTCACTTGAAGAACGATGTCATAGGGTTGGGCTCGCATTTCCTAAAGAACGGCTACATGGAAGGTTCAGGTGTGTTCTATGTTGCGGAAGACTATAGATGTCTCTGAGGATACCTTGAAGACTTGGAGTCCTCCGTGGATTGCTGCGAACGAGGCATTCGAATTGAGGTTGAATGCGGATCCTGACCTCAGAGTCTTTTCGAAGAAGATGTTTCATGTCTGGGATGGCAACCATTGGCTGCAGGCTTGGCTGCCAATGATAAACCAGGACCATGGTGATGACCCCAGTTGGCATTATGCGGTGGAGTCCATTCTGCTCAATGTCAATGGTTACGTTCCAGTCCTACTTCTGCGCTGCATCAAGTAAACTGGTGACATTTCTTTGTGTGCAAACAACTTAATCTTCTGTATCAAATGAAAAATTTGTCTAAATGGTTTAATGATCTACCTATGCAGGCAAAACCAAAAATCTTTTGTGACAACAAATCTTGTTCATAAGCTCTACCGAATTCAAGGCATGGCAGGGCAACCTTTGAACTATTTCAAGAAACTGGTGTCGAAGGCGGAAATCGATGCAGCTGAAGCAAAGCAAAACTTTGCAAAAAAGACGTGGTAGACGCTCTCGCTGAAGTCATTGAACTCTGTCCTCTATCAGGTATGTCCCTTAATCCACTTGCTGAGTCCAAATTTCTTTAGTCAGATTAAATTGGATTTTGAGAGTTTGATTCTGTCAGTAAATAGAAGTTCGTTGCGCATCGGAGGGGATGTGCAATGCTGTGGGGGTGTGCGGCCAACGGCTCATCTCCCAGCGCTCACACTTTGCTACCTTTAATAAACCAAGACGTGAGTGCTGGGAGGTGTGCCGTTGGCGGCACCCCCCCACAAAGTCAATCTAATGAGTGAATGCGCAACTCTATGGGGGTGTGCCGGCAGCGGCACACCTCCCATCGCTTACACCTTGGCACCTTTGAATATGCATAACTCACTCAAAAATAGCCCAAATTAAGAGTTTGAGGTGTGTTTTGACATTTAAATTTTCCGTAGATGCCAAAAAACATATTGCACGTGTAATTTGGATTGTTTTTGAGTGAGATATGGCCATTTTAAGAACCAAGGTGCGAGCGATGGGAGGTGTGCCGCTGCCGGCACACCCCCGCAGCGTCGTGCTTATGAGTGATTGTGCGACGCTGTGGGGGTGTGCCGCCAACGGCACACCTCCCATCGCTCGCACCTTGGTTCTTGAAAGGTGCCAAGGTGTGAGCGATGGGAGGTGTGCGCTGGCAGTACACCCCAACAAAGTCGTGCTAATGAGTGATTGCGTGACTCTGTGGGGGTGTGCCGCCAGCGGCACACCTCCCATGGCTCGCACCTTGGTTCTTAAAAGGTGCCAAGGTGTGAGCGATGGGAGGTGTGCCGCTGGCGGCACACCTCTACAACATTGCACATCTTCAAAGATGCAAATCGAATAATAAGACGTAGTTGTAAATCAAGAACTCAATCATGTGTTTGTGTGATACTTTACAAACCTGAATCATTCTCCAAACCTTTCTTTAAAGTTCCATTAGACTTAGATCTAGCCATACTTGTGAACAAAGATTGCCTAGATATAGGACTTCGATTTCGGACACTGATGAAGCAAATGGTGTGCCGGCAGCGGTACACTTCCTTTTGCAAATGCAAATTGTTTAGTGTGTCTGAGCGCTTCATTTGATTTCTCTGAATTGTCTTGAGTTGTGCTTGACAACTTTATCGTGTATTCACAGAAAGAGATCGAAGAAGCAGCTGTGGTGGCACAGAGGAAGTTTGCCTAGAGATTTTTGGATCCCAAGGAATGGACTTCAAGTAATGCTCACGATTTTGTGAGAAAAGCTGTTGAGAAGATGAAGGGCTCCACTCTTTCAGAGCTGCTAAAACAACTTCCAATTGCAGATCCCAAGCATACTCCAACATTCCTTTGTCAAGTGAAGCTTCATTACGAGGCTCATGAAGACGACGTAGAGATGACCCAGGAGAAGCTATGTATGCTTGCGACATCTGCCATGGATCCTGTGATGAAAGTGAAATGGCTCCAGCGTTGGAATAGAGATGGAAATCTTCGAGAATCTCAGGTTTCCAAAGACGAAGTTTCCAGATAGTGAGTTCCCTGATTGGCTTCACCGAGCAACGTGGTGGGCTCAGGTACGTACAATATATTCACTTTGTTTTCTTTGTTTAAGTTATAAAAGTTAACACTTTAAAAAGTTGAATCCTTATCGCAGCTGTCTACTGAAGCTGAGCAGCTGAAGTATGTTTTCTCTATTTTAGTTTCTAATACGTTGAATCCTTATCGCAGCTGTCTACTGAAGCTGAGCAGCTGTTGGATGGCTCGTTGGTGGATATTGGTGTCGAAGTGAACTACGACCCCGATTATGGCGATCCAATCACAGGAATTTTGGACTACGTTGAGGAAATGCTGATTTAGCTATGGGATACATCATTTTATCGGGAGTTCAACGTGGACAAGGGCGTTCACAAGAATTATGAACCTGCGGATAAGTGCGGGTTTCCATCGGCTTTGAGGCGTACCTTATACAGGTATTTCAAGTTCATTCTGATGCCGGCAAGGGCAGTGACCCGCAACCCCCCATTTTTTGCATCCTACCTGGATTCCAAGAGCCCCTCAACCATGATATCAGAGGGAATCAAGATTGATTGGGGTCCTCAGCACTGGGAGCGCTGCGAATGGTATCTGGACTACCTGTCCAGAAACCGCCTCACTTTGACATTTCATTGCGCGATTCCATTCAGCCAGAGCTAATTGGGGTGGAGACGAATGTACAAGCTGCTGCTTCGCAAACTAGAGCAAAGGATAAGGGAAAAGCTGCCATAAAGAAGGCTCGAGGTTCTACATCTCGCGACTCTGAAGTTGAGGTCGTCATTCCCTTAGCTGTCGCCGCGGCCGGCTCTGCACCAGTGAACGCTGAGAGCATTCCAGATGTTCAACTGTCTCCGGAGATTCCGGGCTCCCCTCGGCATCAGCCTTCTCATGTAGTGAAAAGGAAGGCCTTTCATGACGCCTTCTCTCCACCGAGCGCGTCAGCTCCAAAGATGGGAATCAGAGTGGAGCTCTCTTCTATCCAGGATATGATGAATGGTGGGAAAGACCACCCCTGCGTGGTTTGACTGAATGAGTTCATGCTGAAGGTGAAGTCTCGCCATGTTTTCTCGTACCATTTGTATTGCTTTCCATCATTTTCTACCTTAATTGCATCTGAAAATGATTCTCTTCCTAAATACTCAATCTAAATAACATCTGTTCTTGTTGTTTTTGCAGGTGTGTCCTCCCACTTTGACCACTTCCCGCACCGCAATTTGTCCCCATCGTGGTTTTGACCTCATTCTTGGGGACATCCCGAAAAACCTCTGGGTTCCATCAATTTCGCGGGATCCTAAAGACATTCCATCTTCGAATGTCTATGCTGAACCAGTTGTTGAGGCCCTCTTTGAATTTGCTGATTTGTTTCTTCATGAACTCGGATGCATTATGGTTATCATCCATGAGTCTGTACAGATCCGTACCGACGTTCGGTCATACGCTGCAGCCTACGATTTCAAGTTACTTCGCGAGTGGTGGGGTGTTAACGAATTACCGTTAGCATTGTCATTTGATTCATAAAAAAGAATTAGTGAATATTTCTCAATGACATTGCTACATATTTCTTTTATACTCCAACTAATTTTGATAATTTGCCGTGTCTTTTCTAATTCAGACCCACTGATTCCGTATCCTCCTCTTCGTGAGGAACGCGTTACCAGTGGAGTCTTTCACATTCATTGTAAATGCAAAGCTGTCAAAGACTGGTTGGGGAGTTGAAGAGACCAACGTCCTTCTCAATCACAACGACTTCTCTTCTCAGTCTATGCGCGGTAATGTTCCTTGGAGGGTTGGACGAGAGAAGGGCATCATATTTTTATAGATGCTATTTGAGTCGCTCACGAAGCCCGGCGTTGTAATCTTTGATGCATTTGCCTCTACAGGTATCCTAAACCATGTGTTAGCCTCTGATTTAGTTCTTTGGCTTCTCTTTTATCCTTTGAATCAACATTTCTCATTTTCTCTGATCCATCAGGTAACTCCTTTCGTGCGTGTCGCGCTGCTGGTCGGCACTTCGTGGGCTTCGAATCCGATAAGGCACCATTCGAGGCGGTGTTGAAGCCACTATTTATGCCCAAGCCTCCGAGATCCACTCCCGTTCAGCCCACTACCGTGGACCTTACCATTAATGAAGATCCCCCAATCCGCAAGATCACGAAGAGAATCCGCTTAAGCAAGTAAGTCACAACATTAAATTTTACTTCAGTTGTTTCTGTATTCCCACATATTAATTTGTGCTCTCGCATTTTATTTTAGTTTGATGGAGTTAGCAGCTTCACCAGGAAGGGATTTCTTGCTTCCTTCGTATGCGGGCCAAGCTGCAAATCAGATGGCAATTGTAGATTCCCCTTCGTCTGCATCCACTTCCTGCAGTTCAGGTTTTAGTTTTCTTGAATTTCTTGATCTTGAGGCAGTAGAGGAGTCAGACATTTTCCTTTCATTGTTGGATGGTTATTGTAACTCCTCTTCTTAGATAATTTTGATGTGCAACCTATATCTTGGAATTTATTCATGTTGTTGTGAATAGTTTTGTCACTACACTGAATCACATCCATTACTCTGAATGCCATCATCAGCTGATTGGCCTTCAATAGGACTTATGATAGATGAGGTGGATCGTGCTTGATTGGTATGAGAAGAGCTAATGGGAGTATATATTTGTTACGGTGTGATTCGGGAACTGTTAGACTGGAGGAAGCTTGTCTTTGTGCGGGTTTTGAGGTCTTATGCTAGTAATGATGTATGGTACCGTACAATTGAAGTTTGGCATTCGAATCTGGCAAAATATATTTTGTGTTGCACTTGGTAGTGTGTCCATTTTCAGGTTGTTGGTTTGGTGTGATGAAATGGTTTATAATCTGGCTTGTGCGCTTAAATTTTTGTTGTTTTGCCGAAGTTTAGTTGTGTTGACGCAGAGTTACTTCTGGCGGTTGCATCGAGTAGAGAGGCTTGCAGGTTCTCTCTCTTGACGACAAATTTTTGTTTGCGTGTAGGTAACGTCCGGTTCTCCGTATGTCAAGTGTGGCTGACATGCTTTGATGTGGTAGCGGTCTGAATTCGTTTTATTGTAGTGAATGTAGTCGACTTGTTGTTGTGTGTTGACGCAGCTTCGGCTTAGTGGAATTTCTGCATAGTGAAGCAAAGTGGCTTGGTCTTCTTATGATTGAAGAGGCATTGTGTTTGAGTAGGCTGTCACCTTCGTATGCGGGCCAAGCTGCAAACTAGATGGCCAATGTAGTTTCCCCTTCGTTTGCATCCACTTCCTCTAGTTCATGTTTTAGTTTCTTCGAATTTCTTGATCTCGAGGCAGTAGAGGAGTCAGACATTCTCCTTTCATCGTTGGATTGTTATTGTAACTCCTCTTCCTAGATAATTTTGATTTGCAACCTATATCTTTGATAACCCTCCGATAACCACTTATGTTAACGGATATCATAGGAGTTTTGCCGGGAGTCAACTAATACTTAAATTCTGATTACATTTTTGGGGCTTCCCACAACGGACAACGTCTACGGATATAGGTTACCCTCTTACTGCTTCTTTTTGAGTCATTTCGGATATATTATTATATTTCTCTTCAGGATAACAAATTAATCCTTATATTATAGAATTTGAGGTCCCTTTTATTTTACTTTCACTTACATTTTTGAAGTAAATGCACTATAAAGTTTTTACCTCTAACTGCTCACCGCTCACGTCTCATCGCTCACCGCTCACGTCTCACCGCTCACCGCTCACCGCTCACCGCTCGCAAGATAGCATTCTCCCATGAAATGGTGCATGAAGCGACCCAAAATCAATAACTCAAAATCTAAAAACACCATTCATTATCGGCATTGGGTCATGAAGTGTGCAATTTTGGATTGCTCTACCTCAATTGAGCTTTCATTCGTGGCCTTGCCTCAAAAGTTGAATAAGGTTGATTGGCATTGGGTACCCTCCATGTATTGGTTATCCATGGCATGTCTTCTCTCTTTTACTCACTCTCACTTGTTGGCATTGGGCAAAGGAGGGCACCAAATCACCTGCTTGTGAGCTCCGGTGGTTTTTGGGCTTTTAAATTCAATATAAAATCCAAATCTTTGTGATTAAATTTGAAAAAATATTTGTTGAGTTTCATTCCTAATTCCGCATCTTTCTACATAAAACATGCAATTAAGCATTTATGCACTTAGCCAAGTGCATTGATTGGCGGTGACAAACAACAACTTTTGACTCAAAACTTTCGAAAAAACTAAATTGGCACAATTTTAGTTTGTTATTTGTATTTAATTTGCATGTCTTTGGCATTAAATATTGGTTTCTTCAAGTTCACGTAAGTAATATATTTTCTCTATTTTCTGTACTTTCTAAAGAATACATGATTCCTAGTCTAGTTTATAATTTTATTTACAAAGCTCCAATCATGCATGTAAAGTGGATATATATTTTTTTGTATCATTACAGAATTTTAGAGTACCTCACTACAAATGCAATTTATAAGAGATACAAGACTAAGGTATGCAACTCCGTGAAAAATTATAAAGCACATCACTATTTATTATATGCAAAAATTGACATAATCAAACAATTTAAAACTATTGCAACACAAATCATAGTCAAGTATATCCTATGGTCCATTCTAAATGTAACTGTGCATCATTTGCCCAATTATAGAAGCCTGTTGAAGTACATTATACTAACTTATGTGATATGTAAACAACATGCCTACTAACAATATTACAAGTTACAACTCTAAGGCTCATGGCTCATCTTCTAGCAAAGCTAGGTTGCTAAATTTTTCGTCTTGTGGCCCTTCCCTAGATGTACGCTTCCCTAGATGAAAGGGATTATAAGTCATCCATAGAAATGGCTTTGATGGCTCCATTCCCTCAATCCACGAGCCGTGGTTCTCATAGTCAATTGTAGTTGGTGCCAAAAAACCTGTGTATCACTACATAACAATAGTGATTGTTAGTATGGGGTATGATCTTTTCTTTCTTGTTTGGATTTGCATTCTAAGAGAGAGTCCATTCACATCGTAAGAGAACCATTTCACATGATCATTAAAAGGTAATTATTTCAAAAATTCACATTTAACTGTACAATCTCAATTAAGACTTACAAGGTTAAGTATTCACAAAACTTCATAAAAATTATAGTGTTTGCAGTAGTGAGAAATGTTCATTATCTTCCATGCATCATTAGATCAACGACTTTGACTTCACTTGGAGCCAATTTTGGCACTACACAAGGTCTAAATTCATTACCATCATGTTCAACATGATGTTAATTCCTTGTACACCAATTTTTAAAGCTACAAAAGGATGTAGCATATTCAAAACAACTGGGCAAAGATAGAGTTTTAAAATTTACGAATTCACGTATTTTTATTACAACCTAATATGTTTCCATACGGTCAATACGTAGGTTTATTCCAAATCTTCTAGTAGACTTATATTTTTAAACACTAAGAAGATTTGTAAGTTGTATGTGGAAAAAAAAGAAGTTTTTTATGTACCTTGCCCAACAATATGTGACAATGTGTGAAGATGTTTGACTTGGGTTGATGTGCAATTTTTCATGAAATACAAGATTTAAAAAAAAAATAGAAAACAATGATATTACTTGCTAATTTGGAAAGTCTCACGTTTAAGAGAGTGTTTTAGCCAAAGTTATTAGAGTTGCCCAACTTACGCACCCTTAGACCATTATTTTTCTTAAGATGATACAACTTTTTCATCTAATGTCAAATTTAAAAATAAAATAGTTAATTTCAGCAAAAGAATTAAAGTAATTCAAAATTAACTAAAAAGAAAAAAAGAATTAGAAAACAAAATTTGAACGATTAAAAAGAACTAGAATTTTTTAAATAGCTACAACATGTATTGTACGTCGTCCAATACCAGACCTAGGTTTGAATATTATGCAAGTACGATACCAGGCCCGGGTACGATACCTTAGCAGACCGGGTATGGTACCGGGTCCATGTATCAGACCGTCTCGCGAATTGTGCTTCAGGGGTGTGCGCGCGCACACTCTTGCCTTCGTTTCTCCCTGCCTTGGTTGCTCCCATTCTCAAAACATGTACAGTCTATAGCGATGGATATCTTTGAATGTTTCGGTGCTAGAAACTGAGAACTGGAAGCAAGAGACGGCCTCGGCCGCCGAGATGCTACAAGCGTGCACAAGGAAACTCCGGCCAGGGAAATCGGCTTTTTGATAAAACCCATGACCAGCAAGAAATCTGAACCATGCAAGAAACGATCTAGTTGTATCGAACGGCTTGGATTGTTTGGAAGAACCTTCCCAGCGGCGAAATCCTTACACTCGGCACCAGCCACATAAAGACTATTCTAAGACTGATACAATATCTAGTGTAACGACACTGAGGCTCTTGCGCCGACCCCCTTAGGGTTTCCATACCCCTACCTTGTGTATCCCTGCTCCGTGTAGTTCTTCCCCCGACCAACGTCGGGTTTCCATATCCCGGCCTGCCTTTCTTCGGCTCGTTATTCCCCCGACCGCCTCCAACCAGCTTAGAGTTTAAGGTGACCGTGATTCAAAGCGCACACTATGTGGCGAGGCAAGTGGAGGGCAAGTAGAGAGCGAGTATAGAGCAAGGAGTAAGAGTGAGTAGAGAGAGAGAGGATTACAGGGCAAAGTATAGCAGAGTGGAGTGGAGCGGAGTGGAGCGGAGTGGAGCAGATGGCGGAGTGGAGCCGATGGCGAAGTCGAGCAGAGGGCGGAGTGGAGTTGGAGGTTCCGAGGGCGCAGATGGCGCGACCTGATGGTGCCGGCGCGCGACGTGAAGGTTGTGCCGGAGTGCGCACGACTTGAGATGCGCGGGACTTGAGATGGCACTGTGAAGACGGCGTGGTGAAGATCTTCACGGAGCAGGTAACGCTCTGAAAATGGCGGCGGAGCAGATGGCGCCGTGAAAATGGTGCCGTGAGCGTGGATTCAGAAAACGATGTGAAGATGGCGACAAAGTAAATGGCAATGATGGAGCTGATGGCGCACGGCCACAATAGGGGTGTGCGCGCGCACACCCCTGAGCTGATGGCGCACGGCCGCTGTAGGGGTGTGAGCACGCACACCCCTGTTTTAGCCCCGCCGGGCTGCTCCGTCCTCCGCGATGTCGGGATATGAAGTTTAGGGTTTCCGCCGCCATGTATTTAGGGCTTTTCTTGTAGATTTAGGGTTGACGCTGCAGTGGTCGGAAATTTGAGCATGTTTTGAAGTAATTGCAGAGGGGCTTGTATGTTGTAAGGTTGCCGTTGTTCTTAAATTTTGTGAATTTGTACGGTATGCCCTATTGTATCCGTTCAAGTTGGGACTCATTATACTAGTGCTAAATATATGATCAAACTTACCCGGAATTGAGGCTGAAGAGGTTCTGTACTAATTACGAATAAGGTTATTGTATTAATGATGGAGTTGAAGCTGCTTCTCGTTTCTGGTGCAAGTGGATTGATGAGTGGCTTATGATATATTTGGTGAGTTTCTCAGGGCCACTAGTTTAATGCTTTTTTTTTGGGGGTGGTTTTGGTCGGTGTTTGCGTCACTCTCTAGAGTTTGTGGTAGTCTCGTGTTCACGGTGTGGACTTGGTGTGCACACACTCGTCAATATTCACCTCAGTTTTGCAGGGATAGTGAGGAAGACTTGTTATTTTAGAGCCCTTTGTCATGTAGAAAACATCATGAGAAGAACGTGGCATACGGCAACACATATCTTCTCAGATTGGTGTGCCATGGTGAGATGGTTGAGAGCTTTGCAGGGATAGTGAGAAATTCTGGTGATTGTCTTCTTTGTTCCATCAAAGCATTTGAGGAGGAATCCTTTCATTAGGTTAAAACGGTTTTATTCACGTCAGAGTCGCTCCTGAGAAAACAAAACTGAAGAGCCGTTCCCGAAAGTAGGTGTCCTGGCAATTAGAAGTTATAAAGAGATAATGAGATCGTTACTGTACTAATCACAAATTAGAAGAGTTGAATCACCTTACATGTGATAACAAGAGGTTGTTGTATTAACCCCTTAATTTCTTTGACACTTTCAAACCAAAAACACTTGAAAATCGTTTGTTTTAGTGCAATGAGTAAGGAAGGAAAAAAAAACTTCCATTTCTAGTTTCAACAATAAGATCTTAATTATGACTTATTAAGTGATACACTAAAAAATTTCATAAACTTTGACCGCAAGGATTAAAAGATTATAGTGTTTGAGGTACAGAAAAGGGTTCATTTCTACTCTATGTATAAGGGATGAGTAGACTTTGACTTCACTTGGTGTCTAATTTCTACACTACACAAGGTCTAAATCATTGCCATTGTATTAAGCATGATGTTAGTTCCTTGTACACCAATTTTTAGAGGTGGATAAAGGGTGTTGCACATTCAAAACAATTGTGGAAGGAGTGGAGGTTTAAAAAGTGCCAATTCACGTTTTATTTTTTAGTGAACTGAATATGTTTAAGAATGAAAATAAAATGTTCTATGAGAAGGTTTACACCTTCTAGTTATAAAAAATAAAAAGTAAAAAATGAAGATCTCTAAGTTTTATGTGGAAAGAAGAAGTTTTTTTGGTATCTTGCCCGACAATGTGTGACAATGTGAAAATCTATTGATATGCTATTTTTCACTAAAGACAAGAGATTTTATTTGACAATATGAAAGGAAATCATATTTTTTTCTAGCACCGAAAATCTAAGATTCAATTTAGTGTCCTATCAAAAAAAAAGTTGGAGTTGCCAGATGTGCCTGACTCTCCATTTAAAATTGAAAACCCTGCATCTTTTACATTAAATGTTAGATATAGAAAAAATTTGTACGACACAAAGCTTTTAGTAATGTCCATCTCATGTAAAAATTTCATCGAAAAATGTTATAAATTGACACAATAGGAACCTACCCAGACTTTGAAGAGTCCCCTGAGGGGACTCTTGGAAATTTAGGGGATAATCACAAATGATAAGTAGGTTTAGTATTAGCACTTCTGCTAATGTCTTCTTAGCGTTGGCTTCCTATTTTGACGTGGTGATTTGGACGAATGCAATAGAATCATTATGTAAAACACGAAATATTAGGTAGTGAGGACCCATTTCAGCCATTTAATCCACAATATAATATTTGTTATGGATAGTTTGTAGCCTTGAATGTAGATTGAGCATAAGTAGATGGCGCTGTACCATTCTATGTACGGAAAGTGAAGTGATTGACGACAAAAAAAGCCGATCTAGACTAAAGATGAGGGTTTGTTGGCATTGACCTATCTTCCAAGGGCATGTTGATGACGGAACAAGGTCCTCTAGGGAACGCTATGCAAATTGCATGGATTCATTCTGGGAGGCATTTGGTGAAACAAGTTGGGTTGAAAAATAGGCTTGGATTTTTTTTATGGAAAGACAAACCGGAAAGAACCATCACTCAAGCTTGGCGATGGAGAGCGATTTGACGGGACATCCTTGACGTTGGGACTTACCAGGGGGGCATGAGGTGGTGGGGCCAAACCTTGCTCCTATTTTATATTTGGATGGGGCCCTAATTATAGCAAGGGGAGGTTTGCTAGGATAATTTGGGGCGCAGGCATTAAGAGGGCCAGAAAAATCACCTCATGTGAATAAGACAGGGCCCACCTTGAGTAATTCCCAACTTGGGAGATATCATGTTTGCGCCGATGGAGAGAGCGCACGTATTCGGAATGCCGGTAGAAAGAAAGATTCACATTCTTCAATCAGCTAAGGCTGGGATACTAAAATATATTGCAATGCAAGCCAAAGCTATCGACGGCGAACAACTGCAAGCGGCCTTAAACGCCATGTAGTAGATAGTGAAAGTATTGTGAGTGTATTTGTATATAGTAATTGTTATTTAGATTATGAGCGAGGGTAGTATATTATTAGATATGACATTTTGGAGCAATCCTATACATTGAAGAGGTTTTTAGTATTGGAAAAATTAAATAAGTGACATGTATAGATGCATTTATATTTATTTTTTTCCATTGGCGTATCAAGTACTATGGAAAACTTGATATTATTCATTGGCAATGGTTGATGGTTGTATTTTTTTGTAATTGCGTCTTTTTGTACCGTACAAGCTTTATAATCTCACTCATTCATATTGTACAAAGGTGTTAAGTAGATGTTTATAAAATATGAACCAAGTGCCACCAATAAATCATTGAAAAATGCCAATAAAAAGTTTTTTTGTTGAGCAATTTTGATTGGTCAAAACTATTGATGCAGAAACTTTTTTTTTTTTTTTTCCAAACCAAAGATTTTTGAATTTTTGAATTTTTGCACCCAATGACTGCCGATGTACTCAAGTGCACTTTTAAATGGTGAGGGAAAAATTGGTTAATTGCGTGTTATAAATGTTTTTGACATACAATGACATTTGAGTCCCAAATTGGCTTAAGTGATTGGAATTGGATGCTTCTATTTTTTGTGTCATCTGGTTTTTGAAGCGTTGGTGAAGCTTTAAATATTTATGAATATAAACAATAAAATTTTAAACATAAACATAGACAACAATTAAAAAAACTGAAGTCCAACCTTAAAAATTAATTCCAACTCTAAAAGTTACAACCTTTATCTCTAAGGTCAAAACATTAACTTCACCTTAAAACTTAATTTATTTTTACCTTCTCAATAATTGAATTACTTTCACTATAGTTAAATTACTCTTAGTTTAAACTTAAATTACTTTTATCTCCGTAATTTAACTTAAAATGTAGTTACTTTAACTAAATGTGAATTAACCTTGGATTAACTTAAGTTAAATTGCAACTTGCTTTCAACCTTCACTTTCAACCTTTATTTATCATCTTACTTTTATCTTAGTGTATTTTTTATTAGAAGTCAATATAATTAACGAACTACTAGACTTCGTGGATGCAACAACCTCACCCACATAGATCCACACTAATATATATTTGTAGTATACAACTTAATGGTCATGCAATTTCTTATTGTGATCTATTATCACCAATAGTGGCAACAAAACCGTGCACTATGGTCGGGGCTTCCGTTTGCACAATTGTTCAATCCAATCAACAATCAACACCAATAGACCCCCAAAACAACTCCCTCCATGTCAAGGAGCTTTGAACGATTGGTATGATAAGATGTAAATTGACTAAGCTAGTATGAAAAACCTGTTACAAAGGTTGTAGGAACGAGTCACAAACCTTTTCTTGCTCCCTAGTGCCAATGTGGGTTTGATTTTGGAATTCTTTTGATGGAGCTTGATTAGTAACTTCAATAAAAATACAAGAATCGTAAAAATTAGAGTTCCGATTTATGGTTTGACTAGTAGAAGTATATCTTTCAATACTACATACTTGTTACAGGTAATTAAAATCAAACATATGTACTTGTACTAAGAGATTTAAAAGGTAAAATACTTTGAAAATTCTGGCAGACATCCACACTATAATGTGTTTACACATTATGATTTGAAATTCTAGAACGGAAACTTAATTTGACTTTTATTGGAGAAAAACATGCTATTTTTTAATGAAACCTAAATTAGATGTTAATGTTGGTTTTTGTTCCAAATTCTTATTTCAACTTCTCCAACATATAAGAATCTATATTAATGTATATATCGTTTTCAAAAAAAAAATCTCATTATTTCCTTCAAAACTTAATTTTTGGTGCTATGATTCAACATATATAATGTGCAAAATATTTTGGTATATTTTTAGCCTATGCAATATGCTATGTACTCATCTTGGGAAAGTGTTGGGCCACCTGTAGAATGACATGTGTTATGACAATACAAAGTCCAAAAAATGAACACCTTGTCCAATATGTCTTCTATTCACCTAACAAGTTGATGGCCACCATTTCTTTGAATTTTTTTAATGGAGAATTTTCATTCAAAAATGATTTTACAAAGGGCTCCAACTCAAATATACTACTAAGTATATTTTTATGCCCAAAAGTGAGTAACTTTAGTGGACTTCTACTCGGTACAATAATTTAATGATTACTCTTCAATAACATGAGTCCATTGTGCACAATACACTACATCAATCCACGCAAGATCCACAACCAAAACCAGGGTTTAAGTAGTAGAAGTTGAATGTCTTGAGCTTGGTCTTGCCCAATTCAGGCAGCGCTTTTGCGCGAGGTGGGTAACAACGTAAGCTAATCATCACGCGTGCATGCACTCAACTTCTAAAAGATTGTCGAGCAGCCAAGAACATCGCTATGCACACAAACTCAGAACCATACCAACTTCCACACTTTGAGAAGCTTATTCAATCTACAACCATTAACAGTTGAAGAACCCTCACACTATAGCCGTAGCAGTAGTTTCCACTCAAACTCACACACTCACATGGAAAACGAGTGTACACAAAGAAAACAAAAACAAAAAAAAACACACAATCTCGCCCCAAGAAAACTGGCTGATCCGCACTGTACATGGCTCACAAAATCGGACTCCTTCTATACGCCTTTCCAACGCGCACACGAAGAGAAGCTCGTCACTTCAGCTTTAAACCAAACTCGAGAACCATCCACCGACACAAAGCAACGACGATACCACCAAGGTCGGGACTGGAACTTCACACGTCAATGAGCTCTGTGGTGTCACTTGTTGGTTGAAGACGTCCTACGTGATCCGTTTGTCTCGCCATCACTCCAATGTTGGTCGCAATCACCACCACAACCTCTCATTTGCCTCTACTCCATACGCCAAATTCACAACCACATCTAGAGTTGATTCTAGCACCTCAATCATAGAAATCTCAGCTTCCAACGAGCCTTCACCTTCGATCACCATGACAAGCCCCTCCGTTGTGCCTGGTCCACCTTTCACACCCAAACTCCTTCTCAGCGCCCATGTCAGATCACTTGTACCCCTTCCATAAAATACACACACTACACAGATTGAGGCCTTGCTCACACCCATCGACAATCCATAGTAGCTCCGTTGCCCCACTCCTCATATCGTATCCACAAATACGCTCACCACACGCACACACACATATCACCTTGCATCCTCTTCGCCTAGAGCTTGCTCATACACAAAAATCAGAGAGAGTGTGACTCTGACTCTTTCCGAAGAGTAACCCCCGCAATCTGCTTAGCCGTTACCCACCTCCCTTGCTCCCCGGATTCCGCACATTGTACGTTCTGCAACCCAATTTGATGACCCTCTCTTGTAGTGATCCCTAATTGCCATATTGTCACGGAATGTGGCGCCGAGGGCCTCTCCGTATCATAGTTGTTACTAATTTACGGGTTTAGGGACATACCATTCTCGTCGATGCCTCCAACCCTAATGCCCCCAGCGATATTGGGATCTTTCTATATCCGGCCTACTCACAGTTGATACCCCTCCCTTCAAAGTTGATAAACGCGAGCTCAATATTTAGCCATGGCCGCCATGTCCACTTCCAGCCATGCCTAGCCATAGCCAACCTTTCTTTTGTTTTTTTTTTCATTTTTCTTTTCTTTTCTTTTAATCTTCCTTGTCTTCCTCTATTTTGCACACGCGGTTAACACCCTCCTTTTAACACTAATATTTCAACCACTGAAATTCTAATACTAATCATTCTATCACTAATTTTCATACCCTTCTCAATTCCACTAATTCTCACTACTAAATTCTACTGCTAGTCTCCTAATCACCCACCACTTCCAATAGTAAAATAATTTTTGCACTTCTAACCTTCCACCTAACCTTATTTTTGTAACTCTATTTACAACTTATTCTTCCATAGTTTCCACACCTAATTCTAATATTTCCCACTCCTCCCACTTTGCACCACCATTGACTCTTTTGCTTCGCCCGAGTCTAATTTTCCTACTAACACCTCAATTCTACAACTAATGCTAATTCAATGATATTTCAGAGCTCCAGAAGAAGAAGAACGCCGGTTGCCGGAGAGGGCCGGCATGAATAAAGTGTCTGTTCATTCCACCACCAAGTCCATGCCCACCGGGCATGGGTTGGTGGGATGGAACTACTTCCCGCTTTTGAAGGTAGATACTATGCCCACGGTAACAAGTAACCAATAACAAAGGACCCAAGGTCCCAAAAGTCTCTTAAAAAGAGGGAGGGCGTGTACGGTGAAGTGCAAAGATAGGTCTATGGAGGAGGGTTCGATGTGTTAGGAAGGAGTTGGTTGTTTTCAAGTTTTTGTTTATGTAGGAGTATCGACATAGCATGTTAAATTGCGATAGTGTTAATGTTAGAAAAGGTGGTTTTGATTGAAGTGATGGGGATTTTAAATGTTTCTTCAAGGATTGTCATTGAGGGAATGAAGGTGGTGGCTCTAGCACCCGCGGTGATGACAATGAGGGGGTCTACTTTCCAACCTAATGCTTGAATATCGTCAAGTAATGGTTGGTATTTGTTTGTTTTGTTTGCAATAGTGTCCGGAGAGAATCTATCATTGCAATATGTGAATTCAATAAACTGAATAGTGAGACTCGGATCTATGTGGTTTGGTGGTGGGTCTTTGTATGAAAGCCTTTTAACACATAATAAATCCGGTTTGAATCTTGCATTACAGTGGCATCTTTGAGTGTGACAAATGCATGGTAATAACCAAGGAGGGACCGTATTTTCTTGTGGGTTCCGGCAGTCATAAGAATGAAGCACCGGGATTTGGTTGATGAAATAAGTAGTTCACGAATAGCCCATACGGCTTTGTTATGTCTTTTGACAACTAATGAGTGTATATGGGGGTTTTGGCACTTGAGTAAGACATGTAGCCATGTGTCCGGGTCCGTGGTGTTGCAAATTGGACATGTTATTGTAGGGAATCTTTCAATTTCGAAGAAGAGTTGTTTGCGGGCATTTCCCATGTATTGTCCGGTGCGGAATTTGATTAGGCATGTGATTTGTGCGTCCGTAATTATGGGGTTTTTCCAAAAATTGTTGGACAATGCGTTGTGAATATTTGGGTTGCCGGTCCATTTATCAATATTGGGGAAATTTTCTGTGAGTTTTTCCAAGTTATTTACAAGATCATGTTTTTTGAGGTATTTGTCCAAGAAACGTATGGGGCCTTTGTCTGGAGTTTCTCCCATAGAGGGCCATTCATATCTATGAAAGTAATATGGGGTGGCATGGGCGTGTTCGTATGGGTATTCGGCATTTTTGTGGGTTTTTTTCTCTTCCTTCCTTTGCTAGTTTGTCGGCTTGTTCATTGCCGTCAATATTGGCATGAGCACGGACTTTGTGGAGTGTAGTGATCTGTGTGTGATTTTGAAGCATTACAACCATAGATGTGAGGATGGTTTTGTCCGGGTGACTGTTGTGTAAAGTGGGGTGTTTTATGTGTGTATTAAGGAGATATAATACATTTATGCAATCTGTAAAAATGTGAGCCGGTTCGTTTGGGTATTGAGTGGTGATTATCTTAAGGATTTTGTGTATAGCCATCATTTCGGCTCTTAGAATATTTTGGAGTCCATGTAGTCTTTTACCTAATTTTATTTGTTTGGTTGAATTGTATACCCCGTAACCGGTTTTTTCTCGGTGCCATTGTCCTGGGCTTACTTTGGTTGGTTCTTTGAAGGAGCCGTCAATATAGTAGCTAAAGTTGGGGTCAAATTTAAGGACGGTATTGGTTTGGTAGTTGGGGAATGGGAGGTTCATTTCGGTGATTGGTAGTGCAGAGATGTTTATGTAGGGGGTTTTAGACCATTTTTTGTTATGATTTATACGGATTGAAATAGGTGTGGCAGGGGAAATAGCGGTGTATACATTGTTAATATTTAGATTTTTTGCTATCAAAGTGAGATGAGTGAAGTTTTCCATATTACCTATTTCTTGAGTTTGGTGATGTATACATAGGATACGTAAGGTTGCTGGTTCAAGGCGGGGTGTTTGTATTTGCGGTGGTATAGTGGCTTCTTTGTATGTCATAGAGTCCGCTTCAAATAGTACTATGATGTGGGAGTCCGGGAATGGGCCTAAATGTGGGTTAGAGTTTTGGTACCATTGAGTGCCGGAAGTAATAATAATGGTGATGTTGTGGTTGGGATCGTTGTTTGCCGCTAGGCACGCCCAATGTATTGCTTGTTGAGTTTCTACTTCGTTGATGTGCAAGGGCTATTCCGCCCTATCTATGATCAAAGGCTTTTCCAAGAGACCCAAAAATCTTATCCCGTTCAAATGGAGAGTAGAATTTTGAAATTTTTGTGGAGCATGTAACGGGGGATGAGAAGTATGAGTGTGTGATATTCATAGATGTAATAAGGTAGTTTAAGATGGGATTGGATAATGTGTAGTGTGCATTTTTAAGGGGGTCATTTTTGGGTATATGGTATTTATATCTTTGATATAGCCAAACAATTTCAGTTTCAAATGTTTGGGGTATTGGTTCAATGCTAATGGGGGTATGTAGTGCGTTGTGATATTGGTTCCACAACCATTGTAGTCTATCGGGGGTATGGTTATTAAGTGTCTTCCATTATCTTCGTAAATGTGAGCATTATCTTGTTGTATTTTGATTGTGTTTGTTTGTGTGAGGATGTCGGTTTCAGGATTGCATTGAGTTGTAAAGATGTTGAGGAGGGGGATAATCAGAGGTGGCATGACAAATCTTCTATCTCGGGGTTGTACTTGTGGGTGATGTATTTGTATGATATTTAGGTAATGATTGTTTTGAGTTCTAAGGTAGTATTGTATGAGAACTTCGGTGTTATGTACGGAAGTATTTGGGTTGTGCCAAGGAAAAAGATTTTTTTGTGGGAGCCATTTGGCATAGGTGGTGTTATTGAGGAGCCAATGGCATAGGTATGACGTATATTGTTTGTTTATGTTGTTGGAATCAATGTATTTTTTTTTGTTTATGCGCGGTTATGTTGTTTATGGGATACATGGAAGGATTTTTTAATATATGTGGTGGAGGGGCATGTGGTCGTGAATGTGGCGGGATTGGAGGAGTTGGTGGGAGGTTAGTGTTGGGGTGGATGTCATGGTGACCAATGATGTACGGGTCTTTTAGTGTGTAAGGTGGGGCGTGAGTGGTGCAAGGATTGGGGCATATGGGGAGGCATGTAGGGTGACAAAATAGTTGTTTAGCAATATTTAGTGCACTTTTTATTAATTTATGAGGGGTACTGTAGAATGTTTTGTAGCTCTTGACGTCCATAAGGTGTGTTCCATTTGGTAGAGTAATTTGTTTTAGATTGGTAATGTTTGCGCAAAAAAGTTTTTGTAGGAGTTTGGCGGATAATTGACGGTCAAGTCTAGAGAGGTTATGGATTTCATTTGCCCAATTTTGTTCTAGCGGCGCGGGGCCTAGTAGGAATTCTTCTAGTGTGCTTTTTAGAAATGTTTGGCCTTCTGTTTTGAGTAGAAAGAGTGTGCGGGTAATGGGAGATCGAAGGCAATCAGATTTTTTAAGTCTTTGGAGGTATTGTGCTCCTCCATAAATGGCAAGGGTGTGCCGAAGGAGTCCACTGTAAATTTGTCCTAGTCGTCCTTTGTCATTAAGTGCATTTTGGAGTTGTTCACCAATGCAACGTAGATAGGCATTTTTTAGGGAGAAAGCTTCTAATCCAAATAGTTCGTGGGGGAGTTGTGTTATGACATTGGGCGTAGAGTTACGGAGTCCGCATATTTTCTTTTGTATGGCTATGATTTTTTTATCAAGTTTGTATATTGCGGGCATGGAATATGGGACCGCATAGAAACTATATGAGATACCAGGTCGTTTGACGGTATCAATCATTTTTATTTTTTGTTGCAATGTGGCCGGATATGTTGTAAGTTCCTTGCATTGTTTAATAAGTTTTGTAGTGGTAGCATGAATTTGAATTTTCCATTTTAATGAAGGAACTAGGTTTATTCCAAGGTATGTATAGGGTTAGTTTTGGTTGAGAACTGGAATTGGTTGGCTACGATAGTGGATATTGGTAGCTTGGATAAGGGCTTTGAAGGCGGTAGGGTTTATTTTGGATTTGTTTGGGCATCCAATTACGGCACATTTTTGGACCCCAAGTTCCATCCCACTCCATAAACATAATTTGTCTATTTTGTCTAATTGAATTTGGAGAGATTTAAGATGTCCAGATATGGCCGCTAGATTGTCGGCATATGCGGCCGAGTTTATGGTGACCTTTGAGGTGCCAAATGTATATCCATTGTTACCCCTTTGGAGCCATCTCAATAGAGGTTCTAGGAAAATAATAAAGAGGTACGGGCTCAATGTATCGCCTTGGATGGTACCGCGTTGGATGGGGATAGGGCGTGTATTACCAAAGAATTCTCTAGTGTATGTAGTGGTAGATTGGGAATATATATTACCAACCAATGTGACCGCGTCTTCCGGGAATCCAAGATCGCTCATAATGGCTAGCAATCGGGGATGGTCAATGGAGCCAAATGCGTTTTTGAAGTCAATGTAGAGTATGAAAATGTCTTGATTAGTGAATTTTGTGTCCTCAAGGGCGGCAATGAGGGTTTGAAGTTGTCGTGTGGTACTTCTCTCGGCTCTAAGCCCTTCTTGGCTTTCGTGTAATATTTGGTGTTTTTCCCCATACGCCGATAATATTGATGTTAGTGTGCTAGTGTATAGCTTGTAAATGGTGTTAGCTAAGGCAATAGGTCGGTGGTTGGGTAGCATGGATGGGTTGCCTTTTTTGTATAGTAGGATTGTTAAACTTGTGGATGCGGGAATGGATTTTTGTTTGTAACAATGAAGGAAGAATAATGATAGGAGGTCGTGGAATCTGGGGGGCATATTTTTTAGGATTGAGTTAGGTATATGGTCCGGGCCGAGGGCTTTGTTGGTTCCCAAATCTTTTAGGCACATGTTGTATGTGGAGAGGTATTGTTGTTTCGCCTCTTATATCAATGGTGAATCCGTCCAAATCATGCCACGGGTATTGCCTAACTCCACACGTGTATGTTGATGTATGTTGTGGTTGGAAGTGGCATGGGGGGTGGATGGTCTATTATTTATGGATTGTTGGAAATGTATTTCGTTTGCGATGTCATCTGGGCTAGTTAAAATGTTATTGTTATGATCTAAGATACAGTCTAGTGGCAGGTTTGTGTTATTTTTAAAGACTTTTCGATTAATCTTTTTTGGGCTAGTTTCATATAATTGACGGTACTTAGATATGGATTTTTTGACACATTCTCTTGCATATTTTGTGGTAATTTTGCGAGCATCTTTGTTGGCATCTTTTGCAATGGTAGCAATGTCTTTTAGCCAATCTTCGTGAGGGGTGTCAGGTAGTGGTATTTGTGGGATTTGGGGGGGACGGAGGTTTTGAAGTTCGGAGAGTATGGGGTGGTTTTACCAATTTTGGTTAGTTTTAGCAATATAAATTGTTTTACGAATAGTGTGGTATGTGACAAGATGTTGTTTCCATTTTTTGGCTAGTTTTCTCGGGAGATATCCCCCTTATTTTGAGGTTCGAGGTGTGAGCTCAGGAATCAGGGGTGCTTTACAAGTCTTTTCTAATATAGTAGAAATTTCATTAATAATTTTGTCAAGATTCGTGCAAACTTCTTGCCATTGTATGTGTGTGAGGTGTTGGTGGTTAGAAAGAATATCTATAAGGGAGTCTACTTGTAGTGAGTTCTTTTCAAAGAATATTGTGTTAAAGTTATGAAGATTTTCTCTTGGAATGGGGTTTAGTATTTTAGTATCATTTGAGTTGATGGTTGTGGGAGGTCTGCTTATAGGGGTGTTGTGAGGTATATTGAGTTGGATTGGGAAGTGGTCTGAGTTTAACTTGGTTGTGGTATTTGTGGTAGATGTATATCGGATATGGTTAGGTGTTTTAATGTAAAAACCATCAATTAGGCTAGTGTGTGTGTAATTAAGTCCACCCTGACGAGAGTATTGTGTATTGCTTGGGATTAGATATAGTCCTAGGTTATCCGTGTAGTTTTGCCATTGATAGTCTATGTCAAGTGGGGGAGTAAAAACCCCTCCGTTTTGTCGTCCGATAAGGGCGATGTCTCGGTTAAAGTCTCCGCAAAGTACTATTGTATGGTTAGTATGTGTATTTATTTGTGAGGTGATGGAATTTTGGATTTCGGGAATAAGCCTAGAATCTTCTATGTGCGTGGGCATATATAGATGAAGAATAAGCCATGGTTGGAGGGGTCGGTTGGTAATTTCAATAATTTGAAAATATGGTGATATATTAGCCGGGGTAGGAATTTTAGTGATATTTCCGGGGAAGGCATATGATTGGTGTATTAGCATGAGTAGACCTCCTCTAGCCGGAGTGTATGGCCTTCGTTGTTGGATGCATCGTGTGAGGGAATGAGTGTTATTAAATATAAGTTTATAATCGGGGAATGTTTTTTGGATGTATTTTGTGGATTTAGTAGCGGTTAGTTTAGTTTCTTGTATGGCAATTATGGCGGGTGGTGTGTTGGTGTGGGCAGTCAGGTTGTGGATGCACGGTAAAGCAATGTTTAACGTTGCGGCGTTCCATGTAGATATATGTGCTACTATTTTCTATATTGTCGTGGTTACAAAGTGGAGGGGAAATGTAGGTGGGTGTTATGGTGGGGTGCGTGTAAGCATGAATTGGTTCAAAGCATCTAAGTGCTTCAAGGATAAGATTGTGCGGAAAGTATGGGAATTTTAGTTGTAGTTCATCGGGGGAAGGGGCTGGGGTTTGGCTATGGATGAAGTTGTATAGGTCATTGTGTAGAGCCATTTTGTGTTCAAAAAGGTGGTGATTTTCTTCTAGAAATTTGGTGTATGGGTGGAGTGTATCTATATGTCTTTCAGGGGGATTCTGTAGAGAGGATAGGGTGTTTAGTAGTATATTTGTCCAATGTGTTGAGTTTGTGTTGGTAGAATGTTGGTTGATGATATTGTTGCATTCTTCTATTGAAGGGTGGAGGGTGGTAATTATAGCAAACAAGATATGTGTGGGTGGGTGGTTGTTATTTTGATGTATGTATCGGGAAATGTTGGGGTAGAGGGTAGAATATGTTTGGTGAAGTATGTGAGTATTTTTTAGAAGTGGTGCAAAGGAGGATGCTAGGTGTTGAAATTTGGGGTGGAGTTTTATAGTATTTGGTATAAATTATTTTTTTGATATTCTTTTGTGTGTTTTTGGATGGTTGTGGAAGACATTTGGCATTGGGCTGGGGTTAGTTTCTATGTCTCCACAAAGTATGATTGTTAGTTTGCAATGAGTAATGTTTATGGTTGCTAGTGGGAGGGGTGTGGGGTATTGTTGTTGTTGTTGTTGTTGTTGTTGTTGTTGTTGTTGTTGTTGTTTTGTTCTTTTCATTTCGTATTTTCTTTTTCTTATGTTGTTATTTGTGTTATCTTTGTTTTTGATGTTGTTGTTGTTGTTGTGGTTTTTCTTGTTGTTGTTGTGGTTTTTTTTGTTGTTGTTGTGGTTTTTTTTGTTGTTGTTGTGGTTTTTTTTGTTGTTGTTGTGGTTTTTTTTGTTGTTGTTGTGGTTTTTTTTGTTGTTGTTGTGGTTTTTTTTGTTGTTGTTGTTTATAAATATAATTTTTTTGGATTTGTGATTATTGTTTAGTGTTTTGTTATTAATTGTGTTTTTTGATATTATAGTATCTAGGGATACTTTATTTATTATTGTTTTTGGTTTTTTGTTTTTAGTATATATATATACTATAAGTGGTGTTTTTACCTCCGCTACATTGGTCAACGCTAGTTTGACATGTCCATATTGCCTTCGATTTCAAGCGTATCCGGATGGTCGGCTTGAAGGGTTTCCAAGGTGATTCTCATTTGTTTTTGAAGGAGGGCTATTTGGACTCTTGAGTTTCTATTCGATTTGGCTTGGACTTTGTCCGCATGTACTCTAGCTTCCTCCACAATCTCGTCTTTGAGCAAACTCATTTCTTTCCTTATTTCCCCCAATGTTGTCAGTGCACCTTTGTTTACAGCTTCCTCAACCATTCGGTTCAGGTCTGACTTGGTGAAGTTTTGTGCTGGTGCATTTTCCAAAGCTTGCACAGTATTGGCTAGGGCAGTGTTCACATCGGTGAAGCCAAGCCGTGCAAGCTCCTCGGATGTTGGTGCGTTTATTCCATCCAAACTTTTTGGATGGGGACAAAATTCGACTAATATTCCCTAATATTTTTGCATTTTGTTTGACAAACTTTTTGTATACAGCCGCATTAAGACATTGGATATTGCAAGACCCTATATGTTTATTATTTTCCAACCGAAAGAAGACACCCGCCACATTTCTTTCACCCATGTATGCTTTTATACCCTCTTCTAGTGATGAGGTGGATTTGGTCTTGTTCAAATTTTTCACAATTAAGACTACGGCATTTTTCTTAGCCTTGTCATCTTCGGACATCTTTTCCTTGCTTGCAAATGATGCATCCATAAGCTCATTGGAAAATGAGATTTTGAGTGACCTTATCCTTTTAGCTTCATCCGGTGACGGTGCTTTAATCCAAGCAAAGTCCGCCCCTTCATTTTTTTGGATATTGGTCACTTCAAAATCTAGACCTCTAGAAAAACCATTCCTGACCACTTCCTCAAACATATTATACCATTTCTTGCTTTTGAGATTTGCACTATTTACTCTTATAGAGAGTAAACTAGCAATGGCAATGGAGTCAAAGGACTTGCACACTTTCCTCCTACAATTTTGTTCATCCAATTTGAGGATGAATGGTCGGAGACCTTGTAGGAGCCCCGTCCCATCTATTTTAGGATTTTTGAGGTGTACTTTGATTGACCCACTCCATCTTTTCGACCCATGATAATACATGATTTCAATGGGTTCACCAAGTACCTCCCCCACTTCAATGTTCATGTGTTTCAATCTAGCGACGACCATGTTCATCACATCATCTTTTAGTATCACAAGTTCCCCTAGCTCAAAGAAGATGGCAATGTGATAATCGAGTGCAAATCCGTTTTCATCAATCTCAAGTTCATGGGGGAGTTGTGTTAGATTGTAATGATTCCCCCCTTCCCTATCATTCCTCTTGGAGGGCCATTCCTCCTGAATGGCATATGGGAAGGCGGGGTTTGACACATTACTTTCCAATGCTTCCTCATGACTTATACCCATTCTAACCATTTGGCTCACAGAAATGCTTTGGTTCCATAGGGAGGTTTTGGTCCATGGCAAGTGAATTTAGTGCATGAAATCCTAGCCAAAAAGGAGGACGTTGAAATTCATGAATTTCTTTGCCCTTAACCTTCTTTTGGCTTGAAAGGATTTGTGTTCCACTAGAACTTTTTGACTCAAAACTTCTACTTCAATTATTTGACTGTCAGAAAAAAGCTTTTTGGAGGCAGATGCAATACTTGGAGTTGACCTGGGTTGTCAGGACGCTCGACGTCCCTGACGTCAGGACGGAGGACGTCCTCTGGCCTATCAGGACGTAAGGTGACATAACGGGTTTTGGCAGTCTACCCGGGGGTAAATAGCCGTCCGCAGCCCCGGCCGACCGCCCATTCCGTCCGCTTAGGCGGACGGCACGGCCGTCCGTTGTTTTCCGCGGCCGACCGCACGGCCGTCCGCTTCGAGCGACCGGCCTCCGTCGTCCGCCATCCGCGTGGCCGTCCGCCATGGCCGACCGCTGGGCCGACCGCCCGGTG